>CM040424.1:37347008-37947008 GCA_022702705.1 Papilionanthe hookeriana x Papilionanthe teres | reverse complement strand
TGGAATGGTAACCAGATTTATGGAAGTACGTCTAATTTCTAGCCAAACTTCTTTATACTATCGGAAAAAGGTAAAGAAGAGTTGTGCTCTTGTTTGTCACCTTGATTTTCTTTAAATTACTTTCACATTCAAAGGTCTTACTAAACCATTTCAAAGGAGATACTTTATGCACTCGAATTTTTTAACTTCTCTGTTGTTAACTTAGAATTACTGATAACTTTAGATTATTTTGTAAGACTTCAATTCAACCCAACATTTCAGGCTCAGGCTAAAAGTTGTAGACTTGAAATTTTCATGCATTGAGTTATCTTCGTTCTATATGAGATCGACAACCGAACTCAAATCTAGTACTATTGATACATCATGTATATTTGTGTGAGCCGCCCGTGCTTCGCAGCTGACCCAACCGCAATTACGTAAGTAAATTAGCTTATTAATTTATGACCAAACTTAACCCCAAATCTGATTAAACAGCTAATGTACGATAATTAAATATTAAAGTTTTGATAATTAAATATAAATTGAACACTATGGGTACTACGCAAGTATACGTATCGTTTCAAGTAATATAGAGTTTTCTTTTTAAAACCCTAGATATCGATCCCACGAGGATTAATTTAGTTAAAAGAAAGAAAACTAATAATTAAAATCTTTTAATTTAAAACTAATTAAAATATGCAGAATATGAAAATTAGCTAGTTATAAAACAATAAACAAAGATTCTTTCCCCATACAAAATATTCCATGATTAATAAGCAGTTAAAATAAGTTGAGAACTTAAAAAAGTGGTTTTGTGACAAATAGGAGCATATATATCCTTTACCTTTTGGTCCAGGTCATAAAGAACATTAGCTAGTTTTTAAAGATTGGATTAGGATGTATTATTATTGGAAAGGGACGAATTTCTAGACTCGCACTACTAGGTTCCCCCCGAATGGTTGCTTATGTTCTGGCCTACTAGTGACCCGTCATCTCTTTTGTAAAACCAAATTGATTGAATTTAGTATGTCACACTAAAAACATATTCAATTCTACGCCCATTAAATATTATCTCCCTATTTATTTGCACCTCCCCTTTAAAAGAAATGTGATACATACAAGTTAAGAATTGCTTAGCCCACGGTCAGATCTTAAAAATTCTCCATAATTTTAAACAATCCAAGAGGTCAATTTGTAAAGTAAATTAAGATTAGGTACAGTATCATCACAAATTTTTAGGAAATAAGAAATTAAGTTCTGAAATCTAATTTAAATCTGTTATTAATCTATTTCATATTTGTAGGGAGAAAGAAAAGAAGACTACTTAGAACGCATAGAAATTACACCACAAATCATATTCATATAACTCAAATCCAAAGTACTAAACTTAGAAAATAAGGTATAAATACTTATCTGAAATGTAATCCAAGCAATCCACTGAAGTTTCTCTGACTCCACAGACTCTAACAGGACTTTGACTCTTGAATTCACACTAAACACTCACTAAAATAAAGAAGAAGACACTTAACACTCTTAATTAATTCTCTCTCACACACTACTCACTCACTCAAGCAAACTACTCCACTCGACACACACTTGCTGTAGAAAATGGTCCTCTATTTATAGATCTCTAGAAATGACCAAGAGTTGCTTAAGACATCTCTTCAAAATTCATCCACATTAATTGAATGCTCTAGAAATTAACGGTGGCGCCTAGGCACCAGGATCACTGCGCGAATGGACGCACCCCTTCACATTTAGGTCGCTCCTCTTCATTTAATAACTTCTCTCTCATGTCTATATTTATTGCATTTGGCTTATAACATGAGGGAAAATGTCCAGAGGCCTCTAGATTGGTTTGAAAGTGTCAATAACCATCCTATAACCGTCACGAAATCTCTAGAGTCAATCTGTTGTGTCTGGCGCCTAGGCGCCATAATCAGCTTCTTTTCTCTTTTTGGCTCGTTTTTGCTCATTGTTAACTTTTTTTTTTCATAAACTCATTTTGTTGTACCTGCAACCAGAACATAAGAAATACCTTTCATTAAAGTGTAATATCCTTAAA
This sequence comes from Papilionanthe hookeriana x Papilionanthe teres, assembly GCA_022702705.1. Taxonomy (NCBI): domain Eukaryota; kingdom Viridiplantae; phylum Streptophyta; class Magnoliopsida; order Asparagales; family Orchidaceae; genus Papilionanthe; species Papilionanthe hookeriana x Papilionanthe teres. The sequence goes on along the minus strand of CM040424.1, from coordinate 37,944,964 downwards.
ATATTAATAAAAATTTGATATAAAATTCTATGTAATTTTAAGGTGGATCAATTTCCCCAAACTTAAACGTTACTTGTCCTCAAGTAACCTTTTACTACTAAAAATTATAATCTATGGAGAAAAATTTCTTTAAGACTTTTATAACTTTTTGTTTTATAAATGATATAATGAAACTTAAAAAGCTTTTTAAATAACTTAGGCTAAAACCAAAATATGTAAAGTATTTAATATGCAGGTGTTAAGAATTTTATTCTCCTATCTATTTCAAAAAATAATTGCAATTTGTCATATTAAGAACATGTAGATAATTTACAGGAAAAAGATTTTCATGATAACTCTACTAGTAAGGATGCTTATACATAAGACTTTTTGTAAAAATTTGCATTAGGTCTCTTCCTAAAAGATAATTCAAGTGAAGCTGATCACAAAAAAATACATTAAGAAATTCATATCTATTTTTGATGAAATTGCACTTTAAAGAAAGGTATTTTCTTTATTTTATTGCATGAAATGGAGCAAATTTGGATCAAAAAGGAGGAAATTCATGCAAATTGAACTAAGTCGCCGACGGCGAGATCGAGACCGCCGACGGCGAGATCGAGACCGCCAACGGCGAGATCGTGAGGAGAATTTCTGAAGGAATTATAACTACCTCGCCGACAGCGAGCCCGAGCCCGCCGACAGCGAGATCGCGCGGTTAGAAGACCTTCTAGAAGCCCCGCTGACGGCGAGGTCGTTTCCCGCCGACAGCGAGACAGTTCAAAATACAAATACATTGAACCTGGACACTTTTTGAAGAGGTGTTTAAGCACCCCTTGGACCTTTGCTTACCTCTGTAAATAGAGGCCGAATTCTAGTGATTGTGTGTGTCTTTCTAGTGTCTTAAGTGTCATTTGTGTGTGTCTAATTTAGTGAGTTTGAGTGTTTAGTGAGTTCATTAGTTTAATTGAGTGTTATTTAGTTTGCTGTACTAGAAGGAAAAGTCAAAGGAACTTCGAGGAGTCCGTCGGGAGGAAATTAAGATAAGTATCTTTGTTTATTGTTGTTAACTTTAAATAAAATCCATGCTTTGTTTTATTCCCATGCATTTTGAGTAGTTTTCTTAGTCTTTCTCCTTGTTTATGAAAATTATGCGGATTGATGAAATTAAATAGAAGCACCTAATAAAATATAAATAAATTGTGATAATTTTTACTTAAAACTTAATTTACTTTCAATCCGGCCAATCGAGTAGTTAAAATATGTTGAATTATCAACTATAGTAAAAATTACATCCAATATTCGGGGAAGTCAAAAGCCTCGAAAGGCGGGTGCAAATAAATAGGGAAATATTAATTATCGGACGTAGAATTGGACATTTTAGTGTGACGGACTAAAATATTCAATTCGGTCCTATTGTTTGAGAGTCGAAGTGTAGATGTTAGCCCTCGAGTGAGGGGAAAGTGGGAGCTACGAAGTGGCGACAAGTATCCTCCCAAGCTCACCGTAGATTCGCAATCAAACATAGGATTAATCAATGTTCTTTGCACCTGGACCAAAGGGTAAAGAATAGGAATGCTCCTATTTGTCACAATACAATAAAAAAATCCTATTTAAATTCATCATTCACTTAATTTTCTAAAAACAAGGAGAAGGATACTATTCAAAACCCTGATGTAGCTGCTAATTCATTCGAACTTAAACCTGCAATTATCCAAATGGTACAAAATAATCAATTTAGTGGTTCACCTACTGAAGATCCTAATTTACATCTTGCTAGTTTTTTAGAACTATGTGCTACTTTCAAATATGAAGGAGTATCTAATGATGCTATTAGACTTAGACTTTTTCCTTTTTCTTTAAGGGATAAGGCTAAAATGTGGTTAAATTCGTTAAGACTCTGGATCTATTAAAACTTGGGGAGAATTATCACAAAAATTTCTATCCAAATATTTTCCGCCATCTAAAACTGCTAAGCTTAGAAACGATATAACTTCTTTTAGTCAGTTTGATGGAGAGTCAATATATGAATCTTGAGAGAGATTTAAAGAACTTCTTAGGAAATGCCCACATCATGCGTTACCAGATCAGTTAATTATGCAAACTTTCTATAATGGATTAGTAGGATCTTTAAGATCAATCATCGATGCCGTCTTCGGAGGATCATTAATGTCAAAACCATTTGATGAAGCCTATGCACTAATCGAAGAAATGGCAACTAATAATTTTCAATGGCTCGTCGATGGAATGAATCCGAAAAAATAGCTAGTATTCATGAAAATGATGCAATATCTATGTTAGCTTCACAAATCGTCGTTGTATCTAAAAAATTAAATCATTTTGGAATGAATTACTCTCCAACTATATCGAAGAAAATTCATCTGGACAACTTATAGAATCCCAATCTCAATATGAAACAATTAATGCAATTAACAACAGACCCAATAATCCTTATGCAAATTATTATAATCCTGGATGGAAAAATCATCCTAATTTTAATTGGAATAATAATACAACTAATCAACCATGGATGAATAATATGACACAACAATCGGAAATCCATCTAATCAAGGAAATTCTAATTATAAACCTAATTATCCACCTGGATTTAATAATAATAACCCTCAATTTAAAGATAAGAAATTATCTATAGAAGAATTAATATTAAATATGGGTCAACATTTACAAAATCAAGGAAATCAATTACAAATACAAGGAAACCAATTACAAAATCAAGGAACAGCTATCAAAAATATTGAAACTCAACTTGGACATATCGCTATTGCACTTAATAATAGAATACCTGGAACATTTCCTAGTAATGTGGAAATAAATCCCAAAGACAAGGGAAATGAACAAATTAAAGCGATACAATTATGAAGTGGAAAAGAATTAGAACCTCGAATTTAGAAAGAACTTGAAAGTCAAAAAGAGGAAGTGGAAATTGAAAAGGAAAAGAATCAACAAGATCCAAATTTAGAAAATCCTTTAATACCTATGAAAATTTCGTTGAAAAACCTCCACCACCATTTCCTCAACGACGAATTCAACATAAAAAAGACAAACAATTTCCTAAATTCCTTGAAATTTTGAAGAAATTAACGATAAATATTCCTTTCGTAGAAGCTTTAGAACAAATGCCAAACTATGTAAAATTTATGAAAGATATTCTAAATAAAAAAAAGAAAATTTACCGATAATGAAATGTTTGCACTTAGTGAAGAGTGTAGTGCTATTATTCAGAAAAAACTTCCTAAAAAATTAAAAGATCCTGGTAGTTTCACTATACCCTGCGCTATTGGAGAAAAATTATATGGAAAAGCTTTGTGTGACTTAGGAGCAAGCATCAATCTAATGCCTCTATCAAATTTTAAGAGATTAGGATTAGGAGAAATTTCACCTACTTCAGTAACTCTTCAGTTAGCTGATCGTTCTGTTACATATCCTAGGGAGTTATTGAAGATGTATTAGTAAAAGTGGATAAATTTATCTTCCCTGTAGATTTTATTGTTCTAGATATGGAAGAAGATAAAGAAATTCCTATTATTTTAGGAAGATCATTTTTAGCCACTGGAAAAGCTATGATTGATGTTCGTAAAGGAGAATTAACTATGAGAGTAAATGACCAAAAAGTAACTTTTAATATTGCTAAATCAATGAAATATCTCGCGCTAGAAAAAGATGATGAGTGTTTTCGAATGGAAGTACTCGATCATTTACAAAAAGAACATTTTAAAGAATATTATGAAGAAAAATTAGAAAAAGAAAATATTGAATTAATTGAAAAATCCGAGATAAATGAAGAATTAGATTATATTCAAGAGAAATTTGAATTTTTGGATAACACGAGAAAATACCGAAAAAAATATAGTTCCATCAATTATTAAACCTCCTGAACTTGAGTTAAAAATGTTACCTAATCATTTAAAGTATGCTTACTTAGGTAATTCTTCAACTCTACCAATTATTATTTCATCCGAATTAAATGAATCTCAAGAACAAAAACTTTTAGATACATTAAAAAAATATAAGAAAATTTTTGGTTGGACTTTAGTAGATATTAAAGGAATTAGTCCTTCAATCCGTATGCACAAAATTATTTTAGATAATGAACATAAACCTAAAGCGAATCAACAAAGGAGATTAAATCCGATAATGAAAGAAGTAGTCAAGAAAGAAATTTTAAAATGGTTAGATAATGGTATTATATATCATATTTACGATGACTTGGTGTAAGCCTAATTCACTGTATACCTAAAAGGAGGGGTGACTGTCAAAGCTAATGAAAATAATGATCTTATCCCTATAAGACAAGTTACTAGATGGCGAATATGTATTGATTATAGAAAATTAAACACAGCCACTAGAAAAGATCACTTCCCTTTACCATTTCTAGACCAGATGTTAGATAGATTAGCCGAACATAAGTATTTTTGTTTCTTAGATGGATATACCGGTTATCATCAAATACAAATTGCTCCTGAGGATCAAGATAAAACTACATTTACTAGTCCTTATGGAACTTTCGCTTTTCGAAGAATGCCTTTTGGATTATGTAATGGACCTGCAACATTCCAAAGATGTATGATGTCTATATTTAGTAAATTAATTGATAATGGAATAGAAGTATTTATGGATGATTTCTCTGTATTTGGAACAACATTTGACACATGCTTAAATCATCTTGAAAAGTATTTGAAGTATGTGAGAAAACTAATTTAGTTCTTAATTGGGAGAAATGTCAATTTATGGTTACAGGCGGCATTGTATTAGGGCATAAAATTTCGGAAAAAGGCATGGAAGTAGACCCTGCAAAAATTCAAGTAATAGCTAAATTACCACCTCCAACTACGGTAAAAGGGGTAAGAAGTTTTCTTGGACATGCTGGATTTTACAAGCGTTATATTAAAGATTTTTCAAAAATTACTAAACCTCTATGCCAACTTCTTGAAAAGGACAAGAAATTTGAATTTACAACCGAATGCCCGAATGCTTTCGAATTATTAAAAGATAAATTAATTACAGCACCTATAATAGTTTCACCTAATTGGGAGAAACCATTCGAGCTTATGTGTGATGCTAGTGATTATGCTATAGGAGCAGTCTTGGACAAAGATATGATAAGATTTTCAAAGTTATATATTATGCTAGTAAAACTCTAAATGATGCCGAAATAAATTATACGAGTTATCGAAAGAGAATTATTAGCGATTGTGTATGCTTTTAATAAATTTCAGCATTATCTAATATGAACTAAATGTATTGTGCATACTGATCATTCTGCTATAAAATATTTAATACAAAAGAAAAATTCTAAACCAAGATTAATCAGATGGATATTATTAATGCAAGAATTTAATTTTGAGATCATTAACAAAAAGTGAACTGATAATCAAATTGCTGATCATTTATCAAGATTAGAAAATCATGAATTATCTAATATTGATAATGAAATTTTAGACGATTTTCTCGATGAACAACTATATAATATAAATGAGTTGAAAATACCTTGGTATGTCGATATAGTAAATTATATTGTAAGTGACATTTTACCACCTATGTTAACTTTGCAACAACAGAAAAAATTCATTCACGATACTAAATCATACTTTTGGGATGAACCATACTTATATAAGTAATGTAAGGATCTAATTATTAGAAGATGCGTGCCTTATGAAGAAATTGAACCAATTATTTAAAAATGTCATGACTCTGATTTTGGAGGACATTTTGGGACAGATAAAACTGCATATAAAATTCTACAATCTAGATTCTACTGGTCTACTCTATTTAGAAATGTATATAGATATATAAAAATCTGCGATAAATGCCAAAGAGTAGGAAACATTTCAAGAAAAAAATGAAATGCCTCTGAATTTTATATTAGAAGTTGAAATTTTTGATGTTTGGGGATTAGATTTCATGGGACCTTGTATTCCGTCATTTGGAAACTCATATATATTAGTAGCAGTTGATTATGTTTCCAAATGGATTGAAGCACGAAGCTTTATCTAGGTGTGATGCTAAAAGTGTTTCAAAATTTTTAATGAAAAATATTTTTACTAGATTTGGAATGCCGAGAGTGATTATCACCGACGGAGGAACTCATTTTAGAAACAAATATATTCACAAACTAGTAGAAAAATATAATATTATGCATAAGATATCAACTGCTTATCATCCACAAACAAGTGGATTAGCAGAAGTTTCTAATAAAGAGATTAAACGTATATTACAAAAGTCTGTAAACCCTAATAGATCAGACTGGTCTATAAGACTAGACACTGCATTATGGGCATACAGGACTGCTTATAAAACTCTGATTGGAATGACTCCTTATAGGCTTATATATTGGAAAAACTTGCCACTTACCAGTTGAATTAGAACATAAAGCATATTGGGCAATTAAAGAATTTAATTATAATATGAAAGAAGCTGGTGAGAAGAGATTGTTGAAATTAAATGAATTGGAAGAACTAAGAAACGAATCATATGATAATGATAAGATTTATAAAGAAAGAATGAAATTATGGCATGATCGGAAGATTAATCAGAGAAATTTTGAACCAGGACAAGAAGTTTTGCTTTATAATACTAGATTGAAATTATTTCTGGGAAATTGAAATCTCGATGGTTAGGACCTTTCATCATAACTCAAATATTTTCATATGGAACTATAGAAATTGAAGATCCAAAAACTGGACATAGATTTAAAGTAATGGACATAGATTAAAACCATATTTCGAAAATAGAAGACCAAATTTTAAAGAGGTTTTAATGCTTAGTCAACCTGAACACTAACTAAATTTGGTCGGGCTGACGACGTTAAACCAAGCGCTTTATGGGAGGCAACCCATAGTAGTCTTTTATTTTTAAATATCTACATATTAGTGAGTCTATATTATTAAAACAAATCTTACTACTCAAATTTTTATTAGAATCATCACAAAATTGAACCTATTTGATGAGATCAGAAAATATTCGGACCAGAGCGAAAATGGGCGATTTTTACGAATCTCGCCGACAGCGAGCTCGAGCCCGCTGACAGCGAGATCGTGGACCATTACTTCAGTCAGTTTTATAACTAAGTCGCCGACGACGAGGAACTTCCCACCGACGGCGAGGCAGTTGAAAATTTGGTTTCTTAAAGATTTTTCGTGCGGTTTTGGACTGATCTAAGACATTCCTTCGTAAGAAATTATTCCAAATTCGATTTTACACCATTTTCTTCCTTAAGAACGACTAGAGACCAATTCTTTCCATCCAAAATGGCCACCAAATTCTTAGAAACCACAAAAACTGAAGTTTTCAACCGGAGAAATTCATTAGTTCGGAGGCACAGCGAATCTTCAACAAAGGCTTAATGAAGAAAAGACTTATTAAAGAAAGAGGATTCGTCAACAGAGGAGTAGAGAATTCTATTACAAAAATTGAAGAAATGATCTCACAGCAGCATTGGGAGGTATTCTGTTATACGACATCCGCTGTAGTTATACCAGTAGTTAAAGAGTTTTACTCTAATTTACATGTGATCAATAATTGAAATGTGTACGTCAGAGGAAGATGGGTAACATTTACTCTCGCAAGGGTAAATGAATTGTTTTCTATAGAAAATACCTCTGTTTGTCATTATTCCAACTTTGTGCCTTCAAGATACAATATGAACGAAATCTATAGATACCTGACCGACGAACCGGATGATTGGGAGTTACGAGAAGACGGGTATGTCAGTTTTTCTGCATCACTTCTTAACCCTGTCTCAAAGCACTGGCATTTCTTTATATCATCAAAATTATTACCTACCATGAGAGTAAATAAAGTTTCAAAGGAATGCGCTATTTTAAACTACTGTATTCAAATGGATTACCTATCGATGTTGGATCAATAATAGTAAAGTCTGCATTGGGATTAATTGTGCATGGGTCAGTGCATGGACTTGGACACCCATCTACTATATTTGCTTTATGCGATCGGTACCAAGTTTCTTATGAGGCTTGGGAAAAAGTACTTTACCATGGAAACCCTCGGATCTCTCGATATGTTTCCCACTTTGGATAACAATGATGAGATTAACATTATTTCTGACAGAGCATCACAGAAAAATCCTTTAGCAAGGCCCTTTACTGATAAGACTAATTTCATTTTGAAGAAGATTAAATGATTGGAGAAAGAATTGCAAAATGTGATGAATCCCATTGACAATATCTCTGATATGTTTGATCATATTGATTGGAGAATGAAGGAGCACTTTGATCATACTGGACATCCGGAGGCCAGTTTTATTCATCTACTAAGACAGAAAGGATGGATTAATGAAGAAACTATCTGCGGAATTCCCTTTCGAGCCTTTCTACAATTTATTTGTGCACCTACGTCGCATCGGAAATATCAGAGAAGATGTTAGTTCAGACACTGAAGAGTAGGAAAGATTTCTATGTTTATGTTATATTTGTATATATATGTGTTTGATTTGGAGTTAGGTTTTATTATGAGTCGAACTTTGATTTGATCATCTCAGTATTGATGAAATTTTATGTAAATTGTTATGTCTAAGCATTATAAGTGTTGTGGTGTGGATTGCGATGCTGAGTATTATGGATTTGAACATTTAAGTTAAGTATGTGTTAAGTTATTAGTGTGAATTTGTAAATCTCATGGATTTCATATATAATGTTATTGTTTGTGTTGTGTGACTTTTTGTGAGTATAAGTATCTAATCTTCGTATTATTATTAAATTAAGTGATCGGAAGATTGATTAAGGGCAATTCGAGGTTGAAAATGATTGACGAATTTCAAAAATTTAAAATTTTTTGGAGCTCGCCGACGGCGAGAATTATCTCGCTGACAGCGCGAAAACCCGCTGACAGCGAAACCGAGCTCGCCGACGGCAGATTTTTCCCGAAACTTTTGCCTTTTGAAATTAATTAGCTCGCCGACGGCGAGAAAAATCTCGCTGACAGCGAGAAAGCGAAAAGACCTATTTTTGACCGGTCAACTGACACTATTCATCATCCCTTTCCTCAAATTTTCAAAAAAACCGACCTAGGGCTTGAGAGATCTCGGATTTGAGGCGATTTCAACACTTTTTGACACCGGATTTCATCTTTCCTTGGTAAGAGCTTCACTCCTATGCAAAAATTTTTGATTTTCACCATTGATTTCTTCTACATTGGAGAATTTTGAAAATTTTCGAAATGTAGAGAAAATACTTGGAAGAATTTCATAAAAATTGATTTAAATGGATTTTAGTTGTTGTAGGAAGCCTTCTTAGTAATATTTTGGAGTTTAGTTAAGATTTTTGCAAATTTCACAGATCGAGAAATGGCTCCACGACAAAAGCGACGAATAGATTATGACGAAACCCGATTCATTAATGCAAGAGCACAAACACGATATTTTCAAAACATACAAGCAAGAAAATGCATTCAAGATCGAGTTTTCAAGAATCCAGGAGGAGAAGTTGAGTGAATCATTCGGGAGCGAGGATGGGAAAATTTCGTTTCGTTACCAACGGAGCATCTGTAGAAGTAGTAAAGGAATTTTATGCAAATTTAACATAGAGTCGAAGATGCACGGTTAAGGTTAGAGGATTTTTGTAGATTTCAACGCTCGCTAGAATAAACGCTTATTATGAAGTACGAGAAACCTATACCAGCGAGTACGAAACTTTTGGAACTATGGAAGGACCACTTGGAAGAGGTGATCGACTTTCTCAGCTGATGGGAAAGGAGTACGGAAGATAAAGCGGCGGGAACGGGTAAACTTCCCTCTTTCTATGCTAAATGCAACATCTAAAGCCGACATTATTTTATTTGTTCTACTTTGTTACCTACCTACCACCATAGTGAGGTAACAAGAGATGAAAGCGATTACGAATTTACGTATTCGGAACCGGAAGAGTATTAATGTGGGAAATGTTATATATAAAAACATATTAGCCACTCGCTGAAATGAAAGTGGAGAAGGACTAGGACATCCTGGTCTTATCTATGCACTTTGCCGATTATCCGGGGTAGAGGTAAGAGATGATGAGGAATGGATTGAACCTATGAAACCCCTTACTCGAGGCTAATATAAAGAAATATGAATCCCACGAAGGATGGAGATGCGGGACAAGGGATTATGTACCTTCTTCAAGTAGAGATATACCCTCTACTGAGTTATGAACCACCCCCTCGGTACACCACTCCTACCCTTCAAGATCCGATGAATGAATTAACCCTGAGTAGAAAGAGTTTTGAGTTATTTGGAGAAAATATGGAAAGAAGATTTAAGCATATAGATCAAAGGATCGGAGGCTTGTAGAGAAGACACGATTATGATAACAAATATCTCCAGCGACATTCAGAGTATGAGATTGCATACTATGAGGCTGAGCGTCGATATAGGAGTGGTGATTTAGATGTTATCTTTCCCGAGTGCCCCGTTATTCACGATGCAGCACCTGCTCGGCCTTCTCGGCTAGAGATCGGGGAGATGACATAGCTTGGAACTTTGATGCGAAAGATTAGAGCTTTTGTTTAGTTTGTTTGGTTTGTTTAGATTTGTTGTTATTTTGGGAAACTTTATTATTTTGGATGTGATTATTCCGTACTTTCTAGAGACTATGGATGTTGATATGTTTGCTTATGTTATTGATGTTAGATTTCTTGTGTGTTAAATTAGTTGCAATTTTTTATATATATAGGATGTTAGTCTTTCTTTAATGTATTGTTTAAGTTTTAAATGTATGTGTAGTAATAGATTAAGTTTTCTTTGTTATGTTTGATACTTATTTTAAAATTTCATCCCTGCACTTTCTTTTAAATATTATATGTGGAAGAATACTAACAGTATAGGTTCTGTAAGTAATGAAAAAGAAATTTCAAAGAAAAGAAATACCTAAAGCGCAAAGGTATGATGAATTTTAATATATACTTTTCCTTTTTCACTATGTAGTATATATAGAAAAATTTAAGTTTGGGGGAAGGTAAAAATACAAATTTAATTATTAAAATTGTTCTCAATTTTTATTTTCAAAAATTATTATTAAATGATTTTCTATAGTAGTTTTTCAATTCAATAAACATGAGTTACTTTATTTAATTATTATATAAAGTTAAAGAAAATGTTTCTAGTAATTCAATTAATTAATGGAATAAGATATCTGGTTAAAATGAATAAGAATATAGTAAACTATTTAAAGTAAGGAAAACTATATTTTGAAATTAAAAATTCTTAAGTATTTAAGTAAAAAAGAAAGGATAGAAACTCAATGAAGTAAAGGCTATGAAATATATATAAGCAAAAAATATTTTAAGTTTCAAATTTAGGAAGAGAAATTGAAGTTCAAAATTATTAACGAGTTATCCGAGATACGATAATCCTCACTTGAAAAAGAAAAAGAAAAAGAAGGATTGAAAATCAATCCAAAAAGAAAAGAAAATAAAAGAAAAACATAAAGTGAGGAGAAGCTTGAGGAGATGCCTTATCAAAATTGGCTCGATGAAATCAACCTAAAGGTAAAACTTAAGTATATTTCTAAACTTATATTTATGGATTAGTATTTTACTAAATAGTGTTTCCTTGAATTTCCTATCATCTAAATATCTTAAGTAATTTACTATTTTAAATATAGTCATTCCTGAAATAAATAGAAAGCTAGAAATCTTAGACCTGATAACTAAATAATCTTATATCTATAAAGTTAATTTAATTACTCGAAATATTTATATTTAACTTTATTATAATGTTATTTAAATTTAATTCATATTATACGAGTTGAAAAATTCTATTACAGAAATCATTATTTTTATTTAGTATTAAAATTACTTGAGGACAAGTAATAATTAAGTTTAGGGGATTTTGATCACAAAAAAATACATTAAGAAATTCATATCTATTTTTGATGAAATTGCACTTTAAAGAAAGGTATTTTATTTATTTTATTGCAGGAATGAAGATTTATAAGTGATGGAAGCAAAAAGCATGAAATGGAGCAAATTTGGATCAAAAAAGAGGAAATTCATGCAAATTGAACTAAGTCGCCGACGGATAGATCGAGACCGCCGACAGCGAGATCGTGAGGAGAATTTCTGAAGGAATTATAACTACCTCGCCGACAGCGAGCCCGAGCCCGCCGACAGCGAGATCGCACGGTTAGAAGACCTTCTAGAAGCCCCGCTGACGGCGAGGTCGTTTCCCGCCGACGGCGAGACAGTTCAAAATACAAATACATTGAACCTGGACACTTTTTGAAGAGGTGTTTAAGCACCCATTGGACCTTTGCTTACCTCTATAAATAGAGGCCGAATTCTAGTGATTGTGTGTGTCTTTCTAGTGTCTTAAGTGTCATTTGTGTGTGTCTAATTTAGTAAGTTTGAGTGTTTAGTGAGTTCATTAGTTTAATTGAGTCGTTATTTAGTTTGTTGTATTGTAAGGAAAAGTCGAAAGGAACTTTAGAGTACTAGCTGGGAGGAAATTAAGATAAGTATCTTTGTTTATTGTTGTTAACTTTAAAGGAAATCTATGCTTTGTTTTATTCTCATGCATTCGAGTAGTTTTCTTAGTCTTTCTCCTTGTTTATGAAAATTATGCGGATTGATGAAATTAAATAGAAGCACCTAATATAATATAAATAATTTTTACTTAAAACTTAATTTACTTTCAATCTGGCCAATTGAGTAGTTAAAATATGTTGAATTATCAACTATAGTAAAAATAACATCCAATATTCAGGGAAATCAAAAGCCTTGAAAGGCGGGTGCAAATAAATAGGGAAGTATTAATTATCAGACGTAGAATTGGACATTTTAGTGTGACAGACTAAAATATTCAATTCAGTCCTATTGTTTGAGAGTCGAAGTGTAGATGTTAGCCCTCGAGTGAGGGGAACGTGGGAGCTACGAAGTGGCAGCTAATATCCTCCTGCACCTAGCCGCAGATTCAGTAATCAAACATAGGATTAGTCAATGTTCTTAAGACTCGGATCAAAGGGTAAAGAATAGGAATGCTCCTATTTGTCACAATACAATAAAAAAATTCCTATTTAAATTCATCATTCACTTAATTTTCTAAAAACAAGGAGAATGATACTTTTTTTGAATTATTTAAATCAACTTATTTCAAGCATTAGTTTACTTTAGTTTACTATAGTTACTTTGAATTTCCGTTCACTTTATTCGTAAGTAATTCCTTTAAATTTAGCTGATAACAAATCTGTTAAAAACTTCCCTGTGGGATCGATAACCGAGACTCCACTAGAGCCCTGTATTACTTGATACGATACGTATACTTGCGTAGAATCCACATTATACATTAAATCATATAACTATATTTAAAGCGGGATCAAGTTTTTGGTGTCGTTGCTATAAACATAAATTGCAAACATATTAAAAGTGGGTCAGAAGCCAAATTTAGATTTAGGCTTTTCCTTAAGCTTCTCCTCACTTATCTTTTTCTTTTTCTTTTCATATTTTGGATTGCTTTCCAATCCAATATATATATATATATATATATATATATATATATATATATATATATATATATATATATATATATATATGGGGATTGTTTTCAATCATTTTTCTTTTCTTTTTTTAGGTGAGAATTATTATATCCTGGATAGCTCGTTAATGATTTTGAACTTCACTATCCTTAAATTATATTTGAAGACTTAACACATTTTTCACTTAATGAATATGTGTTTAGCAAAAATATTTTTCATAGAGTTTCAATTCCATCTTTTTAAGTAAACAACTAGATTTCTTAATACTTTCAAAAATACAACATTTTTAATTTAGATATTTGAATCAAAATTCTAACACCTTTTAATTAAATAATTATAATTTTAGAATTATCCTTTATTATTTAAAAATACTTTTATAAGTTTATTATAATATTCATGAAAACAATAGTATATCTATCTTAAATTATTTTTTCTTCCATAGGTTATGTTATTAATTTTGAAATATTGTTTACTAAGGACAAGTAAAATTTAAATTTAAGTTTATTTACCTCCCCCAAACTTAGTTCTTTTAATAAGGTTTAAATATTTTTTATTATGAAAATTTAAACTAAGTAGGAAGAAAAGGTATAACATTTAAAGGTATTTAAAATAGTACTGGTATAAGCAGAAATATATATATATAAAAGAGTAGCTAAACAAGTAACACATAAAAATTTTAATATATAAAAACAAATATGCTAAAATAAAAACAATAGGAGCATAAAAAGGACTAAGTCTAAGCAATCCATAAACAGAAAACATAAAATAGAGTTACTAAAAGTTCTCAATCAGTACAATAAAACATGAAAAGCGATAAACACACATAACAGGCACATCAGCAAAGCAAAGCAAATACAAAGTCTAATCATCCTCAGTCACCTCCTCATCATCAGAAGAATCGTCGGGGATAGGACTTCTTGGGTTAATCCATGGGGTGAATTTAGGACATGTAGGAAATTCAATATTTCTACCCCCCTTCAAAAATTTTACCAGTGCTTCATTATACTCCCAATCATAGTCACTCTTCCTCTATATATAATCTGATACATGATCTAATTTGCTATCCATCTCATTTACTCTGCATTGCATCAAAAATAGATCACTTTGATGCTCCAAATATCTCTGACAAACAGTGTTCTACACATCAGGTGGAGGCTCAGATGTAGAAGTAGACGACATAGATGTAGAAGTGGATGGCACAGAAAAAGGATATGCACCAGTACTCTGACTCTTAGTCTTCCCATAAATATGAACGTGAGATTTTCTTATCGTTTTTAATGGCTTAAGCTGCTCTTCATAAATGGAATAAGAAACACCAACATTCTTGCAAATCGAGAAAATGAGAGCCGGAAAGCCTAAACTAGAAATAACACTTCCACTAGCAGAAGTGCTAATTGCATCATAAATAAAGGCTCCCACATCTATTGGCTGCATTTCTTGAATGCAATAGTTCAGAATAGCTCTCTCTTTCTTCACCTCACTCAAGTGGTTTGACGGACAGAGACAAGCAGAAATAAAATAATGTTAGGCTTTAGAAGTAGCATTAAGCATTGAAGAGGAGAAATTTACCCGTTTATTGTTCCTTGTTTTCCAGGCTCCTCTTTCATCAGTCAAATAAGCCAGAATCTCATCGAGCTCTCTCTCAGAAGGAGTAAAAGTATCATAGAAATAGTCTGTCATTGGAGGCAGGCCATAAAACATGTTGATCACTTCCGAAGTGAATTCAACTGTTGTCCCCCTCACATAAACTTCAAAATCAGTTGTTTCGGGAAAATTTGCATAGAACTCCCGAACTAAAGAAATAATCGCCACTGCAGAAAAATAGCAGAACTGCTCCCACTGTCTGGCAGCAATAACATGCTCGATCGAACCACCGGGATGATAAAAACTTCTTTCAACAATGAACTTGCGAACAGTAGCAAATTCATTGTAATGAAATTGCGCACTCGCACTCGTAAACCTTACTTGATCGAATTCACTGTGCTCCTTACCCCGCTTTGATTTAGGTGCCATTTCTAAAATTTGTAAATAATTCCAAATAAATCTAAAAAAATATAAAATCACACTAAATAAAAGCTCACCTCACTAAATCAAACTTAAATCCATGGATTTTTCTTCTAAAATCAATTTTTTTCTTCCAAAATTTCGGCACTTTGCAAAAGTAGAAAAATCCATGGTGAAAATTAAGTTAAAACGTAGATCTAACCTCGAGAAGTAGAAATCTGAAGTTAATATGCGTCGAAATCCTTCAAATCTTGCTCAAAATGGAACCCTAGATCTGGTTTTTGTGAAAATGGGTGAAGAAGATGAAGCTTAGGCGTGAAAATGGCGTTGGGTCGGTTTTAAAGGCCGAAATTCGGTCTAGGTGAACCGGCGCTTAGGTGTCAGATTTGGTGCCTAGGCGCCAGAATCACCAAATAATCTGAAAATTTTTAAAATTTTTATATTATTTTATTTAGGTGATTTTAACATGTGTAAGCCTAAAACCAATGATTAATCTTCATCATACATCCTCCAGAAAATAATATTCAATAAAAATCCAAAAGGTTCCAAATCATAACATTCCAAATATCAAACAAATAACAATCCAAACTTTACTTCATTTCATTCATTCCAGATTTTCAAGATAAGGCTAAAAAATACAGAAACTAAACATCAACAACAAACACTCATATCTCACAAACACATAAACACTCATAAACATCTACATATAAAACAATTTCAAATCACAACACACTTAACAATCACATTCAATCTCTCCACCTATTTCTCCTTAATTTCATGGATACACATTAGAACCTTCATTAGTTTCATAAGGTAATTCACTATGAACAAAAAAATGGAAGAAAGGGACTCGAGGAAATTTTGAAGCCATCTTTTTATCAATCCATTTATTCTTAGCGTACATTATTACCTGTTAATCTTCAAAGCATGCCAAATGATCTAATTTAACCTTCATTTGTCATTCAATGTGTTCAATTTGGTGGAACATCTCATGCAATCTCCCTCCAACTAGAATTAATTCTTCTTCAATCTTCTCAAGGCGATCGCATAACTTCTCCAGAGTCATGGCTAGATAGCCATTAAAATAAGTTTGTGAATCCTTGTTCACAAACTTCTCCTTCCCATTGATTCCAATGTTTAATCTCTCCATTGAAGCAATCAAAACTCTTTCTTCTCTCTAAAGGAATGTTTCAGTCAAAAATTTTGATGGCTTGAAGGTTTGGGACGAAGGTATGGTGGTTTAAATGGATTAGAATGTGCAAAAACTGCTTGGGCGGTTTTTACATGATCCAGAAATTGTGGCGCCTAGGAGCCAATTTGGGCACTTAGGCGCCAGGACCACAGGTATCTGGTGCTTAGGCGTCAGTTCTGGCGCCTAGGCTCCAGAATCCTAAAAATAATATGTTTGCCATTTGTTGAATTCTCCTAACTTCCATACTTAATTAAGGTTTTAAAAGGTAGGTCGAAGGTATGTAATTAAGTGTAGTCACATACAACACACAATCCAACATGAAATAAAATCATACTATGGGTTGCCTCCTATAAAAAGCTTGGTTTAACGTCGTCAGCCTAACATAACACCATTCTACTCCAAATGGATTAAAAGTAGCACATCTTTAAAAGATGGCATGCTTTCTTTATAACAGGGCTTCAATCTATGTTTGTTCACCTTAATTACTGAATAAGTTTTTAAATCTTTAATGTCCACAGCTCAATAAGGGTAAACTTTCTCAACCACATACGACCTTATCCATTTGGATTTTAATTTTCCTGGAAACAATTTTAATCTTGAGTTTTATAATAAAACTTGTTGTCCAGGCTCAAAATTCTTTCTTAATATTCTTTTATTGAGCATAATCTTCATTTTCTCTTTATAAATTCGAACACTTTCATAAGAATCATTTCTCATCTCATCTAGTTCATTTAATTGTAATAATCTTTTGTCTCCAGCATCTCTTAAATTAAAATTTAACTCTTTAGTTGCCCAATAAGCTTTTTGTTTCAGTTGAACAGGAAAATGACAAGGTTTTCCATAAATGAGCCTATAAGGTGACATTCCAATAGGAGTTTTATAAGTGGTCCTATTAGCCCATAATGCATCATCAAGTCTATCAGCCAAATTAGTTCATTTTGGATTAACCATTTTTTCTAAAATTCTTTTAATCTCCTGATTTAATATTTCTGCTAATCCACTAGTTTGGGGATGATAAGCTATTGAAATTTTATGTTTGATTCCAAATTTACTTACTAATCTCTGAATCAGAAAATTCTTAAAGTGTCCTCCCCCATCCTTGATGATTATCCGTGGCATTCCAAATCTAGTGAAAATATTTTTATTTAAATATTTTTCCACACTTTTAACACCACATTGAGGTAAAATAATTGCTTTAATCCATTTTGAAACATAATCAACAGCTAATAAAATATACATTTTTCCTGAAGAAGGCACAAATGGCCCCATGAAATCTAAACCCGAGACATCAAAAATTCCACTTCCAGAGTGAAATTTAGTGGCATTTCGTTTCTTCTAGAAATATTGCCTATGCGTTGACATCGATCAAAGGATTTGACGAAATTGTTAACATCCCTGAATAATGTAGGCCAATAAAATCCAGATTGTAAAAATTTGAAAGCAGTTTTATCAATTCCAAAATGTCCACCAAATTCAGAGTTATGGCATTTTTGAATAATCTCATAGGTTTCTTCATAAGGAACACATCTTCGTATAATAGAATCCTTACATTGTTTAAAAAGATAGGGGTTATCCCAAAAATAAAATTTAACATCATATAAGAATTTCTTTTTCTGATACCGATCTAATCCATAAGGCATAATGCTACTAGCTAAATAATTAACTATATCAGCATACCATGGGATTAATCCGACATAAACAGTATAAAGTTGTTCATCAGGAAAGTATTTGTTTATTTCTTCCCTATCATTCATTTCATTATTTTCAATATAGTCTATAGAAAAGGATGACCCACCCTTTTCTATCAACTATTTAAAAGTCAAATTCTTGCAATAGAAGAATCCATCTAATCAATCTTAGTTTAGCTTCTTTTTTGTCATAAGATATTTAATAGTAGAGTGATCTGTATGCACTATACATTTATTCCCAAGTAAATATGATCGAAATTTGTCAAAAGCATATACTATGGCCAATATCTCTTTCTCAGTAGTAGTGTAATTAATTTGAGCTTCATTAAGAGTTTTACTGGCATAATATATAACTTTAAACATCTTATCATACCGTTGTCCTAAAACAGCCCCAATAGCATTTTTAGAAATTCTATGACTAAGTACAAATCCTTCTGTGACCATAAATTGACACTTTTCCCAATTCAGAACTAAATTTGTTTCTTAACCACGTTTCAACACTTTTGATAAATTGCATAAGTAAGAATCAAAAGTAGTTCCAAATACAGAGAAATCATCCATAAAAATTTTAATACCTTTTTCAATTAAGTCACAAAAAATAACCATCATACATCTTTGAAAAGTGGCAGGTGCATTGCATAATCCAAAAGGCATTCTTCGAAAAGCAAAAGTTCCATACGGACTTGTAAATGTAGTCTTTTCTTGATCTTCAGGAGCAATAGGTATATGATGATACCCAGAATATCCATCCAGAAAAAAAAAATAAGAATGTCCAACTAATCTATCCAACATTTGATCTAAGAATGGAAGACGAAAATGATATTTTTTGGTGGCATAATTTAATTTTCTATAATCAATACAAATCTGCCAACCAGTAACTTGTCTAGTATGTATTAATTCATTATTCTCATTTTTAACAACAATTACTCCTCCTTTATTTGGAACACATTGATTAGGACTTACCTAAGGACTATCCGATATTGGATATATAATACCAGCATCCAGCCATTTAAGCATTTCCTTCTTAACAAATTCTTTCATAACTGGATTTAATCTTCTTTGAGGATCAACTCTGGGTTTACTATCAGCTTCTAGTAATATTCTGTGCATATAAATTGAAGGACCGATTCCTTTAATGTCTATTATAGTCCACCCAAAAGCTCTTTTATATTCTCTTAATACTTCAAGCAGTTTTACTTCTTGATTAGCAGTCAATTCAAAAGATATAATAACAGGTAAAGTTAATGAATTCCCTAAAAAGGCATATTTCAAATGAGAGTGTAATTCTTTTAATTCCAATTCAGGAGCTTTTTCAATAGATGGTTTGAATTTATTACTCTCAGAAGTATCTAATATCTCCCAATAATCATTAATGTAATGAACTTCTCTTACTTTTGTTTCTTCAAAATCGCTTTCATCACTTAAATTTTTAGGGTCTGTAAATTCTTCTTCTTTAAAATGAATCTGACATTTTTCTTGAAAATGTTGTTCAATAATGTAATCCAAAATGTCCATTCTATAACACTTTTCCTTGTTAGGATACCTCATTGATTAAGAACATTAATTATTACGTCTTGATCATTAACTCTCATAGTTAACTCCCCTTTTTGCACATCAATCATAGCAAGTCCAGTAGCAAGAAAAGGTCTTCTTAGGATAATAGGAATCTCTTTATCTTCTTCCATATCCAGAATTATAAAGTCAACAGGGAAAATGAATTTATCCACCTTTACCAAAACATCTTTTATTATTTCTCTAGGGTGAGTAATAGATCGGTCTGTTAATTGCAAGGTTACAGTTATAAGAGAAATTTCTCCAAGATCCAATCTCTTATAGATGGATAAAGGCATGAGATTATTACTCGCTCCTAAATCACATAAGGCTTTTCCTTAAAATCTATCTCTTATAGCACAAGGTATTGTAAAACTTCCAGGATCTTTTAATTTTTGTGGAAGTTTTTCTTAATAATTGCACTGCATTCTTCACTTAGTGCTACAGTTTCAAAAGCTTCAAATTTTCTTTTCTTATTAAGAATGTCTTTCATAAACTTTGCATACTTAGGCATTTGTTCCAAAACTTTAGTGAATGAGATATTAATAGTAAGCTTTTTGAATACCTCAAAAAAATTTAAAAATTGTTGATCCAGTTTTTGCTGCTTAAGTCATTGGGGAAAGGGAGGTGGAAATGTTTCATATTCATATTAAGATGACAGTTGTTTCTCTATTTCAGGTAGTTGTTCTTTAGGTTTCTCAACTTCTACCACTTCTGCTTCTTTCTGAATCTTACTCTTATTTCCATCACTTAGTTCTTTTCCACTTCTAAGTAATACAGCTTCAATTTGCTCAGGATCTTTTCCATTTTCTCTTGGATTTACTTCAACAGTGCTAGGTAATGTTTCTTGTGGTCTATTATTTATAGCATTTGCAATTTGCCCCATTTGAATTTCAATATTTCTTATTGCAGAATTTTGACTTTGCAATTGACTCCCCATTTGTAAAATTGATTCTTCTATCGATAATTTCTTTTCTTTAAATTGCTGATTATTAAAGCCAGGAGGATAAGAAGGTCGATAATTATAATTATTTTGATTATTCTAATTTCTAGTTGTGATATGTTGGTTGTTACCCCATTGAGAATTTGCATTATTCGAATTAAAATTAGAGTGATTCTTCCAACTTGGATTATAATAATTAGAATATGGGTTATTAGTTTTGCTAGCAATAGCTTGCAAAATTTCTAAAGTTCGATATTCATCAACATTTTCTGAATTATCATTTAAGTGTGATAAATGAGACAAGTTATCTAATTTATTTGATATAGTAGCCACTTGAGAAACTAAAATTGAAAAGGCTTCATTTTCTTGTATACTAGCCACTCTTTTAGGATTAATCTTATGAGAAGGCCATTGAAAATTATTAGTTGTCATTTCTTCAATTAAAGAATAAGTTTCATCAAATGATTTAGACATTAAAGAACCACCACCAGCAGCATCAATAATAGATTTAAGAGAACCTATTAATCCATTATACAATGTTTTTATAATTAGCTAGTCTGGTAAAGAGTGATGTGGGCATTTTCTAAGAAATTCCTTGAATCTTTCCCAAGCTTCATAAATAGTTTCCACATCAAGTTGAGTAAATGAAGTTAGATCATTTCTAAGTTTTGCAGTTTTTTATGGCGGAAAATATTTAACTAAAAATTTTTGAGTCATTTCTACCCAAGTTTTAATAGATTATGTTGCTAATGAATTTAACCAAATCTTAGCCTTATCCCTTAAATAAAAAGGAAAGAGCCTAAGTCTAATAATATCATCAGAAACACAAACACATTTAAAGGTGGCACAAAGTTCTAGAAAACAAGCTAGGTGTAAATTAGGATCTTTAGTAGGAGACCCTCCAAATGGATTATTTTGAACCATTTGTATAATTGTAAGTTTTAATTCAAAAGAATTTGCTGCTACAACAGGTAATTGAATGCTTGTCGCATATTTTTAGGTTGTGTGTTTTATTTTGAAAAGAGGTCGCCTACAGAAATTGTCGGCGAATTTTAGATTTTAAATTTAATTTAAATATATAAATATAATTTAGAAAGTAGCATTTGATTTTGAAAATAATTTTAAATTTGAAAATTTTAAGATATGAAATCAAACTGATCTCACATCCCAAATAGTTTATATAAATGAGCACCACATCGCAAGCGAGTGTATCATGCCGAAGAATAGACACACTACTTGATGATGGGGCTCGATTAAATAAACTAGAAGATTTGTGACATCCGTTTGGTTTGCGAACCAATTTTATAAGCGAACAAGTTCCCCGCTAATACAAAGAAATTAAGCGGGGTTTATATTACACAGGTTCTTAAAATTCCCTATAGTGGCAAGCCCCATAGTTAATTACATCTTAAGTGACGGGAATCACTTAAGAAAACTCTCGATAATAATCGGTAATTCGCTCTCAAGAATTTCAAAGTTTAAGTTTTCGAGGGATTGAATTTTGGAATTTCAATAGGGAATGGATCAAATTTGGAACATTTTATTTTGGGAATTCAAAGGAAGAAAGGTAGGAGAAATCACAGATTCGAAGCGAACTTCGGTAATTTCCCGACTATTCTATTGTTTGGCTTGAATTTAGGAAAGCCCTAATGTTTATTTAACGTTTTGATCTTACCAATTTTAATTAATTAGGACTTATATTCGTATGACACAGTCATGCAAATAGCCTCGAAGATGAGGGTTTATGTCGTACCGAACGACTACCTCGGAGTCCTAAGATCGGTTAGGGCTTAATTTGTAATGCAAATGCCTAAACAAAAGATTGAGGATTTATGTTACACTAGGCAAACTACCTCGAAATCCTATGGCTTGGTTATTTAATTCTAGGAAAGTTTCTTTGAAGTAAACTCGGGTTTTCGTCGATGATGATGGCCGTGCTGCCCACCATGCTTCGAGCTCCTTATTGTTGCAGAGGTTTAGTTTTAGAAGTCATAAATCAGGAGATGAGAGAAGTGTTTTGGTTTAGAGAAGGTCCTAAAATCCAGGTGTTTTTAATATTTTAATTAAAACAAATCTTAAAGTTATTATAACAACACCGGTTAAGATCCCACGGTTCCATCCTTCCGGCATCGTTATTTCTATCGGATTCACTTAGTCCAGATGAATTTGCTAAACTCAACTAAATGAGTTCCACACTTTCATTTAGACCGTGGGAAATCCAGTTAGCAACACGTAGGTTACATCATCCGAGGTATTCCCGATCATCCAACAAGACGTTTTTATTTAGTTGTAGTTGTAGTTTTGTTGTTCTGTTTGTGATTAAATTTTGAGTTATTTTATATTTTGAAATGTTGTGACGGTGAATTTTATCTTGTAATGACTTTTAATTTAGTTTTGGTTTCAGTTTTAGGGACTATCCTAGAGGTGTGGGTTTTCATGCAACAGTTGTTTATCATGCAAGAAAAGTAAAGTGCATTTTGCAATAAAGTAAATTGCAAGGAGGTAAATTGCAATAAAACAAAAGCGTACCTGGAGGGTCTTCCCGTCATCCCAAGCTGCACTTAAACACAATTTAGAATATTTAAGCATTTAAAGCGAGTTCTTAGGTAAAAGCTAAAGGAAGGGTTATAGTTTTCTACCAAGGTCCTACTCCTATAGCTAGTCATCTCCTATGACGTCTAGGTTCTTGTGTTTTGGTTTGAGGACGATTTTCTTCATCAAAGAACAATTAAATTCAATTGCTCTTATAAATATCCTATCATATTGAGGAAGTGCTTAAGACGAATCTTAAACATCTTTTCAATACCTCTAGGATTGTTTTAAGTCGAGAGAATTTAATTATACAAATGAATTAATCATCCAGGAGTTCAAGTTTTGTTATCTTGCTCGATGAACTAGGACATTTGAATATCCTATGAGTGAAGTAATACTTCAGCTAACACTCCGTTTAGGAGTTATGACGATAAGAGCTTTTAAGGGCAAATCGATGTTCAAGTGATTTGTGATTTTAATTTAATTTCAATTAATGGGTTTAAGTTTGGAATACTTGTTCGAGTTGTTTTAGATTTATTTTGAAATCTTTATGTCTTTGGTGATGTTATATTTAATTCGATTTAATTTAATTTAATTTTAGTTTAATTTAATTTGGTTTAGTTTTACTTTCAATTTAATTTTATTTAATTTAATTTAATTTTAATTTTATTTTAACTTTATTTTATTTTTTTTAATATGTTTTAATTTAATTTAATTTAATTTAATTTAATGTGATTTAATTTAATTTAATTTAATTTAATTTAAATTTTAATTTAATTTAATTTAATTTAATTTTAATTTAATTTTAATTTTATTTTTAATTTAATTTAATTTAATTTTTAATTTAATTTTATTTTTTATGCTTTAAGGATGATTTAATTTTAATTGTTAAAATATTAATTTAATTGAAATCTTAGAAGGATTTAATTTAAATGTTTTAACTTTAATTTAATTTAATGATTAAGTCTTTTAGCATTTTAAATTTTGAATTTGGATTATCATTTTAATTAGGAATTAAATATTACTGAGGTGATTAATTTAGGGATTCTTGAATTAAAGAATAAATTTCTTCCTTATAATATCCCTATTTTAATAATTCCAAGTTTTTTTATTATTCTTCCAAATTTAATTAACTAATTAATTAAGGTTTACTTTAATTATTCTTAAAATGATTGGTGGGTTCCTACCCTTAACCATTTAAGTTTCAAACATCCAAAATCAACTTAGTATCAAATATTTTACCCACCTTTTTAATTAAACCTAAAATTTTTAATTATAGGCTAAAATTTCAATTACCATTTTGCCCTCTAAACTTACTAATTCCATAACTCACTAAATTGAGCATAAATGAATTTAAAATTTTTATGTGACTTCACTCATATATCAATCAAGACATTAGAGGAGAAAATGTGATTTTTCTGTATTTAATTTATTTATGTAATTATTTTTGGTGGAAAATAAGGATTTTCAAGGAAAATTCAACAACATGAACAAGGGAAAGTTTCTGTCCTTAAGAAAATTATGGGACATTACTAATGACTAGAGGACCACTTAGACCAATTTTGGTGATTTTTTGAATTATATTCTTTTTATTATAATTATTTTGAATTTTGGAGTATTAATTAATTTAAAAATAAATTAAAGGTTGAAAAATGAATTTTATATTTTTAAAAAATCTCTCTGATATCAAGGAAATTAGAGAACCAATTTTTACAATTTTCTGATTTTTCTTTGATTTATTAGAATTATTTTAGTGGAAATGCTAGAAAATGCATTTTTTTTAATTTTAAAATTACCTTAGGGCTTTAAAATTTAATATCT
Source organism: Papilionanthe hookeriana x Papilionanthe teres (assembly GCA_022702705.1). NCBI lineage: Eukaryota > Viridiplantae > Streptophyta > Magnoliopsida > Asparagales > Orchidaceae > Papilionanthe > Papilionanthe hookeriana x Papilionanthe teres. The sequence continues at coordinate 37,919,767 of CM040424.1, read as the reverse complement.
CATCATAGAGACTTAAGAAAAATATGGGGTTTGTTCCTAAGTGATTAAAATTCAAAATGTGACATTTTGGTGAATTTTATTATTTTTGTGATTTTATTATTTTTTAATTATTAAAAATATTAAAATAATGCAAAAAATCAACTTTTTTAGAAAATTACAATTTTAATTTTCTTAAATTCCCCTGATATCAGAGAGGCTCCAAAACCGATTTGATAGATTTTTGAAAAGTATTTTGAAAGTTATGAATTTTTAAGTTTAATTTTGGCTAAATGACTTAATCAACCCATTTGATAGGGCTAACCAAGTCCAATTGACTTCAAACTTTTATAGTGGGTTCCTCCGATCCTAAAGGTCGAGTGGAGAATTGATTTCAAGTCAATTTGATGTATGATTAGCTCTAATTAATTAAAGCTCCATTTTGGGTGTTTAAGCCGATTAAGGTTATTACAAGTGAATTAACTCAAAAATATTTTCCACTAGGGTCCTCTCGGTCATAAGAAACATCACCAAATTTTCCTAGAATTTATTTCATAACATGCTAATTATTGGAATTAAAATACTCGAATAGTGACCTAAAATTGAAAAATCAATAACTCTTCATAGGGATGGCTCTATGACTTTGGAAAATTCGAGGAATGTCCCCAAATTCGGAGGCTTCAAAAGCCCTATGGTCTCATGCCATGGTGAATTGTATACATGCATGGAGAATTGAAATAGTGCAGAGAGTAAATAAATAATTAAAAATAAAATACTTGATGAAATTACATGATTTATTTTCCACATTATTCTCCTCTGTTCACTGAGCAAGAGGGTATTTTTATTTTATTTTTAGGATTTTCCTACACAAAGTTATGAATTTTCTAATTTCTAGTAATTAAATAAATAGAAAATAGCCCTAATTTCCTACTTATCCACGCGGCGCCACGCCATCCTCGGTAGCTCCGAAAGGCCACGCGTCGTCTCCTGATTCGACGCCTCCATCCAACTCAGCGCTCCAGGGGCCCGCGGTTCATGCACCATCGCGCTGTCCGGCTCGATCCAGACCGTCCGCTCGATACACGCTCGATCCGACGGCTCCCAGTCATCGTCTACGACTGGTGTGCACCCGTGACCATCAACCTTCTAACCCTAATTTCTCACTCGATTCTGAACGGATTTTTGTGTTCTTATGCTCTATGGATTCGTCTCGAGGAGACGAACACATCCATATGGTAAACATGTATTGAAATTGACCCAAACTAAATAGAGAATCTCTGTAAGCTCGGGAAGAAGAGTGAGTCCATACCTTTGCTCAGAGAAGTGAAGCTTCGATCTGAGAGTTGTGTCACCTTCGATTGGGTCCAAGCAAGCTCCAGATGAAGTCCCTTGGCCTGGTGAATTGTCCAGGTATGATTTCGACCATAGCCGATTACAAAGGTTGGAGTCTGGAACAGATGGGTGGCCTGGAGAGGGGGCTTTCACTGGTAAACTTCTTCTCTTGGTCTTGTGCAGGAGTAGGACCAATCAATTTGGGGATTTGCTCACTGTGGAGAAGTGTCCTGGTTTTGGGCTTGGATTTCAACTCTGAAATTGAGCTCACAGAGAGGAAATGGCAAGGGGATTTCAGTGGGGATCAAGTTCTCTATGTGTGGGGAGTAGTACGGAACAATTTTGGCGAGTTTCCTCGAGGTTTTGTTTCGACACCTCTTCATGGCCGAGTGGGATGAGGTTTAAATAGGAGAGGTTGGAGGGCTTCCCGGGGGGTTTAGGGCTTGGGATCGAGCTGCTCTATGCAAGAGAAGAACGGCCATGGTGGCCACTCGGACTTAGGGCGGCTCGAGCAGGGGAATTTCACTTGTTGGCTCGAATGGGAGCTTTCGGCCATGGTGTTTTCCGGCGGCCTGGTGGCTGGCCGGCCAGGCATGAGTCACCATCTTGACCAGGGAGGTCAGGGCTTGGCAATGGTGAAGTCAATTGGGTTTGGACATGTGTAAAGGAGTTGGATCAAAATGGTATGGGGGCATGGCTATTTTGGCTCTAAATGAGTCAACCCATCCTTTTGGGCTAGGTGCACCACCCAAGGCTTGGTTTAGGCTGAAGAGAAAGTGATTTGGATCAGCTTGATAAGTGGGGTCAAGTCACAATCCAAGTACAATTAGGATTAAACATGGTTTAGGGGAGACATGGAAATGGTTAATCACCTTAAGGGAATGTGGAAAGGATCTCCTCCTTTTGCCCAATGTGGTAAGGTCACATGTGAACAACTCACATGGCTTGCATGTGGCTTAAGAATGGCTTCATGGCTTGCACATGGCTTAGGATAAAGCTTGGTCGATTTCATGGGAGTAGAATTTAGGAATTTTGGTATTTTGGTGGAGAATTTTCATGAAGCTTAATTTGGAATGGTTTAATGATGATTTTGAAACTTAGGGGTGATTTTAAATTGAATGTGTGATGAGGGAGAGTGTCATATAGGCTTTAGATTGATTTGGGCTTTTAAAATTTGGTAAAAGGTGGGCTTTTAGGAAGGCTTAAGGGAGTGGGCTTTGGCCTTTATGGATGGGAATTCTTTTGTAAAAGGTTGGGCCAAATAATTATTGGGTTTGCTTTAGGGATGTGTCATGAGTAATTTGAAATAAATTTGAGGTGGTTTGGGCTTGAATTGGGTTGGATTTGGGTTCATTTGGTACATGGGCCAATGTAGGTCAATATGGGCTAATTTGGGCCAATGTTGGGCTAGGGTTGAAATTGATGTAAAATTAATGTTGGGAAATGTTTATGGGAGTGTTTCAAAGAGGTTTCAACTTTGGTTGGGGTTGGATTTTGGGGTTTGGGTCTATTTGGGTTAAGTTTGGGTTTAGGTCAAAATTGGGCTTTTTGGTTTTGGGTTGAATTTGAGTGGGGTTTGGGTTCAAATTTTGGGTAAATTATGTTAGTGTTTTGTTTGTGGGGATGTTAGGGAAGGTTTAGAAAAGTTTTGGGGTCAATTGGAGTTGAATTGGTTTGGCTTGGGCTAAGTTTGGGTCATGGGTCCAAATTGGGCTTTAAGGTCAAAAGTGAAATTGGATTCAAATTCCAATCAAATTGGGCTTGGATTTGGTCTATATTGGTGTTGGGGATGTTGAATTGAAGTTTAGAATTGAATTGGACCAGAATTTGGGTCAATTGGGTAGGTTTGGTTTGACATTGGGTTCATTTTGGGTTAAAATGGGTCAAATTAGGGATTTTGACAAAAGTGAGGTAGATTGACAAAATTGGCCCATGGTGTAGTTGAACAAAATGAAATTCAGAATATTTGGAATTTTCTGGAATTTTCTGGAAATTTTCTGAATTTTTGGATTTTTGGGTCAAGAGGGGCATTTTGGTAATTTGGAGGGTATTTGGGGGGGTATTTTTTTGGAATTTTGAGTATTTTGGGCAAAAATGGTCAATTTGAGTGGTGGGAGAATATTTGAGATTGATTTTGAGGAATTTAGGTGATTTTAAAGAATTTTGGAAAATTTGGGTAATTTCAAGGGTTTTGGGTAGGCTAGGCGGGTCTGGGGTTTCGGAGGTCAAAAATTGAAAATTTGGAAAATTGAAAATTTGGAAAATTGAAGATTGGGTAAATGTAAGTGGAATGAAATCATTTTGGTTGAGCCATGAAGCCATATCAAGCCTATATGAGCCATGAAGGGACTCATTTGAGGCATTCACTATGTTGTTTCTAACCCTCTTAGCCAAGGGCTTAGGGGTTAAGGACCATCCATGTGAATCACCTTCATGAGTCAGGAGGTTAAGTTGGGTATGGGTGTGGTTTTAGGAGGTGTGTGAAAGTGTAGTGTATAAGTGTAGTGTGTGTGTAAGTCAACCCTCACCAGACCAGGCCACCCAGGGCAGTCCTAAGGCCAAAGAGTCCTATAGGAACTCATCCTTTAAACTTCCACATTTGATTTCAACCCTCTAGGTGATTAGGGGTCTACAATCAAGTTTGTGGAGTTTGCAGGGAGTTAAGAAGTGGTTTGAATTTCTAAGTGGTGGGTCCCAAGTCTAATCCTTTAGGATAGTCAAAGGAAAAGCCTAAGGCTAGATCCTAAGTACTAAAAAGAAGAAGAGAAGACCTCATCAAAAATGAGGTCAACAATGCTTAGATGAATTTCATCAGCTGTAGGGTTATCATATTCTCTTAAAGGTCTTTGATTTTCATTTTCAATATTTTGATCAATATTTTGAGGTATATTAGCCATTTCTTGCAAATTACGAAATATATTTTCCTTTCTAATTTTTCTTATACTACGCTCTAATTCAGAATTATAAGGTATTAATCCTTCAGTTCCTGAACTTCGCATAAAAATATAAGAAAGATATTTAATTTATATATATTTGTTTATTTTTTTCATTTATATATATATATATATATATATATATATATATATATATATATATATATATATATATTTATATTTTATAGTTGCTTTCTTTTACTTTGTTGTAATCCACGGCAACTACGGCAAAAACTTGACCTAACCGCAATTACATAAGTAAATTAGCTTATTAATTTATGGCGAACGACCTCGAAATCTGATTAAGCGGCTAATGTACAATAATTAAAAATTAAAGTTTTGATAATTAAATATAAATCGCACACTAGGGGTACTACGCAAGTATACGTATCGTTTCAAATAATATAGAGTTTTCTTTTTAAAACCCTAGATATCGGTCCCACGAGGATTAATTTAGTTAAAAGAAAGAAAACTAATAATTAAAATCTTTTAATTTAAAACTAATTAAAATATGCAGAATATGAAAATTAGCTAGTTATAAAACAATAAACAAAGATTCTTTCCCCATACAAAATATTCCTTAATTAATAAGCAATTAAATTAGTTGAGAACTTAAAATGTGGTTTTATGACAAATAAGAGAATATATATCCTTTACCCTTTGGTCCAGGTCATAAAGAACATTAGCTAGTTTTTAAAGATTAGATTAGGATGTATTATTAGTAGAAAGGGACGAATTTCTAGACTCTCACTACTAGGTTCTCCCCAGAATGATTGCCTAGGTCTGGCCTACTAGTGACCCGTCACCTCTTTTGTAAAATCAAATTGATTGAATTTAGCCAGTCACACTAAAAACATATTCAATTCTACGCTCATTAAAGATTATATCCCTATTTATTTGCACCTCCCTTTTAAGAGAAATGTGATACATACAAGTTAAGAATTGCTCAGCCTACGGTCAGATCTTAGGAATTCTCCACAGTTTTTAACAATACAAGAAGCCAATTTGTAAAGTAAATTAAGATTAGGTACAGTATCATCACAAAATTTTAGGAAATATGAAATTAAGTTCTAAAATCTAATTTAAATCTATTATTAATTCATTTCATATTTGTAGAGAGAAAGAAAAGAAGACTACTCAGAAAGCATAGAAATTACACGACAAATCATCTTCATATAACTCAAATCCAAAGTACTGAACTTAAGAAACAAGGTATAAATACTTATATGGAATGTAATCTGATCCATAAAAAAATACCTATTTTTAGGCCTTGATTTTTATCAAATTTTTAAGGATATTATGCTTTAATGAAAGGTATTTTTGTGTTTTGGATGTAGGTGATGCAAAAATGTCCAAAAAGAAAAAAAAAGATGAAAAAGGAGCAAAAATGAGCAAAAATGGAGCCAAAAATGCAAAATTGTCAAAATAATTAGCTTGGCGCCTAGGCGCCAGAATCCGGCGCCTAAGCGCCAGTTCGATACAGAATTCTGTAAGATTTTTGATGACTTTTGGACGATTATTTTGACGGTGTTAGTGGTTATTGGACCATCTTGAAGATTGGCAGTTATTCCTAGATTATAGGACATGTGATACATTGTATTTGGACGCTTGGAAATGGTTAGGATCGCGAAGAGGTGCGATCCAAAGTGAAGAGGTGCGAAGAAGCGGACGCGAGTCCGGCGCCTGGCGCCGGTTCCGGCACCTGGCGCCGGACACACCTTCTAGAAGATTCATTGAACATGTACACATTTTGAAGAGGTACCTCAAGGAAACCCTTGAAGCCTATAAATAGGAGGCTACTCCTTCAGAGAAAAACGCCCATAAACCGCCCACAACCCAACCAAAAACCACCAACGCCTAACTTAGCCACATAGTTCCATTTAGAGAGAGAAATTAGAGAAATATTTTAAGGGCCATATTTATAGTTTCTTTTATTATTTAGTGAGTTTATTTCAGAGTTTGTATTATGAGTATTTGAAGAGTCGGTGCTTTTGAAGTCTATTTACTTTGGAGTCGGAAGGATTCAGAGGTTCAGTTGGTGAAACACTTGAGATAAGTATTTGTATTTTGATTCAAAACTTTATTTATATGTTTTGTTGTTTAAATTCAATGTGTTCTGAGTAGTTACTTTACTTTCTCCTTTCAATTATAAAAAGATAAATAAGATAATATGAAATTTGTTGGAGAATTAAAAACTATATATATATATATATTTTAAACATTGTGATGATATTAATACCAGATCTTAATTTACTATTTAAATTGGCCATTTAAATTGTTAAAATTTGTTGAAGAGTTTTGAGACCTAGAAGGAGATGAATTCTTAACTAGTAGATATCACATGAATCCTTGGGTAGTTGAAGGCCTTGCGTGGGTTATTCAAGGTGAATTGCAAATAAATAGGAAGATATTATTTAATAGGCGTAGAATTGATAAGTTTTTAGAGTGACAGGCTAAATTCTTGTAATTTATTTTATAGAGAAGGAAAGGGTCACTAGTAGGGCCGAACATAGCCACCCTTGAACATCTAGTAGTGTGAGCCTATATTAACCCATTCTACTAACAAGACATCCAGACCTGATCTATAGATTTGCCAATGTTCTTTATACTATCGAGCGAAGGTAAAGAATAGGAATGCTTCTATTTGGCACAATACCATAAATTTATATTCTCCACGAATATTACATTATCTAAAAAGTCTTGGATTAATTGAAAGGAAGAAAGTTGTTTGCTTATTTTTATTTACATCAATCATTACTTATTTACTGCTTTATTTCTACATCTAGTAAATTAAATATCAACTTTTTAACTTTAAAAGAAATACATAAAAATAAAATCAAAATATTTAAGAAAATCTATAATCCTCCTTGTGGGATCGATACTAGGTCTTTATTTAAAGCCTTATATTACTTGAAGCGATACGTATACTTGCGTAGTACCCCTAGTGTGTAAAATATTTTCCATAAAATTATATTTATATACACTAGCTGTTATTATTATTTGAGTCAAAGTATTGACTATAACATATTTTTGATAGCATAAATTACAACATTGTTTGGCGATTGCAAACCAAGATTTTGGTGCATTCTTTGCGGATCGAGGGTCGAGTTTTTGGCCATCATTGCGGGGAGGCAAAATTTATAGATTTTAAATATTTTATTTTATTTATTTCTTTTATTATCAAAAATATAAAATACAAAAACATAAAAAAAACAAAAACAACAAAAATAAAAATAATAATAATTTTATTTCTTGTTATTTTACTTTTTATTTACTTTTTATGCGTAGTTCTGGATCTGAAGGATTATTACCTTTAGATTCTGAATTAGAAAGAACTGTTAGAAGAATTAAAAAAGGAAAACAAATTCAAAAATATCAAGAGATGGCTAATTTACATAATAATTTACAAAATCCGATTGAAATTAATGAACGAAATGTTTACAAACCCTTAAGGGATTATGCTAACCCTACAGTTGATGAACTTCATAATAGTATTCAAATACCTACTGTAGATGCTAATTCTTTTGAGCTTAAACTGTCTATTATTCAAATGGTTCAAAATAATCAATTTGGGGGAACACCAAATGAAGATCCAAATTTACACCTTGCTAGTCTTTTAGAACTTTGTGTTACCTTTAAATATAACAATGTTTCTGATGATGCTATTAGACTTAGACTCTTTCCTTTTTCTTTAAGAGATAAAGCAATGATGTGGTTAACCTCATTAGTAATAGGTTTTATTAAAACATGGGCTGAAATGACACAAAAATTCCTTGCTAAATATTTTCCTCCTTCTAAAACTGCTAAATTGAGAAATGATATTACTTCATTTAGTCAATTTGACTGGGAGACAATTTATGAAACTTGGGAAAGGTTTAAAGAACTATTAAGAAAATGTCATCATCATGCTTTACCTAATTGGTTAATTATTCAAATATTTTATAACAGACTAATTGGATCACTTAAATCAATTATTGATGCTGCTGCTGGAGGTTCTTTAATGGCTAAATCATTTGAAGAAGCTTATACTTTAATTGAAGAAATGGCTAACAATAATTTTCAGTGGCCTTCTGAAAGGATTAATCCTAAAATGGCAAGTATTCATGATAACGGAGCCTTTTCTATCTTAGCTTCACAAGTAGCTGCTATATCTAAGAAATTAGATAATTTTTCTATCAATATATCACATAATAACTTTGCTAATATTGAAGATTCTCAAACTATTGAAACTTTACAAGCTATTGCTAGTAAAAATAACCCTTATTCCAATTATTATTATCCTGGATGGAAAAATCACCCTAATTTTAATTAGAATAATTCACAATAACAATGGGGTAATAATCAATCCCATCCATCTAGAAATTGGAACAATCAAGTAAATTCAAACTATAAACCACTTGGATTTAATAATCAACAAAAAAAGTTATCTATCGAAGAATTAATTTTACAACTAAGTAATCAATTACAAAATCAACACTGCTATTCGTAATATTGAGAATCAAATGGGACAAATTGCTTAATTTAATTAATTACGGACCTCAGGGAACACTTCCTAGTAATGTTGAAGTCAATCCAAAAGAAGCTGGAAAAGAACATGAACATGTTAAAGTTAGTGCAACTTAGAAGTGGAAAGGAATTAAAAGAAAGAATGCGAGAATGAAATTGAAAATGAGATTGAGGTTGAAGAGATTGAAAAACCTAAAGAAACTTCTTCTCCTAGTCGAGATCAAGTTGTTATTCCTATTAATGTGGAAGTTGAAAAACCACCACCACCTTTTCCTCAAAGACTAAAACGATGAAGCTTGATCATCAATTTTCTAAGTTCTTTGAAATTTTTAAGAAACTTACCATTAACATACCTTTTGCTGAAGCTTTGGAACAAATGCCAACTTATTCAAAATTTATGAAGGATATTTTAAGTAAGAAATGAAAATTTGAAGCTTTTGAAACTATTGCATTAAGTGAAGAATGTAGTGCAATAATTCAAAAGAAATTACCTCAGAAACTTAAAGATCTCGGAAGTTTTACTATACCTTGTGCTATTGGAGAAAAATTTTGTGGAAAAGCTTTATGTGATTTAGGAGCAAGTATTAATCTCATGCCATTTTCTATTTTTCGAAGGTTGAATTTAGGAGAGATTACTCCCACCAATGTAACCCTTCGGTTAGTCGATAGATCCATCATCTACCCTAAAGGAGTTATAGAGGATGTTCTTGTTAAAGTGGATAAATTTATTTTCCCTGTGGATTTAATTGTACTTGATATGGAAGAAGATAAAGAAATACCAATTATTTTAGGGAGACCTTTTCTAGCTACTGAACGAGCTATGACTGATGTGCAAAAAGGAGAATTAACCATGAGAGTTAATGATCAAAAGATTAAATTTAATGTTCTTAAATCAATGAAGTACCCTGATAAAGAAAAATGCTTATCGAATGGATATTATTGATTATATAATTGAAAAACATTATCAAGAAAGATGTAAAGTCATTTACGAAGAAAAAATTGAATTATTAGCTGATGAAAATGAAGAACTAAAAGAAGAAGAAATATCTAAAGAAACTCATTATATTTAAGATAAGCTGGAAATTTTGGACATAACACGAAACAATAGCTTTACCCTCGATTAAAGCCTGGAATTAAAAATGTTACTCGCACATTTAAAGTATGCTTTTCTTGGAAATTCATTAACTTTACCTATTATTATTTTTCTAAACTAAGTTTAGATCAAGAAGAAAAATTGATAGGAGTGTTAAAGAATTATAAGAAAGCTTTTGGTTGGACTATTGTTGATATAAGAGGAATAAGCCATTCCATCTGTATGCATAGAATTTTAATGGAATAAGATTTTTAACCTACTATTGAACCTCAAAGAAGATTAAATCCTATCATGAAAGAGGTTGTTAAAAAAGAAATTTTAAAATGGTTAGATGCTGGAATTATTTATCCTATTTCGGATAGCTCGACAGGTAAGTCCTATTCATTGTGTTCCGAAGAAAGGAGGAGTAACTGTCATTGTCAATGATAAAAATGAACTAATTCTTACAAGATAAGTTATTGGATGGCGAATTTGCATTGATTATTGGAAATTAAATGATGCCACTAGAAATGATCATTTTCCTTTACCTTTCTTGCATCGAATGCTTGATAAATTAGTTGGACACTCATATTTACATTTTCGGATGGATATTACGGTTATCATCGATTACTGTCGCTCACGAGGACCAAGAGAAAACAACATTTACAAGTCCTTATGGAACATTTGCGTTTAGAAGAATGACTTTCGGTTTATGTAATGCACCTGCAAATTTTCAAAGATGTATGATGTCAATATTTTGTGATTTGATTGACAAAGGAATTGAAATATTTATGGATAATTTTTCAGTCTTTGGAACTTCTTTTGGATCTTGTTTGGAAAATATTTCTAAAGTTCTGAAAAGATGTGAAGAAACAAATTTAGTTCTAAACTGGGAAAAAAATCAATTTATGGTCACAGAAGGCATTGTACTTGGTAATAAAATTTCACAAAAAGGGATGGAAGTTGATCAAGCAAAAGTGAAAATTATTATTCGAACTGCGACCACCTACTACGTTATCGATGTGAGAAGTTTTTGGGTCATGCTGGATTTTATAGAAGATATATAAAGGATTTTTCTAAAATTGGTAAACTTCTTAGTCATTTATTGGAAAAAGAAGCTAAATTTGAATTTAATGAAGACTGTATTAATGCTTTCAATAATTTAAAAGAAAAATTAATAACTGCACCTATAATTATTGCACCTAATTGGAATAAACTCTATGAATTAATGTGTGATGCAAGTGATTTTGCAATTGGAGCTGTATTGGGACAAAAATATGATAAAATTTTCAAAGTTTTATATTATGCTAGTAAAACTCTTTCTGAAACTCAAAGAAATTACACTACTACTGAGAAAGAGCATTTAACTATAGTCTATGCCTTTGATAAATTTAGACCTTATCTTCTTGGTACCAAATGCATAGTTCATACTGATCATTCCGCTATTAAATACTTAATGACAAAAAAAGATGCTAAGCCTAGACTGATAAGATGGGTTTTACTTCTATAAGAATTTGATTTTCAAATAGTGAATAGAAAAGGAAATGATAACCAAATTGCTGATCATTTATCTAGAATTAAGAATGATGTTATTACTGAGGAAAATATAGATGAGAAATTTCCTGATGAACATTTATATGTTATTCAAGGATGCCAAACACCTTGGTATGCAGATATAGTTAACTATTTTGTTAGCAATATTCTACCTTATGGATTGAATAACAAATATATTAAGAAATTTAAAAAGGATGCTAAATCTTATATTTGGGAAGATCCTCATTTATTTAAATTAGGAAGAGATTCTGTAATTCGAAGATGTGTACCTTATGAAGAAACTTTTGCTATTATTCAAAAATGTCATGATTCCAATTTTGGAGGACACTTTGGAGTAGATAAAACTGCATTTAAAATTTTAAATTCAGGATTTTATTGGCCTACCTTGTTCAAAGATGTGAGACGTTATGTGAAAACATGTGATCGATGTTAAAGGATGAGAAATATATCTAGAAAAGATGAAATGCCTTTAAACTATATATTGGAAGTTGAAATTTTTGATATATGGGGTTTAGACTTTATGGGACCATTTGTACCATCATCTGGAAAGATTTATATTTTATTAGCGATTGATTATGTTTCAAAGTGGATTAAAGTCCGTAGCTTTACCTAATCGTGATTCCAAAAGTGTTTCAAAATTTTTAAAGAAAATTATTTTTTCAAGATTTGGAATGCCTAAGGTAATTATCACAGATGGTGGAAGTCATTTTAGAAATATAAGAATTCAATTATTACTGGACAAATTTGGAATCAAACATAGAATTGCAACTGCGTATCACCCTCAAATAAGTGGAATGGTTGAAGTATCAAACAGAGAAATTAAAAGAATTTTAGAGAAGACTGTTAATCCTAAAAGAACGGATTGGGTTGATAGACTTGATTACGCATTATGGGCTTATAGAACGACTTATAAGACACCAATCGAATGTCACCTTACCGGTTAATTTATGGTAAACATTGTCACTTACCTGTTGAACTTGAACATAAAGCTTATTGGGCAATAAAGGAGTTTAATTTTGATTTGAATACTACAGGAGAAAAATGATTATTACAATTAAATGAGATAGATGAAATAAGAAATGAATCATATGAAAATGCAAAAACTTATAAAGAGAAAATGAAGATGTTACATGATAAAAAGATTTCAGGAAAAATATTCGAGCTCGGACAAGAAGTATTATTATTTAATACTCGTTTAAGACTTTTCTGGAAAATTAAGATCTAAATGGATAGGACCATATATAATTGAGAAAGTATACCATTATGGAGCTGTGGATATTAAAGACCCCAAAATAGGAAAAATATTAAAAGTTAACGAATTAAGATTGAAGCCTTATTTTGGAGACATTAAAATGATTTATAAAGAGACTTACGAGTTGAGTCTACCTGATTAAAGACTTAATTAGGTTTTGCTGACGATGTTAAACCAAGTGCTTTGTGAGAGGCAACACATATTTATTATTGTGTGTTTTTCACATTTTTAATGTAAGGTTATGCCTCGGTCTTGACTAATTTTATATAACTTTAGAAAATTGGATGCTAACAAGTCTTCATTGACTTTAGCTAAAAATTATCTCGAAGTATATTATGTTTAGACTTTGGATCACTCCATTTCAAGTTAGCCTTCATTATGATTATTTATAATTTGTGTTACTAAGTCTATATTGATCTTACCATTCTAATTTACCTATTTTGGAAAACGAAACTTTGAAATTCGACGATAGGCGAAACGGAGTCGAACGTGGTTCGGACGCCTAGGCGTCGAAATTTGGCGCATAAGCGCCAGAGTAAAACTGTGTATTGATGGGTCTGGCGCCTAGGTGCCAGATTTGGCGCCTAAGCGCCACAGTTACTGGATCGTGTAAAAACCGAAAAATTTTCAATTTTTCACACGATTTTCTTCTCTAAATTACCCCATTTTCGTCCCCAATCCCTAAGCAATCAAAATTACGACCTTGACACTTCATTCTTGAGAGATTAGAGAGGATTTTTGAAGAAATGGAGAGAAGAAATCTTGGAGAAGAGGCTAGAGACAAAGATCCTCAACCCTACTTCCATTGTTTTATCGCTGTAAGTTTGGAGAAAATTTCAAGTCGTCTAGATAAATTTGAAGCAGAATTCAAAAGTATTGGAGATCGCCTCCATGAGATGTATCATCAAATTGAACATCTGGAATGGCAGGCGAAGCTTCAATTTGATCATCTAGCGGCTTATCAAGATGCTCAAGTGGAGATGTATGCGAAGAACAAATGGATCGACGAGAAAACGGCTACGGATTTTCCGAGGGCGTTAGTATTCTTCCCAAGTAGGCCTAGTAATCTTCCTTGTGAAGAGAATGGAAATTTCTAATTTGAAGATTAGATAGTTATTGTGGTGTGATCTAGAATTTTATTAGTGTGTCGTTGTATTGATTTAGTAAATCGATTGTGTTGTTTGTGTGTTTGATTTATTGTTCAATATGTGTTGTGTTTGCTTTGAAATTGTGTAGTTTGATTGTTTGTTAGGACTTGAATCATATTACTATACTTATCTGTATTGTATTGAGCCAAAATTGAAGATTATGAATGGAATTAGAAGAGTTTGATTTACACCTTGTGTTTAATTGGTGGATTTAAATTTTAATTTTTAAAATTTTTGGGAAATATTTTGGAAGTTGGAAACTGAAGCACTACTCTAATATGAGTAATTGGAAGTTGAACTTATGAGTTTTGGTGGAAAATAAAAATTTTAAAGTGAGTTTTGTGAAAGGCGAGTCTGGCGCCTATGCGCCGGTTCAGCCTGCTTACCGAAAATTAGCATTTAAACCCCGTTAGCCATGGTTGATGCCTAAGCTTCATCCTCTTCCTCTTTTTCGCGAAAATACACCCCCTAGATCCATCTTGAGGTCAATACATCAAGTTTTGGAGCCCGAAATCACTTGATTTCTTCATCTCGAGGTCAGATCTACCTTCTAATCCATTTATTTTTTATTCTTACCATAAATTTTCCTATTTTTTGCTAAAAACCAAAATTTTGATAAAAATTTTGATTTTTAGAGTTTCTCCATGGATTTTTAAACTCATTCTAAGTTTCTCAAGCTTAAAAGAGTTTAAATTTTTTATTCTTAAATTTATTTGTGTTTTCTTTCATGTTTAGATGACACCAAAATCTAAGAGAGGAAAGACACGAGAAAATTTTGACAGCAACAAGTTTTCAACTGCGGCAGCGCATTTTCGTTATCACGAATTTGCGACGTCAAGAAAGTTTATCTCGGAGCGCAGTTTTTACAATCCCGGTGAAATGATCAAGAACACAATCATTGCACACAACTGGCAACGATTCTGTTATTTCAATGCTGTTGCCGTTATTCCTATTGTACGCGAGTTTTATGCCAAATTTTTGGATGCGGAAGACTACGAAGTCTTCGTTAGAGGTTTCGGAGTAGGATTTACTCCGGAACGGATCAATATTTTCTACGGCCTACCACCTAACATCGATTGCTACTATTCTGGTTTATCTCCATCTGAGGGAGATCTTGAGATGATTATTGCATATCTGACTGATGGCACAGGAACTTGGAAGATCCTGAACGCCAAATGGGTAAACTTCAAATCTTCTAAGCTAAATGGTATTTCAAAGGCATGGCATTATTTTATTTCTGCTAGACTTCTACCTTCCAAACACCTGAGTGAAGTTACTAGAGATCGAGCTATCCTGAACTACTGCATTCAGGAGAGGAAGCCGATAGATGTTGGCAGTATTATTTATGATTCAGTGGAATCGATTGCTAGATCCAGCACTTCTGTGGGATTAGGATTCCCATCCTTGATTTATTCATTATGCATGAGCAATGGAGTTTCTGCTGATATATTAGAGGAGAAGTTGAAGTCTACAAAGCCAATTGGGCAGGAGAGTGTTAGCATTTATGATCATCTTTGAGGGAAGAGATCGACTGGTCCTTCTACTTCTGTACCTAGTCCAGGTAGAGCTTCTACTTCTAGACCTTCTACTTCTACTGCTGAGCCACCATCTAGTTTCTGGGAATCTATGCATGATCAATTTTTGGAGCAATAGAATGAGTTATTTCTAACTCACTACAGAGTAGATACTATAGACAAGAAAAATGATCATTTATCTGAGTTTACCCAAAGAAAATGTGAGTATGATGCTGAGTATTCAGAGTCTTTAGTGAGATTCTTGAAGGGCGAGCATGATGTTCAGTTTTCTACCTGTCCTAAATTTTCACCGTATGTTGATCCAAAGGATGTGGAGTTTTTTTTTTTGTGATGACGATGACGAGGCTACAGATAGTGATTAGTAGCTTGATTTACCTCTGAGATGTACTGATTCTGTTGTTAGTTTATTTATTGTTTGCTAGTGTTGTTTGTTGTTTGTTGTTTGTTAGTGTAGATTTGTTTATAAAACTTTGTGTGGATTGTTTGATGTTGAGACTGTTTTAAATATTTAGTGTATTGTTTTGAAGATTGAAATTTGGATGAATTAATGTTTATTTCTGTTTCGACTCTACTGTTTAGTATTCTTAAATAGTTAGTAATGTTGTTCGTTTTTGTTACTATTAGTAGTATAATCATTTAATTCAGCTACTGATATATATAAAAAAAATGATGTGCCTGCTTACTTTTATATATGCTTCGTTATTTCAGTAATATTCATAAAAAGCATGTGTAGAAGTAAATTTTTCTTTTTAGTTATTTTTACATACTTATAAAAATTCCTTTTTAAATTATACCTTTATTTCTCTCATACTTTAAATTTTTTTCATCATATACCAAAACTTAAGTTTGGGGGAAGGGAAAATACACAAAAATTTAAATTTTATTTGTCCTTAATGAACTAATATTTTATAAAAAAAATATTAACATAACATAAGGAATGAAAAATCTATTTAAGATCATTTAAATTTTTGAAATTATAAATAATTTAGTAGACTTAACCACAATTTTAATAACTTTGATTGATTTTAAGAATAGAATTATTCAACTTAAAGAAGAATAAGATAAAGAAATTTTTCTATTCATAGTAGAAATAATTGAATTTTAGAAGTATTAAAAAATCAAAAATTATAACTTGAAAAAGAAAAGATTGAAATTCTTTTTGAAATCTATTCATGTTATAGTAATTAAGTGAAAATGTATAAGTTTGAAAATATAAGTTAAGGAAAGTGAAGTTCAAAACCATTAACAGGCTATCCAGATATAATAATCCTCTCTGTAAAAAAAAAAAATGAGAGGAGAAGCTTGAGGAGATGCCTAATCAAAAATTGGCTTCACTTGAAATAGCTTATAAGATAAAAACCGATTACATATTTTACTTAATTTTTATGCATGTATCTTTATTAGAAAAGATTTTCATGAAGATCTTTTTCTTGTAAATAATTTATGTGATCTTAATATAATAAACTACAATTATTTTCGAAGTGAATGAAAAATTATTGAAATCTTATGATTTGGTAGTTAATTATTCTTTAAATTCTTAAAACTAAACTAAGTTAGTTAAATTTGGTTAATGATTTACTAAAGCCTTTATAAAATTAAAAATTATAAGAAATCTTAAATATTTACCTTTTATTCCAATTGTTATACATTTTATATAGTAAAAAGGGTTACTTGAGGACAAGTAACGTGTAAGTTTGGGGGATTTTGATCCATAAAAAAATACCTATTTTTATGCCTTGATTTTTATTAAATTTTTAAGGATATTATGCTTTAATGAAAGGTATTTTTGTGTTTTGGATGTAGGTGATGCAAAAATGTTAAAGAAAAAAAAAGGATGAAAAAGGAGCAAAAAGGAGCAAAAATGTTGCAAAAAATGCAAAATTGTCAAAATAATTGGCCTGGCGCCTAGGCGCCAGAATCCGGCGCCTAAACGCCAGTTCGATACAGAATTCTGTAAGATTTTTGATGACTTTTGGACGTTTATTTTGACGGTGTTAGCTGTTATTGGACCATCTAGAAGATTGGCAGTTATTCCTGGATTATAGGACATGTGATACATTGTATTTGGACGCTTGGAAACTATTAGGATCGCGAAGAGGTGCGATCCAAAGTGAAGAGGTGCGAAGAACTGGACGCAGAGTCCGGCGCCTAGGCGCCAGATTCCGTCGCCTAGGCGCCAGACACACCTTCTAGAAGATTCATTGAACATGGACACATTTTGAAGAGGTACCTCAAGGAAACCCTTGAAGCCTATAAATAGGAGGCTACTCCTTCAGAGAAAAACGCTCATAAACCGCCCACAACCCAACCAAAAACCACCAACGCCAAACCTAGCCACATAGTTACATTTAGAGAGATAAATTAGAGAAATATTTTAAGGGCCATATTTATAGTTTCTTTTATTATTTAGTGAGTTTATTTTAGAGTTTGTTTTAAGAGTATTTGAAGAGTCGGTGCTTTTGAAGTCTATTTACTTTGGAGTCAAAAGGATTCAGAGATCCAGTTGGAGAAACACTTGAGATAAGTATTTGTTTTTTGATTCAAAGTTTTATTTATATGTTTTGTTGTTTAAATACAATGTGTTCTGAGTAGTTACTTTACTTTCTCCTTTCAATTATGAAAAGATAAATAAGATAATATAAATTTGCTGGAGAATTAAAAACTATATATATATTTTTTAAACATTGTGATGATATTAATACAGGATCTTAACTTGCTATTTAAATTGGCCATTTAAATTGTTAAAATCTGTTGAAGAGTTTTGAGACCTAGAAGGAGATGAATTCTTAACTAGTAGATATCACATGAATCCTTAGGTAGTCGAAGGCCTTGCGCGGGTTATTCAAGGTGAAGTGCAAATAAATAGGAAGATATTATTTAATAGGCATAGAATTGATAAGTTTTTAGAGTGACAGGCTAAATTCTTGTAATTTGGTTTATAGAGAAGGAAAGGGTTCACTAGTAGGGCCGACCATAGCCACCCTTGGACATCTAGTAGTGTGAGCCTAGATTAACCCATTCTACTAACAATACATCCAGACCAGATTTATAGATTAGCCAATATTCTTTATACTATCGAGCTAAGGTAAAGAATATGAATGCTTCTATTTAGCACAATACTGTTGACCTCATTTTTGATGAGGTCTCTTCTCTTCTCTCTCCTTTGTACTTAGGATCTAGCCTTAAGCTTTTCCTTTGACTATCTTAGAGGACTAGAAATGGGACTCACCACTTAGAAACTCAAACCACTTCTTAACTCCCTTCAAACCCCACATGTTTGATTATAAACCCCTAAACCACTTGGAGGGTTAAAATCAATATGTGGAGGTTTAAAAGATGAGTTCCCTATAGGACTCTTTGGCCTTAGGACTACCCTGGGTGGCCTGGTCTGGTGAGGGTTGACCTGCACACATTACACTTTCACACACATTTCAAATCCTAAAACTATTCATGCCTAGCTTCACTTCCTAACTCATGTAGGTAATTCATGTGGAAGGATCTTAACCCCTAGGCCCTTGGCTAAGAGGGTTAGGAACAACATAGTGAATATCTCAAATGAGTCCTCTCGTGGCTCTTATGGGCTTGATATGGCTTCATGGTTCAACCAAAGTGATTCCATTCTACTCAAATTTGATCAATCTTCATTCTTCCAAAATTTCAATTTTTGACCCCCGGGGCCCTACACCCACTAAACCTACCAAATGCCCTTGAAACTACCCAAAATTTGCAAAATTACCTAAATTACCCAAAATTCCTCAAAACTAATCCTAAACATTTCTCTCCATTCAAATTGATCATCCTTAGCCAAACATACCAAAATTTCCAAAAATACCCCCCAATACCCTCCAAATACCCAAAATGCCCTTCTTAACAAAAAATTCCATAAATTCCAAAAATTACCAGAAAATTCCAAAAAATCCCAAATATTCCCAATTTCATTTTGTTCAACTATACCATAGGCCAATTTTGTCAATTCAACCCACTTTTACTAAAACCCCCAATTTGATCCATTTGAAACCTAAAGTGAGCCCAATGTCAAACCAAACCACCCCAATTGATCTCAATTTTGGTCCAATTCAATTCTAAACTTCAATTCCATATCCTTAATATCAGTCTAGACCAAATCCAAGCCCAACTTGATTAAAATGTGGATCCAATTTCAACCTGAAGCCTAAATCCCCTAAATTAGCCAAACCCAAACCTAAGCCAAATAGGCCCATATCCCAAAATCAAAGCCCAACCAAAGTTGAAAACTCTTTATAACACTCCCCTAAAAATTTCTCAACATTAATTTTACATCAAATCCAACCTTAAACTAACATTAACCCAAGATAGCCAAAGTTAGCCTAATTTGACCCATTTTGGGCCCCATTACCAAAAAGGCCCAAATTAAACCTACTTCAATTCCAAATGACACCAAACTTTCTCCAAATCACTCATGCCACACTCCTAAACTAAACCCAACATTTGTTTATCCTAATCTTTCACAAATCTCCATCCACCAATTTGTTTTCAAACTTAAAATCCCACTTCCATAAAGCCTTTAAAAGCCCACTTTCCATCAAATTCAAAAGCCCAAAATCCATCCCCAAGCCCACATGAAACCTTTTCTTCATCATTCCTTTGATAATCCTATTTGACTAAAGTCCTAAACCATCATGAAATCAACCCATTTTTAGCATCATGACAAATCCCATCAAAGGAATCCAAAGTTTTCAAAATTCCAAATAACCCTTTTCCATGCAAGTGAGCCAACCTTTTCCTAAGCCATGAGCAAGCCAAATGAAGCCATGGAGCCATGCATAAGCCATATGGAAGCCATGGGGAGCCCTTTCCGCCCCACCATGCCACTTATGGCAAGAAGAGGGGAGCCTTTCCTAAGCCTTCACTAAACCTTTTTTAACCCCATCAATGATACATTTTAACCAAAATTGGCCACCTCACCTTGGATGGGGACTTCACCACACATGTGAGGTTGACCCAAATGATCTCACATCAGCCCAAATCAAGCCTTGGTGAGTGAACCAAGCCAAAACCATGAATTGACCCAAATTGGACCAAAAATGCTCCTTACACCCATGCCATTTAAATCCTTGACTTTACACATGGCAATCCCAAATTGATTACACCAAAATCAAACTCTGACCTCCCCTCCACCTAAGCACATATTTTGAACCCACTAATCAACCCCCATGGCCACCCAAAATCTCCACCATAACCTTCCTTATTTAAACCCCACCTCCATGGCCAAAGAGAGGAGATGCAAGATTTACCTTGGGGAGACCCTGCCAAATTGTTCGCAAAGCTTTTCCAAGCATTCTTAAGCTCAATCAAACCATTTCCAATTGAGACCTCACCTCTTGGACGAAGGTATCAAATTTTTTCTCCTCCAAGCGAGCATGTTTTAATTTTCTGTAAATATTTACATGCTTTAAGTATATCATCACTGTATAGATGTGTGCTACTCGATTAGATGATCAATTTAAAAAAAAATTCATTCAATTTCGTTCAAAAACGAGCGAGATATCAAGATTTGAAGGTGGACGGTTTTGGGTGAATAGCACTAGGAGAGATGAGCAGCAGCCGTCTGATCAGGCTTGTATCTGACGGACGGCCCTGATGCAGTCGGACGGATCTTCATCCGTGAACAGGCGCCATACAGAACCACGCTGGCCTATAGGAGAGCGACACGCGGATTGAGTGGGAAATGGATGTTTTGGATTTATTTTTGACACAAAACTTCAAAAAATCATAACTTTGCCTAGAAAACTCCAAAAAATAAAATAAAATTACTCTCTTGCTCATAAAAACAAGGAGAATAATGTGAAAGTAATTTTGTTTTTATTTAATGCATATTTTATTTTTAATTAATTAAATAGTGTATTCAATATTTAAATTCTTCATGCATGTAGGAGCTTCACCATAACTTGAAATTTTTATATGTTATTCTATGCATAATGGTTGATCTTTCCTGATTTTTCCAAAGTTAGGAAAGATTTCCATGATGAGATATCTTTTTTTTTAATATTATGCTTCAGTTTTTCTATAATAATTATAAAAATTACCATGTTACTTCGAAAAATCTAGAAAAATTAGAGTATGTTCCCTTTGACCAGGGAAACATTAGAAAATTATCTCATGATTTATTTCAATCAAACAAACTCTAATTTCGCCAAAACCTCAAAATGAAATTTTAATTAATTAGGATTAACCACACATCAAAATAACTTGAAATCAACTCTTCACTGATCTTTAGGATACAGAGAACCTTTCATAAAAATTTGAAATCAGTTTGAAATGATTAACCCACTAATTGGACTAATTAAGTCACATGGTCAAAATTAAACTTCAAAAATTTATAACTCCAAAAACACATTTCAAAAATTCCCCAAATTGATTTAGGGACTTCTCTGATATTAGAGGAGTCTATAAAAATTGAAATTATAATTTTCTAAAAATCTTTATTTTTTGACCCTACTTTAATATTTTAATAATTAAAAAATAATAAAAATTATAAAAATAATAAAAATCACAAAAATGTCATATTTTGACTCCTAATCACTTAGGAATAAACAAAATATTTTTCCCAAGTCTCAAAGTAAAGATATTGAATTTTAAATGCTTAAAACAATTTTTAATATTAAAAAATGTATTTTCCAATCTTTTCACTAAATTAATTCCAATAAATCAAAGAAAAATAAAAAAATTGTAAAATTTATTTCTCTGAACTCCTTGACATCAGAGAGATTTAAAAAAAATATAAAATCGATTTTTCAACTTTAATTTTATTTTATAATTAATTAATACTCTAAAAAGAAAAATAATTATAATAAATAAAATATAATTCAAAAAATCACCAAAATTAGTCCAAGTGGTCCTCTAGTCATTAGGAACATTCCATAATTTTATTAAGGATAGAAACCTTACTTTGGTCATGTTGTTAAATTTTCCTTGAAATCCCTTATTTTTCACTAAAAATAATTATATAAATAAATTAAATTCAGAAAAATCACATTTTCTCCTCTAATGTCTTAATTGACATGTGAGTGAGGTGACATAAAAATTTCAAGTTCATTTGAACTCAATTTAGTGAGTTATGAAATAAATAAGCCTAAAAGGGCATAAAGATAATTAAAGAATTTAAACCCCTTTATTAAAATTTTAGGTTTAATTAAAATAGAGGGTAAAATATTTGATTTTATCTTTCTTGGATGATTGAAACTTTGGGAAATTTAAAAGGGTAGGAACCCATTAATCACTTTTAATAAACCAAAAATGAAACTTTAATTATTTAAACAATTTAAATTTTGGAAGATTAATGAAAATTTGAATTATTAAAAATAGGGATATAACTTGAGAGGATATTAATTCTTTAACAAAAATCCTTAAATAAATCACTCCAATGATATTTAACTCTTAATTAATATGAAAATGATAATCCAAACTAAGTAAATTAAAAATTAAAAATAAATAACCATTAAATTAAAGAAAAGTTCAAAATATTAAATAGTTTAATAAAAATAATTAAATTAAATTAAATTAAATTAAATTAAGTAAAAATTAAATTAAAATTAAAATTAAATTAAATTAACATTTTAACAATTAAGTTAAGCTAAATTAAAAAAATATTTAAATTAAATTAAATTAAATTAAATTAAATCAAATTTAAATTAAATTAAGTTAACATCACTCATTAATAAAAGTAAAACAAATTTAAAATATTAAGATCACCTAAAGTATAAAGATTTAAACCAAAAATAATTTGAACACTATTCCAAACTTAAAATTATTAATTAAAACCTCATAATTAAACTAAATCACTTTAAACCATTAACTCAAACTTCAAATTAAGAATGATTAAAATTCTCAATAAACTAACTTGCCTTTAAAGACTTTAATTATTATAACTCTTAAATAGAGTATTAAGTGAGATGTCACTTCATTCATCAGGTAATCAAATACACAAGTTCACTGAGCAAGAGACAAAGTTTAACTAAACTCCTGGATGATTAATTCACCTGTGCAACTAAATTTACTTGGACTCAAAATGATCTCGGAAATATTTAAAAGATGTTAGGACTCGTCTTAAGCACTTTTTCAATATGATGAGATGTTTTAGAAGAACTATTGAATTTAATTGTTCTTTGATGAAGAAAATCATCCATAAACAAAATACGAGAACCTAGACGTCATAGGAGATGACTAGCAATAGGACTAGGATCTTGGTAGACAACCAAAACCTGTCCCTTAGCTTTACCTAGGTACTTGTTATAAATATTTAAAGTCCTTAATATGTGTTTTAAGTGCATCTTGGGATGACGGGAAGACCCTCCAGGTATGCTTTTATTTTATTGCAATTTACTTTATTGCAATTTACTTTCATACACTGTACTTTACTTTTTCTTGCATGTTAAACAAGATTGTTGCATGAAAATTGAAACCTTCTAGGATAGCCACAAAACTGAAACCAAAACTAAATTAAAAGTTACCACAAGAAAAAATTCACCGCCACAACATTCCAAAATTTAAAATAACTCAAAATTTAATCACAAACCGAACAACAAAACTACAATTATAACTAAATTAAAACGTCTCGTTGAATGATCGGGAATACCTCGGATGATGTAACCCACGTGTTGCTAACGGGATTTCCCAAGGTCTAAATGAAAGTGTGGAACTCATTCAATTGAGTTTAGCAAATTCATTTGGACTAAGTGAATTCGATGAAAATAACGGTGCCGGGATGACGGAACCGTGGGATCTTAATCGGTTCTGTTTAAACAACTTTAAGATTTGTTTTAATTAAAATATTAAAAATATTCGGATTTCAAGATTTCTAAACCAAAACACTTCTCTCATCTCCTGATTTTCACCTTCTAAAACTAAACCTCTGTAACAACAAGGAGCTCGGAGCATGGTAGGCAGCACGGCCATCGTCATCAGCAAAACACGGATCTACTTCAGCAAAACTTTCTTAGAATTAAATAACCAAGCCATAGGACTTCGAGGTAGTTTGCCTAGTGCAACATAAATCCTCAACTCTTCGTTAGGCATTTGCCTGATCATGTCATGTAAATTAAGCTCTAACCGGTCTTAGGACTCCGAGGTAGTCGTTTAGTACGACATTAACACTCATATCTTCCAGGCTGTTTGTATGATCATGTCATACAAATATAAGTCTTAATTAACTAAAATTGGCAGGATTGAAACATTAAATAAACTCCCAAATCTACCAAACAATAGGATAGTTTGGGAAGTTACCAAGATTCTTCTTGGATCCTCAACTTCTCCTACTTCTCTTCCATTGGACTCTTGAAATAAACTGTTCCAAATTTGAGCTAATCTCTTTTGAAATTCCAAAATTCAATCCTTTGAAACATTAAACTTTGAAATTCTTGAGAGCAAAACCACAGATCATTATCTAGAGTTTTCTTAAATGATTCACGTCATTTAAGATGTAATTAACTATAGGGGCTTGCCCTTATAGGGAACTTTAAGAACCCAGGTAATATAAACCCTGCTTAATTTCTTTATATTAAGCGGGGGAACCTGTCGGCTTATAAAATTGGTTCTCAGACCAAACGGATGTCACAAATCTTCTAGTTTATTTAACTGAGCCTCATCGTCAAGCAGTGTGTCTATTCTTCGGGATAGATATACAGTTTGTGGTGTGGTGCTCGTTTATATAAACTATTTGGGATGTGAGATCGGTTTAATTTCATATCTTAAAATTTTCAAACTTAAAATTATTTTCAAAATTAAATGCTACTTTCAAATTATATATATATATATATTTAAATTAAATTTAAAATCTAAAATTCGTCGACAATTTCTGCTAGGTGACCCCTTTTTCTAAAGTACAACACAACCTAAAAATATGCCGAGCGACTTCTGGCAACTCCGCTAGGGACTAGTTCCTCTCTCCATTTTGATTAGATGGTTTTGCTTTCATAAATCGATAGTGAGTCCATATCCCTAGTGGACCAAAACTATCATTCTTCCGTTGGCATACTACATTCATTTCTATCTTGAACGGGTATAGTCAACTTCTCTCGGATTTAGGAGCCACTGTTTAGACACCCCTAAACAGAGATGTTCCGAAATCCTTTTACCTCTTTTTCTGAGGTGGGGTGGACCCCCAATAGGTGTTAGCTTAGTAGCGGTCCTTCGGATTGAGAAGTCTTACGAGACTTTCTCTTCCTTTCCAATTCTGAATCAGATCCTTTACCTTTTTTATACCTTTGAACATTCCGTTCCTAATAAACAAATCCTCTAATAAACGACTCTTTTAATAAATAAATCCTTTTAAAATCATAAATACATAAACGAAAATGTGTTTGGACTCTTTCTTTTTCGTCCTAAGTTTTGCGAAAAAAGGAAGCATAATTCGGGACTAATACTCAGAATCTACCCTGCAGAAAATGACTGCGCCAAAGTTAATTTTCTCCTTCACCAATGGAATGGACTTCACTGTCTATAAGGATGAGCTGCCTGACAATGGGATCATCCGTTTTGGACAAGTATTTGACAATACAGATATCAAGTTCGCTGACGTCACTCTCTTCGCACTAATGGACAAAGTGCCAGAAACTGAAGAGCCCGTAATTGAGTTCAACTTGAAGTCGGCTCAAGAATTCCCTCCTCTACAAAGGGTTCCAGCTGAAAGAAGTACTGCTGTTCGTAGGAGGACTGTTGTCTCTACCCCCATCGGTCTAGTCATCTCTGCACCTACCCCGACTTCTGCCAAACTAAAGGGGAAGGAAATCCAAGTCTGTGATGAGCCTGTCACCGTGGAAGGTACAGATTTTGCTACAATACCATCTATTTTTGAGATTGGGTCCAGTTCAAGAGTTGCACCCCTAACTCGGACTCAAAGGAGAAATAGAAGCGGAAAGATCGCCAAGATCGAGAAAGCGAAAGCTCGTCGAAGTTGCTTTTCTAGAAGAAATTCTCGAGGAAAGAGAAGAAGCGTGCGAGTATATACCTCTGTTGGAAGGAAGTAGGTTTCACCCCCTCTCTACTGCATCAGATGAAGAAGATGTCCGAAGGATTGCCGCTACACTACCCCGACCTTCATACTATAGTAACTATAAAAGAAAATGGGTTAAGACTGCACCATTTGCTCGCTATAAGCTGTGATAGAAAAATTGGCAAAGAAAGAAAGATGCCCTGTGTCAGAAATCCTAAGAAGAATGGTACGAGTGCCAGCTAGATCTCGCCTTGGACTGCGAGTAGAGCCTGTCACGGCCGTGGAGAAGCCAAGGAAGAAAATGAGAGCTAGTTCAACTGTTGTTGTATCAGGTCATCATATTAGGGAGGACACCACCTACCAGCATATAGCTGACAGACCTTCCGATCCTAGGCCTTCTGCTGCAAGAAGAATGGTGTGGCGACCTATTATTACCGAGCCGAGACCAACACAACGGCCTGAGAAGAAAAGTCTCGTCAAAGAGCCTGAATTAGAAGGAAGTGCTACTGCAATAAAAGAAACTCCTGAAAAAGAAGTTCAACAGCCATCGCACGACAACCGTGAGACCATCTGGAAGATACCCCTCAAGGATGCTACAGGAAAGCTAAGGACGGATATCCGCCGGTTGGCAAAAGAAAGAGGAGAAAAATTGGAAAAGGAAGTTGACTCATCAGAGTTCATGGATGAGGAGTATGCCGAGATCAACATGGTTGAGACACGAGCATCATCAGCTTCGCAAGGTGCTCCGGCAGCTGCGGAAAGAGATGAACCGGAAGTGATGAGGGCACAGCTTTGGGAAAGAGATGACACAATTTCCCAGATGGCAAAGAGGATGGAAGAGATGGCTGCTGCCTTAGCCACTCTCCAGAGTCAGGTACAACCTCAGAAAGAAACACCCCGGAGATCATCCATATTGCGGATGGAGGAAAAGAGATCACATCTGTCAACGGAGAGGAGCAACCAAAGAAGGATTCTGCACAGAGCATGATTCCCGAAAGGACATTAAAAACATGGTAGAACAGCAGGTGCGAGAAGCCTTATCACAATCTAAGAGTGGAGCATCTATTCAGATGGGTAGACCTTACCCCGAAGAGTTCGATGCAGTCCAATATCCGAAAGGCTTCGTACCACCTTTGTTCAAGACTTTTGATGGAACGGGAAACCCCCGACAGCATGTCGCACATTTTCGTGCTAGATGCTGCAATGCTGGTGGGAGTGATGCTTTACTCTTCCGTCAGTTCGCCAACAATTTGTCAGGGATCGCCTTCGAATGGTATGCGGAATTGCCAAATGGTTCGGATAAAACCTTTGCAGAACTGGAAAACCTCTTCGTTAAACGGTTTGCCGGGGCTCGGCACCACATCACTATCTGTGATCTAGTGGTGGAGCACCAGAAACCGAACGAAACTCTAGTGGATTACGTACTTCGATGGAGAAATTTAAGCATGAAGTGTGAACCCCAACTTCAAGAACAACATGCAGTCGACATCTTGCTTAAAAGTATCCATGGCCCAATAGCACTTCTACTTAAAGGATTTACAATCAAGACTTTCGAGAAGTTGCTTAGCAAGGCCAAGAGCTTGCAAGCGGAAGCAAAGCAGCTAAGTTTCGTGGACAAGAACGATAAGCAGAAGCCCGTGAAAACATTCGAAAAGAAATCCAGAATCGTTGCGGCAGTAGATAAGGGCAAGCAGCCAGTACAGATACAGCCAGAGCGTAACTAACGAAAACTAACCTAATCCGGATCTCAATTCCGATATAAATAACGATTCTCAAATCATACTAAACCTCGATGACCACGACGAAGAAGAAGACGTTCACAAGGATGGCTACGAGAGCTCAATAAGCAACGAGTCTATTTGCGAATTTCGAGGAGTTCCAATCGCGATAGAATTGGAGTTATAAGATTCCGAAGCAACGCCAGAAGAGCCAGACATTCCAATTCAAGAGGATACACCGGCAGATTCAACACCAAATTCAGAAGAAATAACTGAAGTAAATTTAAGAAGTGGAAAAGTTCTTCCTCTGAGAATGGGTCCGAAGGATAAAGGAAAGCAGGTGGTTGCTCAGAAAGAGCCAACCCCATCAGAGGAACTGCCCATTCGGGAAGAAAATGAAGAACATGGTAATAAAGTGGACTATAATGTGCTAGCCCATCTTTGGAAACTACCAGCTAAACTGAGCAGATACGACGCTCTGATCCTGTCAAAGGAGATGAGGGAAGCTCTGATCAAGGCTTTAATTGATCCAGAGATTTGTTTAGCTTAAATGGCGGGTGATTCCTTCAATGAGGTTTTCTTGTTAAAAGAACAGTGAGGTGTTACCTTCACGGACAATGATCTATTACTGGGAACGGCTGATCACAACCGACCGTTGTACATTTCAGTCACTATTGGAAAGTTTACGCTCTCCAGAGTGTTGGTTGATCTGGGAGCATCAATCAACATAATGAACCTTCAAACGTTAGTATATTTGGAAATTGATGCTCGTGATCTCGAAGCATACAAGATGTTATTAAGAGGGTTCAATCAGAAATGAGAAAGAGCCCTTGGATCGATAACACTATTAATGAAGATCGGTGATTTAGCAAAGACAACCGCAAAATTCCATGTAATTGATTCTGAAACATCGTTCAACGCTCTACTGGGTCGGCCATGGATCCATGAAAACTGGATGGTACCGTCGTCTCTGCACCAGTGCATAAAGTATTACGATGGAGGAGAACAGTGTATCAAAGGTGACTTGCAACCATTCTCCATACACGAGATCGGAATTCATGAAGATGCAGCTTACTACGTGCCTCCGAAGAAAATAATCTTTTCCAGAAACGACGTACCAAATGAAGCAAAAGAAGTGTAAGACGATAAAGAACCAGAGATTCTAGTTCAACAGTTACTCACCACTCCCTTACGGCGAGATGGTGAAGATTTCTCCAGAACTCGCACCCGAGGTCGAAGCCGGGGACGAGGTCGTGGAAGAGACGTTGGAACATTTGGACAAAAGAAACCAGTCATCAACGTTGATTGGGAGACCAGTTCCGAAGAAGAAGAAGTCAAGAAAGAAGCAGCAACAGTAAATCAAAAGAAACCCCAGTTCAAGATCTCTCTCGAAGATGAAAAGAATGAAGAATACAAATCAATGTATGAGAAGATTAACCATTATGTACATACTATGACCACGACCCCGATCCATTCTAATAAGATCGAGGGTATGGTGGTCAAGAAAGTGCATGGTGGTGGTGCTAAGCCAATCAAGTTCTACCGTGGTGCTTCTTCTTCCAATACTGAAAAAGATGTACAATTTGAAGATGTTACTTCTTCTGAATTAATGGAATTGCCTTTTGAGTGGTACTCTCCCTATGTTCAAAATTTAATTCAACGTGGCGTCTTACCTCGACGATGGAAAAAAGGTCAATCACAACATTTTGAAAAGTTATGGAATAATGCCAGTCGGCCTCCCAATTCAAAACATGGTCTCGGATTCGGCACGGTAGGGTCTGTTGACGATACAGGATTTTGCTTGGTTGTCACTTGTGAGCCTAATGAAGACTGCTTGGAAGCCTCAGAAGATCTTGAAGATCTACCAATCGAACATGCTCCGCCAGAATTCGAAGAAGAAATTAAATCTACAATAGACGAGTTAATGGAAGTTAACTTAGGTACTAGCGAAGAGCCTAGGCCGACCTTTGTTAGCTCCTTACTCAATAAAGAAGACTCCGAAGAGATAATCAAGATACTAATGGAATTCAAGGACTGTTTTTCTTGGAGTTATGATGAAATGCTAGGATTAGCTCTAGAAGTCGCAGTTCACAAATTAGGAGTCTGATCCCACTGCCGTTCCAATTAGACAAGCTCCGAGAAGAATGTGTCTAGAGATTGAACAACAAGTTATAGCTGAAGTTAAAAAGCTAATAGACGCTAAATTTGTCCGTGAGGAACAATATCCAACTTGGTTAGCCAGTGTGGTACCAGTCAGAAAGACGAATGGTCAGATCAGAATCTGCATAGACTTCAGAGATTTAAATAAAGCATGTCCAAAGGATGAATTCCCGCTACCAATTCCAGAATTGATGATCGACATTGCTTCAACAAATGAAGTCTTCTCATTCATGGATGGATCTTCGGGATACAACCAGATAAAGATGGCACCAGAAGATGAAAAGCTTACAGCCTTCGGAACGCCGATCGGGGTATCTGCTACACACGGTGATGCCGTTTGGATTAAAGAACGCAGGAGCAACTTATCAAAGAGCAATGACGAGGATTTTTGATGATCTCATTCACAACCAATGTCGAGTGCTACGTAGATGATGTGGTCATTAAAAGCAAACTAAAAGAAGATCACTTGTATGATTTGAGAATTGTTTTCGAGCGATTAAGACAATATAACCTTAAGATGAATCCCTTGAAATGCGCCTTCGGTGTCACCTCTGGGAAATTCTTAGGATTTGTTGTTCGACATCGTGGAATTGAAATCGATCCGGAAAAGATTAAAGCTATCTTAGAAAAGCCGCCTCCCAAAACCTTGAAACAACTACGATCCTTTCAAGGAAAATTGGCATATCTTCAATGCTTTATCTCGAATTTGTCAGGAAGGTGTCATCATTTTTCTGCTTTGGTTAAGAAGGATGCCAAGATTACTTGGGACTCCAAATGTCAACATGCCTTCGATAATATAAGCAATAGTTAATGATACCTCCTGTCTTAGGAGCCCCAGTCTCGGGTAGACCATTGATACTTTATACCGCGGCTTTAGACGACTCCCTTGGAGCCCTGTTAGCCCAGGTCAATGACGAGGGTAAAGAAAACGCACTCTACTACTTAAGTCGTCGTCTAATTCCGATGGAAGTAAAGTATCCTCCTATTGAGAAGCACTGTTTTGCCCTGATCTTCGCCGCACATAAGCTCAGACACTACATGCTTTCTCATAAGGTCAACCTTATTTCGAAGTTTAATCCGTTGCAATATTTGATGACCCGACCGACGCTTTCTGGCAGACTTTCCAGGTGGTCAATGATACTATTGCAATTCGATATAACTTTTGTTCCTCTTCGTGCCGTAAAGGGACAAGTCCTAGCAGACTTCCTCGCAGCACACCCTTTACTGGCAGAATCGCCTCTCAATGACGACTTGCCAGACGAGCAGATAATGAGCCTAGAAGACCCCGATGATCAGCGTTGGGAACTGTACTTCGATGGAGCATCCTCAGCGCAGAAAGATAAAAAATCACAAACGATAGTGCCTGGTAAGGCAGGAGACAGACTAATCTTTATAACGTCGGAGCGGGAGATGTTAAGGTACTCCTACCACTTAACAGAACCGTGTACAAACAACGAGGCAGAATACGAAGCCCTCATAACCGGATTGGAATTAACCATTCAGATGGGGATAACGGATATCAACATCTATGGAGATTCTCAGTTGATCATTCAACAGGTCGCCGGACAATACAGAATTCTAAAACCAAGACTCGAGAAGTACTTCCAGTATGCCATGAAACTGTTGGAGCAAATTCTAAATGTAACGATCTACAAGATTCCCTGGAGAGAAAATGCTCTCGCAGATGCATTAGCTCGACTTGTAAAAGAATTTGCCTGCTTACAGGATGAGTCAGTTGAAGTGTCAGTTCAGGGACGTCAGGTTCTCTCACAGCTCGACATGGATACAATACACAAATAAGAAAGAAAAGCAGAAGAAAAAGTTATAGCAGTGATAGAAAATACAGAAGATTGGCGACAGCCACTAATAGACTACTTGCAAACAGGAAACCTACCGGATGATAAGTTGATAGCCCATCAAATCAAGAAAAGAACTCTGTCTTAGGCATTAATAAACAACACGTTATACAGAAGGTCTTTCGATCAGATGTGGCTAAGATGCCTGAGCGGGTCCGAGGCTCGTAAAATTGTTAAAGAAGTACACTCAGGAGTTTGTGGCGCTCATCAGTCGGGTCCGAAAATGAAAATGAAGATTAAAAGACTAGGGTACTACTGGCCCTCGATGATGACCGATTGCATGAAGATTGCCAAAAGTTGTCACCAGTGCCAAGTGCATGGAGTGGTTCTACATCAACCTCCAAATGTGCTACATCCGACAATCGCATCGTGGCCATTTGAGTGTTGGGGCACAGATATTGTGGGTCCGATAGAGCCGCCTTCTTCAAGAGGACATCGCTTCATTCTTGCAGCTACATATTACTTTTCTAAGTGGGCAGAAGCAGTACCGCTCAGAGAAGTGAAAGCACATCACGTGCTACAATTCTTCAAGAATCAAGTCGTCTACCGTTTCGGAGTACCGCGCAGAATCATTTCAGATAATGGGTCCACGTTCAAGAGTACAAAGATCAACAATTTTGTCAGAAGACATGGGATTGATTGGCGCTATTCAACAATCTACTACCCAAGAGCGAATGCTTGGCCGAGGCTTTTAATAAAACTCTCGTCTAAATCCTAAAGAAAACTTTGGATGACAACAAGAGAAATTGGCACGAGACATTGTTAGAAGCCTTATGGGCCTACATGACGACTTTCAGAACTCCTACCTAGTCTACGCCTTATGCCTTAGTGTACGGGTCCGAGGCCGTTCTACCCTTAGAGGTTCAGCTTCCGTCTCTCAGAATTGCAGTTGCAAAAAAAATCACTACAGAAGAAAATGCCAGACTACGACTAGAAGAGTTAGAAAGCTTGGAAGGGAAAAGACTTTCAGCTCAGCAGAATTTAGAACTGTATCAGGTCAAGATGATCCAGGCCCATGATAAATTAGTTCGTCCCAGGACATTCAAAGTCAGTGACTTGGTTTTAGTTCTCAGAAGACCTATTCTTGCACATCGCAAGATAGGTGGTAAATTTGAACCGACTTGGGAAGGGCCATTCGTGGTCGAGATAGTTTACTCAGGAGGTTCTTACCAGCTTGTAAATTGCCATGGGGAACGACCTATGCTTCCAATTAATGGACGATATCTAAAGAAGTATTACGCAACCTGATGTTTCGAAGGATGAATCCTCATTCCTAGAAGCACGGGCACAGTAATTACTTATGACTGGGTCCGAACCCAAAGAAAAAAATATAAAAAAAAAATGGATGATAAAGAAAATCGTTAAAAAAAATGTTAAAAAAGAAAACATGTGAAATCCCGATAATAAAGTTTTTATCCTTCCTTTCAAATCGAGTCTCACTCTTGATCTCTCTTGATCTTTTGCTACTCCTATTTAAATTTAAAATAAACGAATAAAAAGCTCTTTATTAATAAACATATTTTTCTACTGTTCTTGTTCTTAGTACAGCCCCTGATCCTTTCCTTGTTTTTCGCAGGGAAATGTCGAACGGGCAGTTGGTTCTGATTAAAAGAGCTTCGAGCAAAGAACAAAGGGAAAATGAAAATAGACGAGAACTCTTTTAAAAATCTAAATGTCAAAATGAATTCTAAACTGATACGAACTCCAAATATTTTTGAAATTGAATCACCAAAACGAACGAAATGAATTTAAATCTCAATCTGAATCCTTCGATCCGAATCTTTCGATCTGAATCCTTCGATTACTCTTCAAAAAGAAATCTGTTTGAAACTCTTCTGAAATTCAAATCTTTTCCTCGACTTGTCACTGGTCGAGTCTTTTCAACTTGGTACACTTACCAGTTCTTTTTAAATCTTTTCTCTGCGTGTTAGAGGGTGGACTAGTTCTATTGACACGGAGCAACAAACTTTGTTCGATTTGGTTCCAATGGCATGGAATTGGGTCCCTCTTCATACAGATAAATCTTCGAGAGTGGAACCAGTTTCCATTTCTCATTAAATCCTCGAGATTGGAACCATTTTCCATTTCTCATTAAATCTTCGAGATTGGAACCAGTTTCCATTTCTCTTTAAATCTTCGAGATTTGAACCAGTTTCCATTTCTCATTAAATCCTCGAGATTGGAACTAGTTTTCATTTCTCATTAAATCCTCAAGATTGGAACCAGTTTCCATTTCTCATTAAATCTTCGAGATTGGAACCAGTTTCTATTTCTCATTAAATCTTCGAGATTGGAACCAGTTTCCATTTCTCATTAAATCCTCGAGACTGGAACCAGATTCCAGTTCTCTTTAAACCTTCGAGGCTGGAACCCGATTCCAGTTCTCTATAAACTTTCGAGATCAGTACCTAAATTCTGATTCTCATCATTTCCAATCGATATTTAAACTCCGATTCTCACTCCGAGGCTGGTACCTAAATTCCAGTTCTCTTTGCAGTCCTGAGGTTGGAACCTAGGTTCCAATTCTCATTTCGAATTCAGATTTCCTTGAATTGATTTTAAATTAAACCTCAATCGAAATTGAAACTCGAAATAAATCGAAACCTAAACTCACACATTAAAACTTAAAACAGAAGTGAAATGAAATCTAAATCAAATTTCCCCTGATCTTATGATCTGGAATTCACCTCCTTTTCTTTTCCCCAGCGAGAGTTCAGGGATCTCCAGTCTTGGAGATATACTCGATACTCCCCAGCGGAAATTTGTTTCTACTCTGTTTTAAGTGTGTCACTTAGACTTCTGTGTTGGTTTTGTTGATCTCTTCGGTCAACGCCAATACGCGCGGTGTGCTTGGTTAGCAAGCCACACCTATTGGGGGTGTATTTGTTGACCTCATTTTGATGAGGTCTCTTCTCTTATCTCTCCTTAGTACTTAGGATCTAGCCTTAGGCTTTCCCTTTGACTATCTTAGAGGACTAGAAATGGGACCCACCACTTAGAAACTCAAACCACTTCTTAACTCCCTTCAAACCCCACATGTTTGATTATAAACCCCTAAACCACTTGGAGGGTTAAAATCAATACGTGGAGGTTTAAAAGATGAGTTCCCTATAGGACTCTTTGGCCTTAGAACTACCCTGGGTGGCCTGGTTTGGTGAGGGTTGACCTGCACACATTACACTTTCACACACATTCCAAGTCCTAAAACTATTCATGCCTAGCTTCACTTCCTGACTCATGTAGGTAATTCATGTGGATGGATCTTAACCCCTAGGCCCTTGGCTAAGAGGGTTAGGAACAACATAGTGAATATCTCAAATGAGTCCTCTCATGACTCTTATGGGCTTGATATGGCTTCATGGCTCAACCAAAGGGATTCCATTCTACTCAAATTTGATCAATAATCATTTTTCCAAAATTTCAATTTTTGACCCCAGGGGCCCTACACCCACTAAACCCACCAAATGCCCTTGA
Organism: Papilionanthe hookeriana x Papilionanthe teres; assembly: GCA_022702705.1. Taxonomy (NCBI): domain Eukaryota; kingdom Viridiplantae; phylum Streptophyta; class Magnoliopsida; order Asparagales; family Orchidaceae; genus Papilionanthe; species Papilionanthe hookeriana x Papilionanthe teres. Next base: position 37,884,282 of record CM040424.1, on the reverse strand, counting down.
AACTACCCAAAATTTACAAAATTACCTAAACTACCCAAAATTTCTCAAAACCAATCCTAAACATTTCTCTCCATTCAAATTGATCATCCTTAGCCAAATATACCAAAATTTCCAAAAAAACCCCCCAATACCCTCCAAATACCCAAAATGCCCTTCTTAACCAAAAATTCCATAAATTCCAAAAATTCCCAAAAAATTCCAGAAAATCCCAAATACTCCCAATTTCATTTTGTTTAACTACACCATAGGCCAATTTTGTCAATTAAACCCACTTTTACCAAAACCCCCAATTTGATCCATTTGAAACCTAAAGTGAGCCCAATGTCAAACCAAACCACCCCAATTGACCTCAATTTTAGTCCAATTCAATTCAAAAGTTCAATTCCATATCTCTAATATCAATCTAGACCAAATATAAGCCCAGCTTGATTAACATTTGGATACAATTTCAATTTGAAGCCTAAATCCCCTAAATTGGCCTAAACCCAAACCTAACCCAAATAGGCCCATATCCCAAAATCAAAGCCCAACCAAAGTTGAAAACTCTTTATAACACTCCCCTAAATATTTTTCAACATTAATTTTACATCAATTCCAACCTTAAACCAACATTAACCCAAGATAGCCAAAGTTAGCCCAATTTGACCCATTTTGGGCCCCATTACCAAAAAGGCCCAAATTAAACCTATTTCAATTCCAAATGACACCAAACCTTCTCCAAATCACTTATTCCACACTCCTAAACTAAACCCAACATTTGTTTAGCCTAATCTTTCACAAAATCTCCATCCACCAATTTGTTTTCAAACTTAAAAGCCCACTTCCATAAAGCCTTTAAAAGCCCACTTTCCATCAAATTCAAAAGCCCAAAATCCATCCCCAAGCCCACATGAAACCTTTTCTTCATCATTCCTTTGATAATCCTATTTGACCAAAGTCTTAAACCATCATGAAATCAGCCCATTTGTAGCATCATGACAAATCCCATCAAAGGAATCCAAAGTTTTCAAAATTCCAAATAATCCTTTTCCATGCAAGTGAGCCAACCTTTTCCCAAGCCATGAGCAAGCCAAATGAAGCCATGGAGCCATGCATAAGCCATATAAAAGCCATGGGGAGCCCTTTCCGCCCCACCATGCCACTTATGGCAGGAAGAGGGGAGACTTTCCTAAGCCTTCACTAAAACTTTTTTAACCCCTTCAATGATACACTTTAACCAAAATTGGCCACCTCACCTTGGATGGGGACTTCACCACACATGTGAGGCTGACCCAAATGATCTCACATCTGCCCAAATCAAGCCTTGGTGAGTGAACCAAGCCAAAACCATGAATTGACCCAAATTGGACCAAAAATGCTCCTTACACCCATGCCATTTAAATCCTTGACTTTACAGATGACAATCCCAAATTGATTGCACCAAAATCAAACTCTAACCTCCCCTCCACCTAAGCACATATTTTGAACCCTCTAATCAACCCCCATGGCCACCCAAAATCTCCACCTCCATGGCCAAAGAGATTTACCTTGGGGAGACCCTGCCAAATTGTTCCCAAAGCTTTTCCAAGCATTCCTAAGCTCAATCAAACCATTTCCAATTGAGGCCTCACCTCTTGGACAAAGGTATCAAATTTTTTCTCCTCCAACCGAGCATGTTTTAATTTTCTATAAATATTTACATGCTTTAAGTATATCATCACCATATAGATGTGTGCTACTCGATTAGACGATCATTTTAAAAAAAAATTTCATTCAATTTCGTTGAGAAACGAGTGAGATATCAAGGTTTGAAGGTGGACGGTTTTGGTGAATAACACTAGGAGAGAGGAGCAGCAGCCGTCCGAACAGGCGTGTATCTGACGGACGACCCTGATGCAGTCGGACGGATCTTCATCCTTGAACAGGCGCCATACAGAACCATGCTGGCCAATAGGAGAGCGACACGTGGATTGAGCAGGAAATGGATGTTTTGGATTTATTTTTGACACAAAACTTCAAAAAATCATAACTTTGCCTAGAAAACTCCAAAAAATAAAATAAAATACCCTCTTGCTCATGAAAACGAGGAGAATAATGTGAAAGTAATTTTGTTTTTATTTAATGCATTTTTTATTTTTAATTAATTAAATAGTGTTTTCAATATTTTAATTCTTTATGCATGTAGGAGCTTCACCATAACTTGATATTTTTATATATTATTCTATGCATAATGTTTAATCTTTCCTGATTTTTCCAAAGTTAGGAAAGATTTCCATGATGAGATATCTACTTTTTAATATTATGCTTCAGTTTTCCTATAATAATTAAAAAAATTACCATGTTACTTAGAAAAATCTAGAAAAATTAGAGTATGTTCCCTTTGACCAAAGAAACATTAGAAAATTATCTCATGATTTATTTCAATCAAACAAACTCTAATTTGGCCAAAATCTTATAATGGAATTTTAATTAATTAGGATTAACCACACATCAAAATAACTTGAAATCAACTCTCCATTGATCTTTAGGATACAGAGAACCTATCATAAAAATTTGAAATCAGTTTGAAATGATTAACCCCACTAATTGGACTAATTAAGTCACATGGTCAAAATTAAACTTCAAAAATTCATAACTCCAAAAATACATTTCAAAAACTTACGAAATTGATTTTGAGACTTCTCTGATATTAGAGGAGTCTATAAAAATTAAAATTATAATTTTCTAAAAATCTTTATTTTTTGACCCTACTTTAATATTTTAATAATTAAAAAATAATAAAATCATAAAAATAATAAAAATCACTAAAATTTCATATTTTGACTCCTAATCACTTAGGAACAAACCAAATATTTTTTCCAAGTCTCAAAGTAAAGATATTGAATTTTAAATGCTTAAAACAATTTTTAATATTAAAAAATGTATTTTCCAACCCTTTCACTAAATTAATTCCAATAAATCAAAGAAAAATTAGAAAATTGTAAAATTTATTTCTTTGAACTCCTTGAGGTCAGAGAGATTTAAAAAAAAATATAAAATCCATTTTTCAACTTTAATTGTATTTTATAATTAATTAATACTCTAAAATTTAAAATAATTATAATAAATAAAATATAATTCAAAAAATCACCAAAATTGGTCCAAATGGTCCTTTGGTTTTTAGGAACATCCCATAATTTTCTTAAGGATAGAAACCTTACTTTGGTCATGTTGTTGAATTTTCCTTGAAATCCCTTATTTTTCACTAAAAATAATTATATAAATAAATTAAATTCAGAAAAATCACATTTTCTCCTATAATGTCTTAATTGACATGTGAGTGAGGTGACATAAAAATTTCAAGTTCGTTTGAACTCAATTTAGTGAGTTATGAAATAAATAAGCCTAAAAGGGCATAAAGATAATTAAAGAATTTAAACCCCTTTATTAAACTTTTAGGTTTAATTAAAATAGAGGGTAAAATATTTGATTTTATCTTTCTTGGATGATAGAAACTTTGGGAAATTTAAAAGGGTAGGAACCCATTAATCACTTTTAATAAACCAAAAATGAAACTTTAATTATTTAAACAATTTAAATTTTGGAAGATTAATGAAAATTTGAATTATTAAAAATAGGGATATAACTTGAGAGGATATTAATTCTTTAACAAAAATCCCTAAATAAATCACTCCAATAATATTTATCTCTTAATTAAGATGAAAATGATAATCCAAACTAAGTAAATTAAAAATTAAAAATAAATAACCATTAAATTAAAGAAAAGTTCAAAAAATTAAATAGTTTAATAAAAATAATTAAATTAAATTAAATTAAATTAAATTAAAATTAAAATTAAATTGAATTAACATTTTAACAATTAAGTTAAGCTAAATTAAAAAAATATTTAAATTAAATTAAATTAAATTAAATTAAATCAAATTTAAATTAAATTAAGTTAACATCATTCAATAATAAAAGTAAAACAAATTTAAAATATTAAGATCACCTAAAGTATAAAGATTTAAACCAAAAAAAATTTGAACACTATTCCAAACTTAAAATTATTAATTAAAACCTCATAATTAAACTAAATCACTTTAAACCATTAACTCAAACTTCAAATTAAGAATGATTAAAATTCTCAATAAACCAACTTGCCTTTAAAGGCTTAATTATTATAATTCTTAAATAGAGTATTAAGTGAGATGTCAGTTCATTCATCAGGTATTCAAATACCCAAGTTCACTGAGCAAGAGACAAAGTTTAACTAAACTCCTGGATGATTAATTCACCTGTGCAACTAAATTTACTTGGACTCATGATGATCTTGAAAATATTGAAATGTTGTTAGGACTAGTCCTAAGAACTTTCTCAATATGATGAGATGTTTTAGAAGAACAATTGAATTTAATTGTTCTTTGATGAAGAAAATCATCCATAAACAAAATACAAGAACCTAGACGTCATAGGAGATGACTAGCAATAGGACTAGGATCTTGGTAGACAACCAAAACCTGTCCCTTAGCTTTACCTAGGTACTTGTTATAAATATTTAAATGCCTTAATATGTGTTTTTAGTGCAGCTTGGGATGACGGGAGGACCCTCCAGGTACGCTTTTATTTTATTGCAATTTACTTACATGCATTGTACTTTACTTTTTCTTGCATGTTAAACAAGATTGTTGCATGAAAATTGAAACCTTCTAGGATAGCCACAAAATTGAAACCAAAACTAAATTAAAAGTCACCACAAGATAAAATTCACCGCCAGAACATTCCAAAATATAAAACAACTCAAAATTTAATCACAAACAGAACAAGAAAACTACAATTATAACTAAATTAAAATGTCTCGTTGAATGATCGGGAATACTTCGGATGATGTAACTCACGTGTTGCTAACGGGATTTCCTACGGTCTAAATGAAAGTGTGGAACTCATTCAGTTGAGTTTAGCAAATTCATTTGGACTAAGTGAATTCGATGAAAATAACGGTGCCGAGATGACGGAACCGTGAGATCTTAATCGGTTCTGTTTAAACAACTTTAAGATTTGTTTTAATTAAAATATTAAAAATATTCAGATTTCAAGATTTCTAAACCAAAACACTTCTCTCATCTCCTGCTTTTCACCTTCTAAAACTAAACCTCTGTAACAACAAGGAGCACGGAGCATGGTGGGCAGCACGGCCATCGTCATCAGCAAAACACAAATCTACTTCAGCAAAACTTTCTTAGATTTAAATAACCAAGCCATAGGACTTCGAGGTAGTTTTCCTAGTGCAACATAAATCCTCAACTCTTTGTTAGGCATTTGCCTGATCATGTCATGTAAATTAAGCCCTAACCGGTCTTAGGACTCCGAGGTAGTCGTTTAGTACGACATAAACCCTCATATCTTCCAGACTGTTTGTATGATCATGTCATACAAATATAAGTCATAATTAACTAAAATTGGCAGGATTGAAACATTAAATAAACTCCCAAATCTAAACCAAACAATAGGATAGTTTGGGAAGTTGCCAAGATTCTTCTTGGATCCTCAACTTCTCCTACTTCTCTTCCATTGGACTCTTGAAATAAACTGTATCAAATTTGAGCTAATCTCTTTTGAAATTCCAAAATTCAATCCTTTGAAACCTTAAACTTTGAAATTCTTGAGAGCAAAACCACTGATCATTATCGAGAGTTTTCTTAAATGATTCACGTCATTTAAGATGTAATTAACTGTAGGGGCTTGCCCTTATAGGGAACTTTAAGAACCCAGGTAATATAAACCCTGCTTAATTTCTTTATATTAAGCAGGAGAACCTGTCGGCTTATAAAATTAGTTTGCAGACCAAACGGATGTCACAAATCTTCTAGTTTATTTAACCGAGCCTCATCGTCAAGCAGTGTGTCTATTCTTCGGGATAGATATACAGTTTGTGGTGTGGTGCTCGTTTATATAAACTATTTGGGATGTGAGATCGGTTTAATTTCATATCTTAAAATATTCAAACTTAAAATTATTTTCAAAATTAAATGCTACTTTCAAATTATATATATATATTTAAATTAAATTTGAAATCTAAAATTCACCGACAATTTCTGTTAGGCGACCCCTTTTTCTAAAGTACAACACAACCTAAAAATATGCCGACAAATACCATAAATTTATATTCTCCACGAATATTACATTATCTAAAAAGTCTTGGATTAATTGAAAGGAAGAAAGTTGTTTGCTTATTTTTATTTACATCAATCATTACTTATTTACTGCTTTATTTTTGCATCTAGTAAATTAAATATCAACTTTTTTAACTTTAAAAGAAATACATAAAAATAAAATCAAAATATTTAAAAAAATCTATAATCCTCCTTGTGGGATCAATACTGGGGTCTTTATTTAAAGCTCTATATTACTTGAAGCGATACGTATACTTGCGTAGTACCCCTAGTGTGTAAAATATTTTCCATAAAATTATATTTATATACACTAGCCACTATTATTATTTGAGTCAAAGTATTGACTATAACATATTTTTGATAGCATAAATTACTGCATTGTTTGGCGATTGCAAACAAAGTTTTTGGTGCATTGCTGCGGATCGAGGGTCATAATCCAAGCAATCCTCTGAAGTTTCTTTGACTTCACAGACTCTAACAGAAATTTGACTCTTAAATTCGCACTAAAAACTCACTAAAATAAAGAAGAAGACACTTAACACTCTTAATTAATTCTCAATCACACACTACACACACTACTCACTTGCTGTAGAAATGGTCCTCTATTTATAGATCTCCAGAAATGACCAAGAGTTGCTTAAGACACATCTTCAAAATTAGTCCACTACACACACTACTCACTCACTCTAAAAATTAACGGTGGCACCTAGGTGCCAGTTCTGGTGCCTAGGCGCTAGGATCACTGCGCGAATGGACGCACCCCTTCACATTAAGGTCAGGCCTCTTCATTTAATAATTGCTCTTCTGTGTCTATATTCATTGCATTTGGTTTATAAAATGTGGGAAAATGTCCAAAGCCTTCTAGATTGGTTTGAAAGCGTCAATAACCATCCAATAACCATTAAGAAATTTCTAGAATCAATCTGCTGTGTCTGGCGCCTAGGCGCCAGATTTGGCGCCTAGGCACCATAATCCGTTTCTTTACTCTTTTTAGCTCATTTTTTTCTCCTTTTTAACTCTTTTTCTTGATAAACTCATTTTGTTGTACCTGAAACCAAAACATAAGAAATACCTTACATTAAGCATAATATCCTTAAAATATTAATAAAAATTTGACATAAAATTTTAAGTAATTTTAAGGCGGATCAGCAGCACTTGGTGCGAGTCAAGTTTTTGGCATCGTTGCTAAGGAATGACTATAAATTTGATTTAGGAAAATTTTAGTTGAACTTCTAGGTCTTAAACTTAAAAACTGTGGTGTTCACTGTTTTCTGCATTTAAATTGTTGTCTTTATTTACAAAATACAAAAATATCTTATTTTAAACATGTTTGATTTTATACTTGTATATTTCTTACTTTTAATTCCTGCATAATACATGTTATTAACTTGTTCTTGATTTATCAATTTATTTTGTTGTTGTTTCTTTTATTTAGGTAGTCGACAGCCAGCGTAAAACTTGTCGAAAAAAAATCATGACATGAATCCTTTTGATCATTGTGTAAGTGCTAGGGCGTCCCCTGGAAGCGACGCGCTGTATGGCCTGAATACGGTGGAAAGTGTGCAAGGGCCGCTACACCGGCGCCGGGTGTAGTGTCAAGTAAGCAAGGGTTCCCACATCACGGACGGATGCGGGTAAAGAAGTTAGTCCATGATACTAGTATTAGGATAGGATCTTGGAATATAGGTACTCTCAATGGTAAATTAATGGAATTGGTTGATATTATGATCCATAGAAAGATAAATATCCTATGTATTCAAGAAACTAAATGGGTTGGAGAAAAAGCTAAGGAAATTGATAACTTAGGTTTTAAACTATGGTATTCTGGTAAGAGTCGTACTAGAAATGGTGTAGGTATAATTATAGATAAAAGTTTGAAAGATAATGTTGTTAAAATTAATAGAGTTGGAGATAGAATTATAGCACTTAAGATTATTATTGATACCAAGATTTTTAATATTATAAGTGTTTATGCTCCTCAAGTTGGTTTAGATATAGACTCTAAAGATAAATTCTGGAATGATTTAGAAGACTTAATACACTTGATACCCCTTGAAGAAAAAATTTTTATTGGAGGAGATTTAAATGGACATGTCGGTAGAGTGGTAGAAGATTTCAGAAATATTCATGGTGGCTACGGTTATGGAGCGATTAATGAAGAAGGTAGAGCCATTTTAGATTTTGCTTTAGCGTATGATATGATTATTACTAATACTTTATTCAAGAAAAGAGATGAGCATCTTATTACTTATAAGAATGGGTCTAATAAAACACAAATTGATTATTTTCTTATGAGAAGAAGAGATCGTCGAGATTGTAAGGATTGTAAGGTCATTCCAGTGAGCAATTAAGTACCCAACATCGATTATTAGTTCTAGATTTTAAGATGAAGAGTTGTAAAATAAAGAATACTAGGATTCAACATCGTAGAATAAGATGGGGGCACCTAAAAGACACAAATAAAATTATTTTTATGAGTAAAATTCAAGATTTAAATATTTGGGATGCTCATGAAGACGCGAATGTTATGTGGGAAAAATTAACTAATACTATTAAACAAGTGGCTAAAGATGTACTTGGAGAATCAAAAGAAAAAGTTTCTATAAATAAAAATAGTTGGTGGTGGAATAATAATGTGCAAGAAAAGATAAAATATAAGAAGTTATGTTATAAAAATTGGTTTAAATGTAAAAGCGTAGAGAATTGGGAAAAATATAAAATGGCCCGCAGGGAGTGTAAAAGAATAATTTGTGACGCTAAAAATTCTGCTTTTAGTGATCTTTATAACATGTTAGATACTAAGGAAGGTGAAAAATATATGTATAAACTAGCCAAACAAAGAGAAAAGAAAAGTAAAGATTTAACTCAAGTAAAGTTTATTAAAGATGAAAATCAAAAAGTGCTTTTCTTAGAAAAAGATATTCAACATAGGTGGGTGAGTTATTTTGATAAACTTTTTAATGATGCTGAAAGTACGATCGACCTTAGTGATCTTAATATTGTTAATAATAATAAAACTTTTCACTTTTACCGTCGCATTAGTAAAAAAGAAGTTGATGAGGCTTTAAAGAAAACCAAGGGGGAAAGTCGTCAGGACTCGATGATATCCCAATTGAAGTGTGGAAATGTTTAGGTGATTTGGGGGTTTCTGGCTTACTAAACTTTTTAATATTATTTTAAAAACAAAAAAGATGCCCGAGGAGTGGAGAAAGAGCATTTTGGTCCCCATTTTTAAGAATAAAGGAGATGCACAAGAGTGTGCAAATTATAGAGGAATTAAATTGATGTGTCATACTTTAAAGTTATGGGAGAGGGTAATTGAACATAGGTTAAGACGTATTACGAAGATTTCTCATAATCAATTTGGATTTATGCCAGGCAGGTCTACCATGGAAGCTATACATTTATTAAGAGGTTTGATGGAGAGGTACGAGAGATAATAAGGAGGATCTACATTTGATTTTTATTGATTTAGAGAAAGCTTACGATAAGGTTCCTAGAGATGTTCTTTGGAGAGTCCTTGAGAAGAAAGGTGTTGATTTGACTTATATTCAAGTCATTAAAGATATGTATGCTAGAGTCATTACATGTGTTCGAACCGAAGGAGGATTGACCAAGTATTTTACTATTTCGTTGGTTTACATCAAGGATCGGCTTTAAGCCCAAATCTTTTTGCTTTATTTATGGATGGTCTTACTGGGCATTTACAAGAGGATGTACCTTGGTGTATGCTTTTTGCTGATGATGTGGATAAGACAAGAGAGAAAGTCCAGGAAAAACTTGAATTATGGAGGTCTACATTGGAGTCTAAAGGTCTTCGTTTGAGTAGAACTAAAACTGAATACATGGAATGTAATTTTAGTAATAGTAGGTCTAGTGACGAAGTGTAACTTTGGGTGATCAAATTATTAAAAGGTGTGAACGATTTAGATATCTTGGGTCCATTGTTCAAAGCGATGGTGATATAGATGGGGATGTTAATAGTAGAATTCAGGTTGGTTGGTTGAAGTGGAGGAATGCGTCCGGCTTATTGTGTGATAGAAAAGTACCGCTTAGATCGAAAGGAAAATTTTATAAGATGGTGGTGAGACCTTCAATGCTCTATGGTGCTGAATGTTGGCCTTTAAAAGAGAAGCATAATGTTAAGTTAAGTGTTGCCGAGATGAGAATGATTAGATGGATGAGTGGATTTACACTTAGAGACAAAATGCGAAATGAATATATCCGTAATAGGGTTGGAGTTGCACCAGGTGTCGGATAAAATTAGAGAGAGTCGCCTTAGATGGTTTGGTCACATTAAACGTCGACCACCCGATGATCCGATTAGGAGAGTAGATGTTTTAAATACAACTTATGTTAAGAAAGGCAGAGGCGAGACATAGGAAAACTTGGGCTTATTGCATAAAAAATGATCTTAATCTATTAGAATTAAACGAAAATTTGACACTAAATAGGACGCAATGGAGAAAAAGGATTCATGTAGCCGACCCCACTTAGTGGGATTAAGGCTTTGTTGTTGTTGTTGTTTGTGTTCTTTTATTTGAATTGTCTATTATTCTATTTAGCATATGGCGTTCAACTAGCAGGGTACCCACCATGCTTTGCCAGACTAGTTAATAATTCAGACTTTCTATAATGGGCTGATAGAATCTCTTAGGTCAATCCCACAGGTAGTTCTCTTATGTGAAACCTTTCAATGAGTCCTATTCTTTAATTGAAGAGATGACTACAAATAACTTCCAGTGGCCTTCTGATAGAGTCAAACCTTGGAAGGTAGTGATCCACTAAAAATTTGATAGCTTTTTACTATTCATTTCATACCTATTTTTGATGATATTGCACTTTAAAGGAAGGTAATTTTGATGATTTCATGCAGGTATAACGATTTTAGGCCATTGGAGCAAAAGGAAACTAAAAGGAGCATATTTGGAGTGAAAAATGATAAAATTGTATTTTATTGAACTAGCACCGAATAGTGCTAGTTTCCTGAGAGTTACGTCATTTTGGCAGAATAATGCGCCGAACGACGCTCCTACCAGCGCCGGACAGCGCCCTATCTCAATTTTGAACTAGAATCAATGTATTTGGCCGGATTTGAAAGGTTGCTTGAGGAAACTCTTGGGAATTCAGTTTTGGCCAAATTTAAACACATTTGGAGCCACATTTCAAAGGGGGAAGAAAGGAAGAGAAGAGTTTAGAGTTTAGAGGGTGTTTTCTCTCCATTTTGTGTAGGAAGTTAGGGTTGTATTTACTCTTCTAAGGAGTGTGAGAGGAGAGGAAAAGTGAGAGATTTCTTCTTCCTTACTATTCTAAAGAGAGAGAGTTGTGTGTTGTTGTGAAGAAAGAAGAGGAGTCAAAGGAATTCCTTTAGATTCGCTTGGGGAAGAGTTTGAGATAAGTTGTCTGTCCTTTACTCTATTTGTATGGCTTTGTTTTTATATATCTAATCCATGTTTTGTCATATTTTCCTCATGAGTCTTGAGTAGATTTCTTTGTCTTTCTCCTTTTCATGTGATGTGTTGATGTTGTGAAATGGAAATGATGTGTCGATTTATTATGGAAAATTTGTGATGACCTTTTCACTTAGAACTTCGTTTACTTTTTGATATGACCAATTAAATTGTTAAAACTTGTTGAGAAACATATGTTCCGAATAGATAATGAGTTCCACAATAAAAGTGAAGATCACATTCAATGTCCATGAATGAGAGAAGTAGTCCATGGGGATTAAGTGCAAATAAATAGAGAAATATACATTGATGGGCGAAGAATTGGAGATTTCAGAGTGACAGGCTGAAATCTTCAATTTGGTCCTAATGTTTAGAAATTGAAGCGAGAGTTAGCCTTCAGGTGAAGGGAAGTGGGAGCTCTGGAGTGAGAGCCAGTATCCCCTAGCCTAACCACAGATTTGTGGACTAAACTTAGGATTAGCCAATGTTTTTTATACGCTGAAATATGGGTAAAGAATAGGAATGCTTTTATTTGGCACAATAAATTTTGTATCACTAGTCTATGTCACAATAATCATCACATTATGAATGGAAAGGAGGAAGACTCTTTCTTGCAACTGAACTTTGTTATAAATTTAGTCTTGTGTTAGTTTAACTTGCTAGAATTTAGAACGTGCTTTGGTAGAAATAGTAACTGAACCTGTTTGTCTTTACTTTAAAAATTAAACCACTTGCAATTGTGTTGTGATTCGATAAGAGATTTATGTGCTACGCCATAAAAGTAAAGCCTCCCTATGGGATCGATATTCCAGGACTCTATTGGAGCCCTGTATTACTTGATCGATACGTATATTTGTATTAATTGTGTGATTCATTATCATTTAAACTGATATATAAATCTAAATATGAATTCATTAATTTTTGAAAATTAAAAAAGTAGCACCATGTTTTTGACGCCGTACCGGGGAGGCAAGCTAAAAGAAAAAGTAACTGTTAAAAATTTATTTTTGTAGTATTTGAAATCATATATTTGAATTACAAGTCATAGTTGTGTGTGTCTGTTTATTGTTAGTGTGTGTTTATTGTATCTGCATGCGTAGTGTTGAATCTATAGGTTTAGTGCCTTACGATTCTGAATTAGAGCTACTATTAGAAAAATTTGAAAACAACAAAAATAATCTGCAAATCCTCACAAAATGGCGAACAATTTAAACAATCAAAATGAAAATATACCAAGACCTTTAAGAGATTATACTAATCCAACAACAGATGAAATTCACTTAACTTTTGAAAATCCTGATGTTGCTGCTAATTCATTTGAGCTTAAACATCCTATTATCAAAATGGTACAGAATAACCAATTTGGAGGAACACCTAATGAAGATCCTAACTTACATCTCGCTTATTTTCTAGAACTATGTGCTACTTTTAAAAATGATGGAGTGTCAAATGATGCTCTTAAGCTTAGACTTTTCTTTTTTCACTAAGGGATAAGGCCAAGGCGTGGTTAAATTCGTTAGCACCTGGATCTATTAGAACTTGGGGAGAGCTTTCACAAAAGTTTCTGTCAAAATATTTTCCTCTTTCCAAAACTGCTAAGTTGAGAAATGATATCACATCTTTTAGTCAGTTTGATGGAGAATCCGCATATGAAGCTTGAGAAAGATTTAAAGATCTTCTGAGGAAATGTCCACACCATGCTTTACCAGACTGGTTAATAATTCAAACCTTTTATAATGGATTAGTAGGATCTTTGAGATCGATTATCGATGCTGCTGCTGGTGGATCATTAATGTCAAAACCTTTTGATGAAGCATATTCGTTAATTGAAGAGATGGCTACTAATAATTTTCAATGGCCCTCTGAGTGGGTAAATCCTAAGAGAGTAGCCAGTATTCATGATTCTAATGTGATAACTATGATAGTCTCTCAAATTGCTGCACTTTCTAAGAAAATAGATCAAAATTGAATGAATTATTCTCCAACACCACCAGTGTTAGAAGAAAATTCATCAGGACAGATGATGGACTCTCAAATGTTTTATGAAACCTTGAATGTTATACATAATAAAGTCAATAATCCTTATTCGATTTATTATAATCCTATTTGGAGGAATCATCTGAATTTCAACTTGAATAACACCAATGCTGTTGTTAATCCGCAATCGGGAAATAATCCTATGAATCCAGTTGGAAATCCGAACAACCAAGGAAATACCAATTTTAGACCTTCTTATCCTCCTGGGTTTAATGGTAATCAACAATTTAAGGAGAAGAAGTTGTCTACTCAATAAATGATTCTGAATATTGGTAATCAAATTCAAGCTCAAAATGTTGCAATGAAGAACATTAAAAATCAATTGGGACATATCTTTACTGCGCTTAATAATAGAACTTCTGGGAATCTTTCTAGCAAAGTTGAGATTAACCCGAAAGATCAAAACAAAGAGCAAATTAAGGCTATTCAATTAAGGAGTGGAAAAGAGGTGGAACCAAAAGTTCAAAAAGAAGTCAAAGTTGAAAGAGAGGAAGTGAACTTTGAGAAAGATTCTAATAAGATATATCCAGACGAATATGCGTTAGAACCAATGAAGATAACTATTGAAAAACCACCTCCTCCTTTTCCTCAAAGACTAAAGAAACAGAACAGGGATAATAGATTTGTTAAAATATTGCAAATTCTTAAGAAATTAATGATTAATATTCCCTTTGTTGAAGCATTAGAGTAGATGCCTGATTATGCAAAGTTTATTAAGGATATACTTAAAAAGAAAAGAAAGTTTAAGGACCACGAGACTGTTGCACTTAGCAATGAGTGTAGTGCAATTATTCAGAAAAAGCTTCCTGAAAAACTTAGAGACCTAGGTAGTTTCACAATCCCATGCGTTACAGGTGAAAGTTTTTTCGGAAGAGGTTTATGTGATCTTGGAGCTAGTATTAATCTTATACCTTTATCAACTTTCAAAAGATTGGGAATAGGAATAATTTCACTTACAACTGTAACTCTTAAACTGGCTGATAGTTCTATCACTTCTCCTAAAGGAGTTATGGAAGATGTATTAGTAAAGGTGGATAAATTTATCTTTCATGTGGACTTTATTGTATTAGATATGGAGGAAGATAAAGAAATTCCAATTATTTTGGGAAGACCATTCCTTGCTACTGGGAGAACTATGATTGATATCTAAAAAGGAGAATTTACTATGAGAGTTATTGACCAAGAGGTAACTTTCAACATTCTGGAATTTATGAAGTACCCTTCAACTGAAAAAGATGAAGAGTGTTATCGAATGGAAGTCTGCGATTATTTGAGAGAAGGTCATTTTAGAGAAGTATTTGATGAGAAATCTGAAATGTGAGGATGAAACTGAAAGTGAAAATGAAGATGATTTGGATGATATGAAGAATGAAAAGTTAGACTTTGCTCAGGAAAATTTTGAAAGATTGGATACTATGGAAAGTGGAGATAAAAGTTTGATTCCATCTATCATAAACCCCCATAACTTGAGCTGAAAATTCTTCCTATTCATTTGAAGTATATGTTTTTAGGAGAATCATCTACATTGCCAATCATTGTATCTTCAGATTTAAATGAATATCAAGAACAAAAATTATTGGAAACTTTAAAAGATACAAAAAGGCTTTTGGTTGGTCCATAGCTGATATTAAAGGAATCAGTCCTTCGATCTGTATGCGCAGAATTTTATTGGATGAACAACACAAACCAATAGTTGATCCACAAAGGAGACTGATCCCAATAATGAAATAAGTGGTTAAAAAAGAGATTTTAAAGTGGTTTGATGCTGGAATTATATATTCTATTTCTGATAGTGTTTGGATGAGTCCAATTCATTATGTTCCTAAGAAAGGAGGAGTGATTATTGATGTAAATGATCGAGATGAAATTATACTGACAAGACAAATCATTGGTTGGAGAATATGTATTGATTATAGAAAATTAAATGCCACCACCAGAAAAGATCACTTTCCTTTACCATTTTTAGACCAAATGCTAGACAGACTTACTGGACACAAGTAATATTGCTTTTAAGATGGATATGCCGGTTATCACCAAATACCTATTGCTCCTGAGGATCAAGAGAAGACTACATTTACTAGCCCTTATGGAACTTTTACTTTTAGAAGAATGCCCTTTTGGATTATGTAATGCCCCTGCAACATTTCAAAGATATATGACGTCCATATTTAGTAAATTAATTGATGATGGAATGGAAGTGTTTATGGATGATTTCTCAGTATTTGGAGATTCATTTGATGCATGCCTATGCAATTTAGAAAAAGTTTTAGAGGTATGCGAAAGAATAAATTTAGTTCTAAACTGGGAAAAGTGTTAATTTATGGTTGCAGAAGGAATTGTGCTTGGGCATAAAATATCTGAATATGGCATGGAAGTAGATCCTGCGAAAATTCATGTTATAGAAAAATTACTACCTTTAACAACTGTGAGAGGGATAAGAAGCTTTTTGGGACACGTAGGATTTTACAGGAAATATATCAAAGACTTTTCAAAAATTTCTAAGCCTATGCCAAGTTTTGGAAAAAGATTGAAAGTTTGATTTTAATGATGAATGTTTGAAATCTTTCAATCTAATGAAAGAAAAATTAATTGCTGCACATATAATAATTTCACCTGATTGAGAGAAACCATTTGAATTAATGTTCAATGCTAGCGATTATGCTATTGGTGTTGTTTTAGGGCAAAGACATGAAAAAATGTTTAAAGTTATATACTATGCTAGTAAGAATCTTATTGCTACTCAAATTAATTACACTACTACTGAAAGAGACTTATTAGCAATTGTATATGCCTTTGAAAAATTTAAATCTTACTTAATCGGTGCTAAATGTATAGTGCATACTGATCATGCTGTTATTAAATACTTAATGCAAAAGAAGGATGCAAAACCAAGACTGATTTGATGGATGTTTTTAATGTAAGAATTTGATTTTGAGATCGTTAATAGAAAAGGGGTCGATAATCAAATAGCTAATCATTTATCTAGACTTGAACAACCTAATTTGGATGATTTTGAAAAAGGAAATTACTGAAACTTTTCCTGATGAGCAATTATATAATATTATTGAAGGAAATTTACCGGGTAAGCTGATATTGTGAACTACATCATTAATAATATTTTACCACCTAATTTAACAATGCAACAGCAGAAAAAATTTGAGCATGATGCTAAATTTTATTTCTGGGACGATCCATATCTGTACATGCAATTTAAAGATCTTATTATTAGGAGATGTGTGCCTTATGAAGAAACTAAAAAAAATATTCGACAATGTCATGATTCTGAATTTGGAGGACATTTCAGAATTGATATAACTGCACATATGATTTTGCAATCTGGATTTTGTTGGCCTAAACTTTTCAGAGATGTTTATAAATTTATCAAAACTTGTGATCGAAGTCAATGAATAGGCAATATCTAGAAAAAATGAAATGCCTCTTAATTTTACTCTGGATGTTGAAATTTTTGATGCATGGGGATTAGATTTTATGGGACCATTTTACCTTCATTTTGAAATATATATATACTGATTGCTGTTGATTATGTATCAAAAAGGATTGAGGCAATAGCTTTACATAGGTGTGATGTTAAAAGTGTATCGAGGTTTTTAATGAAAAATATTTTCACAAGATATGGAATGCCTAGAGTAATCATCACTGATGGAGAATCCCATTTTAAGAATAATCTGATACAGAGATGGTGGAAAAATATAACATTATGCATATAATCTTTACAGCTTATCATCCTCAAACTAATGGTTTAGCAGAGGTATCTAATCGTGAAATTAAATGAATTCTGTAGAAAGTCATTAATCCTGAAAAATTGGATTGGTCTGCTAGATTAGATACTACTTTATGGGCATATAGAACTGCTTATAAAACTTCTATAGGAATGTCCCCTTACAGAATAATATTTTGAAAAACCTGTCACTTGCTAGTTGAATTAGAATATAAAGCATATTGGGCGATAAAGAAATTGAATTTTAATTTAAAAGATGCTGGTGAGAAGATACTGTTGCAATTGAATGAATTAGAAGAAATCATAAATGAATCATATGATAATGATAGAATGTATAAGGAAAGAAGAAAAATATGGCATGATTAGAAGATTGTCAAAAAGGAATTTGAACCAGGACAAAACTTTTTATTATACAATACAAGATTATAGTTATTTCTTGGAAAACTGAAATTTTGCTGGACATGATCTTTCATTATTGTAAAAGCATATCCGTTTGGAGCTCTGATTATCGAAGACCCTAAATCTGGAAGAATATTCAAAGTTAACGGTCAAAGATTAAAACAATATTTTCAAGCAAATAGACCTAATTTTAAATAGGTTTTAATGTGAGATCAACCTGAATAACTGAAAGTTATGTCGGCCTGACGACGTTAAACCAAGCACTTTATGGGAGGCAACCCATAGTTATTGAGTTTGGCAAATTTGAACTAGCGCGAATGGCGTTGCTATCAGCTCCACTACTCAAAAAATCTTTTCTCGTCTTTAAAATCTGAGTTTTGGCTTTTCTAGGCTGTAAATCCTCCATTAGAACTCCTAAAAACCACCCCTAGACGCTGGAACTTCCAAAGGAACAAAGAGGAAGACCCAAATTCTTGTCCAAATGGATTCCGATTCGATGGAAACTCAAAGATTTCAAGTGTTCAACCATAGAAAGTTCGTAAGTTTTGAGGCACAGCGACTTTTCAACAAAAATATCTTGAAAATGAGATTAATTAAGGAGCGAGGCTTTGTAAATCGAGGTACGAATTCTCCTACAACTAGAATTGATGAAATTATTGTTCAGAGATGTTGGGAAGTTTTGTGCTATATAACTATCGCTGTAGTTGTTCCGGTTGTTAAGGAGTATTATGCAAATTTCATGGAATCAACCAAGGATCAGTTTATGTGCGAGGTAGTTCTATCGCATTTACTTGTGCAATGATTAATGATTTATACATGATTGAGAATGTCCTAATCTACCACTATTCAAATTTTGCCCCGACGAATGACAATATGAATGACATATACAGATATCTGATGGATGAAAGTGATGAATGGGAGATAAGAGATAGCAGGTATGTAAGTTTCTTAACCACGTTGTTAAATCCTAAGTCGAAACTCTTACATTACTTCATTGTGCAAAATTGCTCCCAACAATGAAAACTAGAAAGGTAACTAAGGAGTGTGTTATTCTGCATTA
Source organism: Papilionanthe hookeriana x Papilionanthe teres (assembly GCA_022702705.1). Taxonomy (NCBI): domain Eukaryota; kingdom Viridiplantae; phylum Streptophyta; class Magnoliopsida; order Asparagales; family Orchidaceae; genus Papilionanthe; species Papilionanthe hookeriana x Papilionanthe teres. The sequence continues at coordinate 37,865,469 of CM040424.1, read as the reverse complement.
TTGTATTCAAATGGGATTGCTTATTGATGTTAGTTCGATAATTGTTAAGCCTCTTTTGGGATTGATCGTTCATGGATCAAAGTATGGGCTTGGAAATCCTTCCACCATATTTCTCCTCTGCAGTCAATCACAAGTGCCGTATGAGAACTGGGAAAGAGTACTTATATCTTGTAAGTCTATAGACCCAGCAGATGCATATAATAACCAGGCAATTGGTGATATGAATGATATGAGCATTATTGAAGATCAACCGTCTCAAAGTTTATCATTTATCCCTCCTTATTTTCCTGAAAGTTCACAGATCATCTTGAAGAAAATCAAAAAATTGGAGAAGGAAGTACAACATCTGATGAATGCAATCAACAATCTTCTTGATTTCTTTGATCATTTGATTGTTGGATGAATGAGCACTTTGATCATTCTGGATATCTTGAAGGAAGTTTGACGCGATTGATGAGAAGAAAAGGTTGGATTGAAGAGGATTCTGCTGATGAATTTTCATTTCGTCCATTCTACAATTTATTTGTTCATTCTCAATCGATGGGAAATCTTAGAATTGATGATAGTTCGAAGGAAGAATGAAACTTAATTATTGTATTTCTGTATTTGTGTATCAGATTGCTTTGCTCTGCTTTGCTTTATATGGCTTGAATGTTATATTTGGCATTGCTTGTTTGTTTAGTTCTCAGCGTTATTGTGTTGTGGATGTGTACGACGCTGAATTTAAGATTATATGGCTTAAAAATGTGTAATGTTTAGTGTTGTGTGTATGTGTATGACTCATGGATTTTATATATGAAAGTAATGTTATATGTTGTTTGAGTTAAACAATATCATTTGCCAAGGCTTTAGGATGTTATTCAATGCTTAATTAGACTAATTAAACATCGAAGCAGGCTTGAAAAGATCAAAATTACAAAAGAAAGTCGAAAGCCCATTTTTTGAACTGGTGCGGCGCTGCCGCTAGTGCAAAACGGCGCTGCCACCAGCTCTGGACAGCGCCAAATGTTCGAGAATTTGGCCATTTATGTAGAATAATGTGCTGAACGGAGCTGCTGCCAATGCCGGACAGCACTCGAACGTGAAAACTGTTCGAAACTCCAAATTTTCACGTTTTAACTCTGGGACCCTCCATTTTTGCCCAAATCTTTGTCTTCAACCTCCAACCAAGGTCGATTTTTCGTACCTAGGGCTCACTAGAATTTGAATTTGAAGTGATTTTGTGGTCAGAAAAGTTTGGATTTCATCTTCTCTTGGTAAGAGCTATACTTTAACCTAAAATTTTTTGATTTTGACCGTGGATATCTCCTACATTAGGAAGATTTAAAATTTTGAAGTTTTTGGAGAAACTTTGGAGATTTTTCATGGATTTTAAGTTCTTATCTTTTTAAATTTATATTGGAGTCCATTGCATTGTAATTTTAAATTTGATTTGAAATTTTTGGTATTTTTAGACAAATGGCTCCAAGATTGGCTAAGGGGAAGAGGAAATTTGAATATGATGAAAGTAAATTTGTGAATTTCAAAGCCTATTCACATTTTAGTACGTTTCTTAGCAATAAGAAATATATTCAAGAAAGAGGCTTTGAAAATCCTTGAGGAATGCTGGAAGAAATGATTGCTAATCGTCAATGAGAGATTTTCTGTTATTTCACTGCAAATGCGATGCTGGGTATTGTTAGAGAATTTTATGCTAATCTGTATTATTCTGAGAGTGAATACATTCTGGTTAGAGGCCAAATGGTTGTGTTCACCCCTGCCAGCATAAATGTATTTTATCAGTTGAAAGCACCCTACCATTGTGAATATGAAAATTTTCTTATTACAAATGAAGCATTGGATATGATTATGAATTTTTTAATTGATGGAAAAGGGGAATGGAAGATTAAGCAGAGACTAAAAGTTAAATTCCTCCTTTGTACTTTGAATCCTGTGTTAATAGCCTGACATTATTTCATTTCTGCAAGACTGTTACCTACAGACCATCACAGTGATGTTACAGTTGATAGAGTTTTTCTGAATTACTGTATTCAGAACATGAACAATATAAATATTGGGGATATTATTCATAAAAGTATTATGACAAGCTCAAAAGGAGAAACTATACGAGGACTAGGACACCCCAGTCTGATTCATGCTTTATGTTTTCCGTCAGGTGTAGTGATTGAAGATAATGATGTGGTAGTCCACCCCCTGAAGCCTATTACTAAATTGAATCTGAAAACTAATGAAGACCATGTAGGATGGAAATGAAATAAGAAAGTTAATGAGCCTTCTTCTAATCGAGATAGACCATCTACATCAAGGGAGCCTACTCTGCATGATGTTATGGATCAGTTGAAAAGATTAAACACCAAAGTAGAGGGACTAGAAGTAAGGAATAAGATCAATGATGATTATCAAGTGCGGTGGAGAGAATATGAGATAGCTTATCATGATGCACATATGAGATTTTTCAGGGGAGACACCGATGATGTATTTCCTAATTACCCTGAGTATACTCCATACCAACCTGAAGAACCTGATGATGGTGGAGCTCCTGCAGAAGATGAAGATTGGTAGTTTGTGTATTTTTATTTTTATTTTTCATTGAACTTAGTGATGTATTTGTGTTTTGTGTTTTGGATGTACCCGAGACTCCTTATGATTTGTATTTGAGATGTTATATGTGTGTTGGATGTGCTTGTAGTAGACATTGTTGATTTGTGATGTATGTGATGTGATAGTAAAGTTTTATGTGTTTGGATTGTTAGTTTAATTTGTAGTAGTAACAGTTCAATTTTAATGTTATGTGCACTGTTTAATGTTTTTAAATTTCTTCTTTATCAATTTCTAACCCATATTTGTGTATAGAAATGCTTTTTAATTATTTCAAGTCTACTGATCTACTTTATGAAGAAAAACCTGCTTAAACTCAAACGTATGAAAAACCCAGCATATTGAGGTATGAGTTATATTTAGATCTTTTCTTTCTTCCATGTTAATTATATTAAAAAATCTATGTTTGGGGAAAGGAAAAGAATTAATAGTTAATTGATCTCATTTTAAAATTAATTTCAAAATTATTAACATGATTTCTTGTAATAGAACTCATTTTCAGATAACTTTATTTTGATTTTATTTAAGTATTTTATAAAGTTGAATGAGAGTATTTGGTAATGAAAAGTAATTTTGTGATGTAAGATATTTGGTATAAAAGTATAGGACTATAGTTAACTATTCAAAGTAAGAAAAACTGTATGTTTGGAATATTAAGAATCTTAAAATTTTATGTGAGAGGAAAGGATTGAGACTCTATGATGAATCATTAATAAGCTAAAGAAATGCCTATAAGGTAAAGGAATGTGGTAAGTTTCTAATTTAGGGTGAGAAGGGTGAAGTTCAAAATCATTAAGGGCTATCCAGATACTGTAATCCTCACTAAAAAGAAAAGGAAAGCAAAAGAAAATAAAATAAAAGCAAAAAATCAAAAGAAAAGAAAAAGAGAAGTGAGGAGAAACTTGAGGAGATGCCTAATCAAAAATTGGCTTCACTTAGATCTACCTAAAGGGAAAAACTTAATTACTTTCCTAAACCTATATGTATGGATTAGCATCTTTACTAATAGTATTCTAATAAACTTCTTTTCATGTAATCCTTTTAAGTGCCTTAATAGGACAATCTACAGTCATTTTTTAAATGAATAGAAGGTTAGAACTCCTAAACTTGATTACTAGATATTCTTACACCTGCAGAATTTACTTAATTATTTAAAGATCTTTCTGAAAATTTTAATATTTTACTTATCTAAATCAAAATTATGGTATTCTAGAAAGAAAGTTCATTGTAGTGGATCATGATTTTATGTATTAACTAGAATTACTTGAGGACAAGTAATAATTAAGTTTGGGGGATCCGGATCCACTAGAAATTTGATAGCTTTTTACTATTCATTTTATACCTATTTTTGATGATATTGTACTTTAAAGGAAGATATTTTTGATGATTTCGTGCAAGTACAATGATTTTAGGCCTTTGGAGCAAAAGGAAGCGAAAAGGAGCAAATTTAGAGTGAAAAAGGACAAAAGTGCATTTTATTGAACTAGTGCCTAACGGCATTGTCACCAGCGCCGGACAGTGCTAGTTTCCAGAGAGTTATGATGTTTTGGCAGAATAATGCGCCGAATGGCGCTCCTACCAGCGCTGGACAGCGCCCTATCCCGATTTCGAACTAGATTCAATATATTTGGCTGAATTTTGAAAGGTTGCTTGAGGAAACTATTGGGGATTCAGTTTTGGCTGAATTTAAACACATTTGGAGCCACATTTTAAAGGGGGGAAGAAAGGAAGAGAATAGTTTAGATTTTAGATGAGTTTTCTTTCCATTTTGTGTAGAAAGTTAGGGTTGTATTTTCTCTTCTAAGGAGTGTGAGAGGAGAGGAAAAGTGAGAGATTTCTTCTTGCTTACTATTCTAAAGAGAGACTTATGTGTTGTTGTGAAGAAACAAGAGGAGTCAAAGGCATTTCTTGAGATTCGCTTGGGGAAGAGTTTGAGATAAGTTGTCTTTACTTTACTCTTCTTGTATGACGTTGTTTTTATATATAAAATCAATGTTTTGTCATCTTTTCCTCATGAGTCTTGAGTAGATTTCTTTGTCTTTCTCCTTTTCATATCATGTGTTGATGTTGTGAAATGGAAATGATGTGCCAATTTATTATGGAGAATTTGTGATGACCTTTTGACTTCGAACTTCATTTTCTTTTTGATCTGGCCAATCAAATTGTTAAAACTTGTTGGGAAACATATGTTCCGAACGGATTATGAATTCCACAACAAAAGTGAAGGTCACATTCAATGTCCATGAATGAGAGAAGTAGTTCATGAGGATTAAATGCAAATAAATAGAGAAATATACTTTGATGGGCATAGAATTGGAGATTTCAGAGTGACTGGCTAAAATCCTAAATTTGGTCCTAATGTTTAGAAACTGAAGCGAGAGTTAGCCTTCTAGTGAAGGGAAGTGGGAGCTCTGGAGTGAGAGCCAGTATCCTACCAGCCTAACCATAGATTTGGGGACTAAACTTAGGATTAGCTAATATTCTTTATACGCTGAAATATGGGTAAAGAATAGGAATGCTCCTATTTGGCACAATACATTTGTATCACTGATCTATGTCATAATAATCATCACATTATGAATGGAAAGGAGGAAGAACCTTTCTTGCAACTGAACATTGTTATAAATTTAGTCGTGTTAGTTTAACTTGCTAGAATTTAGAACGTGCTTTGGTAGAAATAGTAACTAAACATGTTTAGCTTTACTTTAAGAATTAAACCACTTGCAATTGTGTTGTGATTAAATAAGATATTTCTGTGCTACGCCATAAAAGTAAACCCTCCCTGTAGGATTGATATTCTAGGACTCCATTAGAGCCCTGTATTACTTGAGCGATACGTATACTTGCATTAATTGTGTGACTCATTATCATTTAAATCGATATATAAATCCAAATATGAGCTCATTAATTTTTGCAAATTAAAATAGTCGCACTAGGTAGCTCATATTCATGATACTAAGGTTCAATCAATTTTGTCTTCCCATGTAGCGGTTATTTGTAGAATGCTTGATCAGTTAAGGTTAAATCAGCCACAAGATCTCCATTAATAGAGGAGAATTCATATAGCCAACTAGTGGATCCTAGTGCTTTTCCTTTCGAGACCTTGAATGTCATTAAAATTAGGTTTAATAACCCTTATTCTAATACCCATAATGCTGGGTAAAATAATGATCCCAATTTTAATTGGAACAATAATAGTTTAGGGATGGGAAATAAGCGTGGGTGAATAATCAAGCAAATCCATTAGAGAATTGGAATAATCAGGGTATCCAATCTAAGACCTCCTTACCCACCTGACATTAACCAATACTAATAGTTTAAGGGAAAGAAGTTTTCTTTAAAGGAAGTAGTATAACAGATGGGGAATCAACTGTAGAGTCAAGCTACAATCATAAGAAACATTGAAAATCAATTAGCCAAGTAGCAAATTCACTTTGTAAAAGACCTTAAGGAACATTTCCCAGTAATATTAAGGTTAATCCAAAGGAGAAGAGTAACAAACATGTGAAAGAAATTTAATTGAGAAGTGGAAGAAAGTTGGAGGAAGTGTGTAGGAAAGAGCTAAGGTGGTAGAAGAGAGCCCTGAACCTAAAAAATCAATTGAATAATCCTCTAAAGACTTACAAGAACATGTTTCACCCCTTATGAAGGACTTAGAAAGAGCACCTCACCATCTCCTAAGAGATCTCAAAAACACAAATTGGATCAAGATGTTTTCTGAATCTTAGAAGCATTTAAGAAGTTCACCATCAATATCCCTTTACTGAGGCTTTGGAGCAAACGCCTAGCTAAGTTAAGTTTATGAAGAATTTTATGAATAAGAAGAGGAAGCTAGGTGACTTTATGACCGTAGCACATAGCAAGGGTGCAATGCTATCATACAGAAGAAGCTACCTGGGAAACTTAAGGATCCAGATAGTTTTACCATCCCATATGCCATGTGAGAGAAATTCTTTAGGAAAGCTTTATATGACTTAGGTGCTAGCATTAACCTCGTGCCTTTGTCTATCTTTAAGAGGTTAAGATTAGGAGAAGTCCAACCCACCACTGTAACTCTTCACCTTGTTGACCGATCTCTTATTTTTCTTGGGGGTTATAGAGGCTGATCTAGTTAAGGTGGATAAGTTTATCTTCTTTTTTGACTTTATTTTTTAGATATGAATAAAGATAAGGAGATACTCATTGATACACCTAAAATATATAGTATTTTTTATGCACATTTTTATACCTATTTTTGATGATATTGCACTTTAATGGAAGTTATTTTGTGTTTTCCTTGCAGGTATGATGAAAATGAGTGATTATGATGAAACGAACAAAGATGAATCAAATTTGGAGCAAAAAAATGAAAAATGAAAATTTAGGCACTGGCGGCTAAGGGCCGCTAGGCCGGCGCTTAGCTGCCACAGTTAAAAATCGAGTTTAATTTAAATTTGACGGCATTTTCAAAGCGGATGGGATGCAACTCTTGGTGGTAACTACCATAACTTCCTTTAGGCAGCAAGTTTGAATGAAGACGTGCAATCTTTGGTGGATACATCAAATCTGAACATATTTTGAAGAGACACCAACGCACCTTTTGGTTTAATATTTAAAGAGAGTCTTAGGAAAAATTAAAGGGGCTCTTCCCTTGCATTCTGAAGGGCTCTTCCTTTGCATTTTGAAGAGAGTTTTCATTAGGATTAGGAGTAGAAAGTAGAGAGGGGGTCTTCCGTTGCATTTTGAAGGGCTCTTCCTTTACATTTTGAAGAAATTTTTAATTAGGAGTAGGAGTAGAGAGTAGAAAAGAGAAAAAGGAAGGATTGAAGCCTTCTTCTTTCTTCTTCTTTTCTTTCCTTTAGTTAAGTTTTTATTGAAGTATGAAGTCTATATTCTGAGTCATCGGAGTTGGGAGACTTGCTCTGAGGAGTAGTTTAGTGAAGTGTCAAAGTTTCAGAGGAACTTCCTGAGTCTAGTGGAGAGGATTTTCAGAGAAGTGTTTACTTTTGTTCTTACATTTAGTGTTTAATTAATACTTGTTTTTTATTGTTGTTTTTCTTATGGTTTTTAATTTTAAATCAATGTGTTTTTGTATTTTCTCAATGCATTCTGAGTATTTTACTTTATCTTTTTCTTTCTTAAATGAAGAAGTAAGTAATTCATGAAGAATTGTTGTGGAAAGTATATGTGTTTAAAGTTGGAAGAAGTTGTAAAAATTGATTCTATAAACTTTGTTTTCTTCTTAATTTGGCCTGTTAACATGTAAAATTTGTGGTGAGATTATGTAAGATCCAATGCGGTAATGTCTCATAAAAGTTAGAAAGAATCACATGCAATTATATGGGTGAAAATTGTAGTTCATATAATTGAATGTAAGATATTAGAAGATGTTTTAAAAGGGGAGTAAAATTAGAGGATTTTTAGTGTGACAGGCTAAAATCCCCTAATTTTTTTTGGAGTTTTGAATTTTGTTATTCGAAGTTAGCCCCCAGGTGGAGGGAATTGAGGGAACTCTAGAGTGTGAGCTGGTATCTTCCCTGCCTCACCATGTTTAAAATGATAAAATTTCAAATTAACCAATGTTCTTTATAGAACCAAGTAAGGGTAAAGAATACATTTGCTTCTATTTTTCACAACAAATTTAAATACTTCCACAAAAATGTTTTCATAATTATTACTACTTTATAAAGGAAAGAAAAAGATATTCTAGTAATAATGTTTTTCATACCTTGTTTACAGTTATTATCATTTTAATTTCTTGTTTGATTTTTATAAGAAAATTTAAAGAGTAAAATCAACTATCAAACTTTTCAAAATCAAAATACACTTTCAAAAGCCAATTAAAAAAGTAAAAATATAATTTTCTTATTTCTTTAAAGATTTATCACTTTCCATATGGGTTCGATATCTCGGGGCTTAATCAAAAAGTCCTATATTACCTGATAAACGATACATATACTTGCGTAGTATCTCATATTATAAAATCATAATTTTCATATCTAAATCATCAGTACTTTTATTTAACGGCCGACCAAGTTTTTGGCGCACATTTATTTACTGTCGTGGAGTCAAGTTTTTGGCGCACATATATTTTATCGGGGATCAAGTTTTTGGCGCCTTTGCTGGGGAAAGAAATTAATTAAAATTACATTTTAAAGAAAATTAAGAAATTTTAAATTTTTACTTTTCTTTATTTTTTTTATTGTGTTGTGTTTTGTTTTGTTTTATTATTGTATGCGTAGTTCAGGTTTTGAGGGACTTGTGCCTTACGATTCTGAATTAGAAAGAACTATCAGAAAAATCAAAAAAATTAAAAACAAAGAAAAAGAAAAAAATATTTAAGAAATGGCAAACAATCAAGATCAAATTGTTGGCATCCATCAAGAATTAAGACCTTTAACAGATTATGTTAACCCTACAGTGGATGAACTTCATTGTAGTATTCAAAACCCTGCTGTAGCTACTAATTATTTTGAGCTTAAACCTGCTATTATCCAAATTGTGTCTAATAAATAGTTTGGGGGAGCAACAACTGAAGATCCTAATTTGCATCTTGCTATTTTTTTAGAGTTGTGTGCTACTTTTAAATATGATGGTGTTTCGGATGATGCTATTAGACTTAGACTTTTTCCTTTCTTACTAAGGGATAAAGCTAAAATATGGTTACATTTGTTAGCACCTGGATCAATTAGAACTCGGGGTGAACTGTCACAAAAATTCCTTGCTAAATATTTTCCACAATCTAAGACTGCTAAGTTGAGAAATGATATTACATCTTTTTGTCAGTTTGAAGGGGAATCAATATATGAAGCATGGGAATGATTTAAAGATCTCCTCAGGAAATTTCCACATCATTCAATACCAGATTGGTTAATAATTCAAAGTTTTTATAATGGATTAGGTGGATCTCTTAGATCGATCATCGATGCTGCTGCTGGTGGATCATTAATGTGTAAACCATTTTCTGATGCTTATGCTTTAATTGAAGAAATGGCTATTAATAATATTCAATGGCCTTCTGAAAGGGTAAATCCTAAAAGGGTAGCCAGTGTTTTTGAAAATGATTCTTTTATAATGTTAGCAAATCAAGTTTCTACTGTTTCAAGGAAGATAGACTAATTCGTGATGAATTTTTCTCAGCCACATTCCATGATTGAAGAAAATTCATTAGGCCTTATGAACTCATTACCGATGTATGAATATAACATTTCCTGATCTGAATGAAGAGAAAAACATCTCCACTAGAAAATTGTCTGCAGTAGGAAGGTTGTTTTGGGGGGGATCGAGGTTTAATTTAATATAGATATATATAATTTCAGAAAATATCATTTTTTGTTTTAAGATATGAAATCAAACAGATCTCATATAAACAATAGATACATTGCTTGGTGGTGATGCTTGATCAAATAAACTAAAGACTTCATGACATCTGTTTGGTCTGCGAACCATTCATGTTGACAAACAATTTCCCCTATATAATATAAAGGAATTAGATATGGTTTATATTAATATGGGGTTTTTAATTTTCCTATAGGAAAAAGCCCCTATAGTTAATTACATCTTAAATAACCGAAGTCACTTAAACTTTCTTCTTCATTTACATGCTATTTATAGACTTAAGTAGAGCCTATACCCACTTCCCACGTTTAGAAATTGCCAAAAAAAAGTTCATGGCCACTTTCCCATGTTTAATTCTTTCAGAACAACTCTTGATAATGATCAGGAAACATTGTATTCTTGACTTCTAAAAGTAGGATCTTCAAGAAAATGTGATAGTATGAAACTCAATAGGTGAGTGGTTCAAATTTTGGAACATTTATCATGGGAATCTAAAGGAAGAGAAGGCTAAGGGAAGAACATGGATCGAAGAGGAATCTTGGTATCTTACAGACTAACCTATGGTTTGGCTTCAATTTGAGATTAATATTTGATGTTTCATCATGTCAATTTTATTATTGAGAGCTTACCTTCACTTGATACGATCATATGAATAGCCTAGAAGATAGGAGGATTTATGTCATACCCGATGACATCCTCGGAACCTAAGCCGAGTTAGACCTATATTACTCAACATAGTCATGAAAGGTCCTAAAGAGATAAGGTGAGAGTTTATGCTGTACTAGGCAAGCTACCTCGAAGTCCTATAACTTGTTGTTTAGTTCTAAGGAGTTTTGTTGTTGAAGATTGCCACGATGCCCACTATGCATGCTCCAAGCTTCTCGTCATAGCAGGTTCAGTTTAAAGAAGTGTCAATTTAAGAGAAAAGAGAAGTATCATGTTTTGGAAATATTTAAAATGAGGTGTCTTAATATCTTATTTAGGGGAATATTAAAGTTGATTGTAGAGACACCGGTTAGGATCCCAATGTTCCCTCATTCCAACACCACTATTTTCTTCGGATTCACTTAGTTCAGATGAATTTACTAAACTCAACTTAATGAGTTCCGTACTTTCATTTAGACTGGGAAATCTCGTTAGCAGCCGTAGGTTGCATCCTCTAAGGTATTCTCGATCATCTGATTGAGACATTTTAATTTAGTTGCAATTATGATTTTTGTTTTTTTTGTGATTAAGTTTTGAGTTGTATTATATTTTAACTGTTGTGGCGGTGAATTTTATCTTTTGTTTTAATTTTAATTTTGGTTTTGTGGCTATCCTAAAAGTTTTGGTTTTCATGCAGAGTGACATTGTTATTTAACATGCAAGCTTGTAAGCAAGAAAAGTACAGTAAAAGAAGTACTGAAATGAAGGTACTGTAAACTTGTAAAAGCGTAATGTTGAATCTTCTCGTTCCTCCACCTGAAACTTTAGTATCTTGCAATAAACATTTATAATTTGCAGGGAAGTAAAAGTCTATAGATAGGTTCGTCACAAGCCTAAAAAATCCTATGTCATAACTTGGTGGGATCTATTTATTTATTGAAGAGATGCCTTCTTTTAATGAGTATGATAGGCTCAGTCGTCCTACAAGATGTCTAGAAGACTTGTGAAAAAGTCTAGGGAATGCCTAGATATTTAACAACCCTTTTGAACTTTTCTGCATTCATTTAAACTTATCACTCTCACTAAATGATTCATCTATTTCATTCTCTTATGCTTAGTGAATTAATGTATTAATTATCTTAAAAGGTTGGGCAGATATCACTTGATATTTAATTTCAGAATTATGTAAGTGAGGCCTTTAGAGACAATTTAATTAATGAAAGAATTCAACCAATTTTTATGGGCTTGTAGTGTTTAAATTTTTTTTAAAATTAATTGCATTTTGCTTTTCTAAACCTCATTTATTAGATTTGATTAAGCTTAGTCTCACTATCAAGCCCTTAAGACTTCAGTGGGTATATGTGTTATTTTTAGAAGAATTTAGTTATATAACTATGATCCTTATCAAATTAATGGATTATCGTTGAACCACTGATTAGGAGTTTTAGATCGTTAAATATCACCTTCAAAAGACGAAATCCCTAACTTTCAGGATCATTTAATCTTAATTTTCTCTCAAATTAATGTAATTTAAAGAAATTACAAATTTACCTTTTTAATATGTCAAAAATAATATTAGTTTCTACCATTTATCCCTTTATGTTTCAATCATTCAAACATTTTTATTAAGATTATCCATTTTCCATTTGCCGCTTCAATTAAGCCTCAATATTGATTAATGTTAATTTTTTTAAAATTACACTTTTTCCCCTAAAGGCCTTATCACTTCATAATTCATTAAATTTAATTCAAATGACTTTAAAATTTTTATGCTTTACCCCACTCATGGGTCGATTAAAGCATTAGAGGAGAAAATGTGATTTTACTTAATTTAATATAATTTATATAATTATTTTTCATGCAAAATAGGGATTTTCAAAGGAAATTTAATAACAAAGTCAAAACAAAGTTTCTGTCCTTAAGAAATTTATTGAAGGTTCATATAAACAAAAGGACCACTTGGACCAAATTTCATAATCTTTTGAATTTTAATTTAATTATTATAATTATTTCAATTTTTGGAGTATTAATTAAATATAAAATATTATTTAACTGGAAAATTAAGTTTATATTTTTTTTAAATCTTCTGAGGTCAGGGAACTTAGAAGACCAAATTTTATATTTTTGTGATTTATATTTTAATTATTAGAATTATTTTAGTGAGAAATTGAGGAAATTCCATTTTAACCTTTAAAAATAATAGTTTTTAATCCTTTAAAATTTAATATTTTTATTTAGAGAGTTAGGAAAATTATTTCAATTATCTCTAAGTGATTAGGAGGCAATTTAGAACATTTACATCAATTTTATTAATTTTGTGATTTTCATTCATTTTTAATTATTTAAATAATAAAATAATGTTTAAAAATGAAAATTCTATTTTAATTACAATTTTACTTTTCAGAGACTCCTCTGACCACAGAGAACTCCCAAAATTAATTTGGTAATTTTTTAAAGTGTATTTTAATTATTATAATTATATAAATGTCCAAAAATGTTGTTTAACTTGGAAAATTCATTTAAGTATCTAAATTGACTCCAATTGAATTAAATATTTTTTAGGGAGTCCTTTTAACCTTAAATTAAAATGGAGATGTTTTTTTAGGTTAGTTTCATTTATATTTAATCTAATTTATTTTTATTTAAATTTTATGGTTTAATTACAATTAGGGTTATACTTAATGAGTTAAACCAAGTTTATATTTTTCTTATGTTCCTCTAGTCACAGTGAACCTACCAAAATTTACTTTGGATTTTTCTGATAAGTATTTTAATTATTATAATTTTTATACCAAAACAGAAATGATAACTTGAAAAAAGAGATCTCCTCATAGAGGTCTCTCCTAACCTTAGAAAAATTTGGGAAGATCCTCCATGACAGAGGGAACAAGACCCTCAAAGATCAAACCATGGTGAATTGTCTATGCTAATGAATAATCAAAATACTAAGAAAATTATTTAATTAATTAAAAATAAAAAAATGCATCAAATAAACATCAAAACAAATCCACATTGTTCTCCTCTATTCACTGAGCAAGAGAGTATTTTTATTTTATTTTTTTGATTTTCCTACACCAAGTTATGGATTGTTAAAATTTCACTGATTTATTTAATTCAAATAAATCCCTAATTTTCTACTTAAACACGTGCTGCTGACTGTATCCTCGGCAGCTCCAAAAGACTACGCGACACTTCCTGATTTGCTAGTGTCTTCTGACTCAGCTGCCACGCGGCCACGCATTATGTACCATGCTCATATTCTACTTAATCCTGGTCGTCCATGTAAAACACGCAAAATCTAATGGCTCCTGCTCTTTGTTCCCAACTGCTTCATCTCGTAAGTCGTCCACCTTCTAACCTTAAGATCTCGAGCTAGACTCAACCAAATCAATGGGGTTTGTTTCTATAGAATCATTAGACCTAGATGAACCTATCTATACAGCTAATACGATATAAAATACAGTACACATGTATGGAAGATGAAGAATAGCTCGGGAAGAAGGTGAAGTTCAATACCTTTTTCTGAGAGGGTAGGCCTCAATCAGATGGTTGTAGCAGCTTCGATTGGTCCCAAGGAACCTTTAGATGAAGCCTTTTACCCTGGTGAATTGTTTGGACCTAAGTTCGATCAGACCCAATTTCAAGTGTTGATCAATGTCTGGTACAGAGGCTCTCTGTGATGGGGCTTTCATGAGGGAACTTCTTCTTTCAGTGCTGTGAAGGTGTGGGCACATTTAATTTGATTTTGGTTGAGTGTAGAGCTGTAATGGGATGTTTCCTTGTTTCGGCTGGAATTTCGGTAGAGAAATTAGCTCTAGACAGTGGGGATAAGTGGCTGAAGACAGTGAGATTACACTTAGGAGGTCTCAGGGAAGCCGTGGGAGCAATTTGACAAAGTTACCTTAAGAAAATTTCAGTACCCCTCTTTGGCTGTGAATGATGGCTTTTATAGCCATGGGTGCTTGGTGGAGCTCAGGGCTTGCCGGTGGATGGGTTTAGTTGCTTAGGTGGAAGGCAGATCAACCCCAGTGAGAAACCAGAGCTGGAGAGCTCAGAAGGTGGGTTTGGGTTTTGATGAGGAGGAGGTGGCTCTCGGTTTGGGCTCCTCAGGCGATTAGGCCGGCCAGCCAGGCCAGGGGAGGTGGCCAGTGGTATGGTGAGCCAGAGGCCAGGCCACGAGTGCAGTGAGTTTAAGTGGTTAACGATTCATTACAAATCTTTCCTAGGTTTACCCATTTAAGGAAGGGGATCCCATAATTGGTCCATGGCTCAAGTAGAGTAGGCTAGGAGCATCTAGGTCGGTCCCTAGGGTCAATTTGGTGGTTGTAGTGAGCTTGGTTTGGTTAATTTGACTTGGTTTGGTCAATTTGGCTCATGGGTTCAATTTTGAGCCAAGTGGGTTCAGGTTGGGCTAGGTTTGGTTCAAGCTTGAGTTAGGTCCAATGGATTGTTCAATATGGTGTATATGATTCTTATAAAGAGTTTAGAAGAGGATTGGGGTGGTTTTGAATTGGTTTGGGGGATCAATTAGGCTTGATTTTGGTATTTGGTCAATTTTGGGCATGTTGGGTTAGGTTGAGTTTAGGTTAGGCCAGAGTGGGGTCAAAGGCCAATTGATTGTTTAAAATGGTCTATGGAGATGTAGGAAGAGTACTTGATATTAGTTGGGTGGAAATTTTGGGATTGGGACATTCCATTTGGTGGATTTTGGACATGTGACACATTTGGGGCAATTTTGGGGAATTTGGATTTGGTTGGACTTTGGTGAGTTTTTGGCTCAAATTAGGGACAATTTATGGTTCAAATTGGTTTACGGGAATGTCATGAAGGGTTTAGAATTCAAAATTAGGGGAAATTGATTGTCACTAAGTTTAATTTTGGGAGATTTAGTCATATGGTCAAAATTGAGGCTTTTTGGTTTGGGTGGTTGAGCTCAAATGTGGTTCAAATTAGGCTTTGATTTGGTTTGGGATGAGGTTAAGTATTGTGAATTAAAGTTTGGAATTGGGATTGAAGAGGATTGAAGTGAATTTAGTGGACATTTGGGGTGATTTGGGCCTTAAAGGGCAATTTGGGGATTTTGATTAAATTAGGCAAATTTGGTGAAATTTGGTCCAAAAAGTGGTTCAAATTGAAATTGGAAATATTTGGAGGGTTTTGGGAATTTTTGGGAATTTTTGGAATTTTTGAAAATTTTGGCTAGGAGGGGCATTTTGGTAATTTGGAGGGTTTTTGGGGTTATTTTGGGTATTTTGCTTAATTTGAGGTGTTTTGGTTATTTTTTAGTGGTGAGGAATGTTTTGGAATGTTTTTTGAAGGATTTTGGTATTTTTGGTTGATTTTGGGAAATTTGGGCAAAATTAGGGTTTTAGGGGTAATTTGGTAATTTCGTAGAGTTTTTATGGGTAAGGGGTCAAAGTTGAGATTTTTGGTAAAAATTAGGGTTGAATGAGATTGATAACCCATTTGAGCCATGGACCAAGCTAATTCCCCATTTAGATCCTCCATGTACTGGTCCTAACCAAGCCCTAGCCTAGAGTTAAGAGCTTAGGGAAACAACTCACATGAGTTTCCAAAAGAGTAGGGGATCAAGTGTAAAGAAGTTTGGTTTAGGATTATGAGGTAGTGCGTGAGATTGTAATGTCCAAGTGTGTTTGAGCCTACCCTAGACCACTTAGGGTAAGTCCTAAGGCTTGAACATCCTATTGGGAACTCCACTTGAGCTTCATAATGCTTGGTCTCATCCTTCTAAATACTTAGAGGTTAGACTTTTAGCATTTGAAAACTTTAAGTGAAGCAAAGAAGTGTTTTGAATTTCTATGGGGTGAGGGTTCTATTGCTAGTCCTCTAAGATAATCACTAAGAAAGTCCTACGGCTAGACCCTAGATATTCTAAAGAAAGACTAGACCTCAAGAAAAGTGAGGTCAACAAATGGACCCCTAAAGCACACCACACTTATTGGTGTTGACAGACGAGATCAACAAAACCAACACAACTGTCTGAGTCAAAACTAGAGACAAAACGTGGAATTCAGCGAGGAAATTTCTGCTAGGGATTATCTAGGTAGAAAACCTTTAAGTCCCAAAAACTCTCGTTGGAGAAGGGAAAATGAAATACCTTCATTGGGAGCTATGAATTTCAAGCCTCCAAATTCTAAAGGAGTCCGACCCGATATGAAGTTAGAATTTAAAATTAGGATTTGACCTGAATTTGAATTGATTTTGAGTTTGAATTTGATTTTGAACTTTATCAAGTTTATGGAAATTTAAAATTTGTGGAATTTGTAGGATTTTTACTTATATTTTGAGAGTTTTAATTCTGTGGGAGTCTTCAAGTTTAAGTTGGTGCAGAAAGGAGAGTTGAAATTTAGGTATTGACCTTGAAAATGAAAATCAAAATTTTGGTACCGATCTCTAAATATCGTTAATGTGGGGAATATCTCGATAAGAAAGCGAGTTTTTAGGGAAATTGAGGGAATCAGATGACTGAGCTCCAAACCAGAAATAATATGGCGGGTAGAAAATATCTCAGATGGGATGTGGAAATATATGGAATTGACGAAATCAGACGACAAAGCTCCAATTCAGAAATATCATGGAAGGCGGAAAATATCTCGGAAAGGAAATGGAACTATAGGGAAATTGGCGGAATCAGACGATAAAGTTCCGACCCGGAAATAACGTGGAGGGCGGAAAATATCTCGGAAGGGAAAAGGAAATATAGGGAAATTGGGGGAATCAGACGATAAAGCTCCGGCCGGGAAATATCGTGGAAGGCAGAAAATATCTTAGCAGGGAAATGGAAATATAGGGAAATTGACGGAATCAGATGACAAAGCTCCAGCCTGAAATATGGTAGAGGGGAGAAAATATCCCAGTAGAGAAATGGAAATATAGGGAAATTGACGGAATCAGACGACAAAGCTCAGGCCCGGAAATATCGTAGAGGGCAGAAAATACCTCGGAAGGGAAATAGAAATATAGGGAAATTGACAAAATCAGAAGAAAAAACTCCAACCCTGAAATATCATGGAAGGCGGAAAATATCTCGGCAAGGAAATGGAAATATAGGGAAATTGACGAAATTTGACAACAAAGCTCCAACCCGGAAATATCATGGAGGCCTGAAAATATCTTGGTAGGGAAATGGAAATATAGGGAAATTGGTGAAATCAGACAACAAAGCTCTGACCCGGCAATAACATGGAGGGCGAAAAATATCTCGACAGGGAAATGGAAATATAGGGAAATTAGCAGAATCAGACGACAAAGATCTGACCCAAAAATATCATGGAGGGCGGAAAATATCTCGGTAGGGAAATGGAAATAAAAGAAAATTTTACTATATTGAGGATGAAAGCTCAGGGACTCACATCTAGCTCAAGAGGTAATAGAGTGTCACATTAGGAAGGAAAGGTCAGGGACTCACATCCAACCCGAGTGGTGATGGAAGGGAAACAAAATTTAAGTATTGATCCCAGAGTTTCACATGAAAAGATTTAGAGAAAATTTTACATTAACTTTTGAAGAAAGTAGAATTGGTGTCATTCAGCCAAGACTTGGTAGCCATTGTAAGATTTATAGAATTTTGTGACATTTCAAATTTGTCGGAAGTGATGTTGTGTAAAGGGCCAAATTTCTCGGTGTGCTTTTGGAAATGAAGAATTTGAGGATGAGTGCAAGGACTCGGAGTCTCGAAAGAGAGAATTAGCTTATCATTTGTTTTTAATTTATCATTTTCTTTAGATTTGTTTCATTTTATTTCATGCTATTTGATTTTATTTTGTTTTAGTTAGCTTTGTTTCAGTTTGACTATTTCCATTTGTTATTATTTTCTTTTTAGTCTTCTTTTGTATCGTTCTTTGTTCATTTTAGTTTGGGCCCAACGTATGATCCTTCAGCTTTCGACCATTGTGTCAAAAGAAACATTTCAGAAAAAAACTTGGCAAGCTAAAATAGAAATCTTCATTAAATTTGCTGAAAGCAGTAGTACAACTAATCATATGCTGACACGCATCCAAAAGTCTATCGAGCGTACATAGTTGAACAAAACTATCATATTATATTATGTTGATAGAAGAGTAGTGAAAACTGCTGTGACCCATTATAGGAGGTAGTTGATATCTACCGTCTGAGGCTGCTCTGTAGATAAGCTAACCTACCAAGGCCACACTCCGGAACAAAAGTCCCCTTGCGAATACCTAGAGGTACTGCTATCACAATGACAATGGACGAATGTTTTCCAATTTTAGATCTGGCTTTTAATAAAACGGTGTTTTGTCCTCATCCATTCTTCTAAAACTAACTGACACCCTTTGTCCTATAACTCCTGGGGTGCAGTGCTTGGAAAGATCTACCTCATTCCTTTTAGCACCAACACCGATCCAACTGGTAGAGGGATCTCAATGGAACCTCGAAACTGTCCTGGCCCGACAATCTGAATCTCTTGGAACAATATATTGCTTTCACTTATAAATGATACCGTGCAGAAAGGCCTTAAAAAGTTGTGTTTGTCAATATGAGGTGGAATACAGTCCCCATCCTCATAGATGTTTATAATGCAGCTATTGGGATTACAGTTTGCAGGCAGCACGTGCCACTTGACCATTCTCTTTATCATTTTCTTAATTTGCGGCGACATCAGATCCACCTCATCATGTTGTAGAATCCTTGGGTTATTCCCCTGTCGATATTTCGTAAAGTTATAGCAGCTCCTACACTTAATAGTGATCATGCCCTTTCCGCTCTTCCATTTAGTCGACTTTGTGTATGTACTTTCCTTCAAACGGCCTGCTCTGCCCAAGTCATGGAGAGCGAAAACACAATCCATAATTTTCTCTTGATCATTCCTTGAAAATACATTTATGTAAAGCTCGAGGCATTTTAGAATATTGACGAATCTTCCTTGTATTTCTTCATAATGATGGAATTCTTTCTTTCTAACTCTTCTAATGTTTGTCATTATGTAGTCTGGAACTCCTCGCTGTGGCGGCGGCAGAATGAACTGTAGTATGTATGGCTCTACATCAGGCTGCTCCTTGCTCCTGAGTAACATCAAAGCAGCTACATATGCCTCGAATCTGTTGTACTCCTCTAACTGTAGAACATGGCACTGTGGGCATTCTGAAAATGCGCCTGTCACTGAAGTCTGTAGGGGTAGACTTGAGTTGCATGTCGAGCAACAGGTAAAGATTTCTTCCATCGGATCCCATGTCGCTGCGGGTCCTCAGTAGTCTCTGACTCAGTATCTGTGCGTGGCGTGCTGTTGTTAGTTTATTTCACCTCTAGTTCATAAAATTCTTCTAGAATAGGGGGTAGCTCGGTAGCAAACTCTCGAGCCTATCTCCTCTCCATCCTGTCCAGGAGCAGACGCTTGTGGCGATTTGTATTTCTTCTTTTTGTTCACGCTAAAGATGCATATGGAATTCTATTAGTTGTAGCAGCAACAAGACCACACTTTGGAGTAGTGATCATAAATAGAATTTGATTGTATCTCTCTTTGAGGAGGTGTGAGTCAACAAAACCTCCAGTGTCTCCATGTCATGATGTCTATCCGGTCTCTCTACGTCCACTTTTCATCATAAATTTCATATTTGCAGCCTTCTTGTATGTGTTCTATCTGTTCAGAATGCAAGTTCCAAGTCGTCTTTGAAAGCAAATGCGAACTTGCGACCTGACACTTCATGCACAAGAAACCAGGGGAGAAATGACAGTGGCTGGCATTTTGCACAAACAAGAAGAATAACAAACTTATAATTATTTATTTAACAATCATTATAATTGTTCTGCTGTCATTATCTTATTTAATATGATTTTATAAAATTTGGAATTAGAAATTTATCAAGCTTGGTTTGTCTTGTGAGAAAAGTTATTTTACTTTATTTAATTTTTATTTATTATAGAATTTGGATCCAGTCACAGACACTGGCCATATGGCTATATCAGAATGAATATACTTCTTTAGATTTATTATGTCGCATAGTATTTTTTTAGATATCGTCCATTTATCGACAACATGGGTGTCTCCTCTTGAGAATCCACCAGCCGGTACGACCCTCCTAAGTAAACTTGTTCTACTACGAATGGTCCTTCCCAGGTTGGTTCAAACTTCCACCTATTTTGTGGTGTACAAAGAATAGGCCTTGTAAGAAGGAGCACAAGGTCACCAATTTTGAACGACCTAAGGCGGACCAATTTATCATGGCTTTAATCATCTTTGCCTAATAAAGTTCCAAATTTGCTGCGCGAGCAATCTCATTCCTTCATGACTTTCCAACTCTGCAAGTCGGAGCTTAGTATTCTCTTCTGTGGTAATTGGGTTGGCAACAGCGATCCTGAGAAATGGTAGCTGAACCTTTAGCGGAAGAACTACCTCCAACCCATACACAAGTGCGTAAGGTATAGACTGCATCGGCGTTCTAACTATCGTCTTATAGGCCCACAAAGCTTTCAATAACTTCTCGTGTCATCCTCTTTTTTTGTTGTCGAGTGTATTCTTTAATATCTGAGCAAGCATCTTGTTGAAGGCTTCTGCCAAGCCCTTCGCTCTTGGGTATTAAATCATAGAGTACCTCCATTCTATCCCGTGTCGTCTGACAAAATTGTTAATTTTCATGCTCTTGAAAGTGGACCAGTGGACCCATTATTTGAGATAATTTTGCGCGGCACACTGAAGAAGTAGACGATCTGATTCTTGAAAAGTAGTAGAACCTGCTGTGATGTGACTTCTCGTTACGACACTGTCTCTGCCTATTTTGAAGAAGTAGTCTGTTGTTGCAAGTATGAATCGATGTCCTTTCGAAGACGGAGAGTCTATCGGACCCACTATATCCGTGCCCCAACACTTGAATGGCCAGAAGGCAATCGTGGGGTGTAGAACATTCGAAGGTTGGTGCAAGACCACTCCATGCACTTGACATTGATGACATTTCTTTGTTATGTCCATGCAATCAGTCATCATTGTCGGTCAATAGTATCCAAGTCTTTTGATTTTCATTTTCATCTTCGACCCTGATTGGTGTGCTCCACACAATTCGGCATGTACTTATTTGACGATTTTCTGTGCTTTTTCTCTATTAAGACATCTGACCCATATCTGGTTAAAAGATCTTCTGTACAGAACATTATCGATTAAGGCATATGAATGAGCCCTCTTCTGAATCTGATGCGCTGTTGACTTGTCTTCTGGCAACCTTTCCGTTTGTAAATATTCTGCCATCGGTTGACACCACTCTTCTGTATCATCTGACACCGTAGCTGCTATCTCTTCTTTTCCAATCTTGTGCAAACTACCGAGGTTCGATCTGCGACAAAATCTGACATCCTTGCACTGTAGTATCTATAGAATCTTTTGGTGGACAAGCAAACTCTTTAGTAAGTTTATCTAAAGCGTTCACATGGGCATTGTCTTCTTGAGGAATTCTATAGAATATTACACTTGGAATCTGCTCTAGCAATTTCATCATATATTGGTGGTATTGTACCAATCTCAGCTTCAAAATCTTATATTGTCCTACCACTTCCTGGATAACGAGTTGTGAGTCGCTATAAATGGCAATGTCCGTTATTTCCATGAGTATTGCCAATTCCAGACCAGTTCTCAGTGCTTCATATTCTACTTCGTTATTGGTACACGACTCTGTTAGGTGGTAGGAGAATCTTAACATTCCCTGATCCAGAGTCACAAAGATTAAACTAATTCCTGCTTTGCCAGGTATCACTATCTGTTGTCCTTTATCTTTTCTAGCTGACGACGCCCCATCGAAGTACATCTCCTGACGTCTGACACTGGGTTGTTCCACTTATAGTGTCTATTCATCTATTAATTTTTCATTGAGTGGGGACCCAGTTGGCAGTGGGTGCGCTGCAAGAAAGTCTGTAAGAATCTGCCTTATGATATCGTGAAGGGGCACAAAAGTTATGTCAAATTACAATAGTATCATTGACTACTCTGTTAAACGTACGAAAAGTGTCGGTCGGGTCATCAAATATTGCAACGGATTAACTTTCAAAATCATGTTGATCTTATGAGATAACATGTAATATCTAAGCTTTTGAGCGGTGAAAACTGAAGCTAGGCAATGTTTCTCAATAGGAGGATACTTTACTTCCGCAGGTATTAGACGTAGACTCAACTAGTAGAGTGTGTTCTCCTTCCCCTCATCATGGACTTGGGTAAGTAAGGCTTCGAGGGACTCGTCTATGGCCGCAGTATAAAGTATTAACGGTCTACTCGGGATAGGGGCTTCTAAAATAGGATGTGTCGTTAGATATCATTTAATATCTTTGAAAGCTTGTTTGCATGGATTTCCCAAACGAAACTGACATCCTTTCAAAGTAGGGTCAACAAGGGTAGACACCTTTCTGACAGATTAGATATAAAGCATCTTAGGTATGTTAATTTATCTTGGAAAGAGCGTAGTTGCTTCAAGGCTTTATGAGGAGGCATTTCCAAGATAGCTTTAATCTTCTCTGGGTCAATTTCAATTCCTCAATGACAGGCAACAAATCCTAGAAATTTCTCGAAGGTAACGCCGAATGTGCACTTTAAGGGATTCATCTTGAGATTTTATTATCGTAATCGTTGAAATATGATCATCAAATCATATAGGTAGTTTTCCTTCACTTTGCTCTTGATGACCAAATCATCCACGTAGCACTCCACTTAGTTGTGAATGAGGTCATCAAAGATTTTTGTCATTGCTCGCTGGTAGGCTACTCCGACATTCATTAATCCAAACAGCATCATGGTGTAGCAGTAAATCCTGATCGAAGTTCTGAATGTTTTGAGCGTTGCATCTTCTGGAGCCATCCTGATTTGATTGTAACCTGACGATCCATCAACGAATGAGAAGATCTCGTGTGTCGACGCAATGTCCACGATTAGTTTCGGTATCGATAACGGGAACACATATTCCAGACATGCTTTGTTTAAGTATTTGAAGTCGACACATACTCGAATTTGTCCATTCTTCTTCTTTACTGGTACAACGTTGGCTAACCCTATCGGATACTTTTCTTCTCGAAAAAAGTTAGCATCTATTAATTTCTTTATCTCGGTTGTGACTTGCTGTTTTATATTGAGGTGCATTCTTCTGGGGGCTTACTTTACTGGCATTGTACTTCAATCTACTCCAAGTCGGTGGACTGCAACTTCCGAAGATAATCCTGACATTTCATCAAAACTCCAAGCGAAACAATCCTTGAATTATGACAATAACTTGATCAGATCCACATACTCCTCTTCATTGAGTAACAAACTTATGATTTCCTTTAATTTGTCCACTGTCGATTTGATCTCTTCTTAAAACTCTAACGGAGCATCATCTATTGGTTAATCTTCAAACTCATTTTGAATGTCCAAATGATCTTTTTCCGACTGATCAGTAACAACCATACAAAATCTCGAGTCATCGACCAGTCCAATGGTTCCAAACGCTAAGACCTTGTGTTGAGTTGAGTTTATTTCCTTTTATATTCCATAAATTTTCAAATGATTGTTATTTATCTTTTGACATTTTTTCTTTGGTACATATCCTTGTTGAATTAATTTTTGTATGCATGGCGAAAAGTAACCAAAAGGTAATTCCATTAATTCATTTGAATCATTTTCTTCAGAAGTTATACAAGGTTCAGAAGTAGAAAGAGAAGCTCGTAAAACTTGATCGGTTTAATACCACCATTATGGACTTCCTTGACATCCATAATCTCAATCTTTTGAGATTAGATTGGAGTTAGGGTTATGGCTTAAACATAATGGTTAATCCGATCGTACATCGATTCATATTCTTTCCTTTCCGTGTCATCCAAAGAAATCTTAAACTGAGGCTTCTTCTGACTTATCATCATTGTTTCTTTATCGAATTCATCTTCTTCGGAGTTTCCTTCTACATCGATGCTGATTGTCGGCTTCGTCCGTTCAACAATCTAGTGAGTTCTCCCGCACCCGGTCTGTGCCTTAACCTCGGATGCGTGGGCTAAAAGAACCTCCACCAACTCGTTGCGAAGGAGTAGTGGTAGACTGTTGAAACGGAGGTGAATGGTCCCGTTCCTATAGTTCTTCTTGATCTTCAACTTTGCTTATCACAACTTCTCTTGAAAAGATTGTTTTCTTCGGGGGAGCATAGTAGGAGACATCTTCATGGATGCCCATTTCATGTATTGAGAATGGTTGTAGATCTCCCTTGATGCAATGTTCTTGTCCATCCTTGTAGCATTTGATGCATTCGTGTAGTGATAACGAGAACATATTGTACTCATTAAACCACGGTTGACCAAGCAGAGTGTTGAACTAAGTATTTGCGTCGATGACATGGAATTTTGCGGTTTTTATTAGATTTCCAACTTTCATTTGTAGGGTTATAGATCTGAGGGCTCTTTCTCCTTTCTGGTTGAATCCTCTTAGCATCATCTTATCTGTGGAGAGCTCTCGTGCATCGATGTCCAAGTAAGCTAATGTCCGTAAACTCATTATGTTAAGCGACGCTCCATGATCTACCAATACTCTAGAAAGCACAAACCTGCCGATGATGATGGAAATGTAGAGTGGACGGTTGTGATCTGATGTACTGAGTAGTAGACCTTCATCGGTGAAGGTTACGCCAGACTGTTCTTTCAAAGTAAAAACTCTATCTGAGGATGTGCTAGCCAACTGGACCAAGCAAATATCTGAATCAAGTAGAGCCTTGATCAAATTTTCTCTCATTTACTTAGGCAAGATCAAAGCATCATAAATGCTTAGTTTGGCCAGCAACTTCCTGAGATTTGCTAGTACATTGTAATTCACTTTATTTAAACTTTCCACATCGTTTTGAATCTGTACTTCTTCTGTTACTGGAGGTATTTCTTCTTGAGTTATTATATGTTTTCCTTTCTCCACTGGAGCTGTCCTTGGCAGTAGTTCCTTCCACTTCTTAAATTTACTTATGTCATTTTCTCCTCCTTTGGACCCTGAAGTTCTCCTATCACTATAGCTAGCTCTTCTGGTACTGTTTTTGTATCTGAAAAGTCTAAGTTTATTGTAAGTAGAGTTCCTTTGCACTCGAGGACTGGTTCCTCGCTACCCGCGCTGTCGTAACCTGTGTTGTGATGTCTCCTTCATTTTCGTTAACGTTCTCATTGGGAAGTATTATGATTTGATGATTATTTAAGGAATTGAAATCGAAGTTATATAGATTTCAATTAGTTATGTCATCATTAGAGACAGTAAGAACGTAGACCAAATTGTTTACATTATAATTATGAGACCCTAGAGGAGCATAAAGATAATCGTACAAAGTCAGTGGTTCGAGATGTTTCACCCCCGAATCTGAAACATCCAATCTAACACAAGCAGCCCCTATCCTAGCCATCACACTATGGTCTTCAATTTTATTTGAGATTTCCTTCCTACTCCTTTCCCGCTGTGGTGGTCTCCTTGGTGAAATTTATGTCTTAGGCTGGGCTAGTGGCAGCTTCCGGGCAGCGGTTCTCCTTGAAGTGGACTGGATCTGATCCAAGACTCTCTAGAGCTCGTTCCAAATTGTACTCCATCCACCCTTGTTAACATACAAGTCAATCAGAGAGATTGGCTCGGCCGAAATCATATATATATATAACCTCTTTCAGGTTCTTTCAAATATTCTTTTGGTATCATTAAATTTCTATTCTTATAAGTCCTCTTGAGCCAATCCTTGAAACTGAAGTATCCTTCTATCGTGTGTTCAAGCAACCTTTGGTAGGGACAAAAGTTGGTTTGATCCTTCATGTTCATCTCTTCCATCTTCTTCGGCTCGGGCAACCAGAACTCGGGCTTCTTCATCAAATTTTTGAACATCTTTTCTATAGCATCATCCTTGAAGGAATAGTTCATGTGCAATTGTTCTGATATTGTCAAAACCTATTGTCCATCTGTCTTGTATGACCTCTGCTACTTACCAGACTGGTTACTCTGCTGTGAACGAGGCTAACCATACTGCTAAGAATGACTGTACTGTGGAGGCTGGTTGTACTGAGAAGATAGACTATGCTGCTGCAGTGACTGTTCGGCCTGAATCCTCGTCGGTTGTTTCCCTTTATCGACCTTTACCACTACACCAGATCTCTTCTTATATTCTTTGACTAATCTTGTTTTCTATATTTTCTCTGCAGACTTCATATGCTTAACTTCATCTTTTAAGCTACTTTCTTTACTGATAGCTTCTCGAATGACTTAATGGTCAGACCCTTCAGCATGAAAGCCACTGGACCGTGGATACTCTTGAATAGTATTTTGATTGCATGCTGTTGATGCACCAAAAATATATACGATTTTTGCTATATAATTTTACCCATTTCTTGTGGTATTGCACTTTAAAGGAAGGTAATTTTCATGATTTGTTGCAGGTATGATGATTTTAGGTGATTGGAGTGAAAAGAAGAAAAAAGGAACTAATCCGGAGCAAAAATATGAAAAAAGGAGCAAAATGGTGAAAAAAGTGTTCTGACGCCCCTGACGCCCAAATCTAGAGACTCCAGAATAAATGGCACGATAGAGCGCCGCCGACACCCTATCTGGCGTCGCCGGTGCCCAAAGTCGTTGGAGTTCAAATTTGAAGAGTGTTGGCAACTTTTTGAAGGGATACCTATGCAAACTCTTGGAATTTCATCCCTATCTTATAAGTAACAGTTTTTGGGAAAAAAAGGGGAGTTTATAGAGTGTTTCTTCAGTAGTTTAGAGTAGGTTTTGTGTGCTTCTTCATTGTCTTAGTGTTTTAGTGTGATAGGGTTTAGGAGAAGTGAGTGTAGAGTGAGGATTTGAGAGGAATTCTTCTCTGAGGAGTGAATGAGAAGGAGTAAAGTGAGAGATTGCTTCTTCCTTTCCATTCTAAAGAGAGAATCAAGTGTTGTAAAGAAGAGAGAAGAGATTCAAAGGAACTTCAAGGGAATTGCATTGGGGAAGAGAAAGAGATAAGTTGTATTTTCTTTTGTTCTTTGTATGAATTTTCTTTTATATATAAAATCTATGTTTTATTGTATCTTCTCCATGAATTCTGAGTAGTCTCCCTTGTCTTTCTTCTTGCATAGAGATGTGATGATGGATTGGTGTGGATTTGATGTGCTTTTAATATAATGAAGAAATTGTGATGGTTTTTCATTTAGAACTTAATTTACTTTCGATTTGGCTAATTGAAATGTTAAAATATTTTGTTGAACATTAAGTTTGAAACGATTTAATGTCCTACAACAATAATGAAAGATCCATTCATTTTGTATGGATGAATTGCATAGTTCATGGGAATTGAGTGCAAATAAATATGGAGATGTGTTTTGATGCACTTAAATGTGGAGATTTCAGGGTGACAGACTGAAATCCCCAAATTAGTTCTAAGATTAATAACTAATATCAAAGGTTAGCCCTCGGGTGAAGGGTGAGTGGGAGCTCCGAAGTGAGAGCCGGTATCCTCCCAGCCTAGCCTTAGAATTAGTGACTAAACTTAGAATATGTCAATGTTCTTTTCTTGCTTAGAAGAGGTGGTACTCTTTTAAGGGTAAAGAATCATCTATGCTCCTATTTGGCACAATAACATAATTATTTATTTCATATCAATCCACACATCATATTCTCATTGCAAGAGGAAAGATACTTTTCTCATATATCGAAAACTTTAAAAAGACTTAGTTTAGTGTGTCTGTTAGTTAATTCTGTCTTCAAAGTTGTTAGAAGTAATTGTAGTTTAGTTAATTGTTACTATTTTCTGCATAGTGTTAGTAGGAGT
Source organism: Papilionanthe hookeriana x Papilionanthe teres (assembly GCA_022702705.1). NCBI lineage: Eukaryota > Viridiplantae > Streptophyta > Magnoliopsida > Asparagales > Orchidaceae > Papilionanthe > Papilionanthe hookeriana x Papilionanthe teres. Next base: position 37,837,174 of record CM040424.1, on the reverse strand, counting down.
AAGTGTTAAACATCAAGTGATGTTTAAATATCAGATTTTAGTGCTTATTATATCTTGTGAACGCTTTCTTATACCTCAAACTTCCCTGTGGGATCGATAACCAGGATTCCATTAGAGCCCTGTATTACTTGATACGATACGTATACTTGCGTTGAATGCTTTGACTTAATAAAATCATTATAAATATATAAATCTGAGTTCATAAATTCTTGCAAAATATAAGTCCGCCGCATCAAGTTTTTGGCTCCGTTGCTGGGGAAGGTAACAGAGTTAAGAAAGAAAAAGTTAAGTAACGAGTAGCGAGTAAGAAAGTATAAACAATATTTATTAATAATATTAAAAAAGAAACTTTTATTTTGTAGTTTGTAAGTGTGTGTTTGTTTATCTTTATAAAAGTATTTGTGTTTGTATATGCGTAGTAGTGAATCTATAAGTTTACTGCCTTACGATTTGGAGTTAAAGCGTACTGTCAGAAAAATTATAAAACAACAAAAAAAAATTGAAAATCCTTGCAAAATGGCGAATATTTAAAATAATCAGAGAAATGAAATTGGAAATTTGCCAAGACCTTTAAGAGATTATGCTAACCCAACAACAGATGAAATTCACATAACTATTCAAAATCCTGATGTTGCTGCTAATTCATTTGAACTTAAATCTGCTATTATCCAAATGGTACAAAACAATCAATTCGGAGGAACACCTAATGAAGATCCAAATTTACATCTCGCTAGTTTTTTAGAACAGTGTGCTACTTTAAAATATGACGGATTGTCTAGTGACGCTGTCAAACTTAGACTTTTTCCTTTTTCATTAAGGGATAAAGCTTAGGCGTGGTTAAACTCGTTAGCACCTGGATCTATTAGAACTTGGGGAGAATTATCTCAAATGTTTCTATCAAAATATTTCCCTCCATCAAAGACTGTTAAATTAAGAAATGATATTACATCTTTTTGTCAGTGTGAAGGAGAGTCAATATATGAAGCTTGGGAGAGATTTAATGATATTCTTAGGAAGTACCCACATCATGCTTTACTAGATTGGTTAGTAATTCAAACATTTTATAATGGATTAGTGGGATCATTGAGCTCTATTATAGATGCTGCTGCCGGTGAGTCATTAATGTCAAAACCTTTTGATGAAGCATACGCATGTCGACATATTTTTAGGTTTTGGTGTTTTATTTGGGAAAAGGGGATCGCCTACAGAAATTGTCGGCAAATTTTAATTTAATTTAAATAAATAATTTGAAAAGTAATATTTGATTTTGAAAATAATTTTAAATTTGAAAATTTTAAGATATGAAATCAAACTGATCTCACATCCCGAATAGTTTATATAAACGAACACCGCATCACAAACCATGTATCTATCCCGAAGAATAGACACATTGCTTGATGATGGGGCTCGATTAAATAAACTAGAAGATTTGTGACATCCTTTTGGTCTGCGAACCAATTTTATAAGCCGACAAATTCCCCTGTTTAATATGAAAACATTAAACAGGGTTTATATTACCTGGGTTCTTAAAATTCCCTATAAGGGCAAGCCCCTATAGTTAATTACATCTTAAGTGACGGAAATCACCTAAGAAAACTCTCGATAATAATCAGTAGTTATGCTCTCAAGAATTTCAAATTTTAAGTTTTCAAGGGATTGAATTTTGGAATTTCAATAGGGAATGGATCAAATTTAGAGCATTATATTTTGGGAATCCGAAGGAAGAAAGGTAGGAGAAATCACAGATTCGAAGCGAACTTCGGTAATTTCCCGACTATCCTATTTGTTTGGCTTGAATTTAGGAAGGTCCTAATGTTTATTTAATGTTTTGATCTTGCCAATTTTAATTAATTAGGACTTATATTTGTATGATAAAATCATACAAATAGCCTCGAAGATGTGAGGGTTTATGTCGCATCAGACGACTACCTCGGAAATCCTAAGACCGATTAGGGCTTAATTTACATGACATGATCATGCAAATGCCTAACGAAGAGTTGAGGATTTATGTTGCACTAGACAAAATACCTCGAAGTCCTATGGTTTTGTTGTTTAATTCTAGGAATGTTTTGCTGAAGTAGACTCAGGTTTTGCTGATGACGATGGCCGTGCTGCCCACCATGCTCCGAGCTCCTTGTTGTTGCAGGGGTTTAGTTTTAGAAGTCATAAATCAGGAGATGAGAGAAGTGTTTTTTTTAGAGAAAATCTTAAAATCCAGGTGTTTTTAATATTTTAATTAAACAAATCTTAAAGTTGATTATAACAACACCGGTTAAGATCCCACGGTTCCATCCTTCGGCATCGTTATTTTTATCGGATTCACTTAGTCCGGATGAATTTGATAAACTCAGCTGAATGAGTTCCACACTTTCATTTAGACCGTGGAAATCCCGTTAGTAACACGTAGGTTACATCATCCGAGGTATTCCCGATCATCCAACAAGACGTTTTAATTTAGTTGTAGTTGTAGTTTTGTTGTTCTCGTTTGTGATTAAATTTTGAGTTGTTTTATATTTTGAAATGTTGTGGTGGTGAATTTGATCTTGTAATGACTTTTAATTTAGTTTTGGTTTCAGTTTTAGGGACTATCCTAAAGGTGTAGGTTTTCATGCAACAGTTGTTCATCATGCATGAAAAGTAAGTGCAATGCGATTAAATAAATTGCAATAAGGTAAATTGCAATAAAATAAAAGCGTACCTGGAAGGTCTTCCCGTCATCCCAAGCTGCACTTAAAACACAGTTAGAATATTTAAGCATTTAAAGTAAGTTCCTTGGTAAAGCTAAGGGAAGGGTTATGGTAGCTAGTCACCTCCTATGACGTCTAGGTTCTTGTATTTTGGTTTGAGGACGATTTTCTTCATCAAAGAACAACTAAGTTCAATTGTTCTTATAAATATCCTATCATATTGAGGAAGTGCTTAAGACAAATCTTAAACATCTTTTCAATATTTCTAGGATTGTTTTAAGTCCAAATGAATTTAATTATACAAATGAATTAATTGTCCGAGAGTTTAAGTTTTGTTGTCTTGCTCAGTGAACTAGGACATTTGAATATCTCATGAATGAAGTAACACTTCATTTAGCACTCCTTTTAAGAGTTATGACATCACGAGCTTTCGAGGGCAAATGGATGTTCAAGTGGTTTATGATTTAATTTTAGTTAATGGATTTAAGTTTGGAATAGTGTTCAAGTTGTTTTAGATTTATTTTGAATTCTTCATGTCTTAAGTAATGTTATATTTAATTCAATTTAATTTAATTTAACTTAATTTAATTTAATGTGGTTTAATTTAATTTAATTTAATTTAAGTTAATTTAATATAATATGCTTTAGCTTAATTTAATTCAATTTGATTTAATTTAATTTGATTTAGTTTTAATTTAATTTAGTTTAATTTAATTTAATTTAATTTAATTTAATTTAATTTAATTTAATTTAATTTAATATTTTATTTTAAAAGGGTTTGCTTTAAATAACTTAACCTTAACTTAATTTAATGATTAAGTCTTTTAGCATTTTAAATCTTAAACTTGGATTATCATTTTAATTAGGAATTAAATATTATTGGGATGATTAATTTAGGGATTCTTAAATTAAAGAGCAAACTTCTTCTTAATAACATCCCTATTTTAATAATTCCAATTTTATTATTCTTTCAAATTTAATTAATTATTTTAATTAAAGTTCATTTCAATTATTGTTGAATTGTTTAATAGGTTTCTACCATTTAATTATTTAAATTTCAATCATCCAAATCAGATTAAGATCAAATATTTTACCTTTTCATTTTATTAAGCCTAAAGTTTTAATTAAGGATTAAAATTTTAATTACCATTTTTGCCCTTCAAGCTTAATAATTTCATAACTCATTAAATTGAGCTCAAATGAATTTGAAATTTTTATGTGGCTTCACTCATATGTCAATGAAGACATTAGAGGAGAAAATGTGATTTTTCTGTATTTAATTTATTTATGTAATTATTTTTGGTGGAAAATAGAGATTTCCAAGGAAAATTTAATAATATGACCAAGGGAAAGTTTCTGTCCTTAAGAAAATTATGGGACATTCCTAATGACCAGAGGACCACTTGGACCAATTTTGGTGATTTTTTTTGAATTATATTATTTTTATTATAATTATTTTGAGTTTTGGAGTATTAATTAATTTAAAAATAAAAGAAAGTTTGAAAAATGAATTTTATATTTTTCAAAAATCTCTCTGATATCAAGGAAATCAGAGAATCAATTTTCATAATTTTCTGACTTTTCTTTGATTTATTAAAATTATTTTAATAGAAATGCTAGAAAATACATTTTTTTTATTTTAAAATTACCCTAGGGCTTTAAAATTTAATAACTCATCATAGAGACCTAGGAAAAATATGGGATTTGTTCCTATGTGATTAAAATTCAAAATGTGACATTTTGGTGAATTTTATTATTTTTGTGATTTTTATTATTATTTTTAATTATTAAAATATTAAAATAATACAAAAAATCAACTTTTTAGAAAATTGAAATTTTAATTTTCTTAAATTCCCTAATATCAGAGAGGCTCCAAAACCAATTTGGTGAATTTTTGAAAAGTATTTTGAAAGTTATGAATTTTCAAAGTTTGAATTAGGCTAAATGGCTTAATCAACCCATTTGATAGGGCTAACCAAACGCAATTGACTTCAAACTTTTATGGTGGGTTCCTCTCGATCCTAAAGGTCGGTGGAGAATTGATTTCAAGTCAATTTGATGTATGATTAGCTCTAATTAATTAAGAACCTATTTAGGGTGTTTAAGCTAATTAGGGTTATTCCAAGTGAATTAATTCAAAACCTATTTTTCCTAGGGTTCTCTGGTCATAAGAAACATCACCAAATTTTCCTAGAATTTATTTCACAACATGATAATTATTGGATTTAAAATACTCAAAACAGCAACATGAATTTGAAAAATCAATAACTTCTCATAGGGATGGCCTCGACTTTGGAAAATTCGGGGAATGTTCCCAAATTCGGAGGCTTCAAAGCCCTATGGTCTCATGCCATGGTGAATTTCCTATATGCATGGAGAATTAAAACAATGCAGAGGGTAAATAAATCATTAAAAATAAAATACTTAATGAAATTAAATGATTTCTTTTCCACATTATTCTCCTCTGTTCACTGAGCAAGAGGGTATTTTTATTTTATTTTTCTGATTTTTCTACACAAAGTTATGAATTTTCCAAGTTTAGGGAATTAAATAAATAAGAAAATACCCTAATTTTCTATTTAAAACGGCGCGCTGACTCAACCTTGGCAGCTCCGAACGCACACGCGTCGCCTTCTGATTCGGTGCCGCCATCCAACTCAGTGCTCCGGGGGACCCGCTGTATCATTCCGTCTCCTCATCCAGCGCGATCCTGGCCGTTCGTCCGCGTGTGTATTAAATGAACGGCATCCGTTCATCGTCCCCAAGCCTCCTAACCCGAAAACCGTCCACACTAAATCCCTAATATCTCACTCAATACTTAAAGGATTTTTGTGTTCTTGTGCTCTATGGATTCGTCTTGAAGAGACGAACACATCTATACGGTGATCATGCATTGAAATCAAGGCCTTTGAAATGGAGAATCTTCAGAAACTCGGGATAAAGAGTTAGCTCAAACCTTTGCTCAGAGAAATGTGGCTTCAATCTGAGGGTTGTGTCACCTTCTATTGGATCCCAGCAAGCTCTAGATGAAGTCTCCTGGTCTGGTGAATTGTCTAGGTATGATTTCGACCAAGCCCGATCACAAAGCTTGGAGTCTGGAACGAGATGGGTGGCCTGGAGAGGGGGCTTTTGCTTGGTGGACTTCTTCCCTTGGTACGGTGAAGGTGTAGGACCAATCAATTTAAGAATTGATCCACTTGTGGAGAAGTGTCCTGGTTTTGGGTGGAATTTTTGTTGAGAAATTGGGCTCTGTTGGTGGGGATCGAGGCAAATTGCACTCGAGGATCAGCTCGCTCTAAGTATGGAGAATGATGCTAGAGCAATTTTGGCGGAGTTTCGGTAAGGTCCGGTTCAGCACCTCTCATGGCCGAGAGGGGTGGTGTTTAAATAGGCATGGCTGGAGGCTCTCCCGGGGTGGCCGAGGGTTGGGATCAGCTGCTCTTGGCGTGTGAAGAACGGCCATAATGGCCATTGGGCATGGGGCGGCTCGGCGAGGAGAATTCCAAAGTTTGGCTTCTCCCCATGTCTCGGCCATGGAGTTTTCCGGCGACCCGGGCGGGCGGCCGGCAGGCAAGGGTCACCATCTTGACCGGGGAGGTCGGGGCTTGGCAATGGTGAAGTCGGTGGCATTAGCCATGTGTAAAGGTGTTGGATTAGAATGGAATGGGGATAAGGTCACTTTGGCTTGGTTTGGGTCAACCCACCATTTTGGGCTTGGTGCACCCTTCCAAGCTCTGATTTTGAGCTGAGGGAATCATTTAGGTCGGCTTAGAAGGAGTGGTGAAGTCTCCATCCATGGTGAGGTGGCTAAGCATGGTTTAGTGTGTGACATGATTAAGGTAAAAAGGGTTTAAAAGGGTTTAAGAAATAGATCCCCTCTCTTTCCATTAATGGTTTGGTGAGGTGGAAAGTAGATTCCATGATTCTCATGGCTCCCATGGGGCTCATGCATGGCTTCATGGCTCACCTTTGGCTTGGGGAAAAGCCAAGTCGATTTCATGGAAATGGGTTTAAGGAAATTTTGGCATGTTGATGGGAATTTGGCATATGGCTTGATTTGGAACCATTTTATGATTGATTTGAACTTAGGGATGATTTTAATTGAAGTCATGATGAAGAGAATTTGTCATATGGGCCTTGGATTGATTTTGCCCCTTTGGATTTTGGTGGAGATGGGCTTTAGGAAGGTTTAAGAAAGTGGGCTTTTGGTTTGGAAATAAATTTATGGATGGGAAATTTGTGAAGGATTGGGCCAAACAAATGTTGGTTTTAGATCATGGATGGGTCATGAGTGATTTGGAGCAAATTTGGGGTGGTTTGGGTTTGAATTGGGTTGGATTTGGGCTTATTTGGTAAATGGGCCAATGTAGGTCAAATTGGGCTAACTTGGGCCAATGTTGGGCTAGGGTTGAAATTGATGTAAAATAAATGTTGGGAAATGTTTATGGGAGTGTTTCAAAGAGGTTTTGGCTTTGGTTGGGTTTTGATTTTGAGGTTTGGGTTTATTTGGGTTAGGATTGGGTTTAGGTGAAAATTGGGCTTTTTGATTTTGGGTTGAATTTGAGTGGGGTTTGGGTCTAAATTTTGGGCAAATCATGTTAGTGTTTTGTTTATGGGAATGTTAAGGAAGGTTTAGAAAAGATTTGGGGTTAATTGGAGTTGAATTGGGTTAGTTTGGGCTAAGTTTGGGTCATGGGTCCAAATTGGGCTTTAAGGCCAAAAGTGAAATTGGATCCAAATGTCAATCAAATTGGACTTGGATTTGGTCTAGATTGGTGTTGGGGATGTTGAATTGAAGTTTAGAATTGAATTGGACCAGAATTTGGGTCAATTGGGTAGGTTTGGTTTGACATTGGGTTCACTTTGGGTTAAAATGGGTCAAATTGGGGATTTTGACAAAAGTGGGGTAAATTGACAAAATTGGCCCATGGTGTAGTTGAACAAAATGAAATTGGGAATATTTGGGATTTTCTGCAATTTTCTGGGAATTTTCTGAATTTTTGGATTTTTTGGCGAAGAGGGACATTTTGGGTATTTGGAGGGTATTGGGAGGTATTTTTGGAATTTTTGGTATTTTTGGGTGTGGATGATCAATTTGAGTAATGTGGGAATGTTTAGGATTGGTCTTGAGGATTTTTGTGTCATTTAGGTTATTTTGCAAATTTTGGGTGGTTTTAAGGGTATTGGGTAGGCTAGGCGGGTGTAGGGTCCCGGGGGTCAAAAATTGAAAATTTGGAAAATTGAAGCTTGGGTGAATGTAAGTGGAATGAAATCATTTTGGTTGAGCCATGAAGCCATATCAAGCCCACATGAGCCATGAAGGGACTCATTTGAGGCACCCACTATGTTGTTCCTAACCCTCTTGCCCAAGGGCTTAGGGGTTAAAGACCATCCATGTGAACCACCTGCATGAGTTAGGAGGTCAAATTGGGTATGGGTGTGGTTTTAAGAGGTGTGTGAAAGTGTAGTGTATAGGTGTAGTGTGTGTGTAAGTCAGCCCCTTCACCAGACCAGGCCACCCAGGGCAGTCCTAAGGCCAAAGAGTCCTATGGGAACTCATCCTTTAAACTTCCACATTTAATTTCATCCCTCTAGGTGATTAGGGGTCTACAATCAAGTTTGTGGAGTTTGCAGGGAGTTAGGAAGTGGTTTGAATTTCTAAGTGGTGGGTCCCAATTCTAATCCTCTAGGATAGTCAAAGGAAAAGCCTAAGGCTAGATCCTAAGTACTAAAGAGAAGAAGAGAAGACCTCACCAAAAATGAGGTCAACAACGCATTAATTGAAGAAATGGCTACTAATAAATTTTCAATGGCCCTCTGAATGGGTAAATCCTAAGAGAGTAGCTAGTGTTTATGATTCAGATATGATGACTATAGTAGTTTCTCAAATTGCAGCCCTTTCAAAGAAAATAGGTCAATATGGAATGAATTATTCTCAACCACCTCAAGTGTTGGAGGAAAATTCATTTGGACAGATAACATAATTTCAAAAACCTTATGAGAATTTAAATGCTATTATGGACCTAACAATCTTTACTCAAATTATTATAATCCTGGTTGGAAGAATCACCCAAACTTCAATTGGAATAATAGTAATGCTAATGTTAACCCGCATTGGGCTAACAATTCTATGAATCCAATTGGAAATTCGAACATCTGATTTTAGATCATCTTATCCCTCTGGATTTAATAGTAACCCACAATTTAATGATAAGAAGTTTTTTACTGAATAAATGATTCTAAATATGGGAAATCAATTGCAAGCTCAAGGTGTTTCTATGAAAAATATTGAAAATCAATTAGAAAATATTTTCACTGCACTTAATAATAGACTTTCTTTAACACTTTCAAGTAATGTGGAGATCAATCCAAAAGATCAAAACAAGGAACAAATTAAGGCTATTCAATTAAGGAGTGGAAAAGAATTGGAAACTAGAGTACAAAAAGAAGTTGAAATAGAAAAGAAGGTGGAAATTGAAAAAGGTTCAAACAAGATTTTTCCAGACTTGGATTATCTCTTGAGTCAATGAAGATAACTGTTGAAAAACCACCACCTCCATTTCCTCAACGATTGAAGAAACAAAACAAGGATAACATGTTTGGAAAATTTTTGGAGCTCTTTAAGAAATTAACGATAAATATTCCTTTTGTTGAAGCATTAGAACAGATGCCTTACTATGCCAAGTTTATGAAGAATATCCTGAGAAGGAAAAGAAAGTTTACAGATCATGAAACTGTTGCACTTAGAGGAGAGTGTAGTGCAATTATTTAGAAGAAGCATTCAGAAAAACTTAAAGATTCTGGTAGTTTCAATATTCCGTGTGCTATACGTGAAAATTTTTTCGAAAAAGTTTTATGTGATCTGGGAGCGAGTATTAATCTTTTGTCTTTATCAACTTTCAAAAGGTTGGGAATAGGAGAAATTTCTCCTACATCTGTGGCTCTTCAGTTGGTCGATCATTCTATTACTTACCCTAAAGGAGTGGTGGAAGATGTGTTAGTGAAAGTGGATAAATTTATCTTTCATGTGGATTTTATTGTACTTGATATGGAAGAAGATAAAGAAATTCCAATCATTTTGGGAAGACCTTTCCTTACTACTGGAAGAGCGGTAATTGATGTTCAAAAAGGAGAATTAAATATTAGAGTTAATGATCAAGAGGTGACCTTTAATATTTTAAAATCTATGAAGTATCCCTCAATGGAAAAAGATAATGCATGTTTTAGGATGGAGGTCTGTGATTACTTGAGAAACGATCATTTTGAAATATATTTGAAAAAGAAGAAGAATATGAAAATATGTTTGAAGAAGAAATTGAAGATGAAGAAAATTCAGATAGTAAGAAGAATGAAGCTTTGGAGTATGTTCAGGAGAGATTCGAAGTATTAGACACTATGGAAGGTGGAAATAAAAGCTTAATTCCATCTATAGTAAAACCTCCTGAACTTGAGATGAAAATTCTCCCTAATCATTTAAAGTATATGTTTTTAGGAGAATCATCTACCTTGCCAGTTATCGTATCTTCAGAGTTAAATGATTATCAAGAACAGAAGTTATTGGAAACTTTAAAAAGATACAAGAAAGCTTTTGGATGGACTTTGGCAGATATTAAAGGAGTTAGTCCTCCGATTTGTATGCACACAATTTTATTAGATGAAGAACATTAACCGAGAGTTGATCCTCAATGGAGATTGAATCATATAATGAAAAAAGTAGTTAAGAAAGAGATTTTAAAATGGCTGGATGCTGGAATTATTTATCTTATTTCGGATAGTGCTTGGGTAAGTCCAATACATTGTGTACTGAAAAATGGAGGAGTGACCGTTGAATTGAATGATTGTAATGAAATTATACCCACAAGACAAATTAATGGATGACAAAGTTGTATTGACTATAGGAAATTAAATGCCGCCACCAGAAAAGATTACTTTCCTATTCCTATTCTCGATCAAATGCTAGATAGACTTGCTGGACACAAGTACTACTGTTGTTTGGATAGATATATTAGTTACCATCAAATACCTATTGCTCCTAAGGAACAAGAAAAGACAACATTTACTAGCCCATATGGAACCCTTGCTTTACGAAGAATGCCTTTTGGACTGTGTAATGGACCTGCAACATTTCAGAGATGTATGATGTCTATCTTCAGTAGTATGATAGATAATGAAATAGAAGTTTTTATGGATGATTTCTCTGTATTCGACACTTCATTTGAATTTTGCCTAGAAAACTTAGCAAAAGTTTTGGAGCTTTGTGAGAAAACAAATTTAGTTCTGAATTGGGAGAAATGTCAATTTATGGTTTCAGGAGGAATTGTGCTTGGGCATAAGATTTCTGAACATGGTATGGAGGTCGACCCTGCTAATATTAGAGTGATTGAGAGATTGCCGCCACCCACTACTGTGAGAGAGGTGAGGAGTTTCTTAGGACACGCTGGATTTTACAGGCGATATATTAAAGATTTTTCTAAAATTATGAAACCTTTGTGCTGACTTTTAGAAAATGATAGAAAGTTTGATTTTAATGATGAATGCTTGAGAGCTTTCAAATTATTAAAAGAAAAATTAATCACTGCACCTATAATTGTTTCACCAGATTGGGAGAAATCATTTGAACATATGTATGATGCTAGTGATTATGCGATCGGAGTAACATTGGGGCAAAGGCATGATAAAGTTTTCAAAGTCATTTACTATGCTAGTAAAACTCTTAATGAGGCTCAAATTAATTATACCACTACTGAAAGAGAATTATTAGCTATAGTATTTGCTTTTGAAAAATTTAGACCTTATTTAATCGGAGCTAAAAGTATTGTGCATATAGACCATTCGGCTGTCAAATATTTAATGCAAAAGAAGGATGCAAAACATATACTCATTATATGGATACTTCTTCTGCAAGAATTTGAATTCATGATAGTTGATAGGAAGGGAGCTGATAATCAAATAGCTGATCATTTGTCTAGAATAGACTGTGATAAATTATCTAACTTTGAAAAGGAAATTAGTGAAATTTTCCCTGATGAGCAACTCTATTCTATTATGGGAAGCAATTTGCCTTGGTATGTTGATATTGTGAATTATATTGTAAGTGATATTGTACCACCTGATTTAACAAGGCAACAACAAAAGAAATTTAAATATGATGCAAAATTCTATTTTTGAGATGAGTCGTATCTATATAAACAGTGTAAGGATCTGATTATTAGGAAATGTGTGCCACACGAAGAAACAAATTTGATTATTCAACGATGTCAGGATTCTGAATTTGGAGGTCATTTTGGTGTTGATAAAACTGCTTTTAAGATTTTACAATCTGGATTTTATTGGCCTACTCTTTTTAGTGATGTTTATAGATACATTAAATCATGTGATCGATGTTAGAGAGTAGGTAATATCTCTAGAAGAAATGAAATGCCTCTAAATTATAATTTGGAAGTTGAGGGATTAGATTTTATGGGACCATTAACTCCTTTATTTGGAAATTTATATATATTGGTTGACGTTGAATATGTCTCAAAATGGATTGAAGCTATTGCTTTACCTAGATGTGATGCTCAGAGTGTTTCAAAATTTTGAAAGAAAAATATATTTACAAGATATGGAATGCCGAGAGTGATCATAACTGATGGTGGATCCCATTTCAGGAATAATCGAATTAAGAGATTAATTAAGAAATACAATATTATTCATAAAATCTCTACTGCTTATCATCCCTAGACTAGTGGTTTAGCAGAAGTGTCTAATCATGAAATTAAAAGAATTTTGGAGAAAACTTCGGATAATCATAAATTAGATTGGTCTACTCGATTAGATACTGCTTTATAGGCTTATAGGACTGCTTTTAAAACCCCTATTGGAATGTCTCCTTATAAACTAGTGTTTGGTAAGACTTGTCATTTACCATTTGAATTGGAGCATAAAGCATATTGGGCGATAAAAGAGTTAAATTTTAATTTGAAAAATGCTGGAGAGAAGAGATTTATGCAGTTGAATGAATTGGAAGAGATTAGAAATGCATCTTATCACAATGATATGATCTATAAAGAGAAAAGGAAATTATGTCATGATCGGAAGATATTAAAAAAGAACTTGGAATATGGACAAAAATTTTTATTATACAACAAAAGATTGAAGTTATTTCCTCGAAAGCTCAAGTCTAGATGGTTAGGACCTTTGACAATTGTAAAAGTTCATTCTTTTGAAGCTGTTGATATTTAAGAACCTGATACTGGAAAGATTTTCAAGGTTAATGGGCATCGATTAAAGCCTTACTTTGACGGGTTTCAACGTGACTTCAAAATGGTATTAAAGTTGAGTCATCTCAATTAACTGAATGGTTTGTCGGGCTGACTGACCCAATGCTATATATATGCGTACTAAAAATTCAATCCCCGGCAACGACGCCAAAAACTTGACCCTCAATCCGCTGATGACAAATATAATAATTAATGCTTTCAAATATATGTAATAGATAATAATAGCAACTATTGTATACAAATATAATTTTATTGAAAATATTTTACACACTAGGGGTACTACGCAACTATACGTATCGTATCAAGTAATATAGGGCTTTGAAACAAAGACCCCACTATCGATCCCACAAGGAGTGAGTTATGGATTTTTAAATATTTTAATTTTATTTTTATGTATTTCTTTTATAGTTTATAAATTTGATATTTTTAATTTACTAGATGCAATAATAAAGCAGTAATGAAAGATGCAATAATAAAGCAGTAATAAAATGATTGGTGTAAAAAGCAATAAGAACACAACTTTCTTCCTTTCAATTAATCCAAGATTTTCTAAGATAATGATAACATTCGTGGAGAATATAAATTTATGGTATTGTGCCAAATAGAAGCATTCATATTCATTACCCTTTGATCCAGGTGTAACAAACATTGGCTAGCTTATAGATCAGGTTCGGATGTATTGTTAGTAGAATGTGTTAATCTAGGCTCACACTACTAGATGTCCAAGGGTGGCTATGGTCGGCCCTACTAGTGACCCTTTCCTTCTCTATAAACCAAATCACAAGAATTTAGTCTGTCACTCTAAAAACTTATTAATTCTACGCCCATTATATAATATCTTCCTATTTATTTGCACTTCACCTTGAATAACCCGCACAAGGCCTTCGACTACCCAAGGATTCATGTTATATCTACTAGTTAAGAATTCATCTCCTTTTAGGTATCAAAACTCTTTAACAGATTTTACCAATACAAGTGATCAATTTGTAAAGTAAATGAAGATCCGATATTAATATCATCACAATGTTTTAAAATATAAATAGTTTTTAATTCTCCATCAAATTTTATATTATCTTATTTATCTTTTCATAATTGAAAGGAGAAAGTAAACTAACTACTCAGAACACATTGAATTTAAACAACAAAACATGATAATAAAACTTTGAATAAAATTACAAATAGTTATCTCAAGTGTTTCTCCTACTCTGACTCCAAAGAAAATAAACTTCAAAAGCACCAACTCTTTAAACTCTCAATACACACTCTAATTAAACTCACTAATTAATAAAAGTGGCCCTAAAGTATTTCTCTAATTCTCCCTCTAGATGAGGCTCTAGATAGGGAATGTATTGGGGCCTTTTTCTCTGAAGGAGTACCCTCCTATTTATAGGCTTCAAGGGTTGCCTTGAGGCACCTCTTCAAAATGTGTCAACATTCAATGAATCTTCTAGAAGGTGTGTTTGGCGCCTAGGCGCCGGACTCTGCGTCCAGTTCTTAGTACCTCTTCACTTTGGATAGCATCTCTTCGCGATTAAAACTGTTTCCAAGCGTCCAAATACATTGTATCACATCTCCTATAAACCAGGAATAACTGCCAGTCTTCTAGAAGGTCCAATAACCGCTAATACCGTCAAAATAACTGTCTAAAAGTTGTAAAAAATCTTGAAAGATCCCGCATCGACCTGGCGCCTAGGTGCCGGATTCTGGCGCCTAGGCGCCAGACAAATAATTTTGACAATTTTGCATTTTGGCTTCATTTTTTCTCCTTTTTGCTCCTTTTTACTCCTTTTTCACTTTTTTTTCTTCTTGAACATTTTTCCATCACCTATATCTAAAAACACAAAACTACCTTTCATTAAAGCATAATATCCTAAAAAATTTGATAAAAATCAAGGCATAAAAATGTGTATTTTTTTCATGGATCAAAATCCCCCAAACTTAAATGTTACTTGTCCTCAAGTAACCCTTTTTACTATATAAAATGTATAACATTTGGAATGAAAGATAAATATTTAAGACTCCTTGTATCTTTTGATCATATAAAGGCTTTAGTAAATCATTAACCAAATTTCACTAACTAAGTTTAATTTTAAGAATTTAAAGAATATTCAACTACCAAATCATAAGACTTCAAAAATTTTTCATTCATTTCGAAAATAATAGAAGTTTATTATTTTAAGATCACATAGATTATTTACAAGAAAAAGATTTTCATGAAAAGTCTTTCTTAAATAAAGATTCATGCATGAAAATTAAGTAAAAGTATGTAACTAGTTTTCTTCATATAAGATAATTCAAGTGAAGCTAATTTTTGATTAGGCATATCCTCAAGCTTCTCCTTTCTCTCTCTCTCTTTTTCTTTTTCACAGTGAGGATTACTGTATCTGGATAGCTTGTTAATGATTTTGAACTTCACTATCCTTAACTTATATTTTCAAACTTTTACATTTTCACTTAATTATTATAACATGAATAGAATTTCAAAAAGATTTTCATTCTTTTCTTTTTCAAGTTATAATTTTTTATTTCTTAATACTTCTAAAATTCAATTATTTCTGTTATGAATAGAAAAATTTCTTAATCTTATTCTTCTTTAAGTTAAATAATTCTATTCTTAAAATCAATCAAAGTTATTAAAATTTTGGTTAAGTCCACTAAATTATTTATAATTTCAAAAATTTAAGTGATCTTAAATAGATTCTTCATTCCTTATGTTATGTTAAGATTTTTTTTTAGAAAATATTAGTTTATTAAGGACAAATAAAATTTAAATTTGCATGTATTTTCTCTTCCCCAAAACTTAAGTTTTGGTATATCATGAAAATAATAAAGTATGAGAGAAAGAAAAGTATAATTTAAAAAGGAATTTTATAAGCATGTAAAAAAAATTCTAGAAAGAAATATAATTTACTTATACACATGCTTTTTATGAATATTGCTGAAATAATTGAGCATATAAAAGTAAGCAGACTCAAAAATTTTATATAGCAGTAGTTGAATTAAATAACTATATTACTAACAGAAATAAAATAACATTACTAACTATTCTAAAATACTAAGAAGTAGGCTGAAACCAAAAATAAACACAAATTCATTCAAATTTCAGTCCGCAACTAAATATCTAAAATAGTCTCAACATCAAATAATTCATACAAAGTCTCATAAATAAATCAAAACTAGTAAACAACAAACAACAATCAGTACTAACAAACAAAAACTAAACTAACAACAGACTCAACACATCTCAGAGGTAAATCAGGCTACTAATCACTGTCTGTAGCCTCATCATCGTCATCACCAAAAGAAAACTCCACATCCTTAGGATCAACATATGGTGAAAATCTAGGACAGGTGGGAAACTGAATATCATGCTCACCCTTCAAGAATCTGACTAAAGACTCTGAATACTCAGCATCATATTCACTCTTCCTCTAGGTGTAATCAGATAGGTGATCAATCTTCTTATCCATAGTATCAACTCTGCAGTGAGTTAGAAATAACTCATTCTGCTGCTCTAGAAATTGATCATGCATCGATTCCAAAAAACTAGACGGTGGCTCAGCAGTAGAAGTAGAAGGTCTATAGGTGGAAGCTCTACCTGGAGTAGGTGCAGAAGTAGAAGGTGCTGTAGATCTCTTCCCACGAAGACGATCATAGATACTAACACTCTCCTGCCCAATTGGCTTGGTAGACTTCAGCTTCTCCTCAGAAATATCAGCAGTGACTCCATTGTTCACACATAAAGAATAAATCAGATATGGGAATCCTAGTCCTACAGAAGTACTGGATCTAGCAGTATACTCCACATAATCATAAATAATACTGTCGACATCTATCGGCTTCCTCTCCTGAATGCAGTAGTTTAAGATAGCTCGATCTCTAGTCACTTCGCTCAGGTGGTTGGAAGGTATAAGTCTTACAGAAATAAAGTAATGCCATGCCTTTGAAATACCATTTAACTTAGAAGATTTGAAATTTACCCGTTTGTCGTTCCGGATCTTCCAAGCTCCAGTGTCGTCAGTCAAATAAGCAATAATCATACCAAGATCTCCCTCAGATGGAGATAATCCAAAATAGTGGCACTCAATGGTAGGTGGCAGTCCATAAAAAAACATTGATCCTTTATGGAATAAATCCTACTCCAAAACCTCTGACGAAGACTTCATAGTCTTCCGCATCCAAAAAGTTAGCATAAAATTTGCCCACGACTGAAATAACAGCAACAACGGTGAAATAACAGGATCGTTGCCAGTTGTGTGCAACGATCGTGTTCTCAATCATTTCATCGGGATTGTAAAAGCTTCGCTCTGAGATAAATTTTCTGGACGTCGTAAATTCGTGATATCGAAAATGCGCTGCCGCAGTCGCGAATTTGCTACTGTCAAAATTTTCTCGTGCCTTTCCTCGCTTAGATTTCGGTGCCATCTAAACATGAAAGAAAACACAAAATAAATTAAGGAATCAAAGATTTAATTTCTTTTTAAGCTTAAGAAACTTAAAATGAGTTTATAAATTCATGGAGAAACACTAAGAATCAAAATTTTTCTCAAAATTTTGGTTTTTAGTCAAAATAGGAAAAACTACGATGAAAATAAAAAATAAATGGATTAGAGTGTAGATCTGACCATGAGATGAAGAAATCAAGTGATTTCGGGCTCAAATTCTTGATGTTTTGACCTCAAAATGGATTTAGGAGGTGGGCTTTCACGAAAAAGAGGAAGAAGATGAAGCTTAGGCGTCAAAAATGGATAATGGGGGTTTAAATGGTGTTTTTCGGGTAAGCAGGCCGAACCGGCGCCTTGGCGCCGAATTCTGGCGCCTAGGCGCCAAGCTCGCCTTTCCAAAAAAAATCTCTTAAAAATTTTATTTTCCACCAAAATTCATAAATTGAACTTATAATTACTCATATAAGAGTATTGCTTCAGTTTCCATCTTCCAAAATATTTTCCAAAAATTTTAAAAATTAAAAATTAAATCCACCAATTAAACACAAGTTAAAATCAAACTCTTCTAATTCCATTCATGATTTTCAATTTCGGGCTCAATACAATTCAGATAAGTATCATAACATGATTCAAGTTCTAACAACAATCAAACAACACAAATTTGAAAGCAAATACAACACACATTGAACATGAAAGCAAACACACAAACAAACACAATCGATTCACTAAATCAATACAATGACACACTAGATAAATCACAATCTCACCACATCAATATCTAATTCCCATTATATTGGAAAGGAAAATTGCTTGGCCTACTGGGGAAGAATACTAACGCTCTCAGAAAATCCGTAGCCGTTTTCTCGTCGATCCAATTGTTCTTCCCATACATCTCCACTTGAGCATCTTGATAAGCTGCTAGATGATTAAATTGAAGTTTCGCCTGCCATTCCAGATGTTCAATTTGATGATACATCTCATGGAGGCGATCTCCAATGCTTTTATACTCTACTTCAAACTTATCTAGAAAATTAGAAATTTTCTCCAAACTTACAGCGATGAAACCATTAAAGTAGGTTGAGGATCCTTTGAAACCTTGTCTCTAGCCTCTTCTCCAAGATTTCTCCTCTCCATTTCTTCAAAAATCCTCTATAATCTCTCAAGAATGGAGTGTATGGGTCGAAATAATGATTGCATAAGGATTGGGAACGATGATAGGGTCATTTATAAGAGAAAATCGTGTGAAAAACTGAAAATTTTTGGTTTTGACACGATCTAGTAACTATGGTGCTTAGGCGCCAAATCTGGCGCCTAGGCGCGGGACCCATCAACACATAGTTTTATTCTGGTGCTTAGGCGCCAAATCTGGGGCCTAGGCGCTGGAACCATGTTCGACTCCGTTTCGCCTAACGTCAAATTTCAAAGTTTCGTTCCCCAAAATAGTTAGTTTAGAATGCTAAGATCAATATAGACTCAGTAACACAAATTATAAGCTATCCTAATGAAGGTTAACTTGATCTCCTTTTTACTCATATATGAAATAGAGTGATCCAATGTCTAAGCTTTATATAATTCGAGATAATTTTCACTTAAGTCAATAAAGACTTGTTAGCAATCAAATTTTCTAAAATAATATAAAATTAAACAAGACCGAGGCATAACCTTACATTACAAATGTAAAAACACACAAAACAACAAATAACTATGGGTTGCCTCCCATAAAGCTCTTGGTTTAATGTCATCAGCCTGACCTAATTAAGTCTTTTAATCAGGTAGACTCAACTCATAACCCTCTTTATAAATCTTTTTAAAATCTCCCAAATAAGGCTTCAGTCTTTTTCCATTAACTTTAAAAATTTTTCCTGTTTTGGGATTTTTAACATCCACAGCTCCATAATGCTATACTTTTTCAATTATATATGGTCCCATCCATTTTGATCTTAATTTTCCAGAAAAAATTCTTAAACGAGTATTAAATAATAATACTTATTGTCCAGGCTCAAATATTTTTCCTGAAATCTTTTTATCATGTAATATTTTCATTTTCTCTTTATAAATCCTTGCATTTTCATATGATTCATTTCTTATTTCATCCATCTCATTCAATTGCAATAATCGTTTTTCTCCTGCAGTATTCAACTCAAAATTAGACTCCTTTATCGCTCAATAAGCTCTATGTTCAAGTTTAACAGGTAAGTGACAATGTTTACCATAAACTAACCGGTAAGGTGACATTCCGATTGGTGTCTTATAAGCTGTTCTATAAGCCCATAATGCGGAATCAAGTCTATCAACCCAATCAGTTCTTTTAGGATTAACAGTCTTCTCTAAAATTCTTTTAATTTCTCTGTTTGATACTTCAGCCATTCCACTTGTTTTTGGGTGATATGCAGTTGCAATACTGTGTTTGATTCCAAAATTTTCCAATAATGATTGAATTCTTATATTTCTAAAATGACTTCCACCATCTGTGATAATTACCTTAGGCATTCCAAATCTTGAAAAAATCATCTTCCTTAAAGATTTTGAAACACTTTTGGAATCATAGCTAGGTAAAGCTACAGCTTCAATCCACCTTGAAACGTAATCAACCGCTAATAAAATATAAATCTTTCTAGATGATGGTACAAATGGTCCCATAAAGCCTAAACCCCATATATCGAAAATTTCAACTTCCAATA
This sequence comes from Papilionanthe hookeriana x Papilionanthe teres, assembly GCA_022702705.1. NCBI lineage: Eukaryota > Viridiplantae > Streptophyta > Magnoliopsida > Asparagales > Orchidaceae > Papilionanthe > Papilionanthe hookeriana x Papilionanthe teres. The sequence goes on along the minus strand of CM040424.1, from coordinate 37,817,099 downwards.
TATAGTTTAAAGGCATTTCATCTTTCTTGGATATATTTCCCATCCTTTGACATCGATCATGTGTTTTCACATAATGTCTCACATCTTTAAATAAGGTAGGCCAATAAAATCCTAATTTAAAATTTTTAATGCAGTTTTATCTACTCCAAAGTGTCCTCCAAATTCGTAATCATGACATTTTTGAGTAATAGAATAAGTTTCTTCATAAGGTACGCATCTACGAATTACAGAATCTCTTCCTAATTTAAATAAATGAGGATCTTCCCAAATATAAAATTTAGCATCATTTTTAAATTTCTTAATAAATTTGTTATCCAATCCATAAGGTAAAATATTGCTAACTAAATAGTGAACTATATCTGCATACCAAGGTGTTTGGTATCCTTGAATAACATACAATTGTTCATCAGGAAATTTCTCATTTATATTTTCTTCAGCAATAACATCATTCTTAATTCTAGATAAATGATCAGCAATTTGGTTGTCCGTTCCTTTTCTATCCACTATTTGAAAATCAAATTCTTGTAGAAGTAAAACCCATCTTATCAGTCTAGGTTTAGCATCTTTTTTTGTCATTAAATATTTAATAGCGGAATGATTAGTATGAACTATGCATATGGTACCAAGAAGATAAGGTCTAAATTTATCAAAGACATATACTATAGCTAAAAGCTCTTTCTCAGTAGTAGTGTAATTTCTTTGAGTTTCAGTAAGAGTTTTACTAGCATAATATATAACTTTAAAAATTTTCTCATATTTTTGTCCCAATACAGCTCCAATTGCAAAATCACTTGCATCGCACATTAATTCAAAAGGTTTATTCCAATTAGGTGCAATAATTATAGGTGCAGTTATTAATTTGTCTTTTAAAATAATGAAAGCATTAACACAGTCTTCATTCAATTCAAATTTAGCTTCTTTTTCCAATAAATGACAAAGAGGTTTAGCAATTTTAAAAAAATCCTTTATATATCTTCTATAAAATCCAGCATGACCTAGAAAACTTCTCACATCAGTAACAGTAGTAGGAGGTTGCAGTTCAGCAATAATTTTTTCTTTTGCTTGATCAACTTCCATCCCTTTTTGTGAAACTTTATGACCAAGTACAATGCCTTCTGTGACCATAACTTGACATTTTTCCCAGTTAAGAACTAAATTTGTTTCTTCACATCTTTTCAGAACTTTGGAAATATTTTCCAAACAAGACTCAAAAGAAGTTCCAAAAACTGAAAAATCATCCATGAATACTTCAATTCCTTTGTCAATCAAATCACAAAATATTGACATTATACATCTTTGAAAAGTTGCAGGTGCATTACATAAACCAAAAGACATTCTTCTAAAGGCAAATGTTCTATAAGGACTTGTAAATGTTGTTTTCTCTTGGTCCTCAAGAACAATAAGTAATTGATGATAACCAGAATATCCATCCAGAAAACAGAAATATGAGTGTCCAGCTAATTTTTCAAGCATTTGATCCAAGAAAGGTAAAGAAAAATGATTTCTTCTAGTGGCGTCATTTAACTTCCGATAATCAATGCAAATTCGCCATCCAGTAACTTGTCTTGTAGGAATTAGTTCATTTTTATCATTGACAGTGACAGTTACTCCTCCTTTATTTGGAACACAATGAATAGGACTTACCCATTGGCTATCCGAAATAGGATAAATAATTCCAGCATCTAACCATTTTAAAATTTCTTTTTAACAACCTCTTTCATGATAGGATTTAATCTTCTTTGCGGTTCAATAGTAGGTTTAAAATTTTCTTCCATTAAAATTCTATGCATACAAAAGGAAGGGCTTACTCCTCTTATATCAGTAATAGTCCAACCAAAAGATTTTTTATAATTCTTTAACACTCCTATTAATTTTTCTTCTTGATCTAAACTTAGCTCAGAAGAAATAGTAACAGGTAAAGTTAATGAATTTCCAAGAAATGCATACTTTAAATGTGAAGGTAACATTTTTAATTCCAGTTCGAGGGCTTTTTAATTGAGGGTAAAAGTATATCATTTTGAGTTATGTCTAAAGTTTCCCAGTTGTCTTTAATATAATGAGTTTCTTTAAGTAATTCATCTTATTTTAGTTCTTCATTTTCATCAGTTAAAAATTTAATTTCTTCTTCAGGAATGATTTTACATTTTTCTCGATAGTGTTTTTCAATTATAAAATAAAAAATATCCATTCGATAACATTTTTCTTTGTTAGGGTATTTCATCGATTTAAGAACATTGAATTTAATCTCTTGATCATCAACTCTCATAGTTAATTCTCCTTTTTGCACATCAATCATAGCTCGTCCGGTAGCTAGAAAAGGTCTCTCTAAAATAATTGGTATTTCTTTATCTTCTTCCATATCAAGCACAATGAAATCCACAGGGAAGATAAATTTATCTACTTTAACAAGTACATCCTCTATGACTCCTTTAAGGTAAGTGATAGATCTATCAGCTAACTAAAGGGTTACAGTGGTGGGCGTAATCTCTCCTAAATTCAACCTTCGATAAATAGAAAATGGCATGAGATTAATACTTGCTCCTAAATCACACAAAGCTTTTCCACAAAATTTTTCTCCAATAGCACAAGGTATAGTAAAACTTCTTTTGAATTATTGCACTACATTCTTCACTTAGTGCAATAGTTTCAAAAGCTTCAAATTTTTGTTTCTTACTTAATATATCCTTCATAAATTTTGCATAAGTTGGCATCTGTTCCAAGGCTTTAGCAAAGGGTATATTTATAGTAAGTTTCTTAAAAATTTCAAAGAACTTAGAAAATTGATGATCAAGCTTCTGCTGTTTTAATCTTTGAAGAAAAGGTGGTGGTGGTTTTTCAACTTCCACATTAATAGAAATATTAGTTTGATCTTGATTAGGAGAAGGAGTTTCTTTAGGTTTTTCAATCTCTTTAACCTCAATCTCTTTTTCAATATCATTCTGCATTTTTTCTTTTAATTCCTTTCCACTTCTATGTTGTACAGCTTTAACATGTTCAAGTTCTTTTCCAGTTTCTTTTGGATTAATTTCAACATTACTAGGAAGTGTTCATTGAGGTCTGTAATTAATTAAATTAGCAATTTGTCCCATTTGATTCTCAATATTATGAATAGCAGTATTTTGATTTTGTAATTGATTACTCATTTGTAAAATTAATTCTTCTATTGATAACTTTTTTTGTTGATTATTAAATCCAAGTGGTTTATAATTTGAATTTACTTGATTATTTCAATTTCCAGTTGGATGGGATTGATTATTACCCTCATTGTTGTTGTTGATTATTCCAGTTAAAATTAGGGTGATTTTTCCATCTAGGATTATAATACTTTGAATACGGGTTATTTTTACTAGCAATAGCTTGTAAAGTTTCAATAGTTTGAGAATCTTCAATATTAGATGAGTTGTTATGTGATATGTTGATGGCAAAATTATCTAATTTCTTAGATATTGCAGCTACTTGTGAAGCTAAGATAGAAAATGCTTCGTTATCTTGAATACTTGAAATTCTTTTAGGATTAATCCTTTCAGAAGGCCATTGAAAATTATTATTAGCCATTTCTTCAATTAATGTATAAGCTTCTTCAAATGATTTAGACATTAAAGAACCTCCAGCAGCAACATCAATAATTGATTTTAGTGATCCAATTAAACCATTATAAAATGGTTGAATAATTAACCAATCAAGTAAAGTATGATGAGGACATTTTCTTAATAGTTCTTTAAATCTTTCCCAAGTTTCATAAATTGTCTCCCCGTCAAATTGACTAAATGAAGTAGTATCATTTCTTAATTTAACAGTTTTAGAAGGAGGAAAATATTTAGCAAGGAATTTTTGTGCCAATTCAGCCCATGTTTTAATAGAACCTGTTGCTAATGAGTTCAACCACATCTTTGCTTTATCTCTTAAAGAAAAAGGAAAGAGTCTAAGTCTAATAGCATCATCAGAAACATTGTTATATTTAAAGGTAGAACAAAATTCTAAAAAACTAGCAAGGTGTAAATTTGGATCCTCATTTAGTGTTCCTCCAAATTGATTATTTTGAACCATTTGAATGACAGATGGTTTAAGCTTAAAAGAATTAGCATCTACAGTAGGTATTTGAATACTACTATGAAGTTCATGAACTGTAGGGTTAGCATAATCCCTTAATGGTTTGTAAACATTTTGTTCATTAATTTCAATTGGATTTTGTAAATTGTTATGTAAATTAGCCATCTCTTGAATTTTTTTAGTTTGTTTTCCTTTTTTAATTCTTTTAATAATTCTTTCTAATTCGAATCTAAAGGTAATAATCCTTCGGATCCAAGCACTACGCATAAAAAGTAAATTAACAAGAAATAAAATCTCTACTTATAAAATTTTTTTTATTTTTAGTTTATATATATATATATATATATATATATATATATATATATATATATATATATATATATTTGGTATTATATATATATATATATATATATATATATATATATATATATATATATTTGGTATTTTATATTTTTGACAATAAAAGAAAATGAATAAAATAAACATATTTAAAATCTACTCCGCTCCCCCCCCTGTGCAACGGCGCCAAAAACTTGATCCAATGCTATATATATGCGTACTAAAAATTCAATCCCGGCAACGGCGCCAAAAACATGACCCGCAATCCGCTGATGACAATTCTAATAATTAATGCTTTCAAATATATGTAATAGATAATAATAGCAACTAGTGTATACAAATATAATTTAATTGAAAATATTTTACACACTAGGGGTACTACGCAACTATACGTATCGTATTAAGTAATATAGGGCTTTGAAACAAAGACCCCAGTATCGATCCCACGAGGAGTGAGTTATGGATTTTTAAATATTTTAATTTTATTTTTATGTATTTCTTTTATAGTTTATAAATTTGATATTTTTAATTTACTAGATGCAATAATAAAGCAGTAATGAAATGATTGGTGTAAATAGCAATAAAAACAAAACTTTCTTCCTTTCAATTAATCCAAGATTTTCTAAGATAATAATTTCGTGGAGATTATAAATTTATGGTATTGTGCCAAATAGAAGCATTCATATTCTTTACCCTTTGATCCAGGTGTAACGAACATTGGCTAGCTTATAGATCAGGTCCGGATGTATTGTTAGTAGAATGGGTTAATCTAGGCTCACACTACTAGATGTCCAAGTGTGGCTATGGTCGGCCCTACTAGTGACCCTTTCCTTCTCTATAAACCAAATCACAAGAATTTAGTCTGTCACTCTAAAAACTTATTAATTCTACTCCCATTATATAATATCTTCCTATTTATTTACACTTCACCTTGAATAACCCGCACAAGGCCTTCGACTACCCAAGGATTCATGTGATATCTACTAGTTAAGAATTCATCTCCTTCTAGGTATCAAAACTCTTCAACATATTTTAACAATACAAGTGATCAATTTGTAAAGTAAATGAAGACCAGGTATTATTATCATCACAATGTTTTAAAATATAAATAGTTTTTAATTCTCCATCGAATTTTATATTATCTTATTTATCTTTTTATAATAGAAAGGAGAAAGTGAACTAACTGCTCAGAACACATTGAATTTAAACAACAAAACATGATAATAAAACTTTGAATAAAATTACAAATAGTTATCTCAAGTGTTTCTCCTACTGAACCTCTGAATTCTTCTGACTCCAAAGCAAATAAACTTCAAAAGCACCAACTCTTTAAACTCTCAATACACACTCTAAATAAACTCACTAATTAATAAAAGTGGCCCAAAAGTATTTTTCTAATTCTCCCTCTAGATGGGACTCTAGATAGGGGAACGTATTGGGGCCTTTTTCTCTGAAGGAGTACCCTCCTATTTATAGGCTTCAAGGGTTGCCTTGAGGCACCTCTTCAAAATGTGTCCACATTCATTGAATCTTCTAGAAGGTGTGTCTTGCGCCTAGGCACCAGAATTTTGGCGCCTAGGCACCAGACTCTGCGTCCAGTTCTTCGCACCTCTTCACTTTGGATCGCACCTCTTCGCGATTAAAACCGTTTCCAAGCGTCCAAATACATTGTATCACATGTCCTATAAACCAGGAACAACTGCCAGTCTTCTAGAAGGTCCAATAACCGCTAACACCGTCAAAATAACCATCCAAAAGTCGTTAAAAATCTTGACAGATCCCGTATCGACCTGGCACGTAGCCGCCGGATTCTGGCGCCTAGGCGCCAGACCAATAATTTTAATAATTTTGCATTTTGGCTCAATTTTTGCTCCTTTTTCACTTTTTGTTCTTCTTGAACATTTTTCCATCACTTATATCCAAAAACACAAAAATACCTTTCATTAAAGCATAATATCCTTAAAAATTTGATAGAAATCAAAGCATAAAAATGGGTATTTTTTCATTGATCACTGAGGATGTTAAACCAAGTGCTTTATGGGAGGCAACCCATATGTATCTTTGTGGTATGTTTGCTTATTTGTTGTAGTTATGCTTTTTAGATAGTTATTTTTGAGTCCTAATTATTCCTAAATACTTTTAAAATTGATAAATGATGGATAGAATCGAGATATTGAAATATTTTGGGCCAGACGAAGTTCAATGAGAATTTTTTAGCACTGAAACCGCCGGCACCCTATCACATTTATCACACTGAATTTGCCTGTTTGAGCGCCTTTTTGATGGTTTTTAAGTTTCGAAGTGTGAGTTTGGCAGTTTTTGGCGGGATCTTTGTCCTTATAACTCCCTAAAGTCCATTTTTGACTTCTTAACTCCAGAAAAATGAAAACCACCAATCCCAATTTGTATCCTATGGATTCCTATCCCATTGAAACCCTCGATTTTGTGTTTACAACCAAAGAAAGTTCATAAATTTTGAAGCACAGCATTTGTTCAACAAAGTGATGATGAAAAGAAGGATTATCAAGGAAATAGGCTTCATAAATTGAGGTATGAATAATCCTACTACTAGAATTGAAGAAATTATTAAGGAGAGACGTTGGGAAGTGCTTTGCTACACTACCGCTGCCGTTGTTGTTCCTGTCGTGAAAGAGTTTTATGTAAATCTTCACGGGATCAACCAAGGGTTCATATTTGTGCGTGGTAGATTTGTGCAATTCACTCCTGCACGAATTAACGATCTCTTTATGATCGAGAACTTACCTATTTGCCATTATTCTAATTTCAATGCCACAAAAGGATAATAGGAATGATGTGTATTGATATCTGACGGATGAGAATGAAGAATGGAAAGTAAGAGAGAATGGATACATTAGTTTCCCATATGCATCTCACAATCCAGTATCAAAGTACTGACATTACTTTATTTCGGCAAAGTTATTTCCAACATTGAAGATTAGCAAGTTAACCAAGGAAAGTACCATTTTGAATTTCTGTTTTCAAACTGGGAGGGAGGTTTAAAGTGGTAATATCATTGTGAAATCAGTTCTTGGATTAATTGTGCATGGATCTAAATATGGGCTTGGACACCCGTCCTCCATATTTTTTGTTATGTAGTCAGTCACAGTTTCCTTATGAAAGTTGGGAAAAGGTTCTTCTTCCATGGAGGTCTATTGATCCAACTAATCTCTATGACTAGCAGACAGTTGGAGATGATGACAAGAATTTTCTTGCTGATCAACCAACACAGACTTCACAACGGATTCAACCCTATTTTCCTGAAGGTTCCAGAATGATATTGAAGAGTATCAAACAGTTGGAGAAAGAGGTACAGAACGTCTATGAATGCAATCAATAACATTTCTGATTTATTCGATCATATAGATTGGAGAATGAAAGAGCAATTCGATCACACTGGTCGAATTGAGATGGGCTTGATCAATCTGATGAAGAAGAACGCGGTGATTGCTGAGGAATCATCTGACGAATTTCCATTTCTTCCATTCTATAATTTGTTTGTGCATCAACAATCAATTGGAGACATTAGAGGAGAGGATAGTTCTGAAACTGATGTGGAATAATTAGTGGATTCTACTTATGTTTTTTGTGTGTTTAGTTTGCTTTGTTTGGTTATGTTTGGTTTGTGTTGTATTTTCTTTGAGATTTGAACTTAGATTTGGATGTATTTACTTTCCTTGTGTGCTTAGATCTTAGTGCATGCCAATCGTAGAGTACTTGCTGCACTAAACATCTAGAGTAGTTGGTTTGAATGAACATATTTGGTGTCTATAATGTAATTTGGATTTTATATATATAAGATTGTTGTGTATTGTTTTTGTGAAGAATTGTGTTAATTATTGCTTATGAGATGATATAAATGCCTATTGAATTGTTAAACATCATTGTGGATATCAAAACGATCGAAATTACGAAAAAAATTTCAAACCTAGAAAATATTTTGGACTGGCGCCGCCGATGCCCAAATCCAGAGAGTTTGGCCAATTTATTTAAATAAAGCGCTGCCGGCACCCGAACCCAGAAAAAAACCAAAAATCCTCCTTTTCATAATTTTTGCCCTGGGACCCACAAATTCATCCATTTCCTTCATCTTCCTCCTCTATTTTTGTGATTTTCAAGATCTAGGGCTTGCTAGATCTCCGATTTAAGGAGATTTCAAGGCTTTTCGACACCGGATTTACACTTCTCATGGTAAGAGCTTCACTTTAAGTTAAAATTTTTGGATTTTCACCGTGGAAATCTCTCACATTACTTATGGTGGAATTTTTGGAGTTTTAAAGAGATTTTGATATTTCCATGATAAAATTTTCTCTTACTTGTTTAGAATAGTTTTTGGATTTTGTTACATTGTAAATTTGGAATTTATTGGAATTTTCTTGCAAATTTTAGAAATTCACATAGCTCCAAGGTTGAGTAAAGGGAAGAGGAAATTGGACTTTGTTGAGGAGAAGTTTGTCAACATCAAAGCCCAGTTTCGCTATAACTCTTACCTTCACAACAAGAAGTGTATCCAGGATCTAGCTTTTGATAGTCCTGGCGGATCTGTAGAACTATTAATTACAGAGCGAAACTAGGAGCGATTTTGTTATTTCTCTGCGAATGTTGTTATGGGAGTTGTTAGAGAGTTCTATTCGAATATACCTTGGACTGAGACTGATTATGTGCTAGTTAGAGGAAAGATGGTTGAGTTTACTCCTCAGCGTATCAATGCTTTCTATCAGACTCGGGAACCATTCGTTTGTGAATATAAAAAATTTGACACTCCAGGGGAGAATATGAGAGAAGTTATTGCTTTTCTGACTGACGGGCGAGGAGAATGGAAAGTAAGTTAAAAATATCTGATTAATTTCCCCGCCTCCACATTGAATGTTGTTTCAAAAGTTTGGCATTATTTCATTTCTGCAAGGCTATTACCATCTTATCACCACAGCGAAGTTACAAGAAATAGAGCGATTTTGAACTACTGTATTCAGACGATGAAAAAGATTGATATTGGAACTATTATATACAAGAATATTCAGACGGTTGCTAGAGGCGAGACCACTGGAGGATTAGGACATCCTGTTTTAGTTCATGACCTGTGTGTTCAGTCTGGAGTTGAGTTCAATAATCCTGAAGAAGTGGCTATACCATTGAGATCAATTACAAAGAATATTATCCGTACTTATGAGTCTCATGTGGGAGCCAGAGTTGAGCATAAGAGTACTGATAACCTACTACGAGTTATGATGTTCCATCTACTTCTGAGTTGCCTACCTTATCTGATATTATGGAACAGCTGAGACTACAGAGTGCTAGTATGGATTGACTCCATGGTCGGATGGATGTATTTGAGGGGAAGAATGATGTGAATGAAGATTATCTACAGAGGAGAGTTGAGTTTGATATTGCTTATTATGAGGCGAGTCCGATGTGATATTTCCTACTTGCCCTAGCTATACACCATATAGACCTGACCCTACTGATGACCCTGCTGATGATCCTGTTGTTGATCCTGGTGATGGAGACTAGTTGATTGTTTATTTTATTTCTATTGTTCTTATTGTGTTGTGTTGTATTGATGTGATGTAGTGGATATTTACTTTTTCATGTGATGTTTAACCCTGTTGGTGTATTGTTATGTTGTACGGAAACATTAAAATTGTTAGCTGGACTGTGTAGTATTGTGATTGTTTGTTTAGTACTATAGTGTTCTGTTGATGTTTAGATGTTTAATGTTATTTTCTCTTTACCCATGAAAATATTTAAAATTGTTATATCACTGCTACTAATTGTTTCATGCCTGCTAGTTGTAAAGTTTGACTAATACCAGATAGTTGTTGAAGATTCAAGATCCCAACACAGAAATGTTAGTTTTTTTTACTCTCTATTATTTCAAATTTACTGAAAATTTTAAGTTTGGGGGAGGGTAGATGAAACACTAACTTTTATTTGTCCTCAATTATTATATTTTCAAAAATTATTAGCATAACTTCTGGCAGTTAAACCTCATTGTAAGATAACTAAAACTTTTTATTTAAGATGAATATTACGGAAGGATAGGATGAAAAATTTTTAGTGATAAAGGTTGATTTTATAGAAATAAGATATTTGGTATGAAAGGATTTGATTATAGTCAACTATTTAAGGTAAAGAAAGCTGTATTTTTAAAATGTTAAGGGACTTAAAGTATTGTGTGTTAAGAAGAGATTATAACTTTATGATGAATAATAAAGCTTATACTTAACTATAAAGTAAGGAGAAGTTTCAAGTTTGAACTTTAGAAAGAGGAGAGTGAAGTTCAAAATCATTAAAGGGCTATCCAGATATAGTAATCCTCATTAAAAAACAAGAGAGAAAAAAAGACAAGAAGGATTGAAAAACAATCCCTAAAAGAAAAAGGAAAAGCAAAGAGAAAAAGAAAGAAAAATGTTTATGAGGAGAAGCTTGAGGAGATGCCTAATCAAAAATTGGCTTCACTTGAATCTCCTTAAAGGGAGAGCTTGATTTCATTTCTGAATTTATGCTTTAAGTACTTGCCTACATTCTAATGAAGTTTACAAGAACTCCTTTTTCACATAGTATTTTGAGGCACTCTTAATGTGATAAATTATGGTTCATCTTGAAATAAATAGAAGACTAGAACTCTTAGACTTGATTGCTGAATATTCTCACACCTTTAGTGTTAACCTGAGTTACTAAATTTCTTTCTAAACATCTAACCAATATATTCTTTTAAATAAAAAGTTTTTAGTGTCCTACAGTTGAAAAGTACATTGCCATGAGTTATAATTTTATGTAGTAAAAAGATTACTATAGGACAAGTAATAGTTAAAGCTTGGGGAATTCTAAAGCACCAAAAATATATAAGTTTTTTGCTATATAATTTTACCCATTTTTGGTGATATTGCACTTTAAATAAATGTATTTTTCATGATTTGTTGCAGGTATGATGATTTTAGGTGATTGGAGTGAAAAGAAGCAAAAAGGAGGAACAAATCCGGAGCAAAATGGAGCAAAAAGGAGCAAAATGGCTAAAAAGTTGTTATGCCGCCACCGCTGCCCAAATCCAGAGGCTCCAGCATAAATGGCACGATAGAGCGCCGCCGGCGCCCGAAGTCGGTGGAGTTCAAATTTGAAGAGTTTTGGCGACTTTTGAAGGGATGCATATGGAAACTCTTGGGATTTCGTCCCTATCTTATAAGTAACTATTTTTGGACGAAGAAGGGGAGGTTCTAGAGTGTTTCTTCAGTAGTTTAGAGTAGGTTTTGTGTGCTTCTTCATTGTCTTAGTGTTTTAGTGTGTTAGGGTTTAGGAGAAGTGAGTGTAGAGTGAGGATTTGAGAGGAATTCTTCTTTAAGGAGTGAAGGAGAAGGAATAAAGTGAGATATTGCTTCTTCCTTTCCATTCTAAAGAGAGAATCAAGTGTTGTAAAGAAGAGAGAAGAGGATTCAAAGGAACTTCAAGGGAATTGCATTGGGGAAGAGAAAGAGATAAGTTGTATTTTCTTTTATGGTTTGTATGACTTTTCTTTTATATATAAAATCCATGTATTATTGTATCTTCTAATGAATTTTGAGTAGTCTCCCTTGTCATTCTTCTTGCATAGAGATGTGATGATGAATTGATGTGGATTTGATGTGCTTTTAATGTAATGAAGAAATTGTGATGATTTTTCATTTAGAACTTAATTTACTTTCGATTTGGCTAATTGAAATGTTAAAATGTATTGTTGAACATTAATTTTTAAAAGATTTAATGTCCTACAACAATAATGAAAGATCCATTCAATTTCTATGGATGAATTGTGTAGTTCGTGGGATTTTAGTGTAAATAAATAGGGAAATGTGTTTTGATGGACTTCAATGTGGAGATTTCAGGGTGACAGGCTGAAATCCCAAAATTGGTTCTAAGATTAGTAACTAATATCAAAGGTTAGACCTCGGGTGGAGGATGAGTGGGAGCTCCAAATTGACAGCCAGTATCCTCCTAGCCTAGCCTAAGAATTAGTGACTAAACTTAGAATATGTCAATGTTCTTTTCTTGTTTAGAAGAGGGGGTACTCTTTTAAGGGTAAAGAATCATCTATGCTCCTATTTGGCACAAAAACATAAATATTTGTTTCATGTCAATCCACACATTATATTCTCATTGCAAGAGGAAAGATACTTTTCTGATATATCGAAAACCTTTCAAATACTTAGTTTAGTGTGTCTGTTAGTTAATTCTATCTTCAAAGTTGTTAGAAGTAATTGTAGTTTAGTTAATTGTTACTGTTTTCTACATAGTGTTAGTAGGAGTAAGTGTTAAACCTCAAGTGCTATTTAAATATCAAATTTTAGTGCTTATTATATCTTGTGAACGCTTTCTTATACCTCAAGCTTCCCTGTAGGATTGATAACCAAGACTCCATTAGAGCCTTGTATTACTTGATACGATACGTATACTTGCGTTGAATGCTTAGACTTAACAAAATCATTATAAATATATAAATCTGATTTCATAAATTCTTACAAAATATAAGTCCGCCGCATCATCTATTCCTGTAGCTGAGGCTCACATTTCATTCTAAGGTTTCTCCATCTAAGAATGTAGTCAACAAAAGTCTCGTCGATTTCTGCCGTTCCACAATGAGATCTCCTATAGTGACATGATGCTGCGCACCAGCAAATCTCTTCACGAACATGTTCTCCATTTCTGTGAAAGTCTTTACTGCTCCATTAGGAAGCTCAGCATAACAATCAAATGTTATCCTTGACAAGCTGCTGACGAACTATCGGAACAAACATGCTTCATTCCCTCTTATGTTGTAACAACTAGCTCTGAAGTGTGTTATATGCTGACGAGGATTTTCCATCCCGTCGAACTTCTTGAAAGTCGGCAGCACAAAGCCTTTGTGTTAAGGCACAACATTAAACTCCTCTGGGTAGGGTCTACCCCTTGAACTTTATGCTCCGCCTTTAGATTGGACCAAGGACTTCTGAACTTGCTGCTCGATCATTTGCTTGATATCCTTTTCTAGTGGACTCAAAGCTGAATCCTTGTTTGGTGGTTCATCCTCTTTAGCAAAAGCAACTTCTCTTCTTTCATCTTGATGTGTATAATTTTTGGATGGTTAACTTCTAGAGATGCCACTGGTCGTGACTGTGACTGTCTGTGTAGTGTGGCCATCGCAGTCACGGCAATGGTCATCTCCTCTATCATCTTCTCCAAATGACTAATATGTTCATCTCTTGTCAATATGACCCTTTGTAACTCATTCGCGGCATTCCCCTCACTAGTATCATCGCGTGCAGATGTCGTGTACCTTGTATCGACTACATTACTTTCCATGAACTCTTCTTCTATGTAATCTGAGAGGTCGTAATTATTATTTTCAATATCTAGTCCCCGTCCTCTCGCTAATTCTGAAATTTCTGCTCGGAGCATTCGGAATTTATCATTGATTGCTTTCTATCTAATGACCTTCAAATCCGTAGGTTTCCCTCAACTGTCACTCCTTTTTGCAACTGATTCGGAAGCAACAGTGGTAGTGGCAACGGGAACATCAGACTCATGATCCATCTTATAATCCATAGGCTTCTCAGAGCGTACTGGTGCAACGACCTTGGGTAACCACACTTTCCTCTTAAAATTCGTCATCTCGAGACAAGGTATCTCGGCGGACATCAGAGTGGTGAGGGGAAGTGTGCTCCTTAGGGTGTAGACCATGTATAGAGGGAAAAAATGCTCTCTTATTCTTCCTTTTCTGGGATTCCTTATAATAATCGACAAACAATACTCTCGGACCCAGCCGGGACTTGACTAATCTGCGCACTGCGGGTGTCGGAACAACAGTAGTAACATTTGTAGTAGTGGTGTCAACATGTCTCCCCAAACGGTATTTGACCGATACATGGACGAGTCTCTCCATCTTCAGAATTTCATTCTTATTTTGGGGGATATTGCACATCCCATCCTCTTGAGGAACTTAGTAACAAAACATACTTCTTTTTTCAGCTAACCTCTAGAAAAATGTACGGACTTGGGTGACGGGTGAGGGCCTCTCCCTCACCTCATCACGACCATGTGGTGATGGAAGCATAGCAGCAATCTTGTGGAAGGTCTCGTCTCCAGTAGTATCAACCAACGGGTGGAACCTACTCCCTCGAAGGAGATCAGAGGTCTTCGGTAAACCAAGTTTCTCCCTATTGAGGAATCTCATCAATAACTGGCAGTCTTATAGCTTGTGACATGGCGGCTCTAAGAATCTTATGCCTGCGGTTCCTCCTTTGAGACCTAGTCGGTGGGAGAACTCTAAAGCTGGAACCAATCTAAAAAACTGACAATGCGGTGAGAAAGACATTATCAAAATATTCTTCATGCAGAATTTCCTTCCCTTTGACAGATGGGAAAGTAGGTGTGGTGACGGCAAAACCAGTAGCAGTAGGTGTAATACCTCTCCTAGGCATGGAGACAACTGACTTGATGGGGGCGGTAGCTACCTTCACCGTCTTAGCGTAAGGGAAATCTTCGTGGGAGTTCAGATCAAACTCAATAGATGGATCCTAAACTTCAGGGATAGCAACTTTCACAATAATGAACGGGGTTTTTCCAAGTACAACTTCAAAATAATTGAAGCCGGTTCTGAATTGAATCATTGGTAAAGCAAGAAGGACCTCACGGGAGGAAGGCATGTTGTAGGAGAAATTCAGCGTAGGGGACAACATCGTGACTATTGAAAGAAACATTTCGAAAATTAACGAAGGCTTAAAGCCTTTAATCATAGTGCAAACACTACAAAAAATGTCGTTTTGTGAACTGGTACAATTTCATCTTATTTAGTTTTAATTGATTATTAGTATTTTATCATTTTTTTATTTTCATACGTTCATTAAAAGAATTTTTAAGATTTAAGAAGGAATGGTTTAATCTGCCGATAGCAAGACTAAACCTGGGAGGCACAAAGAGGAGGTAAAGTGTGGGACTCCGTTTAGGATCCCGTTCATGACATACATTGCCCTAGCAAAACTTGTTAACCAACTCACCTATCGAGGGTCTGACCCCACAAAATAAAAAAGAATCCTAAAAGATTTATGAACCCTTCTGTTTAAAGATGATTCGAACAGTAAGTCCTGAAATCGAGGAAAGTCAATCGTACTTTCCCAAGAAAGAAATGGGTAAAGTATGTCAACGGAAGATTGGTAATCCGATTCATGAGAGGCATTAACTCATTACCGATGTATGAATATAACATTTCCTGATCTGAATGAAGAGAGAAACATCTCCTCAGCAGAGTTGCTAGAAAAATTTCTGCAGTAGGAAGGTTGTTTTAGGGGGTCGAGGTTTAATTTAATATAGATATATATAATTTCAGAAAATATCATTTTTTGTTTTAAAATATGAAATCAAACAGATCTCATATAAACAATAGATACATTGCTTGGTGGTGATGCTTGATCAAATAAACTAAAGAATTCATGACATCTGGTTGGTCTGCGAACCATTCATGTTGACCAACAATTTCCCCTATCTAATATAAAGGAATTAGATATGGTTTATATTAATATGGTGTTTTTAATTTTCCTATAGGGACAAGCCCCCCATAGTTAATTACATCTTAAATAACCAAAGTCACTTAAACTTTCCTCTTCATTTCCATGTTATTTATAAACTTAAGTAGAGCCTATACCCACTTCCCAAGTTTAGAAACTGCCAAAAAAAGTTCATGGCCACTTTACCATGTTTAATTCTTCTAGAACAACTCTTGATAAAGATCAAGAAACATTGTATTCATGACTTCTAAAAGGTAGGATCTTCAAGAAAATGTGATAGTATGAAATTCAATAGGTGAGTGGTTCAAATTTTGGAACATTGATCATGGGAATCCAAAGGAAGAGAAGGCTAGGGGAAGAACATAGATAGAAGAGGAATCTTGTTATCTTCCCGACTAACCTATGGTTTGGCTTCGATTTGAGATTAATATTTGATGTTTCATCCTGTCAATTTTATTATTTATGGCTTATATTCACTTAATACTGATCATGTGAATAGCCTGGAAGATAGGATGATTTATGTCATACTCGATAACATCCTCGGAACCTAAGATGAGTTAGGACTTATATTACACAACATAATCATGCAAAGGAATAAAGAGATAAGGTGAGGGTTTATGATGCACTAGGCAAGCTACCTTGAAGTGTTGTATCTTGTTGCTTAGTTCTAAGATGTTTTGTTGTTGAAAATGGCCATGATGCCCACTATGCATGCTCCAAGCTCCTCGTCGTAGTAGGTTTAGTTTAAAGATGTGTCAATTTAAAAGAAAAGAGAAGTAACATGTTTTAGAAATATTTAAATTGCGGTGTCTTAATGTTTTATTTAGGGGAATATTAAAGTTGATTATAGCGACACTAGTTAGGATCCCACGATTCCATCATTCTGAGATATTTTCTTCAGATTCACTCAGTTCAGATGAATTCATTAAACTCAACTTAATGTGTTTTGTACTTTCATTTAGACCATGGGAACTATCGTTAGCAGTCGTAGGTTGCGTCCTCTGAGCTATTCCTAATCATTTCATAGAGAAGTTTTCATTTAGTTGTAATTGTGATTTTTGTTTTGTTTGTGATTAAAATTTGAGTTGTCTTGTATTTTGAATGTTGTGGCGGTGAATTTTATCTTATTTTGTTTTAATTTTAATTTTGGTTTTGGTTTTGTGGCTATCCTAAAATGTTTGGTTTTCATGCATGGTGACATTGTTATTTAACATGCAAGCTTGTAAGCAAGAAAAGTACAATAAAAGAAGTATTGAAAGAAGGTATTGTAAACTTGTAAAAGAGTACCTGTCAAGTCTTCTCGTTCCTCCACCTAAAACTTTAGTATCTTGTAATAAACATTAATAATTTGCAGGAAAGTAAAAGTCTATTGATAAGTTCGTCACAAGCCTACAAAGTCCTATGTCATAACTTGGTGGATCCTAATTATTTATTGAAGAGATGCCTTTTTTTAATGAGTATGATAGGCACTGTCATCCTACAAGATGTCCAGAAGACTTATCAAAAGGTCTACAGATTACCTAGATATTTCACAACCCATTTGAAGTTTCTTGAGTTCATTTGAACTTATCACGCTCACTAAATGATTCATCTAATTCATACTCTTATGCTTAGTGAATTAATGTATTAACTGTCCCAAAAGGTTGGGTAGATATCACTTGATATTTAATTTTAGAATTATGTAAGTAGAGCCTTTAGAGATAATTTAATAAATGAAAGAATTCATCCAATTTTTATGGGCTTGTAGTGTGATGCACCAAAAATATATATGATTTTTTATATAGGATTTTACTCATTTTTGGAGATATTACACATTAAAAGAAAGTTATTTTATATGTTATTTAGTTTTGGGTACAAGAACTGGTGATTGGAGCAAAAAGAAGCAAAAACGGTGCAATTTGGAGCAAAAACAAGCAAGAAAACAAATTTTGGCTTAACACCTTTCGATAAGTCTTGCTATGCTTAATCTCTTTTACACTTCTTACATATTTTTGAAAGAGATTATGCATTAAATAAAACATATTTTTTTCTTATTTTGTAGGGCTATCTGTTAGGAAAGCAACGCAACTGAAACGGGGCGAATCAGAGCTGAAACGGAGCCAAACGGAGCAAAATGGTGGAGCTGCGTAGGATGTGGTACCGGGGGCGCCCAAACTAGCGCTGGCGGTGCCAGAAACCCGAGGGCACGAAAATAGGGCACCAGCAGCGCTCTATTCAGCACCAACGGCACTCCGGACGGTTGGGATGCGATAATGGGCAGTTTTTGGCCATATACATCGAATCTGGACGCTTTTTAGAAGGTTTCTTCATGCACCTCTTGGGAAATTTGTCCCAACACTATTTTAAACCGAATTTGAAGCCAAAAAATGGGGAGAGATGTTAGGAAAAACATGGAGAATGTTGAGAGATCTTAGAATAGGAGTAGAAATGTAGATTTCTACCTTTTTGGAGAGATTGGTGAGGGGATTTTGAGAGAATCTATAAGGGAATTTTCTAGCATTGCATGGATCAGCGGAAGACTTTGTAAGAGAGATTTTCATCTTTCTTTCCAGGGAAAAAAGCTAAGCATTGTGTTATTCATTATCTTATGATTTTGTAAACACTTATTTTGTGGATTTGCTTTGAAATGAGTTTTTCCATTGTGTTTTCTTCGTGCTTTGCGATGTCTTTCTCTTACTCTTTCTTCTTATTTAGAAATAGTGGCATAAGAAATTATGTCATTGTTTTCATTCTACTTTTCTTTTGCAATGAGTAGGATTCATGTTTAGGAGATTAGGATGCTTGCTAAAAGATGTTTTAATTGTAAATGTGATGATTTTTACTTGCACTTCATTTATATTACAAAAAGGGTCTGTTGTATTGTTAAAATTCGTTGTAATTGCATTGTCCCAAAAGGGTGGTATAATTCTCAACAAAGTGGAACCACATTCAATGTCCGTGAATGAATTGCGTAGTTCATGCGGATTGAGTGCAAATAAATAGGGAAATATGGTTTCATGGGCGTCGAATTGGAGGTTTTATGGTGACAGGTTGAGATCCCCAATTTGGTCCTAAAGTTTGGTAACTAAAGCTAGGGTTAGCCTTCAGGTGAAGGGCAGCGGGAGCTCTGAAGTGGCAGCCAGTATCCTCCCAACCTAACCTTGGATTTAGGGACTAAGTCTAGGATTTGTCAATGTTCTTTATGGCACTCTAAAGAGGGTGTACTCGGAAGAGAGTAAGGAATAGGAATGCTCCTCTTTGGCACATACAATATTTAATGCATCTCATTCCTAAACTTTATCCAATTCATTACATAAGAATAGTAGATTTTATTATATCAAAATTCACCAAACCAATTTATCCAGAAAGGGTTAACTTTAGAAGTAATATTTGCATTTAGGAGTAGTTATTATTCTTACATATAATCGTCTGCCTTTAAGAATACTTGTTGGAAAAACCACTTATATCGACCTTTCAATCTAAAGTCTCATAGTTGTAGACTAGAATTTGACTAAGGACCACTTAACTCGCTTCTCTGTGGGATCAATAAACGGGACTTCATTAGAGCCCTGTATTACTTGAAACGATACTTATACTTATGTTTGAAATTATGCCATTACAAAATCATTATAAATATATAAATTTGATGTCATAAATTCTAACATATAAAAAAGTCACATCAAGTTTTTGGCGTAGTTGCCAGGGAAGCTTCGGTAAGAATTATAGGAGAATTTTAGTTGAAGTAATTAGTCTTAGAAGTGGAAAAGTGTCTTAAAATTATTTTTGTGTGAAAAAGTGTTTTGTTGTATGAAAAAGTATTGTGAAAAAGAATGTTTTTGTGAAAAATAAGGTGTTTGTGAAAATATTTTGTTGTGTTGAATATATTTTTTTGTTTTATTTATTTTATTGTTAATATATTGTTTGTTGTGTTATGTATGCAAAATAAAGGATCTGTAGGACTTATGCCTTATGATCCCGAGTTAGAAAAATGAGAAAAATATAAAAAAACAAAAAGGCTTGAAAAACTAGAAATGGAAATGGAAAACATTCAAAATAATAACTTAAAAAATTATCATAAATCATTGAGGGATTATGTAAATCCTACGATAGATGAAATTCACTCAAGTGCACAAAACCCTGTCGTAGAAGCTGACTAGTATGAACTAAATGTAGTGATTATCCAACTTGTGCAAAAAAACCAGTTTGGGGGAACTCCTTCGGAGGATTGCTATTTACACTTATCTAGTTCTCTAGAACTTTGTGCTACATTTCGTTATAATGGCATGTCAGACGATGCTGTTAGGCTAAGGCTTTTTTCTTTCTCACTAAGGGATAAGGCTAAAATGTGGTTATACTCTTTAGCACCTGGTTCTATTAAAACGTGGGAAGAGTTAACTCAGAAATTCCTAACTAACTATTTCCACCTTCAAGGACTACTCAACTTAGAAACGATATTATCTTATTTTGTCAGTATGAAGGAGAATCAATATACGAAGCCTCAGAAAGATATAAGGAACTCCTAAGAAAGTGTCCACATAATTCTTTGCTAGATTGGTTAATCATTCAAACATTTTATGATGGGTTAGTAGTATCCCTTAGGTCTATTATTGATACTGCTGCTGGTGGTTCATTAATGTCAAAAACATTTGATGAAGCGTATGCATTAATTGAAGAAATGGCTACAAATGAATTTTAATGGCCCTCTGCAAGGGTAAATCTTAAAAATGTAGCTAGTTTTCATGATACAGATGCGATTGCAATTCTTGCATCTCAGGTTGCTGCACTATCAAGGAGGTTGAACCAATTTGGAATGAACCAGCCTCAATTTACTCCTGTAAGTGAGGAAAGTTCATTAGGGTGTATGATTGACTCCAACTTATTATATGAGACTTTAATTACCATAAACAACCCATTTTCTAACTTTTACAACCCATGTTGGAAGAACCATCCTAATTTTAACTGGAATCATACTACTAAGGGTGGAAACCAACAATGGGAAAACAATCATGCAAATCCTAATGGAAGTTGGAATAAGCAAGGTAACACAAGATATAGGCCTTCACATCCACTAGACTCTAATATTGATCAAGAATTTGAGGATAATATGTTGTCTATAGACAAAGTGGTATTACAAATGGGAAACTAGTGCAAAGTCAAAATGCTGCTATTAGAAACATAGAGAATCAACTGGGAGAAATTGTTATTTCACTTAGCAATAGACCCAAAGGAACACTTCCTAGTAACACTGAGATCAAACCTAAAGAGAACGATAATGAAAAACTATTCCTTGTTACTGGACAAACTATGATAGATTTACAAAAAGGAGAGTTGATTATGAATATTAATGACCAGGACGTCACTTTTGATGTGTTGAAGACTATGAAATTTCCAGCTGAGAGAAAAGATAATGAATTTTTTTTGGATGGATGAAATTGATTATCTAAGTAAAGACCATTTCCAAGAAAGTTTTGAGAGTAAGATAATAGATGAGGTCGAAATGGATTTCATGATGAGTTGAAAATGTTATCTAAAGAAGACTGTATGTATGTTTAAGAGAGGTGTGAAATGATGGAAGCTGCCAAAAATAGTGAACTTGTAATTCCATTTGTTGAAAAATCTCATGAACTTAAGATGGATGTACCCCATAAAAATTTAAAGCCTGCCTATTTAGGGAATTCATCTACAACACAAGTCTTTATATCTTCATATTCAACTCAATTACAAGAAAAATTTGAATTGAATGATGAACAAGATAAAGTTATTGAACTAGGACTTGGAAGAGAATTTGAGGATAGATTTCAAAAGAACTTTGAGTTAAGAAAAGAGGATATGGATATTGGAAGACCATTGGAAGAAATTCTTAAGGAATTAGAAAAACCTATTTCCTCAACTAAGATAGGTCCTCCATCTTTTAATAATTATAAAGGGGAAGAATTGGAAGATAACTTGAAATAGAAGAGTGACATAGAAGAATTTGATCCTGAATCTGAATTATCTAGAGAGAATCCAATCCAAATTTTGGGATATCTTGAATTATCTTATAGAGATCCATTTCTTATAAGTTCCAAGGATGATATCAATATGTAAATTCAGAAAATCAATAGAAGATTATTATATCTAGAAAGAAATACGAGGACAATGATATAAATCCATCTGAAAAGGAAGAGCTGAATGAAAAATTACAACTTAAGAATTTTGTAGGAATTCCTGGATCTGAAAAGGATTGGGTGATTGATCGAGGATTACTTAATTGGAATTTTGATCGAGGAGGAATCATTTTTTGGGCCCGCAAAGTTAAAACCAAGTTTTTTATGAGAGGCAACCCATAGTTATCAGTGTGTTTTGATTTAGTGTGCTTGAGAGTCAAGATTGTTAGTGTTGTATGGTGTTTGCTTTAGAGTGGATTAACTTGATCTTTATGTGTCATTATGGATTGATAAGTTTGATTGTTGATTGGTAGATGTTTGGATTGCTAGTAGTTTGATTTGATCTTTGTGTGTTATGAGGGAAGTGATTCCTTAACTTTTTATTATGGATAGACTTGTATGTTCTCTTGTAGTAGTTGGATTGACGAGTTCACTATGACTCGGGTCTTACTCGGACTTGAGTTTTACAAGAGATATCATGAATTTGAACAATGACAGCTCCATCTTAATTTTGTTACATCCATTCTCTAACTTTGTTTTCATTTGATAGGAGTCATGAACCTATTTGATGAATAACTTGTGGTTGATCTTACACTACGGTTTATAATAGTTAGAGGTGCTTAATATAGGGATTAGATGATGCCTGAGATTGGTGCCTAGGAACCAATTTATCAGAGATAATTTTATCTTTGGGATTATTATCTATAAAATCATTTGAAAGTACCAATTTACTAGTGTAGTGATTCCGTTAGAAATTGGAAGTAAATCAGTGTGATTGGATGAGTTAAAAAATGAATTAACATCATTTATCATATGTGTGTTTATGTTTGTTTTACAACTTTATTTAGGTCTTGAAGAACATTTTTATATTCTTTTGCTGATACCTGCTATGCTAGTTAAACTTTTATTTAGTGAATTTCATTCTGGCATGATTAGTTTAGATTTACTTTCTACTACATATTGTTCTATCCTAATGAATACTTGTAAATGGTTTTAATAGACCTTTGTGGTAGATAGAATTTCTAAATTGTTTTTCTTCCTACTTATATTTTTTGTACTGAATGTTATATATGTTAAAAATTAAGTTTGGGGGTAGGAAGAAAAATAAAATTTTAATGTGAAAATACTTCCTTTAAGTGTAATTTTATTACAAACATGTTTTATGTTAGATTTACTTTCTCCTACAGTTATTCTATCCTGATTATGCATGTATATGAATTTGATAGGATGTTGTAGTAGTAAGTAGATTCAACCTTTACTTTTTCTTCCTGCTACATTTTATGGAATTAATTGCAAAATATTTTAAAATTTAAGTTTGAGGGAAGAAAAAATTTTAAAATATAACTTTATTTGTCCTCAGTAGCCTATATTTAATTTGATATCACTTTTAAAATGACTTGTGGTATGTGGTGTTACCTTTAGGTTACTATAATTTCAATTTTAGGAATGTTAGAAAAATAACTTAGTTGAAATCCTATGTGAAGAAACTGTTCTAGAGTTAAGATATTTTGTATGAAACATTGGGAAAATGATTTTTCTATTTATGGTAGAAAGGAGTTTAATATTTGAAAAGCTAAAATTCTTAGATTTATACTTAATGAGAATTGAGTCTTTATTGAAAACCTTTTTTGAACTAATACTTACACTTATAGAAAGTGAAGGAAAGTTTTGAGTTTTGGATTTTAGAGAGAGAATAGTGAAATTCAAAATTATTAAAGGCCTATCCAGATATAGTAATCCTCACATAAAAAAATAAAAAAAAAGTGAAAAAAAGGGATTAAAAATGATCCCGAAAGAAAAGGAAAAAAAAAGAAAAGAAAATAAGTGAGGAGAAGCTTGAGGAGAAGCATAATCAAAAATTGGTTTCACTTGAACCTTTTTAAATGAAAAGACTTAAAAACAATCCTAAGCTTATTCTTATATCAAAAGGTATTGGTTAAATTGGTATAGATAAGGTGCTTAAATTTTGTTTTTGTACTTTTTTTGAATATTTAGTTTGATAAGTTTCAATAACTTTTGAAGTAAATAGAAAAATAGGATTTCTAAGTTGAATATGAGATATTCTTACACTCTAGTCCTAGGTTGATTTGCTAGATTTTCTCCTATGTTATACTATAATATTTCTAAGATGAAATTATAGGAAATTCTATTGAAACCCACAACCACAAGTCAACATATTTGGTTTTTAAAGTTATAGTGTTAATTGAGGACAAGTAACAGTTAAGTTTGAGGGATTTTGATGCACCAAAAAAATATACAATTTTTGCTATATAATTTTACTCATTTTTTGTGATATTACACTTTAAAAGGAAGGTATTTCATATGTTTTTTGGTTTTAGGTACAAGAAATGGTGATTGGAGCGAAAAGAAGCAAAAACGGTGCAATTTGGAGCGAAAACGAGCAAGAAAACAAATTTTATCTTGACACCTTTCGATAAGTCTTTCTATGCTTAATTTCTTTTACACTTCTTGCATATTTTTGAATAAGATTACACTTTAGAGAAAGTTTGTTTATGTTTATTTTATAGGGCTATCTGTTAGAAATGCAACTCAACTGAAACGGGGTAAATCAGAGCTGAAACGGAGCCAAACAGAGGAAAATGGTGGAGCTGCGTAGGATGGGCGCCGGGGGTGCCAAAACTGGTGCCGGCGGCGCCAGAACCCTGAGGGCATAAAAATAGGGCACCGACAGTGCCCTATTCTGCGCCGGCGGCGCTCCTGACGGTTGGGATGCAATATTGCGCAGTTTTTTGCCATATACATCGAATTTGGATGTTTTTTTGAAGGTTTTTTCATGCACCTCTTAGGAAATTTGTCTCTACACTATTTTAAACCGAATTTGAAGCCAAAAAATGGACAGAGATGTTAGGAAAAATGTGGAGAATGTTGAGAGATCTTAGAATATGAGTAGAAATGTAGATTTCTAACTTTTTGGAGAGATTGGTGAGGGGATTTTGAGAGAATCTGTAAGGGAATGTTCTAGCATTGCATGGATCAGCGGAAGACTTTGTGGGAGAGATTTTCATCTTTCTTTCAAGTGGCAAAAATCTAAGTATTGTGTTATTCATTATCTTATGATTTTGTAAACACTTATTTTGTGGATTTGCTTTGAAATGAATTTTTTTGTGTGTTTTCTTCATGTATTGCGATGTCTTTCTCTTACTCTTTGTTCTTATTTAGAAATAGTGGCATAAGAAGATAATTCCATTGTTTTCATTCTACTTTTCTTTTGCAATGAGTAGGATTCATGTTCAGGAGATTAGGATGCTTGCTAAAAGATGTTTTAATTATAAATGTGATGGTTTTTACTTGCACTTCATTTACATTACAAAAAGGGTCCGTTGTATTGTTAAAATTCATTGTAATTGCATTGTCCCGAAAGGGTGGTCTACTTCTCAACAAAGTGAAACCACTTTCAATGTCCGTGAATGAATTGCATATTTCATGAGGATTGAGTGCAAATAAATAGGGAAATATGGTTTCATGGGCGTCGAATTGGAGGTTTTAGGGTGACAGGCTGAGATCCCCAATTTGGTCCTAAAGTTTGGTAATTAAAGCTATAGTTAGCCTTCAGGTGAAGGGCAGTGGGAGCTCTGAAGTGGCAACCAGTATCCTCCCAGGCTAACCTTGGATTTAGGGACTAAGCCTAGGATTTGCCAATGTTCTTTATAGCACTCTGAAGAGGGGGTACTTGGAAGAGGGTAAAGAACATGATTGCTCCTACTTGGTAAATACAATATTTAATGCATCTCATTCCTAAACTTTATCGAATTCATTACATAAGAATAATAGATTTTATTATCTCAAAATTCACAAACCAATTTATCCATAAAGGGTTATCTTTAGATGTAATATTTGCATTTAGGAGTAGTTATTATTCTTACATATAATCATCTGCTTTAGGAGTACTTATTAGAAAAACCACTTATATCGACCTTCCAATCTAAATTCTCATAGTTGTAGACTAGAATTTGACTAAGGACCACTTACCTCGCTTCTTTGTGGGATCGATAAATGGGACTCCATTAGAGCTTTGTATTACTTGATACGATACATATACTTGCATTTGAAATTGTGACTTTACAAAATAATTATAAATATATAAATCTGAAGTCATAAACTCTTACATATAAAAAAGTCGCATCATAGTGTTCAAATGTGTTTTAAAATTAATTATGTTTTGCTTTTCTAAACCTCATTAATTAAATTTGATTAAGCCTAGTCTCACAGCCAAGCCCTTAAGTCTTTAGTGGGTATATGTGTGATTTTTAGAAGAGTTTAAATATATAACTATGATTCTTATCAAATTAATGGATTGTCATCGAACCACTGATTAGAAGTTTTAGATCATTTAATATCACCTTCCAAAGATGAAACCCCTAACATTAAGGATCATTTAAACTTAATTACCTCTCAAATTTATGTAATTTAAAGAAATAACAAATTTACCTTTTTAATATGTCCAAAATGAGATTGGTCTCTACCATTTATACCTTTATGTTTCAATCATTCAAACATGTTTATTAAGATTATCCATGACACATTTCCCGCTTCAATTAAGTGTAAATATTGATTAAGGTGAAATTCTTTAAAATTGCACTTTTGCCCCTAAAGGCCTTATCACTTCATAATTCATTAAATTTAATTCAAACAACTTTAAAATTTTTATGTTACCCCCACTCATGGGTCAGTTAAAGCATTAGAGGAGAAAATGTGATTTTTCTTAAATTAATTTAATTTATATAATTAATTTTCATGCAAAATCGGAATTTCCAAAGGAAATTCAATAACTTAGTCAAAATAAAGTTTTTATCCTAAGAAGTTATTGGAGGTTCACATAGACCAACGGACACTTGGACCAAATTTCATGATTTTTTGAATTTTAAATTAATTATTATAATTATTTCAATTTTTGGAGTATTAATTAAATAAAAAATATTATTTAATTTGAAAATTAAGTTTTTTTATTATTATAAATCTCTCTGAGGTCAAGGAACCCAGAGGATCAACTTTTATATTTTTGTGATTTATATTTTAGTTGTTAGAATTATTTTAGTGAAAAATTAAGGAAATTCTATTTTAACCTTTAAAAATAATAGTTTTTAAGCCTTTAAAATTTAATATCTTATTAGAAAAATTATTCCAAAAGTCCCCAAGTCATTAGGAGAAAATTTAGAACATTTCCATCAATTTTAATTATTTTATGATTTTCGTTAATTTTTAATTATTTAAATAATAAAATAATGTTTAAAAATGAATTTTTTAATTACATTTTTATTTTTTAGAGGCTACTCTGATCACAGAGATAATATTTGGTAATTTTTTAAGTGTATTTTAGTTATTATAATTATATAAATGTCCAAAAATGTGATTTAACTTGGAAAATTCAGTTAAGTATTTAAATTAACTTCAATTGAATTCAAATATTTATGGGGAGCCCTTATGACCTTTAATTACTATGGAGAGTAATTTTTAGGTTAGTTTCATTTATATTTAATCCAATTTATTTTTATTTATGTTCTATGATTTAATTACAATTAAGGTTATACTTAACGAGTTAAACCATGTTAATATTTTTCCTATTTTCTATGGTTACCAGTGAACCTATAAAAATTTACTTTAGATTTTTCAGATAAGTATTTTAATTATAATAATTTTTATAACAAACAGACATGCTAACTTAAAAAATAGAGATCTCCTGTCTCCCTTGACCTTAAGAAAATCAGGGAGGATCCTCCATGACAGAGGAACAAGTCCCCTAAAGATCAAACCATGGCGAAGTGTCTATGCAAACGAAGAATCAAAATAATCAAAATAGTATTTAATTAATTAAAAATAAATTATACATCAAATAAACTTCAAACAAATTCAACTTTGTTCTCCTCTGTTCACTTAGAAAGAAAGTATTTTTATTTTATTTTTCTGATTTTTCTACAACAAGTTATGGATTTTTAAAAGTCCACTATTTAATTAATTCAAATAAATCCCTAATTTTCTACTTAAACACGCATCACTGACTGTATCCTCGGCAGCTCTGAATGACCACGCGACGCTTCTTGATTTGATGCCATCTTCTGACTCAGCTGCCACACGACCGTACTTTATTTACTATGCTCCTGTTCGACTAAATCCTGGCCGTACAAGCAAAACACACGCGATTCAACGGCTCCCGGTCTTCATCCATAACTGGTTCATCCCGTAAGTCGTACACCTTCTAACCTTAAGATCTCGAGCTAGACTATACCAATCACATGGGGTTTTTTTCTATAAACTCATATGACCTAGGCGAACCTATCTATATGGCTAATACGGTATAAAATACAGTACACATGTATGGAGGACCAAGAATTGCTCAGGAGGAAGGTGAAGTTCAATACTTTTGTCTGAGAGGTTAGGCCTCAATCAGATGGTTGTAGCAGCTTCAATTGGTTCCAACGAACCTCCAGATGAAGCCTTTTGCCCTAGTGAATTGTTTGGACCCAAGTTCGACCAGACCAGATTTTAGGTGTTGATCAAAATCTGGTACAGAGACTCTGTGTTATGGAGCTTTGATGGGGGAACTTCATCTTTCAGTACTGTGAATGTGTGGGCACAGTTAATTTGATTTTGGTTCAGTGTAGAGTTGAAATGGGATGTGTCCTGGTTTCAGCTGGCATTTCAGTAAGGAAATTAGCTCTGAATAGTGGAGATGAGTGGCTAAAGACAGTGGGAGTACACTTAGCAGATCTCAGGAAAGTGATCCACTGAAAATTTGATAGCTTTTGCACTGTCTATTTCATACTCATTCTTGATGATATTACACTATGAAGGAAGGTATTCTGTATATTTTCTAGTTTTTGGATCAATAAATAGCTTTTGGAGAAAAGGAAACAAAAATGGTGTAATTTGGAGCAAAAACGAGCAAAAACGTAAATTTTGGCCTGGCACATTTTGATAAATCTTTCTTTGCTTGATCTATTTTACACTTCTTACATATTTTTAAATGAGGTTACACTTTAAAGAAAGGTTATTTTTATGTTTATTTTGTAGAGCTATCTGTTAGGAACGAAATGCATCTGAAATGGGGCGAATCAGAGCTGAAACGGAGTCAAACGAAGCAAAATGGTGAAGCTGCGCAGAGTAGGGCGCCGAATGGCGCCGAACGGCACCCTATCTAGCGTCAAACTGCGCAAGAGACCCGAGAGCACAAAAATTCAATGGAATAATGCGCAGAACGGTGCCCAGACAACACCAGACCATTCTAGAAGTGGTTATTGTCCATATACATCGAATCTGGACACTTCTTAGAAGGTTTCTTCAAGCACCTCTTGGAAAATTCATCCCTGCACTTTAAAAGAACGATTTTATGTCAAAAAAATGGTGTGTTTGTGTGGTGGATGTTAGGAAAAATGTGAAGAATGCTTAGAGATCTTAGAATTGGAGTAGATATGTAGATTTCTATCTTTTTGGAGAGATTGGTGAGGGGATTTTGAGAGAATTTGTAAGGGTTTATTCTAGCATTGCATGGATCAACGGGAGACTTTGTGGGAGAGTTCTTCTTCATCGTTTCAAGGGAAAGAAGCTAACTATTGTGTTCTTCATTATCTTATGATTTTGTAAACACTTTTTTTGTGGATTTGCTTTGAAATAAAGTTTTTCGTTTTATTTTCTTCGTGTTTTGTGATGTCTTTCTCTTACTCTTTCTTCTTTTAAGGAAATGGTGGCATAAGAAGATTATGTCGTTAATTTTCTTTTACTTTTCTTTTGCAATGAGTAGGATTCATGTTTAGTATATTGTGACGCATGTTAGAAGTGGATTTAATTATAAATGTGATGGTATTTACTTGCGCTTCATTTACATTACAAAAAGAGCTCGTTGTAGTGTTAAAATTTATTGTAATTGCTAACCCGACCACCGCGCTTAACGCAGTAATGTTTTCTTCCAAAAGATAGCCAAAAAGCTTTGACTCGATTTATAAATAGCGGCTAGTGTATAAAATTAAAATTATATAATTTAGTAATATTTTTACACACTAGAGATACTACGCAAGTATACGTATCATTTCAAGTAATATAGGGTTTTTAAACAAAGACACCAGTATCGATGCCACAGGAAAGATTTATAGAAATAAATTTTCTATAAAGTGAAAGTGAAATAAAATAGTAAAAATATTTGTATTTTGATTATAAATTACTATTAATTTACTAGATGCAATCAAAGAAAACAATAATAAGAAAATGATTTTATGAACTCTATATAAAATAAACAACTTTCTTTCCTTCAATTAATCTAAGATTTTTAAGATAATTTAATATTCGTTGGAGAATTTAATTTATGGTATTGTGCCAAATAGAAGCATTCATATTCTTTACCTTTTGATCCAGGTGCAAAGAACATTGACTAATTTACAGAAGAGGTCCAGATGTATTGTTAGTAGAATGGGTGAATCTAGGCTCACACTTCTAGATGTCCAAGGGTGGCTATGGTCGGCCCTACTAGTGACCCTTTCCTAGTCTATAAATCAAATTATAAGAATTTAGTCTCGTCACTCTAAAAACTTATCAATTCTACGCCCTTTAAATATTATCTTCCTATTTATTTGCACTTCACCATGAATAGCCCGCACATGGCCTTCGACTACCTAAGGATTCATGTGACATTTACAAGTTAAGAGTTCTTTTCCTTCAAAGTTTTCTAAACTCTTCAACATGTTTTAACAATTCAAACGGCCAATTTAAAATGTAAAGTAAGATCAGGTATTAATGTCATCACAATGTTTTGAAAATATTTTGAATTTTAATTCTCCATCGAATCTTTATATTATCTTATCTATCTCTTCATAATTAAAGTAACAAAGTAACTAACTACTCAGAAAACATTGAAAATAAATAACAAAACATGATAATTAAACTTTGAATCAAATGTAAAAACATACTTATCTCAAATATTTCTTCTACAGATCTTCTGATCCCTACTGACTCCACAGTGTAATGAACTCCAGATGCAATAACTTGAAAATAAACTCACTAAACTAAACAAAAGTGGCCCTAAATTTCTCTCTCTAATTCTCTCTCTAAGGATGAGAGATCCTAAAGTAGATAAGAGAAAGGGGTACAATGGGAGGGGCACGTTTTCCGAAGAAATGGACCTCTATTTATAGGCTTCAAGAGTTGCCTCGAGGCACCTCTTCAAAACATGTCCACATTCAATGAATCTTCTAGAAGGTCGGTCTGGTGCCTAGGCGCCGGAATATGGCGCCTAGGCACCGGACACCGCGTCCAGTTCTTCGCACCTCTTCACTTTGGCTCGCACCTCTTCGCGATTAAAACCGTTTTGGAGCGTCCAAATGCAATGTATCACATGGTCTATTATCAAGGAACAACTGCCAGCCTTCTAGAATGTCCAATAACCGCTCACTCCGTCAAAATAACTGATCAAACGTTGTCAAAAACTTGACAGTTTTCGTATCGAGTCTGGCGCTTAGGCGCCAGTTTCTGGCGCCTAGGCGCCAGGCCATATTTTTTTATACTTTTGGTATTTTGCTCCATTTTTGCTCCTTTTTGCTCCTTTTTCCTTCTTAGACCTTTTTACATTACCTACATCCAAAAACACAAAAAAATACCTTTCATTAAAGCATAATATCCTTAGAAATTAATAAGAATTAAGACATAAAGAAATAGGTATTTTTTTATAGATCAAAATCCCCCAAACTTAAATGTTACTTGTCCTCTAGTAACTCTTTTTACTACATAAAATATAACTTTTGGAAATAAAAGATAAATATTTAAGATTCCTTATAATTTTTGATTTTATAAAGTCTTTAGTGAATTATTAACCCAATTTCACTAACTAGGTTTAATTTTAAGATTTTAGAGAATATTTAACTACCAAATCATAAAATTTCAAACTTTTCATTCATTTTGAAAATAATAGAAGTCTATTATATTAAGCTTTCATAGATTATTTACAAGAAAAAGATCTTTTTGAAAAATCTTTTCTAAATAAATATTTAAGCATAAAAATTAAGTAAAGTATGCAATTAGTTTTCTTCTTATAAGATAATTCAAGTAAAGCCAATTTTTTATTAGGCATTTCCTCAAGCTTCTCCTCTCTATCTCTTTTTTTTTTTCTTCTGGTTTCTTTTTTTATATATATATATATAGAGGATTACTATATCTAGATAGCCTGTTAATGGTTTTGAACTTCACTATCCTTAACTTATATTTTCAAAACTAATACATCTCCACTTAATTATTATAACATAAATAAAATTTCAAAAAGAATTCTAATCTTTGCTTTTTCAAGTAATAATTTTTTATTACTTAATATTTCTAAAATTCTATTATTTCTACCATGAATAGAAAATTTCTTTTTCTCATTCTTCTTTAAGTTAAATAATTCTATTCTTAAAATCAATCAAAGTTAGTAAAATTTTGGTTAATTTCACTAAATTGTTTATAATTTCAAAAATAAAAGTGATCTCAAATAAATTCTTCATTCCTTAAGTTATGTTAAAAAGTTTCTATTTTTAAGAAAGTATTAGCTCTTTAAGGACAAATAAAATTTAATTTTGAATGGATTTTCCCTTCCCCCAAACTTAAGTTTTGGTATACTATGATAATTTGAAAGTATGAGAGAAAGAAAATCATAAGTATTTTTAGTAAGTATGTAAAAACAATCTTAAAAAGAAAAATTAACTTCTAATCATGCTTTTATGAATAATTAAGATAAAATTGAAGCATGTATATAGAAAAGTAAGCGAAGCTAATTTTATGATGATATTAAATTTGAAACAGAATTAAAACAGAGCAAAATAATTAAGTAATAAACATTAAACTAAAACAACATATAAACTAATTCTAAATTCAGTCTCAATACAATAGAATCCTAATACTAAATAGTCAACATACATCAAATACAAAACTAACCAACAATCCAAATAAAACAAACTAATAGAGTAACACATGAAAGAAATCGATAACAACTAATCACTAGCTATAGCCTCATCATCATCTTCATCACCAAAGGAATATTCTACGTCCTTAGGATCAAAAAATGGTGTGAATCTAGGAAAAGTAGGAAAACTAACATCATGTTCACCCTTCAGAAATCTGACTAGGGCTTCATCATACTCAGCATCATAATTACTCTTCCTCTGGGTATAATCAGATAAATGATCTAGTTTTCTATCAATAGTATCAATCCTGCATTGAGTTTGAAATAACTCCTGCTGATGTTCTAAAACGGATCATGCTTTGATTCCCAGAAATCTGATGGTGGCTCAGCAGAAGTAGAGGGTCTAGAAGTAGAAGGTCTACCTGAAGTATGTGCAGAAGTAGAAGGAGCGGTCAATCTCTTCCCTCGAAGACGATCATAGATACTAACACTCTCCCGCCCGATTGGCTTAGTAGACTTCGACTTCTCCTCGAAATATCAACAGTGACTCCATTACTAACACATAGTGAATAGATCAAAGATGGAAATCCCAATCCAACAGAAGTGTTGGATCTTGCAGTAGACTCCACAGAATCATAAATAATGCTCCTGACATCAATAGGTTTCCTCTCCTGAATGCAGTAATTTAAGATCGCTCGATCTCTAGTCACTTCACTCAGGTGGTTGGAAGGTAACAATGTTGCAGAAATAAAGTAGTGCCATGCTTTAGATACACCATTTAATTCAGAGGATTTGAAGTTTACCCTCTTTCCGTTCCTGATCTTCCAAGATCCTATACCGTTAGTCAGATAAGCAATAATCATGTCCAAATCTCCCTCAGATGGTGATAATCCAGAATAATAGCACTCAATAGTCGGTGGCAGGCCATAGAATATGTTGATTCTTTCTGGACTAAATCCTACTCCGATACCTCTGACAAAGACTTCATAATCCTCGGCATCCAGAAATTTGCATAAAATTCTCGAACAATCGGGATAACAGCAATAGCAGTAAAGTAACAAAATAGTTGTCAGTTGTGCGCAACGATAGTGTTTTCAATCATCTCCCCAGGATGATAAAAACTTCGTTCCGAGATGAACTTTCTCGACGACGCAAGTTCGTGGAAGCAAAAATGCGCAGCCGCAGTTGGAAATTTGTTGCTATCAAAATTTTCTCGTCCTTTCCCGCGCTTAGATTTTGGAGCCATCTAAACGTGAAAGAAAACAAGAAGTAATTTAGGAATCAAAGATTTAAACTCTTTTTAAGTTTATAAAACTTAAATAAGTTTAAAAATCCAAAGAAATTACTAAAAATTGAATATTTTTTTTTTAAATTTTCGGTTCTTAGCAAAACTTAGGGAAATCTATGGTGAAAATTGAAAATAAAGGGTTTAAACTGTAGATCTGAGCTTGAGACGAAGAAACCGAGTGATTTCGCGCTCAAATCCTTGATGTTTTGACCTCAAAATGGATCTAGAGGATGTATTTTCACGATAATGGGGAAGAAGATGAAGCTTAGGCTAAAAAAATGGCTTTTGGGGGTTATTTAAGTAAATTTTCGGGTACATGCTGAACTAGCGCTTAGGCGCCGAATTCTGGGGCCTAGGCGCCAGACATGCCTTTCACAAAAAAAATTTTTTTAAATTTATTTTTCCACCAAAATTCATAAATTCAACTTCCAATTACTCATATCAGAGTAGAGCTTCAGTTTCTAACTTCCACAACATTTTTCAAAAAATTATAAAAATTAAATATTGAATCCACCAATCAAACATAAGGTTTTCAATCAAACTCACTAATTTCCATTTAAAATCTTAAATTTTGACTCAATACATTCCAGATAAGTACTACATTTGATTCAAGTTCCTAATACACACTCAATCATAACAATTTCAAAGCAAATACAACACACATTGAACATGAAAGCAAATATACTAACAAGCACAATCGATTCTCTAAATCGATACAACGACTCAACAAACCATAATAACTAACTCTTTACCAGAATATTCTAATCTTCACAAGGGAAATTGTGTATTCCACTTGGAAAGAATACTATCGCTCTCGGGAAATCTGTAGCCATCTTTTCATCAATCCATTTGTTCTTCACATACATTTCAACTTGAGCATATTGATAAGCCGCAATTTGATCAAATTGAAGTTTCATTTGCCATTCTAGATGTTCAACTTGATGAAACATCTCATGAAGGCGATCTCCAATCCTTTTAAAATCTTCTTCAAACTTATCCAAACAACTAGAAATTTTCTATAAACTTACAGCGATGAAACCATTGAAGTAGGGTTGAGGATCCCTTGAGACCTTGTCCCTAGCCTCTTCTCCATGATTTCTCCTTTCAATTTCTTCAAAAATTTCTTAAATCTCTCAAGAATGAAATGTAAGGGACGTAATTTTGATTGTTTGATGGTTAGGGAAGAAGATGGGTTGATTTAAAGGAGTAAATCGTGTGAAAAACTGAAAATTTTTTGTTTTTGCATGACCCAGTAACCGTGGCGCTTAGACGCCGAATCTGGCGCCTAGGCGCCGGACCTATTGATACATAGTTGATTCTGGCGCTTAGGCGCCGAATTCTGGCGCCTAGGCGCCGGAACTATGTTCAACTCCTGTTTCGCCTAATCGTCAAATTTTCAAAATTTCGTTCTCCAAGATAGGTAAATTATACCTGGTAAGAGTAATTTAGACTCGATAACTCACATTGTAAACTATCATAATGAAGGTTAACTTGATCTCCTTTTTACTCATATTTAAAATAGAGTGATCCTATTTTTAAATCTTACATACCTCAAAATAATTTTCAGCCTAAGTCAACCAAGACTTATGAGCATCAAAATTCTAAAGTATTATAAAATTAATCAAGATCGAGGTATAACATTACATTAAAACACAAAAACACAAGATAATTATGGGTTGCCTCCCATAAAGCGCTTGTTTAACGTCGTCAGCCCGACTTAAGTAAATCTTTAATCAGGTTGACTCAATTCATAAGCCTCTTTATAAATCTTCTTAATATCTCCCAAATAAGGCTTCAATCTTAATCCATTTACTTTAAAAATTTTTCTAGTTTTGGGATCTTTAATATCCACGACTTCCATAATGGTATACTTTCTCAACAAAATAAGGTCCAATCCATTTAGATCTTAATTTTCCAGGAAAAAGTCTTAAACAAGAATTAAACAGTAAAACTTTTTGTCCATGCTAAAAAATTTTTCCTAAAATTTTCTTATCATGCAACATCTTCATTTTCTCTTTATAAATTCTCGCATTTTCATACGATTCGTTTATAATTTCTTCCATCTCATTTAGTTGCAAAAATCTTTTTTCTCCTGCTTTATTCAAATTAAAATTAAACTCCTTTATCGCCCAATAAGCTTTATGTTCAAGTTCTACAGGTAAGTGACAATTTTTACCATAAATTAACCGGTAAGGTGACATTCCGATTGGCGTCTTATAAGTCGTTCTATAAGCCCATAATGCGTAATCAAGTCTATCAACCCAATCGCGTTCTTTTAGGATTAACAGTCTTTTCTAAAATTCTTTTAATTTCTTTGTTTGATACTTCAGCCATTCCACTAGTTTCGAGGGTGATAAGCGATTGCAATTCTATGTTTGATTCCAAATTTTTATAGTAATGATTGAATTCTTATATTCCTGAAATGACTTCCACCATCAGTGATAATTACCTTACGCATTCCAAATCTTGAAAATATCATTTTCTTTAAAAATTTTGAAACACTTTTGGAATCACAGTTTGGTAAAGCAACAGCTTAAATCCACTTTAAAACATAATCAACTACTAATAAAATATAAATTTTTTCAGATGATGGAACAAATGGTCCCATAAAGTCTAATCCCCATATATTAAAAATTTCAACTTCCAATATATAGTTTAAAGGCATTTCATCTTTCCTAGATATATTTCCTATCCTTTGACATCAATCACATGTTTTCACATATTGTCTCACATCTTTAAATAAGGTAGGCCAATAAAATCCAGAATTTAATTTTAAATGCAGTTTTATCTATGCCAAAGTGTCCTCCAAAATCAGAATCATGACATTTTTGAATAATAGCAAAAGTTTTCTCATAAGGTACACATCTTTGAATCATAGAATCTTTACCAATTTTAAATAAATGAGGTTCTTCCCAAATATAAGATTTAACATCATATTTAAATTTCTTAATAAATTTGTTATCCAAGTCATAAGGCAAAATATTGCTAACTAAATAATTAACAATATCAGCATACTACGGTGTTTTGTATCTTTGAATAACATATAAAGATTCATCAGGGAATTTCTCATATATATTTTCTTCCGAAATAATATCATTTTTAATTCTAGACAAATGATCGGCAATTTGGTTTTCGAGTTCCTTTTCTATCTACTATTTGAAAATCAAATTCTTGTAGAAGTAAAACCCATCTTATAAGTCTAGGTTTAGAATCCTTCTTAGATATTAGATATTTAATAGCGGAATGATCAAGTATGAACTATGCATTTAGTACCAAGAAGATAAGGTCTAAATTTATCAAAGGCATACACTATAGCTAGAAGCTCTTTCTCAGTGGTAGTGTAATTTCTTTGTGTTTCAGGTGAGAGTTTTACTAGCATAATATACAACTTTGAAAACTTTCTCATATTTTTGTCCTAATACGGCTCCAATTGTAAAATCACTTGCATCACACATTAATTCAAAAGATTTATTCCAAGTCGAGTGCAACAATGATATGTGCGAGTTATTAATTTTTCTTTTAGAATATTAAAAGCATTAATACATTCTTCATTAAATTCAAATTGTGCATCTTTTTCTAATAAATGACAAAGAGGTTTAGCAATTTTAGAAAAATCATTTATATATCTTCTATAAAATCCAGCATGACCTAGAAAACTTCTCACATCAGTAACAGTAGTAGGTGGTTGCAATTCAGAAATAATTTTCACTTTTGCTTGATCTACTTCCATCCCTTTCCGTGATACTTTGTGTCCAAGTACAATGCCTTCTGTGACCATGAATTGACATTTTTCCCAGTTAAGAACTAAATTTGTTTCTTCGCATCTTTTCAGAACTTTGGCTATGTTTTCTAAACAAGATTCAAAAGAAGTTCCAAAGATTGAAAAGCCGTCCATGAATATTTCAATTCCTTTGTCAATCAAATCACAAAATATTGACATCATACATCTTTGAAAAGTTGCAGGTGCATTACATAAACCAAAAGGCATTCTTCTAAAAGCAAATGTTCCATAAGGACTTGTTAATGTTGTCTTTTCTTGGTCCTCAGAAGCAATAAGTAATTGATGATAACCAGAATATCCATCCAGAAAACAAAAATATGAGTGTCCAGCTAATTTATCGAGCATTTGATCCAAGAAAGGTAAAGGAAAATGATCCTTTCTAGTGGCTTTATTTAGTTTCCTATATTCAATACAAATTCGCCATCCAGTAACTTGTCTTGTAGGAATAAGTTCATTTTTATCATTAAAAATGACAGTTACACCTCCTTTCATCGGAACACAATGAATAGGACTTACCCATTGACTATCTGAAATAAGATAAATAATACCAGCATCTAACAACTTAATAATTTCTTTTTTTACAACCTTTTTCATAATAGGATTTAATCTTCTTTGCGATTCTATAGTAGGTTTGAAATTTTCTTCCATTAAAATTTTGTACATGCAAAAGGAAGGGCTTATTCCTTTTATATCAGCAATAGTCCAACCAAAAGCTTTCTTATAATTCTTTAACACACCTAGTAATTTTTCTTCTTGATCTTTACTCAGTTCAGAAAAAATAATAACAGGTAAAGTTAACGAATTTCTAAGAAAAGCATATTTTAAATGGGAAGGTAACATTTTTAATTCCAGTTCAGGTGCTTTTTTAATTGAGGGTAAAAGTATATCATTTTGAGTTATGTCTAAATTTTCCCAATTATCTTTAATAAAATGAGTCTCTTCTTCATCTACTATTTCATCTTCATCAGTTAAAAATTCAAATTTTTCTTCAGAAATCACTTTACATTTTTCTTGATAATGTTTTTCAATTAAATAATCAATTATATCCATTCGATAACATTTCTCTTTATCAGGGTACTTCATTGATTTAAGAACATTGAATTTAATTTCTTGATCATTGACTCTCATGGTTAATTCTCCTTTTTGCGCATCAATCATAACTCGTCCGGTAGCTAGAAAAGGTCATCCTAAAATAATAGGTATCTCTTTATCTTCTTCCATATCAAGGACTATGAAATCTATAAGGAAGATAAATTTATCCACTTTAACAAGGACATCCTCTATAACTCCTTTAGGATAAGTGATGGATCTATCAGCTAACTGAAGAGTTACAGTGGTGGGAGTAATATCTCCTAAATCCAATCTTCGAAAGATAGAAAATGGCATGAGATTAATACTTGCTCCTAAATCACATAAACTTTTCCGCAAAATTTTTCTCCAATAGCACAGGGTATAGTGAAACTTCCAGGATCCTTAAGCTTTTCAGGTAATTTCTTTTGAATTATTGCACTGCATTCTTCACTTAATACAACAGTTTCAAAAACTTCAAATTTTCATTTTTTGCTTAAAATATCCTTCATAAATTTTGCGTAAGTTGGCATTTGTTCCAAAGCTTCAGCAAAAGGTATGTTAATAGTAAGTTTCTTAAAAATTTCAATGAACTTAGAAAATTGATGATCAAGTTTATGTTGTTTAAGCCTTTGAGGAAAAGGTGGTGGTGGTTTT
This sequence comes from Papilionanthe hookeriana x Papilionanthe teres, assembly GCA_022702705.1. NCBI lineage: Eukaryota > Viridiplantae > Streptophyta > Magnoliopsida > Asparagales > Orchidaceae > Papilionanthe > Papilionanthe hookeriana x Papilionanthe teres. The sequence goes on along the minus strand of CM040424.1, from coordinate 37,777,384 downwards.
TCAACTTCCACATTAACAGGTATAACAGTCTGATCTTGACTAGGAGAGAGAGTTTTTTTAGGTTTTTCAATCTCTTCAACCTCAATCTCTTTTTCAATTTCATTCTACAATCTTTCTTTTAATTCCTTTCCACTTCTAAGTTGCACAGCTTTAACTTGTTCATGTTCTTTTCCAGTTTCCTTTGGATTGATTTCAACATTACTAGGAAGTGCTCCTACAGGTCTGTTATTAATTAAAGTAGCAATTTGTCCCATTTGATTTTCAATATTACAAATAGCCGTATTTTGATTTTGTAATTGATTATTCATTTGCATAATTAATTCTTCTATTGATAACTTTTTCTGTTGATTATTAAATCCAGGAGGTTTATAATTTGAATTAACTTGATTATTCCAATTTCCAGTGGGATGAGATTGATTATTACCCCATTGTTGTTGGAACTATTCCAGTTAAAATTAGGATGATTTTTCCACCCAGGATTATAATAATTTGAATAACGATTATTTTTACAGGCAATAGCTTTTAAAGTTTCAATAGTTTGAGAATCTTCAATATTAGCAAAGTTATTATGCGAAATATTAATTGCAAAATTATCTAATTTCTTAGACATTGCTGCAACTTGTGAAGCTAAGATAGAAAAGGCTTCATTATCTTGAATACTGGCCATCTTTTAAGGGTTAATCCTTTCGAAAGGCCATTGAAAATTGTTATTACCCATTTCTTTAATTAAAGTGTAAGCTTCTTCAAATGATTTAGACATTAAAGAACCCCCAGAGCAGACAGATCAATAATTGATTTTAAAGATCCAATTAATCCATTATAAAATGTTTGAATAATCAACCAATCGGGTAAAGCATGATGAGGACATTTTCTTAATAGTTCTTTAAATCTTTCCCAAGTTTCATATATTGTCTCCCCGTCAAATTGACTAAACGAAGTAATATCATTTCTTAATTTAGCGAGTTTTAGAAGGAGGAAAATATTTAGCAAGGAATTTTTGTGCCATTTCAACCCATGTTTTAATAGAACCGGTCGTTAATGAGTTTAACCACATCTTTGTTTTATCTCTTAAAGAAAAAGGAAAGAGTCTAAGTCTAATAAGCATCATCGAAACATTGTTATATTTAAAGGTAGCACAAAGTTCTAAAAAACTAACAAGATGTAAATTTGGATCCTCATTTGGTGATCCACCAAATTGATTGTTTTGCACCATTTGAATAATAGACAGTTTAAGTTCAAAAGAATTAGCATCTACAGTGGGTATTTGAATACTACTATGAAGTTCATCAACTGTAGCGTTAGCATAATCCCTAAATGGTTTATAAACATTTTGATCATTAAGTTCAATTGGATTTTGTAAAGTAGCCATTTCTTGAAATTTTTGAATTTGTTTTCCCTTTTTAATTTTTCTAATTGTTCTTTCCAATTCAGAATCTAAAGGTATTAATCCTTCAGAACCAAATCTTCGCATAAAACAAGCAATAAATATAAAATTTAACTATTCTATTTCTTTCTTCCTTTGATTTCTTCCCTGGCAACGGCGCTAAAAACTTGACCCGACCGCCGCGCTTAACGCATAAATGTTTTCTTCCAAAAGATAGCCAAAAAGCTTTGACTCGATTTATAAATAGCGGCTAGTGTATAAAATTAATATTATATAATTTAGTAATATTTTTACACACTAGGGGTACTAAGCAAGTATACGTATCGTTTCAAGTAATATAGGGTTTTTAAACAAAGACCCCGGTATCGATCCCACAGGGAAGATTTATAGAAATAAATTTTATATAAAGTGAAAGCGAAATAAAATAGTAAAAATATTTTTATTTTGATTATAAATTACTATTAATTTGCTAGATAGAATTAAAGAAAACAATAATAAGAAAATGATTTTATGAACTCTATATAAAATATACAACTTTCTTTCCTTCAATTAATCTAAGATTTTTAAGATAATTTAATATTCGTTGGAGAATTTAATTTATGGTATTGTGCCAAATAGAAGTATTCCTATTCTTTACCCCTTGATCCAGGCGCAAAGAACATTGACTAATTTACAGAATAGGTCCGGTGTATTGTTAGTAGAATGGGTTAATCTAGGCTCACACTTCTAGATGTCCAAGGGTGGCTATAGTCGGCCCTACTAGTGACCCTTTCCTAGTCTATAAATGAAATTATAAGAATTTAGTCTGTCACTCTAAAAACTTATCAATTCTACACCCTTTAAATATTATCTTCCTATTTATTTGCACTTCACCATGAATAGCCCGCACATGGCCTTCGACTACCCAAGGATTCATGTGACATTTACAAGTTAAGAGTTCTTTTCCTTCAAGGTTTTCTAAACTCTTCAACAGGTTTTAACAATTCAAACGGCCCATTTAAAATGTAAAGTAAGATCAGGAATTAATGTCATCACAATGTTTTGAAAATATTTTGAATTTTAATTCTCCATCGAATCTTTATATTATCTTATCTATCTCTTCATAATTGAAGTAAGAAAGTAACTAACTACTCAGAACACATTGAAAATTAATAACAAAATATGATAAATAAACTTTGAATCAAATGTAAATATATACTTATCTCAAATATTTCTTCTATAGATCTTCTGATTCCTACTGACTCCACAGTGTATCGAACTCCGGATGCAATAACTTGAAAATAAACTCACTAAACTAAACAAAAGTGGCCCTAAATTTCTCTCTCTAATTCTCTCTCTAAGGATGAGAGATCCTAAAGTAGATAAGAGAAACGGGTATAATGGGAGGGGCACGTTTTCTGAAGAAATGGACCTCTATTTATAGGCTTCAAGAGTTGCCTTGAGGCACCTCTTCAAAACATGTCCACATTCAATGAATCTTCTAGAAGGTCGGTCTAGCGCCTAGGCGCCGGAATCTGGCGCCTAGGCGCCGGAATTTGGCGCCTAGGTGATGGACACCGCGTCCAGTTCTTCGCACCTCTTCACTTTGGCTCGCACCTCTTCGCTATTAAAACCGTTTTGGAGCGTCCAAATGCAATGTATCACATGTCCTATTATCAAGGAACAACTGCCAGCCTTCTAGAATGTCCAATAACCGCCACTCCGTCAAAATAACTGATCAAACTTTGTCAAAAACTTGACTGTTTTCGTATCGAGTCTAGCGCCTAGGCGCCAGGCCATATTTTTTTATATTTTTGGTATTTTGCTCCATTTTTATTCATTTTTGCTCCTTTTTCCTTCTTAGACCTTTTTACATTACCTACATCCAAAAACACAAGAAATTCCTTTCATTAAAGCATAATATCCTTAGAAATTAATAAGAATTAAGATATAAAGAAATAGGTATTTTTTTATAGATCAATTGCACTATGATCCGAGAGGGCGGTGTAATTTTTAACAAAAATGGAATCACATTCAAATTTCATGGATGGTAAAGTTCTTGGGGGTTGAGTGCAAATAAAGAGGGAAATATACTTTTGTGGGTGTAGAATTGGAGATTTTTTGTTGACAGACTAAAATCCTCAATTTGGTCCTAATGTTTGGAAACTAAAGCGAGAGTTAGCCTTCAGGTAAAAGAAAGTGGGAGCTCTGGAGTGAGAGCTAGTATCCTCCTAGCCTAACCACGGATTTCGGGACTAAACCTAGGATTAGCCAATGTTCTTTATGCACTCGGAAGAGGGTAAAGAATAGGATTGCTCCTATTTGGCACATACAATATTTAATTCATCTCATTCCTTTACATTATTCAATTCACTACATAAGAATAGTAGATTTTATTATCTCAAGATTCACCAAACCAACTCATCCAGAAAAGTTATCTTTAGAAGTAATATTTGCATTTAAGAATAGTTATTATTCTTACTTATAATCATCTGCATTAGGAGTATTTGTTAAATAAAACACCACTTATATCGACCCTCTAATCTAAAGTATGATAATAGTAGACTAGAATTTGACTAAGAACCTCCTACCTCGCTTCCCTTTGGGATTGATAAATGGGACTCCACTAGATCCCTGTGTTACTTGAGCAATACATAAACTTGCATTTGAAATTGTGACTTTACAAAATAATTATAAATATATAAATCTTGGTTCATAAATTCTTGCATAAAAAAAAGTTGATCAAGTTTTTGGCGCCGTTGCCGGGGAAGCTACGGTAAGAACTTTAGGAGAATTTTAGTTAAAGTAATTAGGCTTAGAATTGGAAAAATTTAGTGTCGTAAAATTGTTTTTGTGTGAAAAGTGTTTTTTGGTATGCAAAAGTGCTGTCAAAAAACTATTTGTGTGAAAAATAAAGTGTTTGTAAAAATGTTTTGTTATGTTGAATATATTTTTCATTTTATTTGTTTTATTGTTAATGTATTATTTGTTGTGTTATGTATGCAAAAGAACGGATCTGTAGGACTTGAGCCTATTGGTGAAAAGTTTGAAAAATGGAAAAAATAGAAAAACTGAAAGGACTTGAAAAACTAGAAATGGAAATGGAAAACTTTCAAAATAATCACTTGGAAAATCATCATAAATCATTGAGGGATAATGTAAATCCTACGATATATGTACTTCACTCAAGTATATAAAACCTTGTCGTAGACGCTGACTCGTTTGAACTAAAACTAGCGATTATCCAACTTGTGCAGAACAACCAGTTTGGGGGAACTCCTTCGAAAGATCCCTATTTACACTTATCTAGCTTTTTAGAACTTTGTGTTACAATTTGTTATAACGGTATATCAGGCGATGTTGTTGGGCTAAAGCTTTTTCCTTTCTCTCTAAGGGATAAGGCTAAAATGTGGTTGTACTCATTAGCACGTGGTTCTATTAAAAATTGGGAGGAGTTAACTCAAAAATTCCTTGCTAAGCATTTTCCACCTTCAAGGACTACTAAACTTAGAAACGATATTATCTCATTTTGTCAGTACAAAGGGGAATCAATATATGAAGCTTGGGAAAGATTTAAGGAACTCCTAAGAAAGTGTCCACATCATGCTCTGCAAGATTGGCTAATCATTCAAACTTTTTATAATGGGTTATTAGGATCCCTTGGGATCATTATTGATGCTATTGATGGTGGTTCATTAATGTGAAAATTATTTGAGGAAGCATATGCATTAATTGAAGAAATGGCTACAAATGATATTCAATGGCCCTCTGCAAGGGTAAATCATAAAATGTAGCAAGTGTTCATGATACAGATGTGATTGTAATTCTTGCATCTCAGTTTGCTGCAATATCAAGAAAGTTAGACCAATTTGGCATGAACCAGCCTCAATTTTCTCCTATAAGTGAGGAAAGTTTATTAGGGCATATGATTGATTCCAACTTATTATATGAGACTTTAAGTACCATAAACAACCCGTATTCTAACTTTTACAAACCAAGTTGGAAGAACCATCCTAATTTTAACTAGAATCATACTTCTGAGGGTGGAAACCAACAATGGGAAAACAATCATGCAAATCCTAATGGAAGTTGGAATAAGCAGCAGAACAAAAACTATAGACTTTCATATCCACTGGACTCTAACAATGATTAACTATTTAAGGATAAAAAGATGTCTTTAGATGAAGTGGTATTGCAAATGGGAAACCAGTTGCAACGTCAAAAAGCTGCGATTATAAACATAAAGAATCAGCTGGGATAAATTGCTAACTCACTTAGCAATAGACCCCAAGAAACACTTCCTAGCAACACTGATATCAAACCTAAAGAGAACAAAAATGATCCAACTGAGAGAAAAGATGATGATTGTTTTTGGATGGATGAAATTGATTATTTAAGTAAAGACAATTTCCAAAAAAGTTTTGAAAGTAAATTAACATATGAGATCGAAATGGACATTCATGATGAGTTAAAAATATTATCTAAAGAAGACTGTATGAATGTTTAGGAGAGGTGTAAAATGATGGACACTACCAAAAATAGTGAACTTTTAATTCCATCTGTTTAAAAATCTCATGAACTTAAGATGGATGTACCCCATACAATTTTAAGCCTACCTATATAGGGAATTCATCTACACCACCAGTCTTTATATCTTTAGATTCGACTTAATCACAAGAAAAACGTGAATTTATTGATGGACAAGATAAAGATATCAATCTAAAACTTTAAAGAGAATTTGAGGATATATTTCAAAAGAACCTTGAGTTGACAAAAGAGGATAAGGATATTGAAAGACCATTGGCAGGCATTCCTAAGGAATTAAAAAAATTATTTCCTCAACTATGACAGAAATAGAAAGACCGCCTTCATCATTTAATAATTATCAAGGGGAAAAATTGGAAGATAATTTAAAACAAAAGAGTAACATAGAAGAAATTGATCCAAAATCTGAACTATGTAGAGAGAATCCAATCCAAAATTTGAGAGATCTTGAATTATCATATAAAGATCCATTTCTTATAAATTTCAAGGATGATATTAATATACAAATTTAGAAAATCAATAGAATAATATTGAATCTAGAAAGAAATATGAGGAACAATGATATAAATCAATCTGAAAAGGAAGAGCTGAACGAAAAATTAAAATTTAAGAATTTTGTAGGAATCCCTATATTTGAAAAAGATTGGACGATTGATCAATGATTATTTAATTGGAATTTTGATCCAGGAGGAATCATTTGTCGGACCCGTGACGTTAAGATCAAGCACTTTATGGGAGGTAACCTATAGTTATCAGTGTGTTTTGATTTAGTATGCTTGAGAGTCATGATTATTAGTGTTGTATTGTGTTTGCTTTAGTGTGGATTGATCAGCTTGATTAATGATCAGTGAATGTTTGGATTGTTAGTGGATTGAGTTGATCTTTATGTTTCATTATGGATTGATAAGTTTGATTGTTGTTTGTGAATATTTTGATTGTTAGTAGTTTGATTTGATCTTTATGTGTCATGAGGGAGATGATTCCTTCACTTCTTATATGGTTAGACTTGTATGTTCTCTTGCAGTAGTTGGATTAACGAGTTCACTACAACTCGGGTCTTCCTCTGACTTGAGTTTTACAAGAGATATCATGAATATGAATAGTGACAGATCCATCTTAATTTTGTTACTTCCTTTCTCTAACTTTATTTTCATTTGATAGAAGTCATCGATGCACCAAAAATATATAATGTTTTTGCTAAATAATTTTACCCATTTTTGGTGATATTGCACTTTAAAGAAAGATATTTTTCATGATTTTTTGCAGGTATGATAATTTTAGGTGATTGGAGCAAAAAGAAGCGAAAGGAACAAATTTTGAGCAAAAAGGAGCAAAAAGGAGGAAGACAGCTTCTTGCACCGCCGGTGCCATTTTCCTGAGAGCTCTAAAATTAATCGGGCGATAGAGCGCCGCCGGTGCCCAATGTTGGTGCAATTCAAATTAAAAGAGTTTTGGCGACTTTTTGAAGGTATGCTTAAGGTAACTCTTAGGAATTCATTTCTAACTTATAAGTAACTGTTTTTGGATAAAAATGACTGTAGAGTTCTGTGGTTTTTAGTGTGGTTCTAGAGACGGACAGTGTGTGTGTTGAGTGTTAGGGTTTAGAAGAGTGTGTGTAGAAGTGAGAATTTGAGAGGGATTCTTCTCTATGGAGTGAAGGAGGAGTAAAGTGAGAGATTGCTTCTTCCTTTCCATTCTAAAGAGGGAATTGAGTGTTGCAAAGAAAAGAGAATATGATTCAAAGGAACTTTAAGGGATTTACATTGGGGAAGAGAAAGAGATAAGTTGTATTTGTTTTTGTGGTTTGTATGACTTTTCTTTTATATATAAAATCCATGTTTTATTGTGTCTTCTCCATGAATTCTGAGTAGTCTCCTTTTTCTTTCTTCTTGCATAGAGATGTGATGATGTGATGATGTGGATTTGAAGTGCTTTTAAAGTAATGAAGAAATTGTGATGGTTTTTCATTTAGAACTTAATTTACTTTTCGATCTGGCCAATTAAATTGTTAAAATATGTTGTTGAACATTAACACTGAAAGGATTTAGTGTCCTACAATAATAATGAAGAATTCATTCAATATCCATGAATGAATTGCGTAGTTCATGGGAATTGAGTGCAAATAAATAGGAAAATGTGTTTTTATGGACTTCAAATTGCAAGTTTCAGGGTGACAGGCTGAGATCTTCAATTTGGTCCTAAGATTAGTAACTAAACTCGGAGGTTAGCCTTCAGGTGAAGGTGAGTGGGAGCTCCGTAGTGAGAGCCGGTATCCTCCTAGTCTAGCATTAGATTTAGTGATTGAACTTAGGATATGTCAATGTTATTTTCATGGAAGACGGGGTACTCTTTTGAGGGTAAAGAAACATTTATACTCCTATTTGACACAATAAAATAAAACAATCATTCCATATCATTCACACATCATATACTTGATGCAAGAGGAAAGATACTTTTCTTATATATCAAAACCTTTCAAATACATAGCTTAGTGTGTGTCTGTTAGTTAATTCTTTTTTAAAGATATTAGAAGTAATTGTAGTATACTTAATTGTACCGTTTTCTGCATCCTGTTAGTAGAAGTAAACATAAACCTTAATTGCGAAATGAGTATTGGAATTCAGTACTACGTTATCTATTGTAAGAATCGTGCCTTCCCTATGGGATTGATAACCGGGACTCTATTAAAGCCCTGTATTACTTGATATGATACGTATACTTGCATTGAATGTTTGGACTTTACAAAATCATAATAAATATATATATATATATATATATATATATATATATATATATATATATATATATATATATATATATTAGTTTATAAGTCTTGCAATATAAAGTCCACTGCATCAAGTTTTTTGGCGCCGTTGCCGGGGAAGGTATTAACCGTATCATTTGATAATATAGTAACTGAAAACCTTTACTTTGTAGTTTGTAATTGTGTGTTTGTTTACTTTTTATTGTATTTTTGTGATCTTATATGTGTAGTAGTGAATCTATAGGTTTAGTACCTTATGATTCGGAGTTAGAGCGTACTATTAGAAAAATTAGAAAACAGTAAAAACAAACTGAAAATCCTTGCGAAATGGCGAATAATCAAGATAATTAGAGACATGATATCAGAAGTTTGCCAAGACCTTTAAGAGATTATGCTATCCCAACAGCAGATGAAATTCATGTGACTATTCAAAATCCTGATGTTGCCGCTAATTCATTTGAACTTAAATCTGCTACTATCCAAATGGTACAAAATAATCAATTTCGAGGAACATCTAATGAAGATCCAAATTTACATCTCGTTAATTTTCTAGAACTGTGTGCTACTTTTAAATATGACGGAGTGTCGAATGATGCTGTTAGACATAGACTTTTTCCTTTTTCATTAATGGATAAAGCTAAGGCGTGGTTAAATTTGTTAACACCTGGATCTATTAGAACTTAAGGAGAACTGTCTCAAAAGTTTTTATCAAAATATTTTCCTCAATCAAAGACTGCTAAGTTAGGAAATGATATCACATCTTTTGGTCAGTTTGAAGGAGAATCAATATATGAAGGTTGGGAAAGATTTAAAGATCTTCTTAGGAAGTGCCCACATCATGCGTTACTAGAGTGGTTAATAATTCAAATATTTTACAACGGATTAGTAGGATCATTGAGATCGATTATAGATGTTACTGCTGGAGGATTGTTAATGTCAAATCCTTTTGATGAAATTATACCCACGAGACAAATTAATGGATGGCAAATTTGTATTGACTATAGGAAATTAAATGCTGCCACCTGAAAAGATCACTTTCCTCTTCCTTTTCTCAATCAAAAGCTGGAAAGACTTGCTAGATACAAGTACTATTACTTTCTAGATGGATATACTGGTTACCATCAAATACCTATTTCTCCTAAAGATCAAGAAAAGACAACATTTACTAGCCCTTACGGAACCTTTATTTTTCGAAGAATGCCTTTTGGACTGTGTAATGCACCTGCAACGTTTCAGAGATGTATGATATATATCTTCAGCAGTATGAATAGAAGTTTTCATGGATGATTTCTCTGTATTTAGGACTTCATTTGAAATCTTTTTGGAAAACTTAGCAAAAGTTTTAGTGCTTTGTGAAAAATTAAATTTAGTTTTGAATTGGGAGAAATGTCAATTTATGGTTGCAGGAGTAATTGTGCTTGGCCATAAAATTTCTGAATATGCTATGGAGGTCGACCCTACTAAAACTAGAGTGATTGAGAGATTGCCACCACCCACTACTGTGAGAGAGGTGAGGAGTTTCCTAGGACACGCTGGATTTTATAGGCGATATATTAAAGATTTTTCTAAAATTACAAAACCTTTGTGCCGACTTCTAGAAAATGATAGAAAATTTGATTTTAATGATGAATGTTTGCATGCTTTCGAATTATTGAAAGAGAAATTAATCACTGCACCTATAATTGTTTCACCTGATTGGAAGAAAATATTTGAACTTATGTGTGATGCTAGTGATTATGCGATTGGAGTAGCATTGGGGCAAAGGCATGATAAAGTTTTCAAAGTCATTTACTTTGCTAGTAAAACTCTTAATGAAGCTCAAATTAATTATACCACTACTGCAAGAGATTTATTATCCATAGTATATGCTTTTGAAAAGTTTAGACCTTATTTAATTGGAGCTAAAAAGTAGTGTGCATACAGACTATTCAACTATCAAATGTTTAATGCAACAGAATGATGTCAAACCTAGACTGATTAGATGGATACTTCTTCTGAAAGAATTTGATTTTGTGATAGTTGAAAGGAAGGGATCTAATAACCAAATAGCTGATCATTTGTTGAGATTAGAATATGATAAATTATCTAAATTTGAGAAGGAAGTTACATAAAATTTCCCTGATGAACAACTTTATACTATTATTGGAAGAGATTTGCCTCGGTATGCTGATATTGTGAATTATATTGTGAGTAATATTGTATCACCAGATTTAACAAGGAAACAATAAAAGAAGTTTAAATATGATGAAAAATTCTATTTTTGGGATGAGTCATATCTATATAAACAGTGTAAGGATCTGATTATTAGAAGATGTGTGCCATAGAAAGAAACTAATTTAATTATTCAACGATGTCATGATTCTGAATTTGGAGGTCATTTTGGTGTTGATAAAACTGCTTTTAAGATTTTACAATCTGGATTTTATTGGCCTACTCTTTTTAAGGATGTATACAAATATATTAAATCATGTGATCGATTTCAAAGAGTAGGTAATATCTCTAGAAGAAATGAAATGCCTCTAAATTATAATTTCGAAGTTGAATTTTTTGATGTATGGGGATCAGATTTTATGAGACCATTTACTTCTTCATTTAGAAATTTATATATACTGGTTACCATTGATTATGCCTCAAAATAGATTGAAGCTATTTCTTTACCTAGATGTGATGCTTGGAGTGTTTCAAATTTTTTAAAGAAAAATATATTTACGAGATATGGAATGCCGTGAGTGATTATAACTGATGGTGGATCCCATTTCAGGAATAATCAAATTAAGAGATTGACTGAGAAATATAGTATTATTCATAGAATCTCAACTGCTTAGCATCCCCAAATTAGTGGTTTAGAAGAAGTGTCTAATCGTGAGATTAAAATAATTTTAGAGAAAACTGTGGATAATCATAAATTAGATTGGTCTACTTGATTAGATACTGCATTATGGGCTTATAGAACTATTTTTAAGACCCCTATAGGATTATCTCCTTTTAGACTAGTGTTTGGTAAGACTTGCCATTTACCGGTTGAATTGGAACATAAAGCATATTGGGTGATAAAAGAGTTGAATTTTAATTTGAAAAATGCTGGAGAGAAAAGATTTATGCAATTGAATGAATTGGAGGAAATTAGAAATGCATCTTATCACAATGACAAGATCTATAAAGAGAGAATGAAATTGTGGCATGATCGGAAGATATTGAAAAAGAAACATGAACATGGACAAAAAATTTTGTTATACAACACAAGATTGAAATTATTTCCTGGAAATCTCAAGTCTAGATGGTTGGGACCTTTTACAGTTGTAAAAGTTCATTCTTTTGGAGCTGTTGATATTGAGGATCCTGATACTAGAAAGATTTTCAAGTTTAATGGGCATCGATTAAAGCCCTAGTTTAATGGGTTTCAACCCGACTTCAAAGAGGTTTTAATTCTGAGTCATCATGATTAACTGAATGGTTTGTCAGGCTGACGACTTTAAACCAAGCGCTTTGTGGGAGGCAACCCACATGTATCTTTGTGGTGTGTTTGCTTGTTTGTTTTAGTTGTGCTTTTAGATAGTTATTTTAGAATCCTAATAACTCCTAAATAATTTTAGAAAAAATTGATAAATATTGGATAGAATTGAGATATTGGCATATTTCGGATGAAACAAAGTTCGGTGCATATTTTGACCACTAGCGCCGCCGGCGGCCGAAACCTGTCTACGGTTTTTGGAGTTTCAAAATGCTATTTTTGGCGGTTTTAAGCGGGATCTTCTTCCTTATAACTCCCTAAAGTCCATTTTAAACTTCCAAACTCCAGAAAATTGAAAACTTCCTTTCCCAATTCGCATCCCATGGATTCCTACTCCATTGAAACCCCTTTATCTTGCATTTCATCCGACATAAGTTTATCAGTTTCGAGGCGCATCGATTATTCAATAAGGTGATGATGAGGAGGAGGATTATCAAGGAAAGAGGCTTTATTAATCGAGGTATGGATAATCCTACTACAAGAGTTGAAGAGATAATAAAGGAAAGACATTAGGAAGTGCTATGTTACAGTACCGCTGTCGTAGTTGTTCCGGTTGTGAAGAAATTTTATGGAAATCTTCATGGGATTAACCAAGGATTTGTCTTTGTGTGAGGTAGGTTTGTGCAAATCACTCCTGCGAGAATTAATGATCTCTTCATTATTGAGAATGTACCTATTTGCCACTATTCCAATTTTAATTCCACAAGTGATAATATGAATGATGTGTATCGTTACTTGACGGATGAAAATAAAGATTGGGAAGTTAGAGAAAATGGATAAATTAGTTTCCCTTCTGCATCTTTAAATCTGATGTCAAAGCAGTGGCATTATTTTATTTTGGCAAAGTTATTTCCAACTTTGAAGATTAGTAAAGTAACCAAGGAAAGTGTTATTTTGAATTTTTGTATTCAAACTGGAAGGCTGATTGATATTGGTAATATAATTATGAAATCAGTTTTAGGTTTGATAGTTTATGGATCCAAATATGGGCTTGGACATCCGTCCATAATATTTCTGTTATGTAGTAAATCACAAGTTCCATATGAGAGTTCGGAAAAGTTTCTTCTTCCCTGGAGGCCTATTGATCCAACTAATCTTTATGACTACCAAACAGTAGGAGATGAAGAAGATATGGATCTGCTTGCTAACCAACCAACTCAGACTTCACAACCTATTCAGCCTTATTTTGTTGAAATTTCCAAAGTGATATTGAAGAGAATCAAACAGTTAGAAAAAGAGGTACAGAATGTTATGAATGCCATCAGTAATATTTCTAATTTATTTGTTCATATAGACTGGAGGATGAAGGAACAATTTGATCACACTAGTCGGATTGAAATGGGCTTGATTAATCTGATGAAGAAGAATGTTGTGATTGCTGAAGATTTATATGATGTATTCCCATTTCATCCCTTCTACAATTTGTTCGTGCATCAGCAATCTATTGGAGATATCAGAGAGGAATAAATTTCTGAGACCGATGAGGAGTGATTACTGGATTCTGCTTATGTTTGATGTGTCTTTGTTTTACTTTGCTTAATTTTGTTTGGTGTGTTTAGTATTTGCTTTGCTTTTGCTTTGTAGTTTGCATTTGGAATTTCTATGCTTAATTTCATTGTGTGTGCTTAAACTTTAGTGCTTGCTTATCGTAGTGTAGTTGCAACACTAAGAATGTAAGATTTGTTGTTTTGATTTGATGAAGATATTAGTGTTTATGTTGTATTGTAGATATTATGTATAGAAGTATGTTTTGTGTTGTTTGTGTAAAATATTGTGTTAGTTATTGCTTGTGTGATGAAATAGATGCTTAATGAAGTGTTAAATGTCATTGTGGAGGATGAAACAATTGAAATTATGAAAAAATTTCGGACCTAGAAAAATTTTTAGATAGGCCCCGCCGGCGCCCAAATCCAGAGAGTTTGGCCTATTTAAAAAAATAAAGCGCCGCCAGCGCCCGAGTACAAAAAAAAGCCAAAAACCCTTTATTTTGAGATTTTGACCCTGAGACCCGTGGTTTTTCCCATTGTTTTCGTCTTCCTCCATTTTTGTGATTTTGAAGACCTAGGGCTTGCTAGATCTTGGATTTGAAGCGATTTCAAAGCTTTTCGAGACCGGATCTACACTTCTCTTGGTAAGAGCTTCACTTTAAGTTAAAATTTTTTTTTTCACCATAGGAATCTCTCACATTGCTTAGATTGGAATTTTGGTATTTTTGAAGAAATCTTGAGATTTCCTATGATGAAATTTGCTCTTACTTGTTTAGAATAGTATTTAGAGTTTGTTACATTGTGGATTTGGAATTTATTAGATTTTTCTTGCAATTTTTAGAAATCCACATGGCTCCAAGGATGAGTAAAGGGAAGAGAAAATTGGATTTTGATGCAGAAAGATTTGTTAATGTTAAAGCGTAGTTTCGTTTTAACTCTTACCTTTACAATAAGAAGTGTATTCAAGATTGAGCTTTTGATAGTCTTGGTAAATCTGTTGAGCAGTTAATTGCTGAGCGAAATTGGGAGAGATTTTGTTATTTTACTGCTAATGTTGTTATGGTTTTTTTTAGAGAGTTCTATGCATATGTGCCCTGGACTGAGACTCAGTATTTGCTAGTTAGAGGAAAAATTGTTGAGTTTACTCCTCAGCGTATCAATGCATTTTATCAAACTTGGGAACCTTTTGTTTGCGAACATGAAAATTTTGATACCCAAGGGGCGAATATGAAAGAAGTGATTGCTTTTCTGACAGATGGAAAAGGGGAATGGAATGTAAGTTAAAAATAGATGATTAACTTCTCCACTTCCAAGTTAAATGTTGCATCTAAAGCTTGGCACTATTTCATCTCTACAAGACTGTTACCTTCTTATCACCACAATGAAGTTACAAGAGTAGAGCAATTCTGAATTATTGTATTCAGAAGATGAATAAGATTGATATTGGAGCTATTATCTTCAAGAACATTCAGACTATTGCTAGAGACGAGACCACTGGAGGATTAGAACATCCTGCCCTAGTTCATGCCCTATGTGTTCAGTCTGGAGTAGAGTTCAACAGTTCTGAAGAGGTAGCTATACCACTGAGACCCATTACAAAGACTATTATTTGTACTTATTAGTCTCATGTGGGAGCACGAGGTGAGAGTAGGAGTTATGATATTCCTACTATAAGTTATGACATTGTATCTACATCTAAGTCCCCTACATTGTCTGATATTATGGAGCAGCTGAGATTACTGAGTGCTAGTGTGGATAGACTCCATGGTAGGATGGATGTGTTTAAGGCTAGAAGTGATATGAATGAAGATTATATGAGGAGAAGAGTCGAGTTAGATATTGCTTATCATGATGCTCAGGTTAGATTCATAAGGGGGAGACTGATGTGATAATTCCTACTTGCCCCAGCTATACACCATATAGACCTGATCCTGCTGACCCTGCTGATGAACCTGGTGATGGAGATTGGTAGTTTGTTTGTTTTTGTTTCTGTTTTTCTTGTAGTGTGTTGTGTTGTTTCTGTGATGTAATAGTTATTTACTTGTCCATGTGATGTGTAAACCTGTTAATGTATTGTTATGTTGTAATGAAAAATTGAAATTGTTAAATTAACTTTGTAGTGCTGTGATAGTTTGTTTAGTAGTTATGGTGTTTTGTTGGATGTTTAGATGTTTAAATTTCATATCTCTTTACCCTGCAAATATTTAAAAATTTTATATCACTGTTACTAACTGTTTCATGCCTGCTAGCTGTAAATTTAACTAATACTAGATAGCTTTTGAAGATTTCAAGATCCCAACACAAAAAGGTTAGTTTCTTTTACTCTCTACTGTTTCAAATTTATTGAAAAATTTAAGTTTGGGGGAGGGTAGATGACCCAAGGAAAAAAGGTTAAGATTTTCATGCCTATTTTATACTGATTTTGATGATATTGCACTTTAAAGAAGGGTATTTTTGGTGTTTTTTTGCAGGTATGAAGATTTAAGGACAAAGGAGCGAAAGTATGCAAAAAGAAGTAAATTTAGAACAAAAAGGACTAAAATATGAAAATTTGACCTAGGGCGCCGACAGCGAGGTCGATGGCGCCAACGACGTGATTCTCCGGAGAGTTCAGAATATATTCCAAGGGAGGCCGCCGACGGCTGAGGTCGAGGCCGCCGACGGCGAGATCAGTTTAAAGCACTATTTCTAGAAGGCCGCCGTCGGCCCCTTCGAGGCAGCCGTCGGCGCCTTCAAGGCCGCCGACGACGGGATCGGCGATTATTTCACAATATACGTCTAATCTGGAGCATTTTCAAACGGATGCCTGGAAAACCCTTAGAGACTCTTCAACAACTTTAAAAAGAACCGTTTTAGGCCGAAAAATTGTCCTTTTGGAGTCCTCTAAAAGTCACTAAGAGTCTGTAAAAAGTACTATTAGAGATTTATAATAGTTACTTAGTGTCCTATAGAGAGTCTACTAGTTCCCATTGTTATTAGTAAGTGTTAATTAGTGGGTTCAAATAGAGATTATGAGGAATTCTTCGAAGGATAGTAAGAGTGGAAGGGAAGTGAGAGATCTCTTCTGCATTGTCGTTTGGACGGAGAATTCCGTGTACTGTAAATAAGGAAGAGATTCAGAGGAACTTCAAGGAGTTTGCTTGGGGAGGAATTTAAGATAAATTGTGTTTATTTATTTTAGTTTGTCCTACTTTACTTTTATATATGAAATTCAAGTTTTATTGCATCCTCTCCATGAATTTTGAGTAGTTGTTCTATCTTTCTCCTTGTTTTGATATTTTTGTGATATGATAAATAGAATTAATGTGCCATAAAAGATTTAAAGAAGTTGTGATATTCTTTAACTTAGACCTTAATTTACTTTCAATCTGGCCAATTAAATAGTTAAAATCTGTTGAGTTTAACAACTTTACTAAAGATTACATCCGATATTCAGGGAGGTCAAAGTCCTTGGAAGGAGGGTGCACATAAATAAAGAAATAATATTAATCAAGCGTAGAATTGGAGATTTTAGAGTGACAGGCTAACATCCTCAATTTGGTCCTATTGTTTGGGTGCTGAAGTGTAGATTGTTAGCCCTCATGCGAGGGGAACATGGGAGCTCCGAATTGAGAGCCGGCATCCTCCCAGCCTAGCCGCAGATTCAGTAACCAAGCATAGGATTAGTCAATGTTCTTTATGCCCGGACCAAATGGTAAAGAATAAATATGCTCCTATTTGGCACAACACCATTTTAAAACTAATTCTAATTATTTATTCACTTAAATATCTTAACAAAGGAGAAAGATTCTTGCTTATATATTTGAACTTAACTTTAGTAGTAATAGTTAATTGTTAGTAAAACTAGTTTAATTTAAACCTCATATTATTGTCGATTGCATATTAGAGACATATAGGCAATTTCGATTTAGTTTTTGTTCTGAATTGATTTTAATAATCCTAGTCTGTAACCTCTAAAATATTTCCTGTGGGATCGATATCCAGGACTCCACTTGAGCCATGTATTACTTGAGCAATGCGTATACTTGCGTTTAAAGGTAACTCTATGATTAAAAGATTATAATATATAATTGTTACTAAAATTAAAATTACGCTCCAAGTCAATTTGGCGCTATTGCCGGTGATTTAGATCTTCTAGTAGTGGTGTTGAATTCTCATATTTTTAAGTATATTAAAAATCGCGGTCAAGATTTTGGTACCGTTGCCTGGGAATATAACATAGTTAGAGTAATGAACAATTTAAGACTGTTAGAAAACTTTTTAATAAAATTGCAACTTATTTAGTTAACAGTTTTGCTATTACTGATTTCGATTGTATGCGTAAATTTGGTTTTGAAAATCTTATACCCTATGATTCGGAATTAGAACGCACTGTTAGGAGCATTAGAAAACTGAGAAAAGAACCTATAAATTCTAAAATAATGAAAAATAATGTAAATAACCAAAGAATAGAATGAACATCAATCTAGACCATTAAGATATTACGCTAACCCAACATTAGAGGAAATGCACTTAACTATCCAAAATCCTGATGTAACTGCTAGTTCATTTGAGCTTAAACCTGTAATTATCCAAATAGTACAAAACAATTAATTTGGTGGAACTTCAAATGAAGATTCTAATTTACATCTTGCAAGTTTCTTAGAACTTTATGCTACTTTTAAGTACGATAGAGTGTCTGGTGATGCTGTCAGGCTTAGACTTTTTCCTTTTTCGCTAAGGGATAAGACTAATGATTGGTTAAATTCGTTAGTACATGGATCTATTAGAACTTGGGGAAAGCTTTCACAAAAATTCTTATTGAAATATTTTCCACCATCTAAGACTGCAAAGCTTAGAAATGAAATCACATCTTTCAGTCAGTATGAGGGAGAATCGATATACGAATCTTGGGAAAGATTTAAAGAACTTCTTAGGAAATGTCTACATCATACTTTACCATATTGGTTAATTATTCAAACATTTTATAATGGACTAGTAGGATCTCTTAGATCTATAATTGACGATGTTGCTGGTGGATCACTAATGTCTAAACTTTTTGAAGAAGCATATGTGTTAATTAGAGAAATGGCTACCAATAATTTTCAATGGCCTACTGAAAGGGTAAATCCTAAGAGAGTAGCCAGTATTCTTGATTTCGATGCTTTAACTATGATAGATTCTCAAATTGCTGCTCTTTCAAAGAAAATAGATCAATATGGAATGAATCGTTCTCAAACAACTACAATGTTAGAAGAAAATTCATTAGGACAAATTGTAGATGCTCAATCTTCATATGAAACTATAAATTTAATAAATAATAGACAAAAAAACTCTTATTCAAACTATTATAATCCAGGTTGAAAAAATCATCCAAACATTAATTGGAATAACCAAGGTAATGCAAATCCTGCTAATCCTCAGTGGGGGAATAATCCTGTAAACCTATTAGGAAATATAAACAACCAGGGTAATTATAATTATAGACCTTCTAATCCACGGGGTTTTTATACTAATTCACAATTTAAGGAAAAGAAGTTGTCTATGGAAGAATTAGTTTTGAATATGGGTAATCAATTAGAAAGTCAAGGAGCTGTTATTAAAAACATAGAAAACCAATCGGGGCAAATTGCTTCTGCATCAAGCAATAGACCTGTTGGAACTTTACCTAGCAATGTTGAAGTAAATCCTAAAGATCAAGGAAAAGAACAAATTAAGGATGAAACGAAAGTTTATATCCTAATTTTTTTCTGAAACCTATGAAAATTACTGTTGAAAAACTACCACCATCATTTCCTCAAAGACTAATGCAACAAGATAAAGGAAAAGGATTTGTTAAATTCTTAGACATTTTAAAAAAATTGTCAATAAATATTCCTTTTGTTGCAGCTTTGGAAAAAATGCCTAATTATATTAAATTTATGAAGGATATACTCAACAAAAGAGGAATTTACTAGATCAAGAGACTGTTGCACTCAGTGAAGAGTGTAGTGCAGTAATTCAAAGAAAGCTTCCTGAAAAACTTAAATATTCTGGTAGTTTTACTATCTCGTGTGCTATTGGTGAAAAATTTTATGGGCGAGCATTAAGTAATTTGGGAGCTAGCATAAATTTCATGCCTCTATCAACTTTTAAAAGGTTAGGAATTGGAGAGATATCACCAACTTCTGTAACTCTACAGTTAGCTGACCGATCTATTACACATCCTAAGGGAGTTGTAGAAGATGTTCTGGTCAAGGTTGATAAGTTTATTTTTCCTATGGACTTTATCATCTTAGATATGGAAGAAGATAAAGAAATTCTAATCATTTTAGGAAGACCATTCCTAGCTACTGGAAGAGTCATGATAGATGTTCAAAAAGGAGAATTGACAATGAGAGTAAATGATCAAGAAGTAACCATTAACATCTCAAAGTCAATGAAATATCCTTCATTAGAAAAAGATGGTGAATGTTTCAGAATGGATATATGTGCTTATCTGAAAAGAGAATATTTCAAGGAAAATTATGAAGAAAAATAAGATATAGAAAAAGATAATTATGATAAAATTGAAAATGAAGAAGCTGATTATATTCAGGAGAAATTTGAAATGCTCTATTCAACAGCACCAGAAAACAAAACATTAATTCCATCTGTTGTAAAACCCCCTGAACTTGAATTAAAGAATCTTCCAAATCATTTGAAGTATGTATTTTTAGGAGAGTTTTCAACATTACCATTAATGGTATCCGCAGACTTTAATGATATTCAAGAACAAAAATTAATGGATACATTAAAAAAATATAAAAAAGCTTTTGGTTGGACTTTAGCTGATATTAAAGGAATTAGTCCTTCGATTTGTATGCACAAAATTTTATTAAATGAAGAATATAAACCAAGAATTGACCCTCAAAAGAGACTCAACCATATAATGAAAGAAGTAGTTAAAAAAGAGATTTTAAAGTGGTTAGATGCTGGAATTATATATTCTATTTCGGATAGTACTTGGGTAAGTCCAATTCATTGTGTTCCCAAGAAAGGAGGAGTAACTGTTGAAGCAAATGAAAATAATGAATTAATACCTATCAGACAAGTTTATGGATGGTGAATTTGTATTGACTATCGAAAATTAAATGTCGTCACCCGAAAGGATCACTTTCCTCTGCCTTTTCTAGACCAAATGTTGGATAGACTTGCTGGACACAAGTACTACTGCTTTCTGGATGGATATACCAGTTACCATCAAATACCCATTGCTCTTGAGGATCAAGAGAAAATAACATTTACTAGTCCTTATGGAACTTTTGCTTTTCGAAGAATGCCTTTTGGACTATGTAATGCACCTGCAACATTCCAAAGATGTATGATGTCTATCTTTAGTAAATTAAAAGATAATGGAATAGAAGTATTTATGGATGATTTCTCTTTGTTTGGAACATCATTTGACGCGTGCTAAAATCATCTTGAAAAGGTTTTAGAGCTAAGAGAAAGAACTAACTTACTTCTAAATTGGGAGAAATGTCAATTTATGGTTGCAGGAGGAATTGTATTAGGGTATAAAATTTCAGAAAATGGCATGGAAGTAGACCCTGCAAAAATTCAAGTAATAGTTAAATTACCACCTGCTACTACAGTGAGATGGGTAAGAAGTTTTCTTGGACATGCTGGTTTCTACAGGCGCTATATTAAAAATTTTTCAAAAATTACCAAACCTCTATGCCAACTTTTAGAAAAAGATAAGAAATTTGAATTTACCAAAGACTGCTTCAATGCCTTTGAATTATTAAAGGAAAAACTAATCACAGTACTTGCAATAGTTTCACCTGATTGGGAGAAACCATTTGGATTAATGTGTGACACTAGTGATTATGTTATTGGAGTTGTTCTTGGTCAAAGATATGATAAAATTTTTAAGGTTATATGCTACGCTAGTAGAACTCTTAACGATGTTCAAATTAACTATACATTTACTGAAAAAGAGTTACTGGCTAATGTATATGCTTTTGATAAATTTAGATCATATTTAATTGGAACTAAATGTATTGTGCATACTGATCACTCAGCTATTAAATATCTGATGCAAAAGAAGGATACAAAACCAAGATTAATTAGATGGGTACTTTTAATGAAAGAATTTAATTTTATGGTAATTGATAGAAAAAAAACTGACAATCAAATTGCTGATCATTTGTCGAGACTGGAATATCATGAATCATTTGATACCGACAATGAAATTACAGACAGTTTTCCTGATGAAAAACTTTATAATATTAATGAGTGGAAAATACCTTGGTATGCTGATATTGTTAACTATATGGTAAGCGATATTTTGCCACTTATGCTAACTTTGAAGCAACAAAAAAAATTCATTCATGATGCAAAAGCATATTTTTGGGATGAACCATATTTATATAAGCAATGTAACGATCTTATTATTAGGAGATGTGTGCCTTATGTAGAAACTGAATAGATTATTCAAAAATGCCATGATTCTGAATTTGGAGGACATTTTGGCATTGACAAAACTGAGCATAAAATTTTTCAAGCTGGATTTTATTGGCCTACTCTTTTTAGAGATGTTTACAGATATATCAAAACTTGTGATAGATGCCAAAGAGTATGTAATATACCTAGAAGAAATGAAATGCCTCTAAATTTTATGTTAGAAGTGGAAATTTTTGATGTTTGGGGATTAGATTTCATTGGACCATTTATTCCTTCTTTGGGGAACTTATATATTTTAATTGTAGTTGATTATGTATCAAAGTGGATTGAAGCACAAGCTTTACCTCGTTGTGATGCTAAAAGTGTTTCAAGATTCTTAATGAAAAACATTTTCACAAGATACGGAATGCCGAGAGTGATTATCACTGATGGAGGATCCCATTTTAGGAATAAATACATTCAAAGATTGGCAGAAAAGATTAATATTGTTCATAGATTCTCTACTGCCTATCATCCTCAAACCAGTGGTTTAACTGAAGTTTCTAATCGTGAGATTAAATAAATTTTAGAAAAGAATGTAAATCCTAATAGAGTCGATTGGTCTACAAGACTGGAGGCTGCATTATGGGTGTATAGGACTGCTTATAAACTCTTATTGGTATGACTCCTTACAGGTTTATATATGGAAAAACTTGTCACATTCCAGTAGAATTGGAGCATAAAGCATATTTGCAATTAAAGAATTCAACTATAATTTGAAAAATGCTGGTAAGAAGAGATTGTTGCAATTGAATGAATTAGAAGAATTGAGAAATGAATCTTACGATAACGACAAAATTTATAAGGAAAAACTGAAGTTAATGCATGATCAGAAAATTAACTAGAAGAACTTTGAACCAGGGCAAGAAGTTTTACTTTATAACACAAGGTTGGAATTATTCCCAGGGAAATTGAAGTCCTGTTGGTTAGGACCCTTTACTGTGACTCAGGTTTACACATGGAGCTGTTGAAATTGAAGATAAGAAGACTAGTAATAGATTTAAAGTAAATTGACACAGATTAAAACCATATTTTGAAGGTAAAAGACCAAATTTTAAAGAGGTTTTAATGCTCAGTCAACCTGAATAACACCAGCATAGGTCGGGCTGACAACGTTAAACCAAGCACTTTATGAGAGGCAACCCATAGTTATCTTTATTTGTTGTGTGTTTGTTTGAGTTTATCATTAGTTTGTAGTAATATTGAATTCTACTACTTGAATTTGAACTTTGATTATCAAGAATTTGGATCTATAGAGAAAATTTGGAACGTAAAAGACCACGGTGTAAAAGTGCAAATTTTTACCTAGGGCGGCGACGGTGCGCTCGACAACGCCGACGGTGGGTTTTTCCCAAGAGCCCTGGCATTAATTGCATAAGGCTCTTTGACGGTACGTTCAAGGCCGCTGGCAGTGGGATCGGTGAGTGGTCATTTTTTCAAGTTCGAAATGTCAGATTTTGGCAGTTTTTAGCGAATTCATCCTTTATAAACTACCATGGACGGTTCCTAAACACTTCAAATTCCAAAAGGAATGGAAACCACTTTCAATTCCTCTATAATGGCCTCAAATTCAATAGATTACCAAGATTTCAAGTTTACAACCGGAGAAAGTTTGTCAGTGCCGAGGCGCAACAACTTTTCAACAAGGTGATGTCTGATCCCTGATAAATATAAGTGCAACAGATGCTAGAAACTTAGTTCCTTTGGATAAATGCGCTAATGATCTTAGATATGAAAATTATGATTTTATAATATGGGATACTACGCAAGTATATATATCGTTTATCAAGTAATATAGGACTTTCTGATTAAGCCCCGAGATATCGAACCCACAGGGAAAATGTGAAATCTTTAAAGGAATTAGAGAAATTATCTTTTTACTTTCTTTAATTGTTTTGAAAAAGTATGTCTTGATTTTGAAAAGTTTTGAAGGTTGATATATATTTTGAATTTTTCTTAATAAAAATGCAAAGCAAGAAATTAAAATTACAATAACTAATAACATTAGATGTAAAATACTATTAACTAGAATATCTTTTTCTTTCCTTTCATGAAGTAGTAATAATTCTTAAAGTATTGTTGTGGAAGTATTCAAATTTTTGTTGTGAAAGATAAAAGCAAATGTGTTCTTTACCCTTACTTGGTTCTATAAAGAACATAGGTTAATTTGAAATTTATATTATTTTGAACATGGTTAGGCAGTGAAGATACCAGTCTCTCACTCTAGAGTTCCCTCGATTCCCACCACCTGGGGGCTAACTTCTCATAACAAAACTCAAAACTTCAAACCAAATTAGGGGGTTTTAGCCTGTCACTCTAAAATCCTCTAATTTTACTCCCTTCTATAAAAATATCTTCTAATATTACATTCAATTATATGGACTACAGTTCTCACCCATATAATTTCATGTGATTCTTACTAACTTTTAAGAGATAATACCGCATTGGATCTTACATAATCTCAAGAAATTTTACAACTTAACAGGACAAATTAAGAAGTAAACAAGGTTTTTAGAATCAATCTTCACAACTTCTTCCAACTTTTAAACACTTATACTTTCCACAACAATTCTCTTTAAATTAATTACTTCTCCATTTAAGAAAGAAAAAGATAAAACAAACTACTCAGAATGCATTGAGAAAATATAAAAAAAACATTGATTTGAAATTAAAAACAACGATAAGAAAAATAATAAACGAAAATAAGTATTAATTAGCAAAATAAAAGTAAACACTTATCGAAAAATCCTCTACACAAGACTAAGGAAGTTCCTCTGAAACTTTGACTCTTCGCTAAACTACTTCTCAGAGCAAGTCTCCCAACTCCGTTGACTCAGAATACAGACTTTAGACTTCAATAAAAACTAATCTAAAAGAAAGAAAAGAAGTGGGAAGAAGAATACTTCACTCCAACCCTTTTCTCCTTTCTACTTTCTACTCCTACTCTAAATAAAAACTTTTAAAATGCAGTGGAAGAACAATGGATGTACTCTTCAAAATACAGTGGAAGAGTCTCCTTAAATTGCCTCCTCTAAATCTTTCCTAAGACTCTCTTTAAATAATAAACCAAAAGGTGCCTTGGTGTCTCTTCAAAATGTGTCTAGATTCGATGTATCTACCAAGGAACGCACCCCTTCATTCAAACTTGCAGCCCAAAGGAAGTTAAGGATGTTACCACCAAGAGTTGCATCCCATCCCCTTTGAAATTGGCGCCAAATCCATTTGAATCTCAATTTTTAACCGTAGGCGGTTAAGTGTCGCCCAGCAGCGCTTAGCCAGTGCCAAATTTTTTATTTTTCATTTTTTTGCTCCAAATTTGATCCAATTTTGCTCCTTTCATCATGACCATCCATTTTCATCATACATACAAGAAAAACACAAAATACCTTCCATTAAAGTGCAATATCATTAAAAATAGGTACAAAAATGTGCATAAAAAATACTATATATTTTAGGTGTATCAATGTCCAAGAGAAGGCTATTCAAGGAAAGAGGACTTGTCAATCGAGGATTATGCAATTCTTCGTCACCAATTGAAGAAATGATTGCAAGGCTAAGATGTGAAGTGTTTTTCTATACTACTGATCTATAAAACAATACCTATTTCTTATGTCTTAATTCTTATTTCTTAATTCTTATTTCTTAATTCTTATTAATTTCTAAGGATATTATGCTTTAATGAAAGGTATTTTTTGTGTTTTTGGATGTAGGTAATGTAAAAAGGTCTAAGAAGGAAAAAGGAGCAATAAGGAGCAAAAATAGACCAAAATACCATAAATATAAAAAATGTGGCCTGGCGCCTAGGCGCTAGAAACTGGCGCCTAAGCACCAGTCTCGATACGAAAACTGTCAAGTTTTTGACAACATTTGATCAGTTATTTTGACGGAGTGAGCGGTTATTGGACATTCTAGAAGGCTGGCAGTTGTTCCTTGATAATAGGACATGTGATACATTGCATTTGGACGTTCCAAAACGGTTTTAATCGTGAAGAGGTGCGAGCCAAAGTGAAGAGGTACGAAGAACTGGACGCGGTGTCCCGAGCGCCTACGACGCCGCGCACCGACCTTCTAGAAGATTCATTGAATGTGGACATGTTTTGAAGAGGTGCCTCAAGGCAACTCTTGAAACCTATAAATAGAGGTCCATTTCTTCGAAAACGTGCCCCTCCCATTGTACCCCTTTCTCTTATCTACTTTAGGATCTCTCATCCTTAGAGAGAGAATTAGAGAGAGAAATTTAGGGCCACTTTTGTTTAGTTTAGTGAGTTTATTTTCAAGTTATTGCATCTGGTGTTCATTACACTGTGGAGTCAGTAGGAATCAGAAGATCTGTAGAAAAAATATTTAAGATAAGTATATTTTTACATTTGATTCAAAGTTTAATTATCATGTTTTGTTATTTATTTTCAATGTGTTCTGAGTAGTTAGTTACTTTCTTACTTCAATTATGAAGAGATAGATAAGATAATATAAAGATTCGATGGAGAATTAAAATTCAAAATATTTTCAAAACATTGTGATGACATTAATACCTGATCTTACTTTACTTTTTAAATTGATTGTTTGAATTGTTAAAACCTGTTGAAGAGTTAAGAAAACCTTGAAGGAAAAGAACTCTTAACTTGTAAATGTCACATGAATCCTTGGGTAGTCGAAGGCCATGTGCGGGCTATTCATGTGAAGTGCAAATAAATAAGAAGATAATATTTAAAGGGCGTAGAATTGATAAGTTTTTAGAGAGATAGACTAAATTCTTATAATTTGATTTATAGACTAGGAAAGGGTCACTAGTAGGGCCGACCATAGCCACCCTTGGACATCTAGAAGTGTGAGCCTAGATTAACCCATTCTACTAACAATACATCCGGACCTATTCTGTAAATTAGTCAATGTTCTTTGCACCTGGATCAAAGGGTAAAGAATAGGAATGTTTCTATTTGGCACAATACCATAAATTAAATTCTCCAACGAATATTAAATTATCTTAAAAACCTTAGATTAATTGAAGGAAAGAAAGTTGTTTATTTTATATAGAGTTCATAAAATCATTTTCTTATTATTGTTTTCTTTAAATGCATCTAGTAAATTAATAGTAATTTATAATCAAAATAAAAATATTTTTACTATTTTATTTCGCTTTCACTTTATAGAAAATTTATTTCTATAAATCTTCCCCGTGGGATCGATATCGGGGTCTTTGTTTAAAAACCCTATATTACTTGAAACGATATGTATACTTGCGTAGTACCCCTAGTGTGTAAAAATATTACTAAATTATATAATATTAATTTTATATACTAGCCGCTATTTATAAATCGAGTCAAAGCTTTTTGGCTATCTTTTGGAAGCAAACATTACTGCGTTAAGCGCGGCGGTCGGGTCAAGTTTTTGGCGCCGTTGCCGGAGAAGAAATCAAAGGAAGAAAGAAATAGAATAGTAAAATTTTAAATTTATTGCTTGTTTTATGCGAAGATTTGGTTCTGAAGGATTAATACCTTTAGATTCTGAATTGGAAAGAACAATTAGAAAAATTAAAAAGGGAAACAAATTCAAAAATTTCAAGAAATGGCTACTTTACAAAATCCAATTGAACTTAATGATCAAAATGTTTATAAACCATTAAGGGATTATGCTAACCCTACAGTTGATGAACTTCATAGTAGTATTCAAATACCCACCGTAGATGCTAATTCTTTTGAACTTAAACCGTCTATTATTCAAACGGTGCAAAACAATCAATTTGGTGGATCACCAAATGAGGATCCAAATTTACATCTTGTTAGTTTTTTAGAACTTTATGCTACCTTTAAATATAACAATGTTTCTGATGATGTTATTAGACTTAGACTCTTTCCTTTTTCTTTAAGAGATAAAGCAAAGATGTGGTTAAACTCATTAGCGACTGGTTCTATTAAAACTTAGGCTGAAATGGCACAAACATTCCTTGCTAAATATTTTCCTCCTTCTAAAACTGCTAAATTAAGAAATGATATTACTTTGTTTAGTCAATTTAACGGGGAGATAATATATGAAACTTGGGAAATATTTAAAGAACTATTAAGAAAATTTCCTCATCATGCTTTACCTGATTGGTTGATTATTCAAACATTTTATAATGGATTAATTGGATCTTTAAAATCAATTATTGATGCTGCTACTGGAGGTTCTTTAATGTCTAAATCATTTGAAGAAGCTTACACTTTAATTGAAGAAATGGCTAATAACAATTTTCAATGGCCTTTCGAAAGGATTATCCCTAAAAAGATGGCCAGTATTCAAGATAATGAAGCCTTTTCTATCTTAGCTTCACAAGTTGCAAGCAATGTTCTAAGAAATTAGATAATTTTGCAATTAATATTTCGCATAATAACTCTGCAAATATTGAAGATTCTCAAACTATTGAAACTTTACAAGCTATTGCAAGTAAAAATAATCCTTATTCAAATTATTATAATCCTGGGTGGAAAAATCATCCTACTTTTATCTGGAATAGTTCACAACAACAATGGGTTAATAATCAATCTCATCCCACTAGAAATTGGAATAATCAAGTTAATTCAAATTATAAACCTCCTGGATTTAATAATCAACAGAAAAATTTATCAATAGAAGAATTAATTATGCAAATGAATAATCAATTACAAAATCAAAATACGGCTATTCGTAATATTGAAAATAAAATGGGACAAATTGCTACTTTAATTAATAACGTACTCGTAGGAACACTTCCTAGTAATGTTGAAATCAATCCAAAGGAAACTGGAAAAGAACATGAACAAGTTAAAGCTGTGCAACTTAGAAGTTGAAAGGAATTAAAAGAAAGATTGCAGAATGAAATTAAAAAAGAGATTGAGGTTGAAGAGATTGAGGTTGAAGAGATTGAAAAACCTAAAAAAACTCTCTCTCCTAGTCAAGATCAAACTACTATTCCTGTTAATGTGGAAGTTGAAAGACCACCACCACCTTTTCCTCAAAGACTTAAACAGCAGAGACTTGATCATCAATTTTCTAAGTTCTTTGAAATTTTTAAGAAACTTACTATTAACATACCTTTTGCTGAAGCTTTGGAACAAATGCCAACTTACGCAAAATTTATGAAGGATATTTTAAGCAAAAAATGAAAATTTGAAGCTTTTGAAACCGTTGCATTAAGTGAAGAATACAAGGTCAATAATTCAAAAGAAATTACCCGAAAAGCTTAAGGATCCCGGAAGTTTCACTATACCCTGTGCTATTGGAGAAAAATTTTGCGGAAAAGCTTTATGTGATTTAGGAGCAAGTATTAATCTCATGCCATTTTCTATCTTTTGAAGATTAGATTTAGGACATACTACTCCCACCACTGTAACTCTTCAGTTAGCTGATAGATCTGTCACTTATCCTAAAGGAGTTATAGAGGATGTCCTTGTTAAAGTGAATAAATTTATCTTCCCTGTAGATTTCATAGTCTTTGATATGGAAGAAGATAAAGAGATACCTATTATTTTAGGAAGACCATTTCTAGCTACCGGACGAGCTATGATTGATGTACAAAAAGGAGAATTAACCATGAGAGTCAATGATCAAGAAATTAAATTTAATGTTCTTAAATCAATGAAGTAACCTGATAAAGAGAAATGTTATCGAATGGATATAATTGATTATTTAATTGAAAAACATTATCAAGAAAAATGTAAAGTTATTTCTGAAGAAAAATTTGAATCTTTAAGTGATGAAGATGAAATAGTAGAAAAAGAAGAGACTCATTTTATTAAAGATAATTGGGAAACTTTAGACAAAACTAAAAATGATATAATTGTACCTTATCATCATTGCACTCGACCGGAATAAATCTTTTGAATTAATGTGTGATGCAAGTGATTTTGCAATTGGAGCTGTATTAGGACAAAAATATGAGAAAGTTTTCAAAGTTGTATATTATGCTAGTAAAACTCTCACTGAAACACAAAGAAAGTACACTACCACTGAGAAAGAGCTTCTAGCGATAGTATATGCCTTTGATAAATTTAGACCTTATCTTCTTGGTACTAAGTTCATAGTTCATACCGATCATTCTGCTATTAAATATCTAATATCTAAGAAGGATTCTAAACCTGGACTTATAAGATGGGTTTTACTTCTACAAGAATTTGATTTTCAAATAGTAGATAGAAAAGGAACTGAAAACCAAATTGCTAATCATTTGTCTAGAATTAAAAATGATATTATTTCGGAAGAAAATATAAATGAGAAATTCCCTGATGAATCTTTATATGTTATTCAAAGATACAAAACATCGTGGTATGTTGATATTGTTAATTATTTAGTTAGCAATATTTTGCCTTATGACTTGGATAACAAATTTATTAAGAAATTTAAATATGATGCTAAATCTTATATTTGGGAAGAACCTCATTTATTTAAAATTGGTAAAGATTCTATGATTCGAGGATGTGTACCTTATGAGGAAACTTTTGCTATTATTCAAAAATGTCATGATTCCGATTTTGGATGACACTTTGGCATAGATAAAACTGCATTTAAAATTTTAAATTCTGGATTTTATTGGCCTACCTTATTTAAAGATGTGAGACAATATGTGAAAACATGTGATCGATGTCAAATGATGGGAAATATATCTAGGAAAGATGAAATACAGTTAAACTATATATTGGAAGTTGAAATTTCTGATATATGGGGATTAGACTTTATGGGACCATTTGTTCCATCATCTGGAAAAATTTATATTTTATTAGCAGTTAATTATGTTTCAAAGTGGATTGAAGCTGTTGCTTTACCAAACTATGATTCCAAAAGTGTTTCAAAATTTTTAAAGAAAATGATATTTTCAAGATTTGGAATGCCTAAGGTAATTATCACTGATGGTGGAAGTCATTTCAAGAATATAAGAATTCAATCATTACTACAAAAATTTGGAATCAAACATAGAATTACAACTTCTTATCACCCTCAAACAAGTGGAATGGCTGAAGTATCAAACAGAGAAATTAAAAGAATTTTAGAAAATACTGTTAATCCTAAAGAACTGATTGGGTTGATAGACTTGATTCTGCATTATGGGCTTATAGAACGACTTATAAGACACCAATCGGAATGTCACCTTACCGGTTAATTTATGGTAAAAATTGTCACTTACTCGTAGAACTTGAACATAAAGCTTATTGGGCGATAAAGGAGTTTAATTTTAATTTGAATAAAGCGGGAGAAAAACGATTATTGCAACTAAATGAGATGGAAGAAATTAGAAACGAATCGTATGAAAATGCGAGAATTTATAAAGAGAAAATGAAGATGTTGCATGATAAGAAAATTTCGGGAAAAAATTTTGAGCTCGGACAAAAAGTTTTACTCGTTTAATTCTCTTTTAAGACTTTTTCCTGGAAAATTAAGATCTAAATGGATTGGACCTTATTTTGTTGAGAAAGTATACCATTATGGAGTCGTGGATATTAAAGATCCCAAAACTGGAAAAATTTTTAAAGTAAATGGATTAAGATTGAAGCCTTATTTGGGAGATATTAAGAAGATTTATAAAGAGGCTTATGAATTGAGTCAACCTGGTTAAAGATTTACTTAAGTCAGGCTGACGACGTTAAACCAAACGCTTTGTGGGAGGCAACCCATAATTATCTTATGCTTTTGTGTTTTAATGTAAGGTTATGCCTCGATCTTGATTAATTTTATATTACTTTAGAAATTTGATGCTCATAAGTCTCGGTTGACTTAGGCTGAAAATTATTTTGAGGTATGTAAGATTTAAAAATAGGATCACTCTATTTTAAATATGAGTAAAAAGGAGATCATGTTAACCTTCATTATGATAGTTTACAATGTGAGTTATCGAGTTTAAATTACTCTTACCAGTATAATTTACCTATCTTGGAGAACGAAATTTTGAAAATTTGACGATTAGGCAAAACAGAGTTGAACATAGTTTCGGCTCCTAGGCGCCAGAATTCGGTGCCTAAGCGCCAGAATCAACTATGTATCAATAGGTCCGGCGCCTAGGCGCCAGATTCGGCGCCTAAGCGCCACGGTTACTGGGTCGTGCAAAAACCAAAAATTTTCAGTTTTTCACACGATTTTCCCCTTTAAATCAACCCATCTTCTTCCCTAACCATCAAACAATCAAAATTACGTCCCTTACATTTCATTTTTGAGAGATTTGAGAAATTTTTGAAGAAATGGAAAGGAGAAATCATGGAGAAGAGGCTAGGGACAAGGTCTCAAGGGATCCTCAACCCTACTTCAATGGTTTCATCGCTGTAAGTTTAGAGAAAATTTCTAGTCGTTTGGATAAGTTTGAAGAAGATTTTAAAAGGATTGGAGATCGCCTTCATGAGATGTTTCATCAAGTTGAACATCTAGAATGGCAAATGAAACTTCAATTTGATCATATTGCGGCTTATCAAGATGCTCAAGTTGAAATGTATGCGAAGAACAAGTGGATTGATGAAAAGACGGCTACGGATTTCCCGAGAGCGTTAGTATTCTTTCCAAGTGGAATACACAATTTCCCTTATGAAGATTAGAATATTCTGGTAAAGAGATAGTTATTATGATTTGTTGAGTCGTTGTATCGATTTAGAGAATCGATTGTGTTTGTTAGTTTATTTGCTTTCATGTTCAATGTGTGTTGTATTTGCTTTGAAATTGTTATGATTAAGTGTGTATTAGGAACTTGAATCAAATGTAGTACTTATCTGGAATGTATTGAGTCAAAATTGAAGATTTTAAATGAAAATTAGTGAGTTTGATTGAAAACCTTATGTTTGATTGGTGGATTCAATATTTAATTTTTATAAATTTTTGAAAAATGCTGTGGAAGTTAGAAACTGAAGCTCTACTCTGATATGAGTAATTGGAAGTTGAATTTATGAATTTTGGTGGAAAAATAAATTTTAAAAAAATTTTTTGTGAAAGGCGAGTCTGGCGCCTAGGCGCCAGAACTCGGCGCCTAAGAGCCAGTTCGGCCTGTACCCGAAAATTTACTTAAATAATCCCCAAAAGCCATTTTTGACTCCTAAGCTTCATCTTCTTCCCAATTTTCGTGAAAATACATCCTGTAGATCCATTTTGAGGTCAAGACATCAAGTATTTGAGCGCGAAACCACTCGATTTCTTCGTCTCAAGGTCAGATCTACACTTTAAACCATTTATTTTCAATTTTCACCATAGATTTCCCTAAGTTTTGTTAAGAACGAAAATTTGAAAAAAAATACTTGATTTTTAGTAATTTCTTTGGATTTTTAAACTAATTTTAAGTTTTATAAACTTAAAAAGAGTTTTAATCTTTGATTCCTAAATTAGTTCTTGTTTTTTTCACGTTTAGATGGCTCCAAAATCTAAGCTCGGGAAAGGACGAGAAAATTTTCATAGCAGCAAATTTCCAACTGCGGCTGCGTATTTTCGCTTCCACGAACTTGCGTCGTCGAGAAAGTTCATTTCAGAAAGATGTTTTTATCATCTTGGGGAGATGATCGAAAACACTATCGTTGCGCACAACTGGCAACGATTTTGTTACTTTACTGCTATTGCTGTTATCCCGATTGTTCGAGAATTTTATGTAAATTTTCTGGATGCCGAGGATTATGAAGTCTTTGTCAGAGGTATCGGAGTAGGATTTAGCCCAGAAAGAATCAACATATTCTATGGGCCGCCACCGACTATTGAGTGCTATTATTCTGGATTATCACCATCTGAGGGAGTTTTGGACATGATTATTGCTTATCAGACTAACGGTACTGGATCTTGGAAGATCAAGAACGGAAAGAGGGTAAACTTCCAATCCTCTGAATTAAATGGTGTATCTAAAGCATGGCACTATTTTATTTATGCAAGATTGTTACCTTCCAACCACCTGAGTGAAGTGACTAGAGATCGAGCGATCTTAAATTACTGCATTCAGGAGAGGAAACATATTGATGTCGGGAGCATTATTTCTACTTCTGCACACACTTCAGGTAGACCTTCTACTTCTAGACCCTCTACTTCTGCTGAGCCACCATCAGATTTCTGGGAATCAATGCATGATCTGTTTTTAAAGCAGCAGCAGGAGTTATTTCAAACTCACTGCAGCATTTATACTATTGATAGAAAACTAGATCATTTATCTGATTATACCCAGAGGTAGAGTAATTATGATGTTGAGTATGATGAAGCCCTAGTCAGATTTCTGAAGGGTGAACATGATGTTAGTTTTCCTACTTTTCCTAGATTCACACCATTTGTTGATCCTAAGGACGTAATTTTCCTTTGGTGATGAAGATGATGATGAGGCTACAGCTAGTGATTAGTTGTTATCGATTTCTTTGATGTGTTACTCTGTTAGTTTGTTTTATTTGGATTGTTTGTTAATTTTGTATTTGATGTATGTTGACTGTTTAGTATTAGGATTCTGTTGTATTGAGACTGAATTTAGAATTAGTTTATATGTTGTTTTAGTTTAATGTTTAGTACTTAATTATTTTGCTCTGTTTTAATTTTGTTTCAAATTTAATATCATCATAAAATTAGCCTGCTTACTCTTCTATATACATGCTTCAATTTTATCTTAATTATTCATAAAAGCATGATTAGAAGTTAATTTTTCTTTTTAAGATTGTTTTTACATACTTACTAAAAATACTTATGATTTTCTGTCTCTCATACTTTCAAATTATCATAGTATACCAAAACTTAAGTTTGGGGGAAGGGAAAATCCATTCAAAATTAAATTTTATTTGTTCTTAAAGAGCTAATACTTTCTTAAAAATAGAAACTTTTTAACATAACTTAAGGAATGAAGAATTTATTTGAGATCACTTTTATTTTTGAAATTATAAACAATTTAGTGAAATTAACCAAAATTTTACTAACTTTGATTGATTTTAAGAATAGAATTATTTAACTTAAAGAAGAATGAGAAAAAGAATTTTTCTATTCATGGTAGAAATAATAGAATTTTAGAAATATTGAGTAATAAAAAATTATCACTTAAAAAAGAAAAGATTGGAATTCTTTTTGAATTTTTAATTATGTTATAATAATTAAGTTCTGAAAATATAAGTTAAGGATAGTGAAGTTCAAAACCATTAACAGGCTATCCAGATATAGTAATCCTCTCTATATTAAAAAAAAAAAAAGATGAAGAAAAAAAGAGATAGAGAGGAGAAGCTTGAGGAAATGTCTAATCAAAAATTGGCTTCACTTGAATTATCTTATAAGAAGAAACTAATTACATTATTTACTTAATTTTTATGCATAAATATTTATTTGGAAAAGATTTTTCAAGAAGATTTTTTCCTTGTAAATAATCTATGAAAGCTTAATATAATAGACTTCTATTATTTTCAAAATGAATGAAAAGTTTGAAATCTTATGATTTGGTAGTTAAATATTCATTAAATTCTTAAAATTAAACCTAGTTAGTGAAATTGGGTTAATAATTTACTAAAGACTTTATAAAATCAAAAATTATAAGGAATCTTAAATATTTATCTTTTATTTCCAAAAGTTATATTTTATGTAGTTAAAAGAGTTACTTCGAGGACAAGTAACATTTAAGTTTGGGGATTTTGATCTATAAAAAAATACATATTTCTTTATGTCTTAATTCTTATTAATTTCTAAGGATATTATGCTTTAATGAAAGGTATTTTTGTGTTTTTGGATGTAGGTAATGTAAAAAGGTCTAAGAAGGAAAAAGGAGCAAAAATGGAGCAAAATACCAAGAATATAAAAAATATGGCCTGGCGCCTAGGCGCCAAAAACTGGCGCCTAAGCGCCAGACTCAATACGAAAACTGTCAAGTTTTTGACAACGTTCGATCAGTAACTTTGACAGAGTGAGCGGTTATTGGACATTCTAGAAGGATGACAGTTGTTCCTTGATAATAGCACATTTGATACATTGCATTTGGACGCTCCAAAACGGTTTTAATCGCGAAGAGGTGCGAGCCAAAGTGAAGAGGTGTGAAGAACTGGATGCGGTAAATGTGGACATGTTTTGAAGAGGTGCCTCAAGGCAACTCTTGAAGCCTATAAATAGAGGTCCATTTCTTCAGAAAACGTGCCCCTCCCATTGTACCCCTTTCTCTTATCTACTTTAGGATCTCTCATCCTTAGAGAGAGAATTAGAGAGAGAAATTTAGGGCCACTTTTGTCTAGTTTAGTGAGTTTATTTTCAAGTTATTGCATCTGGAGTTCATTACACTCGTGGAGTCAGTAGGAATCGGAAGATCCGTAGAAGAAATATTTGAGATAAGTATATTTTTACATTTGATTCAAAGTTTAATTATCATGTTTTGTTATTTATTTTCAATGTGTTCTGAGTAGTTAGTTACTTTCTTACTTCAATTATGAAGAGATAGATAAGATAATATAAAGATTCGATGGAGAATTAAAATTCAAAAATTTTCTAAACATTGTTATGATATTAATACCTGATCTTACTTTACTTTTTAAATTGGCCATTTGAATTGTTAAAACCTGTTGAAGAGTTTAGAAAACCTTGAAGGAAAAGAACTCTTAACTTGTAAATGTCACATGAATCCTTGGGTAGTCGAAGGCCATGTGCGGGCTATCCATGGTGAAGTGCAAATAAACAGGAAGATAATATTTAAAGGGCATAGAATTGATAAGTTTTTAGAGTGACAGACTAAATTCTTATAATTTGATTTATAGTCTAGGAAAGGGTCACTAGTAGGGCCGACCATAGCCACCCTTGGACATCTAGAAGTGTGAGCCTAGATTAACCCATTCTACTAACAATACATCCGGACCTATTCTGTAAATTAGTCAATGTTCTTTGCACTCGGATCAAGGGGTAAAGAATAGGAATGCTTCTATTTGGCACAATACCATAAATTAAATTCTCCAACGAATATTAAATTATCTTAAAAATCTTAGATTAATTGAAGGAAAGAAAGTTGTATATTTTATATAGAGTTCATAAAATCATTTTCTTATTATTCTTTTCTTTAATTGCATCTAGTAAATTAATAGTAATTTATAATAAAAATAAAAATATTTTTACTATTTTATTTCGCTTTCACTTTATAGAAAATTTATTTCTATAAATCTTTCCCGTGGGATCGATACTCGGGGTCTTTGTTTAAAAACCCTATATTACTTGAAACGATATGTATATTTGCGTAGTACCCATAGTGTGTAAAAATATTA
This sequence comes from Papilionanthe hookeriana x Papilionanthe teres, assembly GCA_022702705.1. Taxonomy (NCBI): domain Eukaryota; kingdom Viridiplantae; phylum Streptophyta; class Magnoliopsida; order Asparagales; family Orchidaceae; genus Papilionanthe; species Papilionanthe hookeriana x Papilionanthe teres. The sequence goes on along the minus strand of CM040424.1, from coordinate 37,740,111 downwards.
CTAAATTATATAATATTAATTTTATACACTAGCAGCTATTTATAAATCGAGTCAAAGCTTTTTGGCTATCTTTTGGAAGCAAACATTACTGCGTTAAGCGCGGCGGTCGGGTCAACTACTGTCACAGTAGTCGTTCGAGTGGTTAAGGAATTCTATGCCAATTGACATGGAATCAACCAAGGAAGCGTCAATGTGCAAGGTAGGTGGATAACATTCAATTCTGGAAGAGTTAATGAGTTATACAGCTTGAGAATGCTCCTGTCTTCTACTATTCAAATTTCATGCCTACGGGAGACAATATGAATGAAATATACCAATTTTGGATGGACGAAACTGATGACTGGGAAGTTAGAGAAAACGGGTACGTTAATTTCTCTGCAACACTTTTAAGTCTCATTTCAAAAAATTGGCACTTTTTCATATCTACAAAGTTATTGCTGAAAATGAAAATCGGCAAAGTCATCAAAGAAAGTGCAATTTTGAACAACTGCATTCAAATGGGATGGCCCATTGATATTGGATCAATTATTGTAAAGTCTGTGTTTGGCCTGATCTTTCAAGGATCATCTCAAGGGCTTGGACATCCTTCCACAATATTCCCAATATGCAGTTTGTTTCAAGTTTCGTACGAGATTTGGGAGAACATTCTGCTACCCTGGAAACCTTTAGACCCAACTCGTATATTCCCAGCCAATGATGACTAGAATTACACGGGTGTAATCATGGATCAAGCATCTCAAAATTATATTCCTATTCAACCTCTAGTAGCAGACAAGACACCGATGATCTTACATCGAATCATGAAATCTGGAGAAATAGGTACAAAATTTAATGAGTACAGTTAACAATATGTCTGATTTTTTTGATCATATTGATTGGAGGATGAAAGAACATTTTGATCATACTAGGCAATTTGAAGCAAGTCTGATACACTTAATGAAAAAGATGGGATGGATTGATGAAGATTTAACTGAATAATTCCCATTCTGACCTTTTTACAACCTGTTCGTCCATGTTCAAGCAATGGGTGATATTAGAGGAGAAACCAGTACAGATTCTAAAGAGTAGTTGAATTGATTTACTTATTTGTTTCTTTCTGTTGTGTTTAATTTGAACTTTTTTTTGTGTTTGCTTTCGTAGTTTGCTTTTTAATCTCAGTATAGATGAGATTATGATTGTAATGTTAGTTTTCAGCGTTTTGAGTGTTGTGGTTTGGATTGCGACGCTGATTAAATAGATTTAGGTTGAGAAAATACCTGTTTATGTGTGTTATGTATGATGTGTTGTAAACACTTGGATTTAATATATAAATGTGAAGTTTTGTTGTCTGTATGTTTATTTATGTTAATACATCACTTAATCACTTAAAATATATTACTAAAAGGATCGAACGGATGACGATGAGGCTTAAAATTGATTGAAATCGCAAAAATTTAAAAAATGATCAATATTTGAGAATCTCGCAGACAGCTTGCTCGAGGTTGTCGACGGCGCGATTTTCCCGAGAAGAATGAAATTTAATTCAATAAAGCCCGCCGACGGTACGAATGACTCCGTCGATGGTGAGATCGTGAAAATTACCTATTTACCGCCATTTTGACAGGTCAAATGCCACTATTCACCATCTTCTTCCTCTTTTTACTCAAAATTTTGACCTAGGGCATGATAGATCTCAGATTTGGAGTGATTTCAACAAATTCTAACACCATATTTCATCTTTCCTTGGTAAGAGCTTCACTCCTATGTAAAAATTTTTTATTTCCACCATGAATTTCTTCCACATTATGAAATTTTAAGAAATTTGAAAATGTGGAGAAAAGATTTGGAACGAATTCATGAAAATTGATTTAGATTGCTTTAACACCATTTAGAAGCCATTGTATTATTATTTTGGAGATTACTTTGGATTTTTGTAATTTTGATAGATCAAACAATGGCTCCACGACAAAAGAGAAGACTCGTATTCGACAAGACTCGATTCATTAATGTGAAAGAACAATCGAGGTACACTTTAATCTATCAAAGTAAGAAGTGCATCCAAGATTAAGTTTTCAAAAATCATGGAGGAGAAGTGGAACGAGTTATCAAAGAGAGAGGTTGGGAGAACTTCTGCTACACAACAAACAAAGCTGCTATTGAAGTTGTGAGGGAGTTCTACTCAAACCTGACTCGACTTGAGGACGAGCCTGTCAAAGTAAGAGGATTTTCTGTTGACTTTAATGCTAATCACATTAACACTTTTTACAAGCTTCACGACTATTTTTCTAGCGAGTATGAAACATTTGGAACAATGGAGGGTCCGTTAAACGATGTTATTAACTTTCTCACTGATGGGAAAAGAGTTTGGAAAATTAAAAATTGTGAACGGATTAACTTTCCATTGTCCATGATGAATGCCACTGCTAAGGCATGGCATTATTTAATTTGTTCAGCTCTGCTACCCACCTACCATCATAGTAAAGTCTCGAGAGACAGAGCGGTTCTGAATTTCTGTATTCAGAACAACATAAGAATTAATGTGTGGAGAATAATTTATAAGAATATTATGACCACTACAAAGAGTGAGACAAGTGGATATTTAGGGCATCCTAGCCTCATTTATGCACTTTGTCAATTATCTAGAGTTAAAGCAAGAGATGATGAGGAATGGGTGTATCCGATGAACCCATTAGTAATGCAAATATAAAGACTTATGAATCCCATGAGGAATGGAGATCAGGGAGTAGGAGCAAACCACCTTGTACTAGTAGAGACATTCCTTCTACTAGCTATGACCCTCCTGCCTCTAGTCCCCCTACCTTATATGATTTGATGAATTTCATGACCCTGCAGAGGAAAAGTTTTGAGCAGTTGGATGAAAAATTAGAAAGAATTTATCACAGTATTGAAGGGTTAAAGAGAAGACATGATCACGATAGTGAGTATCTTCAGAGGCACTCTGATTTTGAGATGGCATATTATGATGCTCAGGCCAGATACTACAGAGGAGAGCCTGATGCAACTTTTCCAGAATTCTCCCGGTATACTCAGTATCAGCCTAATCCTCCTACTGACCAGGGTGATGAAGATATTGTATGGGATTTTGATGCCTGATAGTGATGTGATGTGATGTATTTGTTTATTTTAGTTTTTTTGTAGTACTTTGATTTTTATTGTATTATGTGAACTATGCTTGTTTCTGGGATATGTGTTTGGTTTAGTAGTTTGCATATTCATTTCTGGTTGTTTGTGATATTTGTGGTGATAATTGTAATTGTGAACTGAATAGTCTAAAATAGTAAACTAATTATTCTGTGTTGTGAAATGCATATGTCCTGTGTAGTTAGTTGTTGAAGTTTAGTTTTATATAATTATTTTAAATTTTCATTACCCCAGCAAATTCTCTAAACGGTTATGTGTGTAGAAAGGTTTTTTAATATTACAGGTCAGTTGAAATTAGAACTTTTGAGAAGAACCTACAAGTTTTAAAAAAGACAATAATGCCTAAAGTACAAAGGTATGAATTTTTATATATAGAATTTTTCCTTCCACCATGTATTATTTCTATTATAGAAAACTTTAAGTTTGGGGGAGGGAAGAAAAATCATAACTATTATATTTCTCAAATAACATATTTTTTTAAAAAATTATTATATGATTTTTGTGATAAAATTTAATTCAGATAACTATATTGAAACTTTATCTAAATATTATAGAAATTTCAAAGAAATATTTTTTGTAATGAAAATCAGTTTTGTAGGTTAAGATATTTAGTATAAAAGGATAAGAATATAGTTAACTATTTAAAGTAAAGAAAACTATAATTTGAAATATTAAGAATCTTAGGAATTTAGTTGAGAAAGAAAAGATTGGGATTCAATAATGTAAAAACTATGAAGTACATATAAGGTAAAGAACGTTTGAATGTTTCAAATTTAGGAAAAGAAGAGTAAAGTTCAAAATTATTAACAAGCTATCCACATATAGTAATTCTCTCTTAAAAAAGAAAAAAAGAAATAAAAATAAAAAGATTGAAAAACAATCCCTAAAAAGAAAAGAAAAAGAAAAAAAAATAAGTTAGGAGAAGCTTGAGGAGATGCCTTATTAAAAATTGGCTTCACTTAGATTAACCTAAAGGGAAAACTAAAAGCATTTCTGAACTTATATTCATGATTAGTTTCTTACTTGTACTTTCTTCATGAGTTTCCTATCTTTTGAATATTCTAAGTGAATTGATATTGCAACATATAGTCATTCTTGAAATGAATAGAAGACTAGAACTCTCAGACATGATGACTAGATAGTCTTATACCTGCAGAATTAATCTAATTACTTTAAAAAATTTTCTAAGAATTCTTGCTATAATATTTATTTAAATCAAATTATAGTATTTCAGAATTAAAACTTTACTACAATAAATCATAACTTTTATGTAGTACTAAAGATTACTTGAGGACAAGTAATAGTTAAAGTTTGGGGGATTTTGACCCAAGGAAAAAAGGTTAAGATTTTCATGCCTATTTTATACTGATTTTGATGATATTGCACTTTAAAGAAGGGTATTTTTGGTTTTTTTCTGCAGGTATGAAGATTTAAGGACAAAGGAGTGAAAATATATAAAAATGAGCAAATTTGGAGCAAAAAGGACTAAAGTATGAAAATTTGACCTAGGGCACCGAAGGCGAGGTCGATGGCACCGACGGCCTGATTTTCCTATGAGTTCAAAATATATTCTATGGGAGGCCGCCTACGGCGAAGGTCGAGGCCTCCGATGGAGGAGGTCGAGGCCGCCGACGGCAAGGTCAGTTTAAAGCACAGTTTCTAGAAGGTCGCCGACGGTGTCTTTGAGGCCATCGACGGTGGGAATGGCTGTTCTTTCATAATATACATCGAATCTGAATGATTTTCAAAGGGATGCCTGAAAAACCCTTGGAGACTCTTCAACAACTTTAAAAAGAACCGTTTTAGGCCAAAAAATTGTCCATTTGGAGTCCTCTAAAAGTCACTAAGAGACTGTAAAAAGTATTATTAGAGATTTCTAATAGTTACTTAGTGTCCTATAGAGAGTCCACTAGTGTCCATTGTTATTATTAAGTGTTAATTAGTGAGTTTAAATAGAGATTGTGAGGAATTCTTCGAAGGATAGTAAGAGTGGAAGGGAAGTGAGAGATCTCTTCTGCATTGCCTTTTCGACAGAGAATTCTGTGTATTGTAAAGAAGAAAGAGATTCAGAGGAACTTCAAGGAGTTTTCTTAGGGAGGAATTTAAGATAAGTTGTGTTTATTTATTTTAGGTTGTAGTACTTTACTTTTATATATGAAATCTAAGTTTTATTGCATCCTCTCCATGAATTCTGAGTAGTTGTTCTATCTTTCTCCTTATTTTGATATTTTTGTGATATGATAAATAGAATTAATGTGCCATAAAAGATTTAAATAAGTTGTGATAATCGTTAACTTAGACATTAATTTAAATTTAATTTGGCCAATTAAATAGTTAAAATCTATTGAGTTTAACAACTATAGTAAAGATTACATCCGATATTCAGGGAGGTCAATGTCCTTAGATGGAGGGTGCAAATAAATAGGGAAATAATATTAATCAGGCGTAGAATTGGAGATTTTTGAGTGACAGGCTAAAATTCTCAATTCGGTTCTATCGTTTGGGTGCTGAAGTGTAGATTGTTAGCCCTCAGGTAAGGGGAACGTGGGAGCTCCGAAGTGAGAGCTGGTATACTCCCAGCCTAGCCGTAGATTCAGTAATCAAGCATAGGATTAGTCAATGTTCTTTATGCCTGGACCAAAGGGTAAAAAATAGTATGCTTCTATTTGGCATGACATAATTTTAAAACTAATTCTAATTATATATTCACTTAAATATCTTAACAAAGGAGAAAGATTCTTGCTTATATATTTGAACTTAACTTTAGTAGTATTAGTTAATTGTTAGTAGAACTAGTTTAACTTAAACCTCATATTATTGTCGATTGCGTATTAGTGACAGATACGCAATTTTGATTTAGTTGTGATTCTGAATTGATTTCTATAATCCTAGTTTGTAACCTCTAAAATATTCCCTGTGGGATCGATATCTAGGACTCCACTAGAGCCCTGTATTACTTGAGTGATACGTATACTTACGTTTAAAGGTAACTCTGTGATTAAAAGATTATAATATATAATTATTACTAAAATTAAAATTACTCTCCAAGTCAATTTGGCACTATTGCCGGGGATTTAGATCTTCTAGTAATGGTGTTGAATTCTCATATTTTTAAATATATTAAAAATCATGGTCAGTAGAAAAATATTAACTCTTATTTATTCTCAATTATTATATTTTCAAAAATTATTAGCATAACTTCTTGCAGTTGAACCTCACTTGAGATAACTAAAACTTTTTATTTTAGTTGAATATTATGGAAGGATTGGATGAAAGTATTTAGTAATAAAGGTTAATTTTATAAGGGTAAGATATTTGGTATGAAAGGATTTGATTATATTTAACTATTTAAAGTAAAGAAAACTGTATTTTTGAAATGTTAAGAGACATAAAGTATTGTGTGTTAAGAAGAGATTGTGACTTTATGATGAATAATATAGCTCATACCTAATTATAAAGTAAGGCTGTGTTTCAAGTTTGAACTTCAGAAAGAGGAGAGTGAAGTTCAAAATTATTATAGGCTATACAGATATAGTAATCCTCATTAAAAAAAAAGAAAAGAAAGAATGATTGAAAAACAATCCAAAAAAAAAATAAAAAGAAAAAGAAAGAAAAATATTTATGAGGAGAAGCTTGAGGAGATGCCTAATCAAAAATTGGTTTCACTTGAGTCACCCTAAAGGGAAAACTTGATTTCACTTCTGAATTTATATTTAAAGTATTGGCCTACATTCTGATGAAGTTTGCATGAACTCCTTTTCACATAATCTTTCAAGGCACTCTTAATGTGACAAATTCTTGTTTATCTTGAAATAAATAGAAGACTAGAACCCTTAGAATTGATTGTTGAATATTCTTATACTTGTAGTGTTAACCTGAGTTACTGAATTTCTTTCTAAACGTCTAACCAATATATTCTTTTGAATGAAAACTTTTAGTGATCTACAGGTGAAAAGTGCATTGCCTTGAGTTATATTTTTATGTAGTAAAAGGATTACTTAAGGACAAGTAATAGTTAAGTTTGGGGGATTTTGATGCACCAAAAATATATATTATTTTTGCTATATAATTTTACCCATTTTTGGTGATATTGCACTTTAAAGAAAAGTATTTTTTATGATTTGTTGCAGGTATGATGATTTTAGGTAATTGGAGCGAAAAGAAGCGAAAAGGAACAAATTTGGAGCAAAAATGAGCAAAAATGAGGAAAACAGCTTCTGGCGCCTCCGGCACGATTTTCCCGAGGGCTCCAGAATTAATCGGGCAATAGAGCGCCTCCGGCGCCCTATCGGGCGTCGCCGACTCCCAATGTCGGTGCAATTCAAATTTGAAGAGTTTAGGCAACTTTTTGAATGGATGCTTAAGGAAACTCTTGGGAATTCGTTTCTAACTTATAAGTAACTGTTTTTGGACGAAAATGGTAGTGGAGTTCTGTTGTTTTTAGTGTGGTTCTAGAGAGGGAGAGTGTGTGTTGAGTGTTAGGGTTTAGAAGAGTGTGTGTAGAAGTGAGAATTTGAGAGGGATTCTTCTCTAAGGAGTGAAGGAGAAGGAGTAAAGTGAGAGATTGCTTCTTCCTTTCCATTCTAAAGAGGGAATTGAGTGTTGCAAAGAAGAGAGAAAAATATTCAAAGTAAATTCAAGGGATTTGCATTGGGAAAGAGAAAAAGATAAGTTGTATTTGCTTTTGTGGTTTGTATGAATTTTCTTTTATATATAAAATCCATATTTTATTGTGTCTTCTCCATGAATTCTGATTGGTCTTCTTTGTCTTTCTTCTTGCATAGAGATTTGATGATGTGATGATGTGGATTTGAAGTGCTTTTAAAGTAATGAAGAAATTGTGATGGTTTTTCATTTAGAACTTAATTTACTTTTCAATCTGGCCAATTGAATTGTTAAAATATGTTGTTGAACATTAACTCTAAAAGGATTTTGTGTCCTACAACAATAATGAAATCCATTCAATATCTATGGATGAATTGCGTAGTTCATGAGAATTGAGTGCAAATAAAAAGGGAAATGTGTTTTGATGGACTTCAAGTTGGAGGTTTCAGGGTGACAGGCTAAGATCCTCAATTTGATCCTAAAAATAGTAACTAAACTTAAAATTTAGCCTTAAGGTGAAGGGTGAGTGGGAGCTCCATTGTGAGAGTCGGTATCCTCCCAGCCTTGCCTTAGATTTGGTGATTGAACTTAGGATATGTCAATGTTCTTTTCATGCTTGGAAGAGGGTGTACTCTTTTGAGGTTAAAGAAACATTTATGCTCCTATTTTGCATAATAAAAAATAATAATCATTCCATATCATTCACACATCATCTACTCGATGCAAGAGGAAAGATACTTTTCTTATATATCAAAACCTTTCAAATACATAGCTTAGTGTGTGTCTGTTAGTTAATTCTATTTTAACGATATTAGAAGAAATTATAGTTTGATTAATTGTTACTGTTTTTTGCATCCTGTTAGTAGAAGTAAACATAAACCTTAATTGTGAATTGAGTATTAGATTTCAGTACTACATTATCTATTGTAAGAATCGTGCCTTCCCTGTGGGAACGATAACCAAGACTCCATTAGAACCCTGTATTACTTGATACGATACGTATACTTGCGTTGATTGTTTGGACTTTACAAAATCATTATAAAAATATATAAATTTTAGTTCATAATTTCTTACAATATAAAATCCGACGCATCAGTCATGAACCTATTTGATGAAGTGGATGATCTTACACTATAACTGTTAGAGGTGCTTAATTAAGGGGATTAAATGATGCCGGAGGTTAGTGCACGTGAACCAATATATCAGGGATAATCTTATCTTTGGGATTATAATCTATAAAATCATTTAAAAATTACCTGACTTATTAGTGTAGTGATTCCATTAGCAATTGGAGGTAAGTAGTGAGATGTGATGAGTTAAAGAATAAATTGACCTCATTTATTATGTGTGTTTGTGTTTGTGTTACAACTTTATATAAGACTTGAAGAATATTTTTATACTCCCTTGCTGATACCTGCTATGCTAATTAATATTTTATTTAGTAAATTTCATTCTAGCATGATTAGTTTAGATTTACTTTCTGCTGCGTATTGTTCTGTCCTGATGAATAATTGAAGGTTTTTTATAAACATTTGTGGTAGATAGAATTTCTAAATTGTTTTTCTTCCTGCTTATATTTTCTGTACTAAATGTTATATATGTTAAAAATTATGTTTGGGGTATGAAAAATAATAAATGTTTATAGTGAAAATACTTCTTTTTAGTGTAACATTATTGCAAGCATGTTTTAGGCGAGATTTACTTTCTCCGACAGTCATTCTATCCTGATTATGCATGTATATGAATTTGATAAGATGATGTAGTAGTAAGTAGATTCAACCTTTACTTTTTCTTCCTGCTAGATTTTATGAAATTAATTGCAAAATATTTAAATTTTAAGTTTGGGGGAGAGAAAGAATTAACTATTAGTTGTTCTAATTTAAAAGTATTTTCAAAATTATTAACATGATCTCCTATGATAGAGATCAATTTCAGATAACTGTATTGTGATTTTATTTGAGCACTTTAGTGGACTTGAATGAAAGTTTTTTGTAATGAAAATTAATTTTGTAGGATAAGATATTTGGTATAAGAGAATAGGACTATAATCAGCTATTCAAAGTAAGAAAAACTATATGTTTAAAATATTAAGAATCTTAAAACTTTATGTGAAAGGAAAGGATTGGGACTCTATGATTAATCAATAATAAGCTAAAGAAATGCCTTTAAGGTAAAGGATTATGGTAAGTTTCAAATTTAGGGTGAGAAGGGTGAAGTTCAAAATTATTAAAGGCTATCCAGATATAGTAATTCTCACTTGAAAAAAGGAAAAAGCAAAAGAAAAAAAAAGAGATAAAAAGAAGAAAAAAGAAATGAAAAAGTGAGGAGAAGCTTGAGGAGATACCTAATAAAAAATTGGTTTCACTTGGATCTACATAAAGGGAAGAACTTGATTACTTTCCTGAACTTATATGTATGAATTAGCATCTTTACTAGTAATGTTCTCATAAACTTCTTTTCATGTAATCCTTTTAAGTGCCTTAATAGGACAATCTACAGTCATTTTTGAAATGAATAGAAGGCTAGAACTCTTAGACTTGATGACGAGATAGCCTTATACCTACAGAATTTACTTGAATTATTAAAAGATCTTTCTAAAAATCTTACTACTGCGCTTATTTAAATCAAAATCATGGTATTATATAAGAAAAATTCATTGCAGTGGATCATTATTTTATGTATTAACTAAATTACCTGAGGACAAGTAATAGATAAGTTTGGGGGATCTTGATCCACACAAAATTTGATAGCTTTTTATTGTCTATTTCATACCTATTTTTGATGATATTGCACTACAAAGGAAGGTATTTTGTATTTTTTCTGGTTTTTGGTACAAGATATGGCTTGTGGAGAAAAGGAAATAAAAATGGTGCAATTTGGAGCAAAAAAGAGCAAAAACGCAAATTTTGTCCTGACACATTTTGATAAGTCTTTATTTGCTTAATATATGTTACATTTCTTGCATATTTTTGAATGAGATTACACTTTAAAAAAAGATTATTTTTATGTTTATTTTGTAGGACTATCTGTTAGGAACGCAACACAACTGAAATGGAGTGAATCGGAGCTGAAACGGAGCAAAACGAAGCAAAACAGTGGAGCTGCACTGAGTAGGGCGCCAAACGGCGCCCTATCCAACACCGGAAGGCGCCAGTCTCCCGAGAGCACGAAAATTCAAAGGAATAATGTGTCGGATGGCGTCCAAACAGCTTCGGACCGCGCTAAAAGCAGTTATGGGCCATATACATCGAATCTGGACACTTTTTGGAAGGTTTTTTCAAGTACCTCTTGGGAAATTCATCCCTACACTTTAAAAGAACAATTTTAGGTCAAAAAAAGGTCTGCGTGTGTGGTACATGTTAGGAAAAACATGGAGAATGCTTAAAGATCCTAGAATAGGAGTAGATATGTAGATTTATACCTTTTTGGAGAGATTGGTGAGGGGATTTTGAGAGAATTTGTAAGGGTTTGTTCTAGCATTGCATGGATCAGCGAGAGACATTATGGGAGAGATCTTCTTCTTTCTTTCAATGGGAAAAAGCTAAGTATTGTATTATTCATTATCTTATGATTTTGTAAACACTTATTTTGTGGATTTACTTTAAAATGAAGTTTTTCGTTGTGTTTTCTTCGTACTTTGTGATGTCTTTCTCTTACTCTTTCTTCTTCTTAGGAAATGGGGGCATGAGAAGATTGTGTTGTTATTTTCCTTTTACTTTTCTTTTGCATTGAGTAGCATTCATGTTTAAGATATTGTAATGCATGTTAGAATTGGATTTAATTAAAAATGTGATAGTATTTACTTGCGCTTCATTTACATTACAAAAAGAGCTTGTTGTAGTGTTAAAATTCATTGTAATTGCACCACGATCTGAGAGGGTGGTGTAATTCTCAACAAAATTGGAACCACATTCAAATTCTATGGATGGTGAAGTTCATGGGGGTTGAGTGCAAATAAATAAGGAAATTTACTTTGATGGGCGTAGAATTAGAGATTTTAGGGTGACATACTAAATTCCTCAATTTGGTCCTAGTGTTTGGAAACTAAAGCGAGAGTTAGCGTTCAGGCGAAGGGAAGTGGGAGCTCTGAAGTGAGAGCCAGTATCCTCCTAGCCTAACTACGGATTTGGGGACTAAACCTAGTATTAGCTAATATACTTTATGCACTCGGAAGGGAGTAAAGAATAGAATTGCTCATATTTAGCGCATACAATATTTAATGCATTTCATTCCTTTACATTATCCAATTCACTACATAAGAATAGTAAATTTTATTATCTCAAAATTCACCAAACCAACTCATCTAGAAAGGTTATCTTTAGAAGTAATATTTGCATTTAGGAATAGTTATTATCCTTACTTATAATCATCTGCATTTAGGAGTAGTTGTTAGATAAAACACCACTTATATCGACCCTCTAATCTAAAGTCTGATAATAGTATACTAGAATTTGACTAAGAACCTCCTACCTCGCTTCCATGTTGGATCGATAAACGGGACTCCACTAGAGCCCTGTATTACTTGAGTGATATAATTACTTGCGTTTGAATTTGTGAATTTACAAAAAAATTATAAATATATAAATCATGGTTCATAAATTCTTGCATATAAAAAAGTCGCATTAGGAAGCTGTGGGAGCAATTTGATAGAGTTCCCTTAAGAAAAATTTAGCACCCTCTTTGGCCGTGAAGGATGGATTTTATATCCATGGCTACTTGGTGGAACTTAGGGCTTGCTGGAGGGTGGGTTTAGTTGCTTAGGTGTGTCGGCATATTTTTAGGTTAAGTGTTTTGAAAAGGGGTCTCCTACAGAAGTTGTCGGCAAATTTTAGATTTAATTTAAATATATATAATTTGGAAAGTAACATTTAATTTTGAAAATAATTTTAAGTTTGAAAAATTTTAAGATATGAAATCAAACCGACCTCACATCCCAAATAGTTTATATAAATGAGCACCACACCACAAACTGTATATCTATCTCGAAGAATAGACACACTGCTTGATGATGGGGCTCGATTAAATAAACTAGAAGATTTGTGACATCCATTTGGTCTGCAAACCAATTTTATCAGCCGACAAGTTCCCCTGCTTAATATAAATGAATTAAGCAGGTTTATATTACCTGGGCTCTTAAAGTTCCCTATAAGGGTAAGCCTCTATTGTTAATTACATCTTAAATGACGGTAATCATTTAAGAAAACTCTCGATAATGATCAATGATTTTTCTCTCAAGAATTTCAAAGTTTAGGGTTTTCAAACAATTAGATTTTGAAATTTCAATTGGGAATAGCTCAAATTTGGAATAGTTTATTTTAGGAGTCCAAAGGAAGAGAAGTAGGAAAAGTTGAGGATCCAAGAATAATCTTGGCAACTTCCTAAACTATCCTATTGTTTGGCTTCAATTTGAGAGTTTATTTAATGTTGTAATCCTGCCAATTTTAATTATTTAGGACTTATATTTGTATGACATAATCACACAAGTAGCCTTGAAGATGTGAGGGTTTATGTCGTACAAAACGATTACCTCGGAGTCCTAAGACCGGTTAGGGCTTAATTTACTTAACATGATTATGCAAACGCCTAACGAAAAGTTGAGGATTTATGTTGCACTAGGAAAACTACCTCAAAATCCTATGTCATTGTTATTTAATTCTAAGAAAGGTTTTCCTTAAGTGGACACAAGTGTTACTGATGAAGATGGTCGTGTTGGCCACCGTGCTCCAAGCACCTTGTTGTTGCAGAGGTTTAGTTTTAGAAAGTGGCGATCAAGAGATGAGAGAAGTGTTTTGGTTTAGAAGTCTTAAGGTTCAAATTTCTTTATGTTTTAATTAAAACAAATCTTAAAGTTGATTAAACAGAACCGATTAAGATCCCACAGTTCCGTCATTCTGGCACCGTTATTTTCATCGGATTCACTTAGTCCAAATGAATTTGCTAAACTCAACTGAATGAGTTCCACACTTTCATTTATACCGTGGGAAATCTCGTTAGAAACACGTGGGTTACATCATTCGAGGGATTCTCGATCATCCAACGAGACGTTTTAATTTAGTTGTAGTTGTAGATTTGTTGTTCTGTTTGAGATTAAATTTTGAGTTGTTTTATCTTTTGAATATTGTGGCGGTGAATTTTATCTTGTTGTGACTTTTAATTTAGTTCTGGGTTTCAGTTTTGCGGCTATCCTAAAAGTTTCAGTTTTCATGCAGGGTGGCATTCTTGTTTAACATGCAAGTTTTGCAAGAAAGAAAGAACAGCGCAGGTAAATAAATTACTATAAAATAAAAGCGTACCTGAAGGGTATTCTCGTCATTTCAAGCTGCACTTAAAACACATATTAAGACATTTATATAATTGCAAGAAAATACCTAGGTAAAGCTAAGGGAAGGTTCTGGTTGTCTACCAAAATCCTAATCCTATTGCTAGTCAATTCCTATGACGTCTAGGTTCTTGTGTTTTGTTAAGGATGATTTTCTACACCAAAGAACAATGAAGTTTCATTGTTCTTTGAAAACATCCCATCAAGTTAGAGAAGTGCTCAGAATTGAATTCTAAACATCTTCTTAAACATTTTAGGGATTACTTTAAGTTCAGTTAGTTTCATTGGAGTGGTGAATCAATCACCCAGTTTACCCTTGCTCAGTGAATTAGGATGTTTGATTATCCTATAACTGAAGTGACATTTTATTTGATATTCCATTTAGGAGTTATAATAATGAAAGTCTTTAGGACCAACTTAGTTTGTTAAAGGGTTTCACCGTTTTTTAATTAAAGTTGAATTTTTGTTTTGAGATAATTCAATTTCAGAATTCAGTTTGGTTTTATTTTAAGTGTTTTAAGTCATTTAAGTTGAAAGCAATGTTTAAACCATTTAATTTCATTAAGTTTTGATGATTTAAATTTAATCATATTGTTTTAGGTTGGCTTTAATTGATTTAATCTTCACATTTTTTTTTAATTATGAATTGTTCTGATGTTACTTAATATTTCAAATTTGTTTTAAGTTTGTTCTCAAGTGATTTCAAATTAGTTTTAATGTTTTAGATTCATTTTTAATTTGATTATTAAATCATTTAATGTTTTAAGCTTTAATTTAATTAGAGATTATTTCCTCTTTAATTATTAATTTCAATCATCATGTCTTTAAAGTTAATTAAGAGTTGAATATTATTGGAGTGATTCATTTAGGGATTTAAGATTAAAGAATTGATATCTTCTTAAATTACATCCCTATTTTTAATAATCCATATTTTTTATTATCCTTCGAAAACTTAAATTATTTAATTAATAAGGTTTACTTTGAATATTTTCAAGGTAATCAAAGTGTTTCTACCTTTAATTTCCCTAATTTTCAATCATCCAAGAGAGAATTTAAGATCAAATATTTTATCCCCCCTTAGATTAAGCCTAAGATATTAATTAGGATTAAAATCCCATAATTACCTTTATGCCCTTTTAAGCCTATTCACCGCTTAACTCACTAAATTGAGCTCAAATGAATTTGAAATTTTCATGTCACTTCACTTACATGTTAATTAAGACATTAGAGGAGATAATGTGATTTTTTCACTTTTAATTTAATTTATATAATTATTTTTATGGAAAATAAGGGTTTTCAATGAAAATTCAACAACATGACCAAGGTACGGTTTTTGTCCCTAGGAAAATTATGGGATGTTTCTACTGACTAGAGAACCACTTGGACCAATTTTGGTGATTTTTTTAATTATATTTTATTTATTATAATTATTTTAATTTTTAGGGTATTAATTAATTATAAAAAAATAAAGTTGAAAAATGGATTTTATATTTTTCATAAGTCCCTCTGACCTCAAAGAGTTTAGAGAAAACAAACTTATATTTTCTATTTTTCTTTGAATTTTTAGAATTATTTTAGTGAGAAAGGTTAAAAGTCCATTTTTTAATATTAAAAATTGCATTAAGCCTTTAAAATTCAATATCTTTTCTTAAGGACTTAGGAAATATAATTGGTTGGTTCCCAAGTGATTAGGAGACCAAATATGACATTTCTGTGAATTTTAATATTTTTGTGATTTTTATTATTTTTGTAATTATTAAAATATTCAAAATAGGGTTAAAATGAAAAAAATTAGAAAATTCTAATTTTAATTTTCCTAGACTCCCCTAATATCAGAGAGCCCACAAAACCAATTTGGTGAAGTTTTGAAATATATTTTGGGTTTTATGAATTTTTAAAGTTTAAAAGTGGCCATGTAATTTAAATAATTCATCTAGTGGGCTAAATCATTTTCAATTGACCTCAAAATTTTTATGGGGTTTCCTCTGATCCTAAAGATCAGTGGAGAATTGATTCCAAGTTATTTTGATGAGTGGTTTCTTCAAATTAATTCCATCTTAGTTTTAGGGTTTTGGCCAAATTAGGGTTCACTTGAATGATTTATGCCAAGCCATAATTATCCTAATCTCCTCTGGTCCAGAGATACATTCTCTAATTTTTCTAGATTTTATTAATCAACATGCTAATTATAGGAATTAAAATACCAAAATAGATACATAAACTTGGAAAATAAATAACTTGCCATAGAGATGGCTTCTGGCCTTGGAAAATTCAGGGAATGTTCCCAAGAACAGAGGCTACAAAAGCCTTATGGTCTCATGCCATGGTGAAATGTATACATGCATGGAGAGTTAAAACATTTAGAACAGTATTAAATTGATTAAAACTAAAATACTCAACAAAATAGATCAAATCTCTTTCCACATTATTCTCCTCTATTCACTGAGCAAGAGGTTATTTTTAGTTTATTTTTATGATTTTTCAATGCAAAGATATGCATTTTTAAAGATTCAGGTATTTAAATAATTCAGAAAATCCCTAATTTCCTACTTAACCACGTATCGGCATATTTTTAGGTTATGTGTTTTGAAAAGGGGTCGCCTACAGAAATTGTCGGGAAATTTTAAATTTAATTTACATATATATATAATTTGGAAAGTAGTGTTTTTATTTTGAAAATAATTTTAAAAAATTTTAAGATATGAAGTCGAACCGATCTCGCATCTCGAAATAATTTATATAAACGAGCACCGCACCACAAAGCTGTATATCTATCCCGGAAAGTAGACACACTTGCTTGATGATGAGGCTCGGTTAAATAAATTAGAAGATTTGTGACATCCGTTTGGTCTACGAACCAATTTTATAAGCCGACGAGTTCTCTCGCTTAATATAAATGAATTAAGCGGGGTTTATATTACACAGGTTCTTAAAGTTCCCTATAAGGGCAAGCCTCTATAGTTAATTACATCATAAGTGACGGAAATCACCTAAGAAAACTCTCGATAATAATCGGTAGTTCCGCTCTCAAGAATTTCAAAGTTTAAGTTTTCAAGGGATTGAATTTTGGAATTTCAATAGGGAATGGATCAAATTTGGAATATTTTATTCCGGGAATACAAAGGAAGAAAGGTAGGAGAAATCACAGATTCAAAGCGAACTCCGGTAATTTCCCGACTATCCTATTGTTTGGCTTGAATTTAGGAAAGTCCTAATGTTTATTTAATGTTTTGATCTTGCCAATTTTAATCTTGCCAATTTTAATTAATTAGGACTTATATTTGTATGATAAAATCATACAAATAGCCTTGAAGATGTGAGGGTTTATGTCGTACCAAACGACTACCTCGAGTCCTAAGACCGGTTAGGGCTTAATTTCCATGACATGATCATGCAAATGTCTAATGAAGAGTTGAGGATTTATGTTGCACCGAGCAAACTACCTCGAAGTCCTATGGCTTGGTTATTTAATTCTAAGAAAGTTTCGTTGAAGTAGACTCGAGTTTCTGTCGATGACGATGGCCGTGCTGCCCACCATGCTCCGAGCTCCTTGTTGCAGAGGTTTAGTTTTAGAAGTCATAAATCAGGAGATGAGAGAAGTGTTCTGGTTTAGATAAAATCTTAAAATCCAGGTGTTTTTTAATATTTTAATTAAACAAATCTTAAAGTTGATTATAATAACACCGGTTAAGATCCCACGGTTCCATCCTTCCGGCATCGTTATTTTTATCGGATTCACTTAGTCCAGATGAATTTGCTAAACTCAATTGAATGAGTTCCACACTTTCATTTAGACCGTGGGAAATCTCGTTAGCAACACGTAGGTTACATCATCCGAGGTATTCCGATCATCCAACAAGACGTTTTAATTTAGTTGTAGTTGTAGTTTTGTTGTTACGTTTGTGATTAAATTTTGAGTTGTTTTATATTTTGAAATGTTGTGGCGAGTGAGTTTTATCTTGTAATGACTTTTAATTTAGTTTTGGTTTCGGTTTTAGGGACTATCTTAAAGGTGTGGGTTTTCATGCAACAGTTGTTTATCATGCAAGAAAAGTAAGTGCGAAGCGATTAAATAAATTGCAATAGGGTAAATTGCAATAAAATAAAAGCGTACCTGGAGGGTCTTCCCGTCATCCCAAGCTGCACTTAAAACACAATTAGAATCTTTAAGCATTTAAAGCAAGTTCCTAGGTAAAGCTAAGGGAAGGATTATGGTTTTCTACCAAGGTCCTACTCCTATAGCTAGTCACCTTCTATGACGTCTAGGTCCTTGTATTTTGGGTTTGAGGACGATTTTCTTCATCAAAGAACAATTAAGTTCAATTGTTCTTATAAATATCCTATCATATCGAGGAAGTGCTTAAGACGAGTCTTAAACATCTTTTCAATATTTCTAGGATTATTTTAAGTCAAGAGAATTTAATTATACAAATGAATTAATCGTCCAGGAGTTCAAGTTTTGTTATCTTGCTCGGTGAACTAGGACATTTGAATATCCTATGAATGAAGTAACATTTCACTTAACACTCCATTTAGGAGTTATGACAACAAGAGCTTTCGAGAGCAAATGGATGTTCAAATGGTTTATGATTTAATTTAATTTTAGTTAATGGATTTAAGTTTGGAATAGTGATCAAGTTGCTTTATTTTGAATTTCTTTATGTCTTAGGTGATGTTATTTTTTTTTAATTCAATTTAATTTAGCATTAATTTGGTTTAGTTTTAATTTTAATTTAATTTAACCTAATTTTAATTTTAACTTGATTCTATTATTTAATTTAATTTAATTCAATTTAATTTGATTTGACATAATTTAATTTAATTTAATTTCATTTAATTTAATTTGATTTAACTTACTTTAATTTAATTTAATTTAATTTAATTTAATTTAAATTTCATTTAAATTTTTAATTTAAT
This sequence comes from Papilionanthe hookeriana x Papilionanthe teres, assembly GCA_022702705.1. Taxonomy (NCBI): domain Eukaryota; kingdom Viridiplantae; phylum Streptophyta; class Magnoliopsida; order Asparagales; family Orchidaceae; genus Papilionanthe; species Papilionanthe hookeriana x Papilionanthe teres. The sequence continues at coordinate 37,721,129 of CM040424.1, read as the reverse complement.
TTGATTTAATTTAATTTAATTTAATATGTTTTAATCAAATTTAATTTAATTTAATTTAATTTAATTTAATTTAAATTTAAATTTAATTTTATTTTTAATTTTAATTTAATATTTTATTTTTTATGTTTTAAAGATGATTTAATTTTAATTGTTAAAGTATTAATTTAATTGAAATCTTAAAAGGATTTAATTTAAATAATTTAACTTTAATTTAATTTAGTGATTAAGTCTTTTAACATTTTAAATCTTAAATTTGGATTATCATTTTAATTAGGAACTAAATATTATTGAGATGATTAATTTAGGGATTTTTAAATTAAAGAACAAATCTCTTCCTAATAATATCCCTATTTTAATAATTCCAATTTTATTATTCTTCCAAATTTAATCGATTATTTAATTAAGGTTTATTTTAATTATTTTTAAATTGTTTAGTGGGTTTCTACCCTTTAATTATTTAAATTTCAATCATCCAAATCAGATTAGGATCAAATATTTTACTCTTTTAATTTTATTAAGCCTAAAGTTTTTAATTAAGGGTTAAAATTTTAATTACCATTTCGCCCTTCAAGCTTAATGATTTCATAACTCACTAAATTGAGCTTAAATGAATTTGAAATTTTTATGTGACTTCACTCATATGTCAATAAAGACATTAGAGGAGAAAATGTGATTTTTCTGTATTTAATTTATTTATGTAATTATTTTTGGTGAAAAATAGGGATTTCCAAGGAAAATTTAATAATATGACCAAGGGAAAGTTTCTGTCCTTAAGAAAATTATGGGACATTTCTAATGACCAGAGGACCACTTGGACCAATTTTGGTGATTTTTTGAATTATATTCTTTTTATTATAATTATTTTGAGTTTTGGAGTATTAATTAATTTAAAAATAAAATAAAGGTTGAAAAATGAATTTTATATTTTTCAAAAATCTCTCTGATATCAAGGAAATCAGAGAATCAATTTTTACAATTTTCTGATTTTTCTTTGATTTATTAGAATTATTTTAGTGGAAATGCAAAAAAATACATTTTTTTTTAATTTTAAAATTACCTTTGGGCTTTAAAATTTAATATCTCATCATATAGACTTAAGAAAAATATGTGGTTTGTTCCTAAGTGATTAAAATTCAAAATGTGACATTTTGGTGAATTTTATTATTTTTGTAATTTTTATTATTTTTTAATTATTAAAAATATTAAAATAATGCAAAAAATCAACTTTTTTAGAAAATTATAATTTTAATTTTCTTAAATTCCCCTGATATCAGAGAGGCTCCAAAACCAATTTGGTGAATTTTTGAAAAGCATTTTGAAAGTTATGAATTTTTTAAGTTTAATTTTGGCTAGATAGCTTAATCAACCCATTTGATAGGGCTAACTAAGTCCAATTGACTTCAAACTTTTATGGAGGGTTCCTATAATCCTAAAAGTCAGTGAAGGATTGATTTCAATTCAATTTGATGTATGATTAGCTCTAATTAATTAAGGACCTATTTTGGGTGTTTAAGCCAATTAGGATTATTCCAAGTGGATTAATTCAAAACCTATTTTTCCTAGGGTCCTCTGGTCATAAGAGACATCACCAAATTTTCCTAGAATTTATTTCACAATATGCTAATTATTAGAATTAAAATACTCAGAATAGTAACCTAGAATTGAAAAATCAATAACTCTTCATAGGGATGGCCTATGACTTTGGAAAATTCGGGGAATGTTCCCAAATTCGGAGGCTTCGACAGCTACTATGGTCTCATGCCATGGTGAATTGTATACATGCATGGAGAATTGAAAATGTGCAGAGAGTAAATAAATTATTAAAAATCAAAAACTTGATGAAATTAAATGATTTCTTTTCCACATTATTTTCCTCTGTTCACTGAGCAAGAGGGTATTTTTATTTTATTTTTCTGATTTTCCTACACAAAGTTATGCATTTTTGAAGTTTAGGGAATTAAATAAATAGGAAAATAACCTAATTTCCTACTTATCCACGCGGCGCCGCGTCAACCTAGGCATCTCCGAAGCTCCACGCGTCGTCTCCCGATTCGGCGCCGCCATCCGACTCAGCGATCCAGGGCCCCACGGGTCACGTATCAACGCGGCTGTCCGACTCGATCCGGACCGTCCACTCGATACACGCTCGATCCAGACGGCTCCCGGTCATCGTCTACGGCCGGGTGTGCACCGTGACCGTCAACCTTCTAACCACTAATTTCTCGCTCGATTCTCGACGGATTTTCGTGTTCTTATGCTCTATGGATTCGTCTTGAGGAGACGAACACATCCATACGGTAAACATGTATTTAAATTGACTCAAATTAAATGGAGAATCTCTGTAAGCTCGGAAAGAAGAGTGAGTCCATACCTTCGCTCAGAGAAGTGAAGCTTCCATCTGAGAGTTGTGCCACCTTCGATTGGGTCCAAGCAAGCTCCAGATGAAGTCCCTTGGCACAGTGAATTGCTGGCTATGAAAGTGACCACGGCCGATCACAAAGCTTGGAGGGCTGGAACAAGCTAGGTGGCTCGGAGATGGGGCTTTCGATGGGAAACTTCTCCTCTTGGTGCAGTGAAGGTGTAGGACCGATCGATTTGAAGATTGGCTCACCTGTGGCAAAGTGTCCTGGTTTTGGGTGAAATTTCGGTTGAGAAATTGGGTTCGTTGGTGGGGATTAGGGCAAATTGACACTTGGGGATCAAGCTTGCTCTAAGTATGGAGGAGGGCACTGGAACAATTTTGGCGAGTTTCGGTAAGGTTTGTGCAACTCTCCTTCATGGCCTTGAGGGGGTCGGGTTTAAATAGAGGTGGGCTGGAGAGCCTCGCGGGGATGGCGAGGGTTGGGATTGGGCTGCTTTGGGCATGGGAAGAACGGCCATGGTGGCCATTGGGCATGGGGCGGCTCGGCGAGGAGAATTCCAATGTTGGCTCACATGGGAGCTCTCGGGCATGGCATTTTCCGGCGGCACAGTGGCTGGCCGGCCGATCTCGAGTCACCATCTTGACCGGTGGGGTCGGGGCTTGGCATTAGTGCGATCGATTGAGCATGGACATGTGTAAAGAACTTGGATCAAAATGGCATGGGGACATGGCTAATCTTGGCTAGGTTTGGTCGACCCATTTGTTTGGGCTGGGTTCACCTCCCCATGGCTGGCCTTGGGCTGAGAAAATCGGTTAGGCTAGCTGGTCAAAAGGTGGTGATGTCCTTATCCGAGAATATTTGGATTAAATCTTGGTTAAGGGGTATCATGGGTGAGGTTAAAGACTTTTAGGAATTAAGGAAAGCTCCCCCTCTTCTTACCCAATGTGGTATGGTCACATGTCAAACAATTCACATGGCTTGCATGTGGCTTAAGAGTGGCTTCATGGCTCACCTTTGGCTTGGGGAAAAGCCAAGTCAATTTCATGGAAATGGGTTTAAGAAAATTTTGGCATTTTGATGGGAATTTGTATGGGGCTTAATTTGGAATGGCTTCATGATGAGTTTTGAAATGTAGGGATTGATTTAATTGAAAATATGGTGTAGAGCAATTGTCATATGGGTTTTGGATTGATTTTGGCCCTTTGGATTTTGGTGGAGATGGGCTTTAGGAAGGTTTCATGTAAGTGGGCTTTTAAGTTTCAAAATGGGCTTTTGGGTGGAGATTTTTGCAAAGGGCCATGCCAAATAAATGTTGGGTTTGATTTAAGAGTGTATCATGAGTGATTTAAAGCAAATTTGGGGTGGTTTGGGTTTGAATTGGGTTGGATTTGGGTTTCTTTGGTAAAGGGGCTAAGGTGGGTCAAAATGGGCTACCATGAGCTAAGGTTGGGCTAAAGTTGAAATTGATGTAAAATTAATGTTGAAAATGGCTTATGGGGCTGTTTTAAACAGTTTTCAACTTTGATTGGGTCTTGATTTTGGGGTTTGGGCCTATTTGGGCTAGGTTTAGGTGTAGGCCCATTTGAGGGATTTTGGCTTTGAGTTGAATTTGAGTGAGGTTTGAGTCCAAATCTTGGGCAAATCATGTTAGCATTTTGTTTGTGGAGATGTTAGAGAAGGTTTAGAAAAGGTTTGGGGTCAATTGGAGTTGAATTGGGTTAGTTTGGGCTAAGTTTGGGTCATGGGTCCAAATTAGGCTTTAAGGTCAAAAGTGAAATTGGATTCAAATGTCAATCAAATTTGGCTTGGAATTGGTCTAGATTAGTGTTGGAGATGTTGAATTGAAGTTTAGAATTGAATTGGACCAGAATTTGGGTCAATTAGGTAGGTTTGGTTTGACATTGGGTTCACTTTGGGTTAAAAATGGGTCAAATTGGGGATTTTGACAAGAGTGGGGTAAATTGACAAAATTGGCCCATGGTGTAGTTGAACAAAATGAAATTGGGAATATTTGGGATTTTCTGGAATTTTCTGGGAATTTTCTGAATTTCTGGATTTTTGGCTAAGAGGGGCATTTTGGGTATTTGGAGGGTATTGAGAGGTATTTTTGGAATTTTTGGTATTTTTGGCTATGGATGATCAATTTGATTGGTGAGGAAATGTTTAGGAATGATTTTGGAGAATTTTGGGTAATTTGGAAATTTTGGAGGATTTGGGTAATTTCAAGGGTTTTGGGTAGGCTAGGCGGGTGTAGGGTCCCTGGGGTCAAAAATTAAAAATTTGAAAAATTGAAGATTGGGTAATTGTAAGTGGAATGAAATCATTTTGGTTGAGCCATGAAGCCATATCAAGCCCACATGAGCCATGAAGGGACTCATTTGAGGCATCCACTATGTTGTTCCTAACCCTCTTGCTCAAGGGCTTAGGGGTTAAGGACCATCCATGTGAATCACCTTCATGAGTCAGGAGGTCAAGTTAGGTATGGGTGTGTGAAAGTGTAGTGTATAGGTGTAGTGTGTGTGTAAGTCAACCCTTCACCAGACCAGGCCACCCAGGGCAGTCCTAAGGCCAAAGAGTCCTATAGGAACTCATCCTTTAAACTTCCGCATTTGATTTCGACCCTCACAGGTGATTAGGGGTCTACGATCGAGTTTGTGGAGTTTGCGAGGAGTTAAGAAGTGGTTTGAATTTCTAAGTGGTGGGTCCCAATTCTAATCCTCTAGGATAGCCAAAGGAAAAGCCTAAGGCTAGATCCTAAGTACTAAAGAGAAGAAGAGAAGACCTCATCAAAAATGAGGTCAACACCATGTCGGCGCAAACTCAACCTACGGCGGGTCGAACTCCACGCGTCGCCTCCTGATTCGGCGCCGCCATCTGACTTGGCAGCCACGCGGCCCACGGTTCATGTTCCGCTGATCCGTCCGGCACGATCTTAGCCGTTCACCCGATACACAAACCATCCGACGGTCCCTGGTCATCGTCTATGACTGGTGCGTCCCGTGAGCCGTCCACCTTCTAACCCTAAGATCTTACTCGATACTCAACTGAATCACACGTTCTTGGGCTCTATGAATTCGTCTCGACAAGACGAACACATCTATACGGCTATGATGCATTAAAATTAAGCCAAACAAAATGGAGAATCCATAGAAGCTTTAGGAGGAAGAAGAGGTCAATACCTTTGCTCTGAGAAATGAAGTAATCAGAGAGTTGTGGCACCTTCAATTGATCCCAAGGAAGCTCCAGATGAAGTCTCTGGCTTTGAGGAATTGTCCAGGTATGAAAGTGACCAAGGCCGATTTCAAGCTTTGACGGCTGGAGAGATTGGGTGGCCTGGTGAGGGGGCTTCCACTAGGGAACTTCTTCTCTTGGTCTGGTGAAGGTGTGGGTGTGTTTAATTGGGTTTTTGTGGAGGTTTCAGGGATGTCCTGTTTTCTGGCCTGAGATTGAGCTCAAAAATTGAGCTCAGCCTGTGGGGATGAAGGCAAGAAAGCAGTGGGGTTTTTCTAGCATTTTCTAGAATTGGCAAAATTGGCCTATGGTGTAGTTAGACAAAATGAAATTGGAAATATTTGGGATTTTCTGGCATTTTTGGGAATTTTTTGGAATTTTTGGAATTTTGGGCTAAAAGGGAATTTAGGGTATTAAGAGGTTATTTGGAGGGTATTGGGGGTATTTTGGTGGATTTAAGAGGTGGGAAATGTTTCAAAAATGATTTCTAGGATTTTTGGGAATTTTGGGTGATTTTTGAGAAATTTGTGAAGGGTTTGGTGGTTGTAGGGGTATTTTAGGTAAATTTCGGTAGGCTTGAGGACCCAATGTCAAAACCGAGAATTTTGGCAAAAATGGTATTTGATTATGGTTGGGAAATGTAGAAAAGGTTAGAGTGAGCCATGGACCAAGAAGGTGTTCATTTTGAACATCTCATATGCTGTTCCTAACCCTCTTAGCCAAGAGCTAGGGGTTTGGACTTAGCCACCTGAGTGCTCTAATGAACCAGGAGTCATGATTGGGTAAAGATGGTTCAGGGTTTAGGATAAGTGTGGGAGTGCAGTGTGTGTGCAAACCAGCCTTCACCAAGACTAGGCCACCCAGGGCAGTCCTAAGGTTTAAACATCTATAGGAATTCATCTTTGTCTTCTAACACATTGGTCCCAACCTTCCAAGTGATTTGGAGGTTGATGACCATCTATGTAGGATTCTAAAGAGAATCAAGACTTGGTTTGAATTTCTAAAAGATGGGTTCCATCTCTAGTCCTCTAGGATAGTCATAAAAAAGTCCTATGGCTAGATCCTAAGCACTAAAAGGAAAGGAGGGGACCTCACCAAAAATGAGCTCAACAAATGGACCCCCAATAGGTGTGGTGTGCTAACCAAGCACACCGCACGTATTGGTGTTGACCGAAGAGACCAACAAAACCAACACAGGCGTCTAAGTGATACACTTAGAATGAAGCAAAGAAAATTTCCCACTGGGGATTCTCAGGTAAATCTCCAAGACTGAAGATTACAAAACTCTCGCTGGGGAAACGAGGAGGTGAATTCCATATCACAAGATCTGGAGGGATTCGATTTCAAATTCGTTTTCATTTTTATTTCAAGTTTTAATTATAAGCTTCGGATTGATTTGAGTTTCAATTTTGGTTGAAATTTGACTTAAGATTGATTTCGAGGATTTTTTAGAGATTCTGGATTTAAAATGAGAATTGGAACCTAGGTTCCAATCTCAGGATTACAAAGAGAACTAGCATTTAGGTACCAGCCTCGAAGAGAGAATTGGAATTTAAGTACCGATCGAGAAGGATGAGAATAAGAATTTAGGTACTGATCTTGAAATGAGAACTGGAAGTTAGGTACCAGTCTTGGAAGAGAGTCGAAAGTTTGGTATCGACCTCGGAGTTTCAGGGTGAGAACTGAAGTTAGGTACCAGTCTCGGAAGAGAGTCGAAAGTTAGGTATCGACCTCGGAGTTTCACAGTGAGAACTGAAAGTTAGGTACCAGTCTCGGAAGAGAGTCGAAAGTTAGGTATCGACCTTGGAGTTTCAAGGTGAGAACTGGAAGTTAGGTACCAGTCTCGGAAGAGAGTTGAAAGTTAGGTATCGACCTCGGAGTTTCAGGGTGAGAACTGGAAGTTAGGTACCAGTCTCGGAAGAGAGTCGAAAGTTAGGTATCAATCTCGGAGTTTCAAGGTGAGAACTGGAAGTTAGGTACCAGTCTCGGAGGAGAGTCGAAAGTTAGGTATCGACCTCGGAGTTTCAGAGGAGAACTGGAAGTTAGGTACCAGTCTCGGGAGAGAGTCGAAAGTTAGGTATCGACCTCGGAGTTTCAAGGTGAGAACTGGAAGTTAGGTACCAGTCTTGGAAGAGAGTCGAAAGTTAGGTATCAACCCCAGAGATGAGGACTGAAATTTAGGTACCAGCCTCAAAGGTTGACAATTGATTTGTGAAGATTTTGATGTTTAGAAGGGTAGTGGAAGATTGGAATGGGACATGAAAGATTTAATCAAAGGTTGATTTTTTGGTGAAGGATGTCAATCTATGTCATATGAACCAAACCGAGAATCTCGTGGTTCTGTGTCAGTAGACTCAGCGACCTTCTCAAAAGAGGGAAGAAATCGCAGTGAAACGAAAGGGCTTCAGAATGATGAAAGTTTAGAAGTTAGAAGTTGAAGTTTGAGTCTTCTGTAGGGGAAGAATCAACTCGAAAGAGGGTTCAAAGGAGTTTCAGATGGATTTCAATTTGAAGAAGAATTGAAAGATTCAAATCGACGGATTCAGATCGGAATTTAGCTTGAGATTTAGATTCATTTCGCTTGTTTTAATAATTCGATTTTATTTCTGTTTATTTAGAGTTAGTGTTAATTTGGAATTCGTTTTGACATTCAGATTTTTAAAAGATTCTCATTCATTTTCTTTTCTTTTCGTTCTTCGTTTGAAGTTCTTTTAGCTTAATGGCGTTTCCCAGTCAATTTGCACAAAAGAGGTGAAGGCAAAACACTACATGGTCATTTCCATTCCAATTTGTTGAAAATACATCACATAGTCTGATCCAAAACATGATGATATTTTCCTTGAAAATTCAGTATCTCATACAATCCTCATAAATCCAAAACAGACTGTGTAAGATCCTTGCAAGTTTTTTCCAAAAATGCATCTGTCGAATTCCATGTCTGAATGGTGAGACACATGGACAATAACATCACCTTCCAAGCCACCCTTGGCAGGAAATGTCGTTTGGGTGTGCATTGGAGGTGTGTTATTTTCCATGTAACTCACAGCTCGCAGGGCTGAAGGCTCTCTAACTCTGGATCTGGCTGAAAGTGGAAAGGCATTCTGCTGTCGTCCATCCTCCTGAAAGTGACGGAGATCCACTCAACAGGCATGCCTAGAAAGCAATGGTTTGCTATGTCTGCTTCATTTCCTTTTAACACAAAGCCGGAACCTACTGGTGAAGGTATCTCCACCGACCCTCAGAATTCACTGGGGCCTGCTATCTGGAGGTCAGATCCAAACATGATGTTACACTGATTGACGAAAGACACTATGCAGAAGGGTCTGACGAAGTCGTGATGATCTATGTGTGGCGGTATGCAGTCGCCTTCCTTGTATATGTTGATGATGCAGCTATTGGGTATGCAGTCTGCAGGCAATACCTTCCATGTCACCATCCTCCTTACCATCCTTTTAATGATTCTTGGCATCGGATCCACCTCACTGTGATGAAGTATCCCAAGTGGATTTCCCTTTCTATCGTCAGCGTAGTTGTAGCAACACCCGCACTGGATTGTAACTCTTCATTTCCCTTTCATCCACTCGGGGTTCGAAATAGGTCTTCTCCCTTAAGCGACCAGCTCGGCCCATTTTTTGAAGCTCGATGATGCAGTCCACAATCTGCTGCTGCTCGTAATCTGAGAACATATCCGTATGCAGCTCACGGCCTTCCAGGATATTGATCCTCTTTCCGTGGATTCTTTCAAAATATTCGAAGGTTTTCTTTTCAAATTTCTGCAGTCTCTCTAGCTCGTATTCTGGAACTATTTGCAATCGGCGGGGTCTGGTAACCTACTGTGGGATGTATGGTTTAACCCTAGCACGCTCTCCTGCATTTCTCGGCTCCACGGGGATAGTCTCTATTAGGACATCCTCCGGGGTTGTTTTCGCAACAAGACTCTTCAGAATTGGTACATCTGCATAGCGTCGTGGCGCCGATTCTGTTTCTGCTCTTCTCGAGATTTCTTTCATCTTTTCTGTTCTTCTTGGAGTTGATCTCCTCTTTTCTAGTTCCTGACGAATCGGCTTCTTAGAAGTATTTGCGCTGACGGTAGCAACTGTATCTTCGTGTTGGTCCACTGCTAGCTTGCTCAGCATCCTGTGAATGCGGCGATTCTTGTTTCTTTGTTGTGTCGGAGTGAGAGTAGCTCTTCTTACTTCTTAAACTTCTGTGGGCATGGCGCTGATAAGCCTCCCCTCTGCTGTAGCAACCACGGACTTAACTTTCTTGTCTGCTCCCGTTGCATGAGCAGCGTTTGCTTTTCTTTTTTTGTTGGTAGACTGCCGACTTGGACCACCCAATTTCATCACTGTTTGGCTATGGAACTCTTCTCGGTCGATTGGGGTCCAATCAGTTTCCTCGTACTGTAACCTGACTGGTGTGAAATCAGAGTCGATCTCAATCACGGCCCCCTCCTTCATCTTCTCTTCATCGAGTGCTAGACTCACGCCATTCTTAAATTTCAGAACCAACCACCCGTTCGACATTTCCCTACGAAAACAAGGAAAGGATCAGGGGCTGTACTAAGAATGAGAACAATAAGAAAGACACTTATTAATGGAAAATTCTTATTCATTTCTTTCAAATTTAAACAAGAGTAGGAAAAGAGACGAGAAAAGATTAGGAGTAAGATTTGATTTAAAAGGAAGGATCAAAACTTTATTATTATGGTTTCACATGTTTTCTTTTAATATATTTTTTTTGTTAATGATTTTTATTCATCCATTTTTGTTTTGGGTTCGGACCCAGTAACAAGTGATTACTCTACCCGTGCTTCTACAAATGAGACTTTGCTTTTTAAAGTTCATCCTTCGAAACATCAGGTTGCGTAATACTTCTTCAAATATCGTCCATTGATTGGAAGCATAGGTCGTTCTCCACTGCAATTCATGAGTTGGTAGGAACCTCTAGAGTAGACTGTCTCGACCACGAACAGCCCCTCCCAAGTTAGTTCAAATTTACCTCCTATCTTGTGGTGTGCAATAATAGGTCTCCTGAGAACTAGAACCAAGTCACCAACTTTGAATGTCCTTGGCGGACCAGTTTATCGTGGGTCTGGATCATCCTGACTTAATAAAATTCCAAATTATGTTGTGCTAAAGTCATTTCCCTTCCAAGCTTTCCAATTCTTCTAATTTTAGTTTGGCATTCTCTTCTGTAGTAATCTTGTTCGCAACTGCAATTTTAAGAGACGGAAGCTGCACCTCCAAGGGTAAGACGGCTTCGGACCTGTACACTAGAGCGTAGGGCGTAGACTGGGTAGGAGTTCTGAAAGTTGTCCTGTAGGCCCATAAGGCTTCCAAAACTTCTCGTGACAATTTCTTTTGTTATCATCCAAATTTTTCCTTAGAATTTGGACGAGAGTTTTATTAAAAGCCTCGGCCAAGCCATTTTCTCTTGGGTAGTAGATCGTTGAGTAGCGCCAATCAATCCCATGCCTTTTGACAAAATTGTTGAACTTCATGCTTCTGAACACTGACCCGTTATCTGAGATAATTCTGCGTGATACCCCAAAACGGTAGACGACTTGATTCTTGAAGAACTGTAGCACGTGGTGTGCCTTCACCTCTCTGAGCGGTACTGCTTCTGCCCACTTGGAAAAGTAATTTGTAGCTGCAAGAATGAAACGATGTCCTCTTGAAGAAGGTGGTTCTATCATACCCACGATATCTGTGCCCCAACAATCAAATGGCCATGACGCGATTGTCAGGTGTAAGACATTTGGAGGTTGATGTAGAACCACTCTATGCACTTAGCATTGGTGACAACTTTTTGCAACCTTCATGCAGTCGGTCGTCATTGAGGGCCAGTAGTACCCTAGTCTCTTAATCTTCATCTTCATCTTCGGACCCAACTGATGAGCGCCACAAAGTCCTGAGTGCACCTCTTTGACAATTTCACGAGCCTCGGACCCGCTCAGGCACCTTAGCCACATCTGGTCGAAATACCTTCTGTACAATGTATTATCAATTAGTGCGTATGACAGCATTCTTTTCTTAATCTATTGGGCTAATGACTTATCATCGAGTAGGTTTACTGTTTGCAGGTAGTCGATTAATGGCTGCCGCCAATCTTCTGTAGTTTCTGCCACTGCTGCAACTATTTCTTCTTCTTTTTCTGATTTGTGTATTGCGTCCATATCGAGCTGTGAGAGGACCTGTCGTCCACCGAGCCGACATTTCGGCCGATTCATCCCTGTAGCGGGCAAACTCTTTTCCGAGGCGGGCTAGCGCGTCCGCAAGAGCATTTTCTCTTGCGGGAATCTTGTAGATCGTTACATTCGAATGCCGCTCCAACAACCTCATGGCATACTGATAGTACTGCTTGAGTCTTGGTCTCAGAATCCTGTACTGTCCTGCAACCTGTTGTATGATCAACTGAGAATCTCCATAGATGTTGATGTCTGTTATCCCCATCTGAATGGTTAATTCCAGTCCAGTTACAAGGGCTTAGTATTTTACTTTGTTGTTTGTACATGGTTCTGTTAGGTGGTAGGAGTATCTTAACATCTCCCGCTCCAGTGTTATAAAGATTAGTCTGATTCCTGCCTTACCGGCCATTATCGTTTGCAATCCTTTGTCCTTCTGTGCTGAGGATGCTCCGTTGAAGTACAAATCCCAACGATGGTCATTCGGGTCTTCTAAGCTCAAAATCTGCTCGTCGGGCAAGTCATTGCTAAGACGCGATTCTGCCGGCAAAGGGCGCGCTGCGAGGAATTCTGCTAGGACTTGTCCCTTTACTACACGAAGAGGAACAAAAGTTATATAGAATTGCAATAGTATCATTGACCACCTGGCAAGTCTGCCGGAAAGCATCGATCGGGTCATCAAATATTGCAACGAATTAAACTTCAAAATAAGGTTGACCTTATGAGAAAGCATGTAATGCCTGAGCTTTTGGGCTGTAAAGACCAGGGCTAAACAATGCTTCTCAATCGAAGGATATTTCACCTCCTTCGGAATCAGACGACGACTCAGGTAGAAGAGAGTGTTTTCTTTTCCCTCGTCATTGACCTAGGCTAGCAGGGCTCCAAGGGAGTCGTCTAAAGCTGCGGTATAAAGTATCAACGGTCGACCCGAGACTAGGGCTGTGAAGACAAAAGGTGTCATTAGGTATTGTTTGATGTCATCGAAGGCATGTTGACATTTAGAGTCCCAAGTGAACTTGGCATCCTTCTTAACCAAAGAAGAAAAGGCTGACACCTACCTGACAAATTCGAAATAAAGCGTCGAAGATATGCCAACTTCCCTTGAAAGGATCGTAGTTGTTTCAAAGTTTTGGGAGGTGGCATTTCTAAGATAGCTTTAATCATCTCCGGATCGATTTCAATTTCACGATGTCGGACAACAAATCCTGAGAATTTCCTGAAGGTAACGCCGAAGGCGCATTTCAAGGGATTCATCTTAAGATTAAATTTTCTTAATCGCTCGAAAACAATTCTCAAATCATACAAGTGATCTTCCTTTAGTTTGCTCTTGATGACCACATCATCCACGTAGCACTCGACTTGGTCGTGAATGAGATCATCAAAAATCCTCATCATTACTCTTTGGTATATTGCTCCTGCGTTCTTCAATCTGAAGGGCATCACTATGTAGCAATACACTCCGATTGGCGTTCTGAAGGCTGTGAGCTTTTCATCTTCCGGTGCCATCTTTATCTAATTGTATCCTGACGATCCATCCATGAAAGAGAAGACCTCGTGCGTCGAAGATATGTCGATCATTAATTCTGGAATTGGGAGCAGGAATTCATCTTTTGGGCATGCTTTATTCAAATCTCTGAAATCCACGCAGATTCTAATCTGTCCATTCTTCTTTCTGACTGCTACCACATTGGCTAACCAAGTTGGATATTGTTCTTCACGGATAAATTTAGCGTCTATTAGCTTCTTAACTTTAGCTATTACTTGTTGTTCGATCTCTAAACGCATTCTTCTAGGAGCTTTTCTGACTGGAACGGCAGTGTGATCTACTCCTAGCTTGTGAACTGCGACTTCCGGAGCTACTTTTGGCATTTCATCATAACTCCAAGCAAAACAGTCCTTGAATTCCATTAATAGCTTGATAATGTTTTCAGAATCTTCTTTATTCAGTAAGGAGCTAACAAAGGTCGGCCTAGGTTCTTCGCTAGTACCTAAGTTAACTTCCATTAACTCGTCTATTGTAGATTGTATTCCCTCTTCAAATTTTGGTGGAGCATCTCCAATCGGCAAATCTTCGAGATCGTCTGAAGCTTCCTAGCAGTCTTCACTAGGCTCGTAAGTGACAACCAAGCAAAATCCCATATCATCAACTGATCCTACTGTGCTGAATCCAAGGCCATGCTTTGAATTTGGCGGACGACTGGTATTATTCCATAATTTTTCAAAGCACTGCGATTGACCTTTTTTCCTCTGTTTAGCTAAAATAGCATGCTGAATTAAATTTTGAACACAGGAAGAATACCACTCAAAAGGTAATTCCATTAATTCGGAAGAAGTAACATCTTCAAATTGTACATCATTTTCAGATTTGGAAGAAGACACCGCGGTAGAACTTGATTGGCCTAGCACTACCACCATGCACTTCCTTGACCACCATACCCTTGATCTTATTAGGATAGATCGGGGTCAGGGTCATAGTATGAACATAGTGGTTAATCTTCTCATACATTTATTTGTATTCTTCATTCTTTTCATCTTCGAGAGAGACCTTGAACTGGGGTTTCTTTTGATTTATCTTCACTACTTCTTTCTTGGTTTCTTCTTCTTAGGAACTGTCCTCCCAATCAACATAGATGACCGGTTTCTTCTGTTCAATTGTTCCGCCGTTTCTTCCTCGACCTCGTCCCCGGCCTCGACCTCGGGTGCGAGTTCTGGAGAAACCTTCACCACCTCGTCGTAAGGGAGTGGTGAGTAACTGTTGAACTAGCATTTCAGGTTCTTCGATGTCTCGATCTTCTTTTGCTTCATTTGGTATGGTATTTCTGGAGAAGATTGTTTTCTTTGGAGGTGCGTAGTAGGCTGCATCGTCATGAATCCCAATCTTGTGTACAGAGAACGGTGGAAAATCACCTTTGATACACTGTTCTCCTCCTTCGTAAAATTTTATGCACTGGTGCAGAGACAACGGTACCATCCGATTTTCATGGATCCACGACCGACCCAGTAGAGCGTTGAATGATGTCTCAGAATCAATTATATGGAATTTTGCCGTTGTCTTTGCTAAATCACCGATCTTCATTAATAGCGTTATCGATCCAAGGGCTCTTTCTCCTTTCTGATTGAAGCCTCTTAGTAACATCTTTTCTGCTTCAAGGTCGCGAGCGTCAATTTTCAAATATGCTAACGTTCGAAGGTTCATTTTGTTGATCGATGTTCCTGGATCAACCAACACACTGGAGAGCGTAAACTTTCCAATAGTAACTGAGATGTACAACGGTCGGTTATGATCTGCTGTTCCAAGGAGTAGGTCGTTGTCCGTGAAGGTAACGCCACGCTGTTCTTTCAACGAGCAAACCTTATCTAAGAAATTACCGGCCATTTGAGCTAAGCAAATTTTTGGATCAAGCAAAGCCTTGATCAGAGTTTCCCTCATCTCCTTTGACAAGATCAGAGCATCGTAGAGGCTCAGTTTGGCTGCTAGCTTCCTAAGATGGGCTAGCATGTTATAATCCACTTTATTACAAGATTCTTCATTTTCTTCGCGAGCGGGCAATTCTTCTGCTGGGGTTGGCTCTTCCTGAGCAACCACCTGCTTTCCTTTATCCTTTGGACCCATTCTTGGGGGTAAAACTCTTCCACTTCTTAGATTAACTTCTGATATTTCTTCTACATCTGGTGCTGGATCTGCCGATATCTCCTCTTGAATCAGAACAACTGGCTCTTCTGAAATTATTTCAAAATCTGATAACTCCAATTCTATCGTGATCGGAGCTCCTTGGAATTCATAAACGGACTCGTCGCTTCTCGAGCTTTCGTAGCCATCCTTGTGAACGTTTTTGACCTCATTTTTGGTGAGGTCTTCTCTTCTTCTCTTTAGTACTTAGGATCTAGCCTTAGGCTTTTCCTTTGACTATCCTAGAGGATTAGAATTGGGACCCACCACTTAGAAATTCAAACCACTTCCTAACTCCCTGCAAACTCTACAAACTTGATTGTAGACCCCAAATCACCTAGAGGGTTGAAATTATATGTGGAAGTTTAAAGGATGAGTTCCCATAGGACTCTTTGGCCTTAGGACCGCCCACGGGTGGCACAGTGCGGTGAAGGGGCTGACTTACACACACACTACACCTATACACTACACTTTCACACACCTCTTAAAACCACACCCATACCCAATTTGACCTCCTAACTCATGCGGGTGGTTCACATGGATGGTCTTTAACCCCTAAGCCCTTGGGCAAGAGGGTTAGGAACAACATAGTGGGTGCCTCAAATGAGTCCCTTCATGGCTCATGTGGGCTTGATATGGCTTCATGGCTCAACCAAAATGATTTCATTCCACTTACATTCACCCAAGCTTCAATTTTCCAAATTTTCAAATTTCCAAATTTTCAATTTTTGACCCCCGGGACCCTACACCCGCCTAGCCTACCCAATACCCTTGAAACCACCCAAAATTTGCAAAATCACCTAAATCACCCAAAAATCCTCAAGACCAATCCTAAACATTCCCACATTACTCAAATTGATCATCCACACCCAAAAATACCAAAAATTCCAAAAATACCTCCCAATACCCTCCAAATACCCAAAATGCCCCTCTTAGCCAAAAAATCCAAAAATTCAGAAAATTCCCAGAAAATTCCAGAAAATCCCAAATATTCCCAATTTCATTTTGTTCAACTACACCATGGGCCAATTTTGTCAATTTACCCCACTTTTGTCAAAATCCCCAATTTGACCCATTTTAACCCAAAGTGAACCCAATGTCAAACCAAACCTACCCAATTGACCCAAATTCTGGTCCAATTCAATTCTAAACTTCAATTCAACATCCCCAACACCAATCTAGACCAAATCCAAGTCCAATTTGACTGAAATTTGGACCCAATTTCACTTTTGGCCTTAAAGCCCAATTTGGACCCATGACCCAAACTTAGCCCAAACTAACCCAATTAAACTCCAATTAACCCCAAATCTTTTCTAAACCTTCCTTAACATTCCCATAAACAAAAAACTAACATGATTTGCCAAAAATTTAGACCCAAACCCCACTCAAATTCAACCCAAAATCAAAAAGCCCAATTTTAACCTAAACCCAAACCTAACCCAAATAAACCCAAACCTCAAAATCAAAACCCAACCAAAGCCAAAACCTCTTTGAAACACTCCCATAAACATTTCCCAACATTTATTTTACATCAATTTCAACCCTAGCCCAACATTGGCCCAAGTTAGCCCAATTTGACCTACATTGGCCCATTTACCAAATAAGCCCAAATCCAACCCAATTCAAACCCAAACCACCCCAAATTTGCTCCAAATCACTCATGACCCATCCATGAGCTAAAACCAACATTTTTTTGGCCCAATCCTTCACAAATTTCCCATCCATAAATTTATTTCCAAACCAAAAGCCCACTTTCTTAAACCTTCCTAAAGCCCATCTCCACCAAAATCCAAAGGGGCAAAATCAATCCAAGGCCCATATGACAAATTCTCTTCATCATGACTTCAATTAAAATCATCCCTAAGTTCAAATCAATCATCAAATGGTTCCAAATCAAGCCATATGACAAATTCCCATCAACATGCCAAAATTTCCTTAAACCCATTTCCATGAAATTGACTTGGCTTTTCCCCAAGCCAAAGGTGAGCCATGAAGCCATGCATGAGCCCCATGGGAGCCATGAGAGCCATGCAATCTACTTTCCACCTCACCAAACCATTAATGGCAAGAGAGGGATCTCTTTCTTAAACCCTTTTAAACCCTTTTTACCTTAATCATGTCACACACTAAACCATGCTTAGCCACCTCACCATGGATGGAGACTTCACCACTCCTTCTAAGCTGACCTAAATGATTCCCTCAGCTCAAAATCAGAGCTTGGAAGGGTGCACCAAGCCCAAAATGGTGGGTTGACCCAAACCAAGCCAAAGTGACCTTATCCCCATTCCATTCTAATCCAACACCTTTACACATGGCTAATGCCAATTGACTTCACCATTGCCAAGGCCTGACCTCCCTGGTCGAGATGGTGACCCTTGCACTGCCGGCCAGCCACACGGGTCGCCGGAAAACTCCATGGCCGAGACATGGGGAGAAGCCAAACTTTGGAATTCTCCCTTGCCGAGGTGCCCCATGCCCAATGGCCACCATGGCTGTTCTTCACATGCCAAGAGCAGCTGATCCCAACCCTTGGCCACCCCTGGGAGAGCCTCCAGCCATGCCTATTTAAACACCACCCCCTCTCGGCCATGAGAGGTGCTGAACCAGACCTTACTGAAACTCTGCCAAAATTGCTCTAGATCATTCTCCATACTTAGAGCAGTTGATCCCCAGTGCCAATTTGCCCTGATCCCCACCAACAGAGCCCGATTTCTCAACCAAAATTCCACCCAAAACCAGGACACTTCTCCACAGTGGATCAATTCTTAAATTGATTGGTCCTACACCTTCACCAGACCAAGGGAAGAAGTCCACCAGCAAAAGCCCCCTCTCCAGGCCACCTAGTTGTTCCAGCCTCCAAGCTTTGTGATCGGCTGTGGTCACTTTCATAGCTAGACAATTCACCGGGCCAAGGACTTCATGCGGAGCTTACTTGGACCCAATCGAAGGTGACACAACTCTCAGATCGAAGCTTCACTTCTCTGAGCAAAGGTATGAACTCATTCTTCTCACTGAGCTTACAGAGATTCTTCATTTAATTTGAATCAATTTCAATGCATGTTTACCGTATGGATGTATTCGTCTCTTCAAGACGAATCCATAGAGCATAAGAACACGAAAATCCGTTGAGAATCGAGTGAGAAATTAGGGTTAGAAGGTTGACGGTCACGGGTGCACACCAGTCGTAGACGATGACTGGAAGTCGTCGGATAGAGCGTGTATCGAGCGGACGGTCTGGATCGAGCCGGACAGCGCAATGGTGCATGAACCGCGGGTCCCGGGACGGCTGACTCAGATGGCGGCGCCCAATCACAGCGCGACACGTACCCCCTTCGGAGCTGCCGAGGTTGACGCGGCGCCGCGTGGATAAGTAGAAAAATAGGTTATTTTCCTATTTATTTAATTCCCTAAACTTCAAAAATGCATAACTTTGTGTAGAAAAATCAGAAAAATAAAATAAAAATACTCCCTTGCTCAGTGAACAGAGGAGAATAATGTGGAAAAGAAATCATTTAATTTCATCTAGTATTTTATTTTTAATGATTTATTTACCCTCTGCATTGTTTTAATTCTCCATGCATATAGGGAATTTACCATGACATGAGACCATAGGGCTTTTGAAGCCTCTGAATTTGGGAACATTCCCTGAATTTTCCAAAGTCAGAGGTCATCCCTATGAAAAGTTATTGATTTTTCAAATTCATGTTACTGTTTTGAGTATTTTAAATCCAATAATTAGCATGTTATGAAATAAATTCTAGGAAAATTTGGTGATGTTTCTTATGACCAGAGGACCCTAGGAAAAATAGGTTTTGAATTAATTCACTTGGAATAACCCTAATTGACTTAAACACCCAAAATAGGTCCTTAATTAATTAGAGCTAATCATACATCAAATTTACTTGAAATCAATTCTCCACTGACCTTTAGGATTAGAGAAACCCACCATAAAAGTTTGAAGTCAATTGGGTTTGGTTAGCCCTATCAAATGGGTTGATTAAGCCATTTAGCCAATTTAAACTTTGAAAATTCATAACTTTCAAAATACTCTTCAAAAATTTACCAAATTGGTTTTGGAGCCACTCTGATATTAGGGGAATTTAAGAAAATTAAAATTTCAATTTTCTAAAAAAGTTGATTTTTTGTATTATTTTAATATTTTAATAATTAAAAAAATAATAAAAATCACAAAAATAATAAAATTAACCAAAATGTCACAGTTTAAATTTTAATCACATAGGAACAAACCCCATATTTTTCCTAGGTCTCTATGATGAGTTATTAAATTTTAAAGCCCTAGGGTAATTTTAAAATAAAAAAAATGTATTTTCTAGCATTTCTATTAAAATAATTCTAATAAATCAAAGAAAAATCGGAAAATTATGAAAATTGATTCTCTGATTTCCTTGATATCAGAGAAATTTTTTAAAAATATAAAATTCATTTTTCAAACTTTATTTTATTTTTAAATTAATTAATACTCCAAAACTCAAAATAATTATAATAAAAATAATATAATTCAAAAAAATCACCAAAATTGGTCCAAGTGGTCCTCTGGTCATTAGAAATGTCCCATAATTTTCTTAAGGACAGAAACTTTCCCTTGGTCATATTATTAAATTTTCCTTGGAAATCTCTATTTTCCACCAAAAATAATTACATAAATAAATTAAATACAGAAAAATCACATTTTCTCCTCTAATGTCTTCATTGACATATGAGTGAAGCCACATAAAAATTTCAAATTCATTTAAGCTCAATTTAATGAGTTATGAAATTATTAAGCTTGAAGGGCAAAATGGTAATTAAAATTTTAACCCTTAATTAAAACATTAGGCTTAATAAAATGAAAAGGTAAAATATTTGATCTTAATCTGATTTGGATGATTGAAATTTAAATAATTAAAGGGTAGAAACCTATTAAACAATTCAACAATAATTGAAATGAACTTTAATTAAAATAATTAATTAAATTTGGAAGAATAATAAAATAGGAATTATTAAAATATGGATGTTATTAGGAAGAAGTTTGCTCTTTAATTTAAGAATCCCTAAATTAATCATCCCAATAATATTTAATTCCTAATTAAAATGATAATCCAAGTTTAAGATTTAAAATTCTAAAAGACTTAATCATTAAATTAAGTTAAGGTTAAATTATTTAAAGCAAACCCTTTTAAAATAAAATAATAAATTAAATTAAATTAAATTAAATTGAATTAAATTAAATTAAATTAAATTAAACTAAATTAAATTAAAACTAAATCAAATTAAATTAAATCAAATTGAATTAAATTAAGCTAAAGCATATTATATTAAATTAACTTAAATTAAATTAAATTAAATTAAACCACATTAAATTAAATTAAGTTAAATTAAATTAAATTGAATTAAATATAACATTACTTAAGACATGAAGAATTCAAAATAAATCTAAAACAACTTGAACACTATTCCAAACTCAAATCCATTAACTAAAATTAAATCATAAACCACTTGAACATCCATTTGCCCTCGAAAGCTCGTGATGTCATAACTCTTAAAAGGAGTGCTAAATGAAGTGTTACTTCATTCATGAGATATTCAAATGTCCTAGTTCACTGAGCAAGACAACAAAACTTAAACTCTCGGACGATTAATTCATTTGTATAATTAAATTCATTTGGACTTAAAACAATCCTAGAAATATTGAAAAGATGTTTAAGATTCGTCTTAAGCACTTCCTCGATATGATAGGATATTTATAAGAACAATTGAACTTAGTTGTTCTTTGATGAAGAAAATCGTCCTCGAACCAAAATACGAGAACCTAGACGTCGTAGGAGGTGACTAGCTATAGGGTTAGGAACTTGGTAGAAAACCATAACCCTTCCCTTAGCTTTACCAAGGAACTTACTTTAAATGCTTAAATATTCTAAGCGTGTTTTAAGTGCGGCTTGGGATGACAGGAAGACCTTCCAGGTACGCTTTTTTTATTGCAATTTACCTTATTGCAATTTATTTAATCGCATTGCACTTACTTTTCTTGCATGATGAACAAGCTGTTGCATGAAAACCTACACCTTTAGGATAGTCCTAAAACTGAAACCAAAACTAAATTAAAAGTCATTACAAGATAAAATTCACCGCCACAACATTTCAAAATATAAGACAACTCAAAATTTAATCACAAACGGAACAACAAAACTACAACTACGACTAATTTAAAACATCTTGTTGGATGATCGGGAATACCTCGGATGATGTAACCTACGTGTTGCTAACGGGATTTCCCACGGTCTAAAATGAAAGTGTGGAACTCATTCGGTTGAGTTTAGCAAATTCATTTGGACTAAGTGAATCCAATAAAAATAACGATGCCGGAAGGATGGAACCGTGGGATCTTAACCGGTGTTGTTATAATCAACTTTAAGATTTGTTTAATTAACATATTAAAAACACCTGGATTTTAAGATTTTCTCTAAACCAAAACACTTCTCTCATCTCTCGATTTATGATTTCTAAAATTAAACCTCTGCAACGACAAGGAGCTCGGAGCATGGTGGGCGGCACGGCCATCGTCATCGACAAAACACGAGTCTACTTCGACAAAACTTTCCTTAGAACTAAATAACCAAGCCATAGGACCTCGAGGTAGTTTGCACTAGTGCAACATAAATCCTCAACTCTTCGTTAGGCATTTGCATGATCATGTCATGTAAATTAAGCCCTAGCTAGGTCTTAGGATTTCGAGGTAGTCGTCGATGCGACATAAACCCTCACATCTTCGAAGTTTATTTGTATGATTTTATCATACAAATATAAGTCCTAATTAATTAAAATTGGCAAGATCAAAACATTAAATAAACATTAGGACCTTCCTAAATTCAAGCCAAACAAATAGGATAGTCGGGAAATTACCGAAGTTCGCTTCGAATATGTGATTTCTCCTACCTTTCTTCCTTCAGATTCCCAAAATATAATGCTCTAAATTTGATCCATTCCCTATTGAAATTCCAAAATTCAATCCCTTGAAAACTTAAACTTTGAAATTCTTGAGAGCAAAACTACTGATTCTTATCGAGAGTTTTCTTAGGTGATTTCCGTCACTTAAGATGTAATTAACTATAGGGGCTTGCCCTTATAGGGAATTTTAAGAACCCAGGTAATATAAACCCTGTTTAATGTTTTTATATTAAACGGGGAATTTGTCGGCTTATAAAATTGGTTCGCGAGACCAAACGGATGTCACAAATCTTCTAGTTTATTTAATCGAGCCCCATCATCGAAGCAATGTGTCTATTCTTCGGGATAGATACATGGTTTGTGATGCGGTGCTCGTTTATATAAACTATTCGGGATGTGAGATCAGTTTGATTTCATATCTTAAAATTTTCAAATTTAAAATTATTTTCAAAATCAAATATTACTTTTCAAATTATTTATTTAAATTAAATTAAAATTCGCCGACAATTTCTGTAGGCGATCCCCTTTTCCCAAATAAAACACCAAAACCTAAAAATATGCCTACAATTTCTGGCGACTCCGCTGCGGACAATTCCTCTCTCCATTTTTAATCAAATAGTTTTGCTTTCAAAAATCGGTAGTGTATCCATGTCCCTAATGGATCAAACTACCCTTCTTTCCGTTGGAATATTATGTTCATTTCTACCTTGAACGAGTATAGCCAACATTCTCTCGGATTTAGGAGCCATTTGTTTAAACACCCCTAAACGAGAGAGGTTCCGAGATCCTTTTACCTCATTTCGAGGTGGGGTGGACCCCGATAGGTGTTAGTCTAGGAGTGATCCTTCGAGTCGAGAAGTCTTGCATAAGACTTTCTTTTCCTTTCCGACTGCGAATCGGATTCATTACCTTCTCTACACCTTTGAACATTCCGTTCTAAATAAACAAACCCTCTAATGAATGACTCTTTTAATAAATATACATGAACAAGAACGTGTTCGGACTCTTTTCGATTCCTTTCTTTTCGTCTCGATGAGAAGAAGCATAACTTGGGATCGACAATCGAGAATCTACCCTACGGAAATGGAAGCCCCAAAGTTGATTTTCTCCTTCACCAATGGATTGGACTTTCTTGTTTACAAGGATGAGATTTGTCAGACAATGGGATCATCCGGTTTGGACAAGGATTCGAAAACACAAATGTCAAGATCGGCGACGTTACCCTTTTCGCACGATGGACAAAGTGCCGAAGCGAGAAACCCATGATTGAGTTCGACCTTAAATCAACTCGAGAATTTCCTCCTCTGCAAAGGATTCCGAGTGAGAGGAATACCGCTCGTCCAAAGGAGGACTGTTATCTCTACCCCCATTGGTCTAGTCGTCTCTGCACCTACCCGGCTCCCGCCGATGCGAAGGGAAGGAAGTTCGAATTTGCAACGAGCATGTCACCGTGGAGGGTACGGATTTCCGTGCAAGACCTTCGTTTTTGAAATTGGGTCCAGCTCGAGGGTTCCACCCCTAACACGGACTCGAGAGGAGAAACGAGAGGCGGGAAGATTGCCGGAAGGCGGAGGCTGCTGAAGTCGCTTTCTTAGAAGAAATCCACGAGTACACACCACTACTGAATACATACCATTGTTTGAGTATACACCCCTTTTGGAAGGAAGTAGATTCCATCCCCTTTCGCCGCGGTGACGAGGAAAATGTCAGCGGGATTGCTTCTACATTACCTCGGCCCGCATACTATAACGACAACAGAAAGAAAAGGGCAAGGATTACACCATTTGCCCGACTACAGACTGTGATTGAGAAGTTAGCGAATAAAGAAAAATGCCCCATATCGGAGATTTCAAGAAGGATAGGACGGGCGCAGGCCAAATCCCGTCTTGGGCCACGAGTAGAATCTGCTATCGCTGTAGAAGAGCCTAATAAGAAGATGAAGGCTAGTCCACCTGTTGTTGTTTCAGGTTTACGGATCGGGGAGGATACCACCTTCCGACATTCGGTCGACGGACCATCCGGTCCTAAGCCTTCTACTGCTAGAAGGATGGTATGGCGTCCCACTACCGACCGATTAAGACCGAAACAACGACCGGAAAAGGAAAGTCTCGTCGGGAGACTTGAGTCCGAAGAAAGTGCTACCGCGATGAGGGGACTCATGAGAAAGAAACTCGACAATTGTCACATGACAAGCTGCAAGGATGTACTGAGAAAATACCCACTGGAAGATGCTATGGAAAAGCTAAGAGCGATGTTCGGCGACTAGCAAGAGAGAGAGAAGAGAAGTTCGGAGATGAAGTTGACTCGTCGAGTTCATGGATGATGAATATGCGAGAAATTAACATGGTTGAAACACGAGCTTCGTCGGCTTCGCAAGGTGCTCCTGCGGCCGCGAAGAGAGGAGCCGGAAGTAATGAGGAGGCAGCTTCAAGAGAAAGATGATACGATCGCCCAAATGGCGAAAAGGATGGAAGAGATGGCTGTAGCCCTAGCCACTCTCCAGAGTCAGGTTCAACTCCAAAGAGAAACACCCCCATAAGTTATTCACATTGTAGACGGAGGAAAGGAGATTACATCCGTCAACGGGGATGATCAATTAAAGAAGGGTGCAACACAAAGTATGATTCCAGAAAAGGATATCAAGAGCTTGGTGGAACGGCGAGTGCGAGAAGCCTTGGCACAATCGAAGAGCGGAACATCCATTCGGACGGGTAGACCTTACCACGAAGAATTCGACGACGTCCGATATCCGAAAGGCTTTGTACCACCTGCGTTCAAGACCTTTGATGGAGCCGGAAACCCTCGGCGGCATGTTGCACATTTTCGTGCCGATTGTTGCAATGCGGCGGAAGTGATGCTTTACTCTTCGAAAATTTGTCGGCGGCACTGTCGAGGATCGCCTTTGATTGGTATGCGAAATTACCAAACGGCTCGGTGAAGACATTTTCGGAATTAGAAAACCTCTTCATCGAGCGATTTGCGGAGCTCGGCACCACATCACTATAGGTGATTTAGTGGTAGAGAAGCGAAGCCGAATGAAACCTTGGTGGACTACATACTTCGATGGAGGAACCTAAGTATGAAGTGTGAGCCACGATTACAAGAACGGCATGCGATCGGCATTTTACTTAAAAGCATCCATGGCCGATAGCACTTCTCCTCGAGGATTTACTATTAAGACTTTCGAGAAGTTGTTAAGCAAGGCCGGAAGCTTGCAAGAGGAGGCGAAGCAATTAAGTTTCACCGATAAAGCGGACAAACGGAAGCCGTGAAAACTTTTGAAAAGAAGTCCGGGATCGTCGCAGCGGTCGATAAAGGCGAGCAGCCGATACAAATATCGTCGAACGGCCGCGAGAAACCTCAGCGGAATTACCGGCAACCCCGACCCGGCTATCGGTCATCTCGACGGTATGAACAACCGCCTCGTCCACAACGTACGTTTAGGGAGTTCTCGAGCGAGGAGTATCCGTTCAAGAATGAGGCGAGTGCCTAAAATGTTCCGCGACTGATGAAGACTCCGAGATTTCCAAGCTGCCGAGCCTAAAAGACCGGAAGAAGTCGACAAGAAAGGTGATCCCAACTTTTGCCCTTACCACCGGATGCTTGGGCACAAGATAGAAGATTGTATTACCTTCAAAAGTTGGCTCAACGACAATCTTCGGAGAGGGAATATAACGATCCCGAAAGAATACATGAAGGAACCCCAGAAAGGAGGTTCTGTCAATGTTATCTCGACAGATTTCATTGTTCCGATAGATCCCTATGCGATTGATGATGGATGGACTACCGCTTGGACAAAGTCTTCGAAGAAGGTTTTAGATCACATCCAAACTGCTTCGGTGCGAGCTTCAATTCAAAGTTCGAAAACTGTCAAGTCGACACTATCACTTGCAATAGAAGAACCACCTCAACAAGAGACGGCTGAAGAAAAGAAGAAAATTGACAAAGAAGAGAAGACCGAGGCACCTAAGGCTAGACTAGGGGCTGCTTATCCTAGGATAGTTGTTTCCGATTCGGGGGAGAAATCCCTCGAACCTCTGACTCTGTATGATTATCTGCCCACTCTGGTGGAATCTTATAATGATGAGGGTTATGGCGTTGGCTACGTTTTGATTGTTTCTAACGATTACGTAACTAGCGACAATCAACCTAATCTGGACATCGATTCTGATACAAATGACAATTCTCGAATCATACACAATCTCGACGATCATAATGATGAAGAAGACATCCACCGGGGAGGCTACGAGAGTTCAACGAAGCAACGAATCTATTTGCGAGTTTCGAGGAGCTCCGATCACAATAGAGTTAGAGCCTTCGGACTCCGAAGCTAATCTCGAAGAACTTGTCATTCCAATTCGAAGGAGACACTAGCAAACGCAATGCTTAAATTCACAAGAAATCACGAAGTCAACTTAGAAGTGGAAGAGTTTTACCTCCGAGAATGGGTCCAAAGGACGAAGGAAAGCGAGTGGTTGTTCGGGAAGAACCAACCCGGTAGAAGAAATACCCATTCGAGAAGAAAACGAGGCACATGAAAACAAAGTGGACTACAACGTGCTAGCCCATCTTAGGAAACTACCGGCCAAGCGAGCATCTACGACGCTCTCATCTTATCAAAGGAGATGAGAGAAGCTCGATCGAGGCCTTACTTGATCCGAGAAATTTGCTTAGCTCCAATGGCGGAGATTCCTTAGATGAGGTTTGCTCGTTAAAGGAACGACGAGGTGTTACCTTCACGGACAACGACCTACTACTTGGGACGAGCGGACCACAACCGACCCTTGTACATTTCGGTTACAATTGGGAAGTTTACACTCTCCGGAGTATTGGTGGATCCAGGAGCATCAATCAATATAATGAATCTTCGAACGCTAGCATACTTGGAAATTGATGCTCGCGAGCTCGAGGTGGACAAAATGTTATTAAGAGGATTCAACCAGAAAGGAGAAAGAGCCCTCGGATCAATAACACTGCTAATGAAGACTGGTGACTTAGCAAAGACAACCGCGAAAATTTCACATAATTGATTCAGAAACGTCATTCAACGCTCTACTGGGCCGACCATGGATACATGAAAACAGGATGGTACCATCATCTCTACATCAATGCATTAAATACTACGATGGAGGGGAATAGTGTATTAAAGGTGACTTACAACCGTTCTCCGTACATGAAATCGGAATCCATGAAGATGCGACTTATTATGCACCTCGAAGAAAACAATCTTCTCCGGAGATACCATAACAAATGAAGCAAAGGAAATTTGGGACAACGAAGAACACGAAATTCTAGTCCAACGGTCACTCACCACTCCCTTACGGCGAGATGGTGAAGGTTTCTCCACGACTCGCATCCGAGGTCGAGGCCGGGGACGAGGTCGTGGCGGAGACATTAGGACGATTGGACGGAGGAAACCGACCATCAATGTTGATTGGGAAGATAGTTACGAAGAAGAAAAAGAAATCAAACAAGAAGCGGCGACAATAAGTCGGAAGAAGCCGCAATTCGAATCCCTCTCGAAGATGAAAGAAACGAAGAATATAAATCGATGTACGAGAAGATTAACCACTATGTACATACTATGACCACGACCCCGATCCATTCTAATAAGATCGAGGGAATGGAGGTCGAAGAGGTACATAGCGGTGGTGCTAAAGCCCATCAAATTCTACCGTGGTGCTCCTTCCTCCAAAGCGAAAATAATGTACAATTTGAAGATGCTACTTCATCGGAATTAATGGAATTGCCTTTTGAGTGGTACTCTCCCTGTGTTCAAAATTCAATTCAGCGTGGTTTCTTACCTCGACAATGGACAAAGGGTCGATCACAACATTTTGAAAAATTATGGAATAACTCCGGTCGTTCACCCAATTCAAAGCATGGTCTCGGATTCGGCACAGTAGGATCAGTTGACGATGCGAATTTTGCATGGTTGTCACTTGCAAGTCTAATGAAAGCGCATGGAAACTACAGAAGAACTCAAAGATTTACAAATTGGAGACGCTCCACCAGAGTTCGAGGAAGAGATCAAATCTACGATAGATGAGTTAACAGAAGTTAACTTAGGTACTAGCGAAGAACCTAGACCTACCTTTGTTAGCTCCTTACACAATAAAGAAGACTCCGAAGAAATAATCAAGTTATTAATGGAATTTAAAGACTGTTTTGCTTGGAATTACGAGGAGATGCCAGGTTTAGCTCTAGAGGTCGCAGTCCATAAGCTAGGGGTGGATCCTACTTCTGTTCCAGTCAGACAAGGTCCCCGAAGAATGCGTCTAGAAATCGAACAACAAGTCATAGTTGAAGTTAAAAAGCTAATAGACGCTAAATTTGTCCGTGAAGAACAATACCCGAATTGGTTAGCCAACATGGTACCAGTCAGGAAGAAGAATGGTCAGATCAGAATTTGTGTGGATTTCAGAGATTTAAACAAGGCATGTCCAAAAGATGAATTTCCTCTACCGATCCCAGAATTAATGATTGACATTGCTTCAACACATGAAATATTCTCATTCATGGATGGATCTTCGGGATACAACCGGATAAAAATGGCTCCGGAAGATGAAAAACTTACGGCATTCGAACGCCGATCGGAGTATATTCTTTACACGGTGATGCCTTTCGGACCGAAGAACGCGGGAGCAACCTACCGGAGAGCGATGACAAGAATTTTGATGATCTCATCCACAATCAAGTCGAATGCTACGTGGATGATGTGGTCATCAAAAGCAAAGTAAAGGAAAACCACTCGTATGATTTGAGAATTGTTTTCGAACGATTAAGACAATTTAACCTTAAGATGAATCCCTTAAAATGCGCCTTCGGCGTCACCTCCGGGAAATTCTTAGGATTCGTTGTCCGGCATCGTGGAATTGAAATCGACCGGAAAAGATTAAAGCCATCTTAGAAATGCCACCTCCCAGAACCTTAAAACAACTACGATCTTTTCAAGGGAAGTTGGCATATCTTCGACGCTTTATCTCGAACTTGTCGAGTAGGTGTCGGCCTTTCTCGGCACTAGTTAAAAAGGACGCCAAATTTATTTGGGAAGAGAAATGCCGAAGGGCCTTCGAGGACATTAAACAATATTTAATGACACCTCCTGTCTTAGCGGCCCCGATCTCGGGTAGACCGTCGATACTTTATACCGCGGCTTTAGACGACTCTCTCGGAGCCACGTTAGCCAGGGTCGATGATGAGGGTAAAGAAAATGCTCTTTACTACCTAAGTCGTCGTTTACTTCCGACGGAAATAAGGTATCCCGCAATTGAAAAGCATTTGTTTAGCCCTAATCTTCGCCGCTCGAAAGCTCGGGCATTACATGCTCTCTCATAAGGTCGACCTGATTTCGAAATTTAATCCATTGCAATACTTGATGACCCGTCCAACGCTTTCGGCGGACTTGCCGGATGGTCAATGATATTATTGCAATTCGATATAACTTTCGTGCCTCTTCGTACCGTAAAAGGACAAGTCCTAACAGACTTCCTCGCAGCACACCCTTTGCCGGCAGAATCTCCTCTCAATGACGACTTGCCAGCTGAACAAATAATGAACCTAGAAGATCCTGATGATCGACGTTGGGAATTGTATTTTGACGGAGCATCTTCGGCACATAAAGACGAAGAATCGCAAGTGATAGTGCCGTGAGGCGGGGATCGGACTAATATTTATAACACCGGAGCGGGGGATGTTAAGATACTCCGACCACTTGACAGAGCCGTGTACAAATAACGAAGCAGAATACGAAGCCCTCATAACAGGACTGGAATTAACTATTCAAATGGGTATAACAGACATCAATAAATATGGGGATTCGCAGTTAATCATTCAGCAGATCGCCGGACAATACAGAATTTTAAAACCAAGACTCGAGCAATACTTCCAGTATGCCATACAGCTATTGGAACAGATTCCGAATGTGACAATCTACAAAATTCCCAGAAAAGAAAACGCTTTAGCGAGATGCTTTAGCCCGTCTCGCAAAAGAATTTTCTGTTTGCAAGATGAATCGATGGAAGTGTCGGTTCACGGACGTCGGGTTCTATCACGGCTCGACATAGACACAATACACAAATCGGAAAAAGAGAAGAATCGGTTTCGACGATGACGGAAAACACGGAAGATTGGCGACAACCATTAATAGATTACACGCGAGCGGGGAAAACTACCGGACGATAGGTCGTTAGTCCATCGGATCAAGAAAGAACTGCGTCCTACGCATTAATAAACAATACATTATACGGGAGGTCTTTTGATCGGATGTGGCTAAGGTGCCTAAGCGGGTCCGAGGCCCGTGAAATTGTTAAAGAGGTGCATTCGGGACTCGTGGTGCTCACCGGTCGGGTCCGAAGATGAAAATGAAAATTAAAAGACTAGGGTACTACTGGCCCTCGATGATGACCGACTGCATGAAAATCGCCGAGAGGCGTCACCGGTGCCGAGTGCACGGAGTGGTTCTACACCAACCTCCAAAGGTGCTACATCCGACAATTGCGTCGTGGCCATTTGAATGTTGGGGCACGGATATAGTGGGTCCAATAGAACCACCATCTTCAAAAGGACATCACTTCATTCTTGCGGCTACAGACTACTTTTCTAAATGGGCAGAGGCAGTTCCACTTAGAGAAGTGAAAGCACATCACGTGCTTACGAGTTTTCAAGCACCAAGTTGTCTACCGTTTCGGAGTGCCGCGCGGGATCATCTCGGATAATGGGTCGGCATTCGAAGCACGCAAATCAACAATTTTGTCAGGAGACACGGAATCGACTGGCGGTATTCAACAATTTACTACCCGAGAGCAAACGGCCTTGCTGAGGCTTTTAATAAAACTCTCGTTCAAATTTTAAAGAAGACTTTAGACGACAATAAGAGAAATTGGCACGATAAGTTATTAGAAGCCTTATGGGCCTACCGGACAACCTTCAAACTCCTACTCGAAGCTACACCTTACGCTCGGTGTATGGGTCCGAGCGAGTGTTACCCTTAGAGGTCCAGCTTCCTTCACTTAGGATTGCGATTGCAAACAAAATCACGACAAAAGAGAATGCCAAATTACGACTAGAAGAATTGGAAAGCACGGAAGGGAAAAGACTCGCAATGCGACGAGAATTTAGAACTATACCGAGGCTAAGATGGTTCGAGCCCATGACGGATCGAGTCCGCCCAAGAACCTTGAAAGTTGGTGACTTAGTTCTCGTTCTCAAAAGACCTATTCTTGCACACCGCAAGATAGGAGGAAAATTTGAACCCGGTTGGGAGGAACTTGTTTGTAGTTGAGGTCTGTCTACTCGGGAGGCTCCTACCGGCTAGTGAATTGCCGAGGAGAACGACATATGCTTCCGATCAATGGACGATACTTGAAAAAGTATTACGTTACTGATGTTTCGAAGGAATGAATTTTCCATCCCTAGAAGCACGGGTGAAGTAATTACTTATGACTGGGTCCGAACCCAAAATAATAAAAAATGTGCTAAAATAAACAAAATCATGATAATAAAGTTTTCCTTGTTTTCTCTTCCAAATCAAAATCTCTTTCCTGATCTTATCCCACTTCATTCCTGTTAAATTGAAAAATACAAAAGTAATAAAAAAACTGTCTTTAATAAACATTTTCTTAATGTTCTTGTTCTTAGTACGACCCCTGATCCTTTTCCTTGTCTTTTCGCAGGGAAATGTCGAGCGGGCGGTTGGTCTTGAACTTTAGAAATGGCGTAAGCCTTGCACTCGATGAAAAGAGGGTGAAAGATGGAGCGATAATAGAATTTGACTCAGACTTCACACCGGCGGGCACGCAATACGAGGAAAGTGAGTCGGGTCCCGGTTGACCGAGAGGAGCCGCCCGATCAAACAGATAATGAAAATGGGTGGCCCAAGCCACCAATCCAGACGATAAGAAAAGAAAAACAAACACCGAAGAAGACAAGAGAATCAACTGCGTAGTCGCTACGGCGAGAGGGCGAGGGTTGTCGGCGCCGCGCCCACGGAAGTTCGGGGAAATACGAAGAGCTACGTCACGAGCAACTCAACGAAGAAACAAAAATCGCCGTATCCGCAAGATGTTAACTAAATTAGCGGCGGACCGGCGCGACGAGGCGATTGCTTGCTGCCGGTACATACACTTCGAGGACACCGATTCACCGGGAACTCGAGGAAAGGAGACCGGCTCCGAGGATAACGAAGAGACCGGGGAAATCTCGAGAAGAACGAGAAGAAAGAAGGCTACAACGCCACCGGATAAAGTCACCGGTAATGCATGACCTTGTTGCAGAAGCAACCCCGGAGGATTTCCCGACGGACATCATCCCCGAGGAGCCGAGGTATGCAGGAGAACGTGAAGGGATTGAGCCATATATCCCACAGTACGTCACAAGGCCTCGTGACCCACAATTTTATATTATGATATTTTTAATTTAATTGCAACGATGCCAAAAACTTGACCCGCTATTTATATGTATAGAATTGTAATTGTTTATGTTGTGGATGCTACGCAAGTATACGTATCGTATCAAGTAATACGGGGCTCTAGTGGAGTCACGGTTATCGATCCCACGGGGAAAGAGAAAATTAAATAACAACTAATTTTAAAATAATAATAATAATTTTTTAAAATAGTATACGAAAATTTGGAATTCTAAAATTTGAGCGCAATAAAGTAAACTAAGTATTTTAATTAAGTAACTTAACTAAGTAGAAAATTAATACGTATTGAAAGTGCGAGAAAATTAAACTAATTGCTAAATAAGTCTTAACTATTCAGAAAAAGTATTTTTCCCCTTGTTTAGAAATTTTAAGTGATTGATGAATTTAAATAGATAAATTTAAGGTATTGTGACAAATAGGAGCATTCCTATTCTTTACCCTTTGGTCCAGGTG
Source organism: Papilionanthe hookeriana x Papilionanthe teres (assembly GCA_022702705.1). NCBI lineage: Eukaryota > Viridiplantae > Streptophyta > Magnoliopsida > Asparagales > Orchidaceae > Papilionanthe > Papilionanthe hookeriana x Papilionanthe teres. Next base: position 37,687,854 of record CM040424.1, on the reverse strand, counting down.
TAAAGAATATTGACTAATCCTATGTTTGATTACTGAATCGCGGCTAGGTCGGGAGGATACCGAGCGCCACTTCGAGCTCCCACGTTCCCCTCGCTCGAGGGCTAACATCTACACTTCAGCTCTCGAACAATAGGACCGAATTGAATATTTTAGTCCGTCACACTAAAATGCTCAATTTTATGCCCGATGATATTATTTCCCTATTTATTTGCACCTTCCTTCCAAGGCTTTTGAATTCCCCGAATATCGGATGTAATTTTTACTATAGTTGATAATCAACATATTTTAACAAATCAAATGGCCGGTTTGAAAGTAAATTAATTTTTAAGTAAAAATTATCACAATTTATTAATATATATAAGTATCTCTATTTTAATTTCATCAAGTCACTTAATTTCATAAACGGGGAGAAAGACTAATAAACTACTCAGAATGCATGAGAACTAAACTAAGCATGGATTTCATTTAAAGTTAAAAACAATAAATACAAATACTTATCTCGATTTATCCCCAAACAGACTCCTCGTAGTTCCTTTGACTCTTCCTTCCAGTACAGCACGACTCACTAATTACTCACTAAACTCACTAAAGACGGACAAGCTGCACAAAAATTAACACTAAAGACTAAAAGATTGCTCAAAAGACACACAAAAGGCGATTTTCGGCCTCTATATATAGAGGTGAGCAAAGGTCACGAGGTGTGTAAGCATCTCTTCAAAAAGTGTCCAGGTTCAATGTATATGTGCCATTTGAACTAGCTCGGCTGTCGGCGAAGAACTACCTCGGCTGTCGGCGAGGCTTCTAGAAGATCTTCAAACCGCTCTAGCTCGGCCATCGGCGGGATCGGGCTCCTGTCAGCGAGACAGTTATAAATTCTTCAGAATTTTCTTCTTGTAACCTCGCCGTCGGCGGGCTCGATCTCGCCGTCGGCGACTCAGCACAAATTGCATGATTTTGCTCCAAATTCGCTCCTTTTTATGATTTTTGCTTTTATTACCTAAATTATTCATTCCTGCAATAAAATAAAGAAAATACCCTTCTTTAAAGTGCAATTTCATAAAAAATAGGTATGAATTTCTTAATAAATTTTTCAGCGATCACCTCGCCATTTGCAAATTATCCCAGAATACGAGCTAGAAAGAATACAGAAAGTCGAGAAGAAAACTTTTGAATACTTCGAGAGAATCAGAGGCAGGAGGATCAATATACTAGAAGGCCTCGAGTTACATACAGACGTGTTCTCAGAATACTGTTGACCTCATTTTTGATGAGGTCTTCTCTTCTTCTCTTTAGTACTTAGGATCTAGCCTTAGGCTTTTCCTTTGACTATCTTAGAGGACTAGAATTGGGACCCACCTTTTAGAAATTCAAACCACTTCTAGACTCCCTGCAAGCTCCACAAACTTGGCTGTAGACCCCTAATCACCTAGAGGGTTGAAATCAAATGTGGAAGTTTAAAGGATGAGTTCTATAGGACTCTTTGGCCTTAGGACCGCCACAGGTGGCCTGGTCTGATGAAGGGGCTGACTTACACACACACTACACTCATACACTACACCTCCTAAAAGCACACCCATACTCGACTTGACCTCCTGACTCATGTAGGTGATTCACATGGATGGTCCTTAACCCCTAAGCCCTTGGCTAAGAGGGTTAGGAACAACATGGTGAATGCCTCAAATAAGTCCCTTCATGGCTCATGTGGGCTTGATATGGCTTCATGGCTCAACAAAAATGATTTCATTTCACTTACATCCACCCAATCTTCAATTTTCCAAATTTTCAATTTTTGACCCCGGGACCCAACACCCGCCAACCTACCCAAAGCACCGAATAGCCCAAATTTCTCAAAAATTTCCAAATTACCCAAAATTCTCCAAAATCAATCCCAGACATTTCCACATCACTCAAACTGATCATCCATATCCAAAAATACCAAAAATTCCAAAAATACCCCCCGATACCTTCCAAATACCCAAAATACCCCTTTTGACCCAAAAATCCAAAAATTCAGAAAATTCCCAGAAAATTCCATAAAATCCCAAATATTCCCAATTTCATTTTGTTCAACTACACCATGGGCCAATTTTGTCAATTTACTCCACTTTTGTCAAAACCCCCAATTTGACCCATTTTAACCCAAAGTAAACCCAATGTCAAACCAAACCTACCCAATTGACCCAAATTCTGGTCCAATTCAATTCTAAACTTCAATTCAACATCCCAAACACCAATCTAGACCAAAGCCAAGCCCAATTTGATTGGCATTGGGATCCAATTTCACTTTTGGCCTTAAAGCCCAATTTGGACCTATGACCCAAACCTAACCCAAACTCACCCAATTCAACTCCAATTAACCCCAAATCTTTTCTAAACCTTCCTTTACATCCCCATAAACAAAACACTAACATGATTTGCCCAAAACTTTGATCCAAACCCCACTCAAATTCAACCCAAAGCTAAAAGGCCCATTTTTGACCTAAACCCAAACCTAGCCCAAATGAGCCCAAATCCCCAAAATCAAAACCTAACCAAAGCCAAAACCTCTTTGAAACACTCCCATAAACATTTCCCAACATTAATTTTACATCAATTTCAACTCTAGCCTAACTTTGGCCCATGGTAGCCCATTTTGGCCCACCTTAGCCACTTTACCAAAAAGGCCCATATCCAACCCAATTCAAACCCAAATCACCTCAAACTTGTTGCAAACCACTCATGAAGCATCCCTAAACCAAACTCAACAATTATTTGGCCCAAGCCTTTACCAAAATCTCATCCCAAAATCCATTTTAAATTTAAAAGCCCACTTCCCTAAACCTCCCTAAAAGCCATTTCCACCAAATATAAAAGCCCAAATTTGGCCCTAAAGCCCACATGACATTTCCATTTGCCATCCATTTAATCAAAGCCATTCCCTAAGTTATAATTCCATCATCAAACAATTCCAAATCAAGCCCCATACAAATTCACACCAAAATATCCAAAATTCTTAAAACCCATTTTTATGAAATTGACCCAACCTTTTCCCAAGCCAAATGGAGCCATGGAGCCATGCACAAGCCATATGCAAGCCATGAGAGCCTCTTTACATGTCACCATGCCATTTTGGGCAAAAGGAGGAGGCTCTTTCCTTAATTCCTAAAGGTGATTAACCACTCCCATGATTCCCCTTAACCATGCTTATGCCTAATTGTGCTTGGATGGTGACTTGACCCTACTGATTATGCTTGAGCCAAATCACTTTTCCCTCGGCCAAAACCAAGCCTTGGGTGGTGCACCTAGCCCAAGTGGAGGGGTTGACCAATTTGAGCCAAAATAAGCCCTCTCCCATTCCATTCTAATCCAAGCCTTTTACACATGGCATTTGCCAATTGACTGCACAAGCCTCCAGCCCTGACCCACCTGACCTTGAGGGTGACCCATGCCTGGCCGGCCGGCCACCCAGTCGCCGGAAAACACCATGCCCGAAACCTTGGGAGAAGCCAAGCTTTGAAATTCCATCCTGCTGAGCTGCCCCACTCCAAATGGCCACCATGGCTGTTCTTCACATGCCGGGAGCGGCTGATCCCGGCCCTAACTCCCCACGGGAGGCCCTCCGGCCATGCCTATTTAAACACCACCCCCTCACGGCCATGAGAGGAGAGTTGCAAAAACCTTGCCAAAACTACGCAAAATTGTTCCGGACCCCTCCTCATACACGAGCACTTGATCCCAGGTGAGATCCCCCTGCCATTTCTTCTCTGCGAGCTCGATTTCGGAGTTGAAATCCAAGCCCAAAACCCGGACACTCCTCCACAGTGAGCCAATCCCCAAATTGATTGTCTCTACACCTTCACCAGACCAAGGGAAGGTGTCCACCAGTAAAAGCCCCATCTCCAGGCCACCCAGTTGCTCCAGACTCCAAGCTTTGTGATCAGCTGTGGTCGAAGTCCAACCTAGACAATTCACCAGACCAGGAGACTTCATCTGGAGCTTGCTAGGATCCAATCGAAGGTGCAACAACTCTCAGATCGAAGCTTCACTTCTCTGAGCAAAGGTATGAATTCATTCTTCTTCCCGAGCTTACGAGAGATTCTCCATTTCATTTGAGTAAATTTCAATGCATGTTTACCGTATGGATGTGTTCGTCTCTTCAAGACGAATCCATAGAGCATAAGAACACGAAAATCCATTGAGAATCGAGTGAGAAATTAGGGTTAGAAGGTTGACGGTCACGGGTACACACCAGTCGTAGACGATGACCAGGAGCCGTTGGATCGCGCGTGTATCGAGCGGACGGATCAGATTGCGCCGGACCAGAGAACGTTACGTGAACTGCGGGTCCCGGGACGGCTGACTCAGATGGCGGCGCCCAATCACGGCGCGACACGTGCCTTCGGAGAGGCTAAGGATGCGCTGGCGCCGCGTCACTTAAGTAGATAAATAGGGATATTTTCTATTTATTTAATTCCCAGAACTTTAAAAATTCATAACTTTGTGTAGAAAAATCACAAAAATAAAATAAAAATACCCTCTTGCTCAGTGAACAGAGGAGAATAATGTGGAAAAGAAATTAATTAATTTTGTCCAGTATCTTATTTTTAATTAATTATTTACTCCCTGCATTGTTTCAATTCTCCATGCATTCATACAATTCACCATGGCATGAGACTATAGGGCTTTTGAAGCCTCTGAACTTAGGGACATTCCCTGAATTTTCCAAGGTCAGAGGCCATCTCTGTGAAAAGTTATTGATTTTTCAAATGCATGTTGCTGTTTTAAGTATTTTAATTTCAAAAATTAGCATGTTGTGAAATAAATTCTAGGAAAATTTGGTGATATTCCTTATGACCGAGAGAACCCTAGGAAAAATAGGATTTGAGTTAATTCACTTAGATCAACCCTAATTGGCTTAAACACCCAAAATAGGTTTCTAATTAATTAGAGTTAACCATAGATCAAATTGACTTGAAATCAATTCTCCACTGACCTTTAGGGTCAGAGGAACCCATCATAAAAATTTGAGGTCAATTGGACTTGGTTAGCCCCACTAATTGGGTTGATTAAGCCACTTAGTCATTTTAAACTTTAAAAATTCATAACTCTCAAAATATCTTTCAAAAATTCACCAAATTGGTTTTGGAGTCTCTCTGATATCAGGGGAGTTTAAGAAAATTAAAATTTCAATTTTCTAAAAAAGTTGATTTTTAATATTATTTTAATATTTTTAATAATTAAAAAAATAATAAAAATCACAAAAATAATAAAATTCACCAAAATGTCATATTTTGAATTTTAATCACTTAGGAACAAGTCCCATATTTTTCCTAGGTCTATTTAGTGAGATATTAATTTTTAAAGCTCTAGGGTAATTTTAAAATTAAAAAAATATATTTTCTAGCATTTTCACCAAAATAATTATAATAAATCAAAGAAAAATCAGAAAATTGCAAAGTTTGGTTCTCTAGAATCCTTGATATCAGAGAGAATTTTAAAAATTATAAAATTTATTTTTCAACATTTATTTTATTTTTAAATTAATTAATACTCCAGAACTTAAAATAATTCTAATAAATAAAATATAACTCAAAAAATTACAAAATTTGGTCCAAGTGGTCCTCTGGTCATTAGAAATGTCCCCTAATTTTCTTAAGGACAGAAACTTTCCCTTGGTCATATCATTGAATTTTCCTTGGAAATTTCTCTTTTCTACAAAAAATAATTATATAAATAAATTAAATACAGAAAAATCACATTTTCTCCTCTCATGTCTTCATTGACACATAAGTGAAGTCTCATAAAAATTTCAAGTTCATTTGAGTTCAATTTAGTGAGTTATGAAATTATTAGGCTTAAAGGGCAAAATGGTAATTAAAATTTTAACCCTTAATTAAAACTTTAGGTTTAATAAAAAAAATTAACAAGTAAAATATTTGATCCTAACCTGATTTGGATGATTGAAATTTAAAAAATTAAAGGGTAGAAACCCATTAAGCAATTTAAAATGATTAAACTTTAATTAAATAATTAATTGAATTTGGAAGAATAATAAATTTGGAATTATTAAAATAGGGATATTATTAGGAAGAGATTTATTCTTTAATTTAAAAATCCCTAAATTAATCATCTCATTAATACTCAACTCTTAATTAAAATGATAACTCAAATTTAAAATATTAAAAGACTTAATCATTAAACTAAAATTAAATCATTAAACTCTTTCAAAAAATTTTCAATTAAATTAAATTAAATTAAATTAAGATTAAAAGTTGAATTAAATTAAATTAAATTAAATTAAATAAACAAGTTGAATTAAATTAAATGAATTAAATAAATTAAATTAAAATAAATTAAATTAAATTAAATTAAATAAATAAATTGAATTAAATTAAATTAAATTAAATTAAATTAAATTAAAATTAAATTAAATTAAATTAAGAAATTAAATCAAATAAATTAAATTGAATTAAATTAAATCAAATCAAATTAAATTAAATAAATTAAATTAAAATAAATTAAATTAAATTAAATTAAGTTGAATTAAATAACCTTACTTAAGACATGAAGAAATAAATCTAAAATAACTTGAACACTTATTCAAACTTAAATCATTAATTTGAACTTAAATTTGAATCACAAATCATTAAATATCATTTTGCCCTTAGGAGCTTTAGTTATCATAACTCCTAAATAGAACATTAAAATGAAATGTTACTTCACTTATAGGACATTCGAATGTCCTAGTTCATCGAGCGAGTTAACAAAACTTGAAAACCTAGGACGATCGATTCATTTACACAATTAAATTCATTTGGACTTAAAACAATCCTAGAAATATTGAAAAGATGTTTGGGATCTCTCCTAAGCACTTCCTCGATATGATAGGATGTTGATAAGAACAATTGAACTTAATTGTTCTTTGATGAAGAAAATCGTCTTGAAACTAAAAACACGAAAGAACCTAGACGTCATAGGAAACGACTAGCTATAGGATTAGGAATTTGGTAGAAAACCATAAACCTTTCCCTTAGCTTTACCTAGGAACTTGCTTAAATATTCTAATTGTGTTTTAAGTGCGGCTTGGGATGACGGGAGGACCCTCCGAGTACGCTTTTATTTTATTGCAATTTATTTAATCGCATCGCACTTATTTTTCTTGAATGATAAAACAACAGTTGCATGAAAACCGACACCTTTAGGACAGAAACCAAAACTGAAACCCATAACTAAATTAAAAGACACTACAAGATAAAATTCACCTCCACGACATTTCAAAATATAAGACAACTCAAAATTTAATCACAAACGAGAACACAAAACTACAATTACAACTAAATTAAAACGTCTTGTTGGATGATCGGGAATACCTCGGATGATGTAACCTACGTGTTGCTAACGGGATTTCCCACGGTCTAAATGAAAGTGTGGAACTCATTCGGTTGAGTTTAGCAAATTCATACGGACTAAGTGAATCCGATAAAAATAATGATGCCGGAAGGATGGAACCGTGGGATCTTAACCGGTGTCGTTATAATCAACTTTGAGATTTGTTTTAATTAAAACACAAAAAACACTTGGAAATTAAGACTTCTTTAAACCAGAACACTTCTCTCATCTCTTGATTTATGATTTCTAAAACTAAACCTCTGCAACAACAAGAAGCTCGGAGCATGGTGGGCAGCACGGCCATCGTCGTCAGCAAAACTTGAACCTACATCAACAAAACTTTCTTAGAATTAAATAACAAAGCCATAGGACTTCGAGGTAGTCCGCACTAGTGCAACATAAATCCTCGACTCTTCGTTAGGCATTTGCATTGCAAATTAAGCCCTAACCGGCCTTAGGATTCCGAGGTAGTCGTCCGATACGACATAAACCCTCATATCTTCTAGGCGATTTGTATGATTCTATCATATAAATATAAGCCCTAATTAACTAAATTGGCAAGATTAAAACATTAAATAAACATTAGGACTTTCCTAAATCCAAGCCAAACAATAGGATAGTCGGGAGATTACCGAAGTCCGCTTCGGATCCGTGATCTCTCCTACTTTTCTTCCTTTGAATTCCCAAAACAAAAATGTTCTAAATTTGATCCATTCCACTATTGAAATTTCCAAAATTCAATCCTTTGAAAACTTAAACTTTGAAATTCTTGAGAGCGGAATTATTGATTATTATCGAGAGTTTTCTTAGGTGATTCCCGTCACTTAAGATGTAATTAAGCTATAGGGGCTTGCCCTTATAGGGAACTTTAAGAACCCGGAGTAATATAAACCACTGTTTAAAAGTTTCATATTAAGCGGGGAATTTGTCGGCTTATAAAATCGGTTCGCGGACCAAACGGATGTCACAAACCTTTCTAGTTTATTTAATCGAGCCCCATTATCGAAGCGGTGTGTCTATTCTTCGGGATAGATACACGGTTTGTGGTGCGGCGCTCGTTTATATAAACTATTCGGGATGTGAGATCGGTTTGATTTCATATCTTAAAATTTTCAAACTTAAAATTATTTTCAAAATCAAATACTACTTTTCAAATTATTTATTTAAATATAAAAAATTCGCCGACAATTTACGTAGGCGACTCCCTTTCAAAATAAAACACATAACCTAAAAATATGCCGACAACTTCGGCGACTCCGGCTGAGGACTAGTTCCTCTCTCCATCTTAATCAAATAATTACGCTTTCAAAAATCGGTAGTGTATCCATATCCCTTGTGGGTCGAACTACCCTTCTTTCCGTTGGATACTATGTTCATTTCTACCTTGAACAAGTATAACCAACATTCTCTCGGATTTAGGAGCCACTTGTTTAGACACCCCTAGACGAGAGAGGTTCCGAGATCCTTTTACCTCATTTACGAGGTGGGGTGGACCCCCGATAGGTGTTAGTTTAGGAGTGATCCTTCGGGTCGAGAAGTCTTGCTTAAGACTCTCTTTTCCCTTCCAACTCCGATTCGGATTCCTTACCTTCTCTACACCTTTGAACACTCCGTTCTAAATAAACAAACCCTTTAATAAGTGATTCCTTTTTATAAATACATGAACATGAATGAGTTCGGACTCTTTTCAATTCCTTTCTTTTCATCCTAAAGAAAAGAAGCATAACTTGGGACTGACAACTAGAATCTACCCTGCAGAAATGGAAGCCCCGAAACCGATTTTCTCTTTCACCGATGGATTGGACCTCGGCATGCTATAAGGATGAGTTGCCGACAATGGAATCATCCGATTTGGACAAGGATTTGAAAACACGAACGTCAAGATCACCGACGTCTCCTTTTCGCACCGATGAATAAGGTACCCGAAGGCTGAAGAGCCGCTGCAGATTCGACCTTAGGTCGGCCCAAGAATTCCCTCCTCTGCAAAGGATCCCGACTAAGAGGAGTACCGATGTCCACGGGAGGACTTGTTCTTTCTACCCCACTTGGTCTAGTTGTTTCGCACCTGCCCCGACTTTTGCCAAATCGAAGGGAAAGAAATCCGGAATTATGATGGACACATTACGTGGAGGGTACGGATCTTCTGTAAGACCTTCTATTTTCGAGATCGGGTCCGGTTCGAAGATTCCGTCACTAACGAAGACCCGGAGAAGAAACGAAATAGAAGGATCGCTAAAGAAGCCGAGCTGCCTGAAATTGCTTTCCTAGAGGAAATTCCGGAACTGCCGGAATATACACCGTTGCCTGAATACATACCATCTGTTGGGAGGAAGCGAGGTTTCATCCCCTCTCGCCGCAGAAGATGAAGAAAACATTCGCAAGATTCTTGCCACATTACCACGACCCGCATATTACAACGATAGCCGCAGAAAAGAACTAGAACTACGCCGTTTGCTCGGCTGCAAACTTTGGTAGAAAAGTTAGCGAAGAAGGAAAAGCGCCGTATCGAAATTCTACGGAGGATAGGGCGGGTGCCGGTCGAATCCCGTCTTGGGCCCCGAGTAGAACCCGCCATCATGGCGAGAAAAGCCAAGTAAAAGGATGAAGGCTAGTCCGCTGTTGTCGTCTCGGGATTACGGATTAGGGAGGATACCACCTTCCGGCATTTGGCCGACGGACCATGCGGTCCTAGAACCTGCTTGCCCGAGAAGGATGGTATAGCGTCCCACTGCTGGGCGAGTTGAGATTGAAACAACGGCCGAGAAAGAAAGTCTCGCCGGGAGACTTGAATGCGAAGAAAGTGCTACCGCGATGAAGGGGACTCGTGAGAAAGGGACCCGGCGGCTATCGCACGACAACCACGAAGACACACGAAAGCCCCGCTAGAAGATGCCATGGAAAAGTTGAGAACCGATATCCGACGATTGGCAAAAGAAAGAGAAGAAAAGTTCGGAGACGAGATTGATTCATCGGAATTCATGGACGACGAATATGCGAAAATCAACATGGTTGAGACACGAGCTTCATCGGCTTCGCGAGGTGCTCCTGCGGCCGCGAAGAGAGGAGCCGGGCGATGAGAAGGCGGCTTCAAGAGAAAGACGACACGATCGCTCGAATGGCGAAAAGGATGGAAGAGATGGCCGTAGCTGCGGCCACTCTCCGGAGTCGAAGTACAACCACAAAGGAAACACCCCCGAGAGGTCATTCACATTGTAGACGGAGGAAAGGAGATTACGTCCGTCGATGGGGATGATCGGCTAAAAGGATACAACACAAAGTATGATTCTCGAAAAGGATATCAAGAACTTGGTGGAACGGCGGAGTGCGAGAAGCCTTAGCACAATCAAAGAGCGGGACATCCATTCGGACGGGTAGACCTTACCCCGAAGAATTCGACGCTGTCCGATACCGAAAGGCTTCGTACCACCTGCGATTCGAGACCTTCGACGGGCCAGGAACCCCCGACGGCATGTGGCACACTTTCGTGCCGGTTGTTGCAATGCGGCGGGAGTGATGCATTACTCTTCCGACGGTTCGTCGGCGGTACGTCGGGAATCGCCTTCGGCCGGTATGCGGAGTACCGAACGGTTCGGTAAAGACATTCTCGGAGCTAGAGAACCTCTTCATCGAAGCGATTCGCCGGAGCTCGGCACCACATCACTATAGGTGATTTAGTGGTAGAGAAGCGAGAAGCCGAATGAAACTTTGGTGGATTACATACTCACGATGGAGGAACTTAAGTATGAAGTGTGAACCACAGTCGCAAGAACAACATGCGATCGGCATTTTGCTAAAAAGCATCCATGGCCCGATAGCACTTCTCCTCGAGGATTTACTATTAAGACTTTCGAGAAGTTGTTAAGCAAGGCCGGAAGCTTGCAAGAGGAGGCAAAGCAATTAAGTTTCATCGACAAGACGGATAAACAAAAGCACTGTAAAGACTTTTGAAAAGAAATCCGGGATCGTCGCGGCGGTTGACAAAGGCGAGCAACCGATCTGCAAATACCACCGAAACGGCCGCAACAACCACAACGGAATTACCGACGACCCCGGCCCGGCTATCGGTCATCTCCGCGAGTATGAACAACCGCCTCGTCCGCAACGTACATTAAGAGAGCTTTTGAGCGAGAGAATATCCGTTCAAGAATGAAGCGAGTGCCGAAAATGTTCCGCGATCTAATGAAGACTCCGGATTTCAGTGCCGAGCCTAAAAGACCGGAGGAAGTCAACAAGAAGGGTGATCCCAACTTTTGCCCTTACCACCAAATGCTTGGACACAAAATAGAAGATTGCATTACCTTGAAAAGTTGGCTCAATGACAACTGCGGAAAGGGAATATAACGATCCCGAAGGAGTACATGAAGGAACCCCGGAAAGGAGGTTCCGTCGATGTTATCTCGGTCGATCCCATCATTCCGATAGATCCCTATACGGCCGACGATGGATGGACTACCGCTTGGACGAGGTCTTCGAAAAGATTTTAGACGAGCATCCGAGCCGCTTCGGTGCGAGCTTCGATTCGGAGTTCGAAGCACTGTTAAGCCGGTACTTATCACTTGCGATAGAAGAACCACCTCGACGAGGAGACGATTGAAGAGAAGAAGAAAATCGACGAAGAAGAGAAGGCGAGGCACCTAAGGCTAGACTAGGGGCTGCTTATCCTAGGATAGTTGTTTCCGATTCGGGGGAGAAATCCCTCGAACCCACGACTACGTATGATTATACTGCTCACTTCGGTGGGATCATATAATGATAAGGGTGATGGCGTTGGCTACGTTTTGATCTGTTTCTAACGATTACGTAACTAACGATAATCCGGATATCTATTTCGATACCAAAGACAATTCTCGAAATCATACACGATCTCGACAAGCAAAATAACGAAGAAGACATCCATCGAGGAGGCTACGAGAGTTCGACGAGCAACGAATCTATGCTGTGAGTTTCGAGGAGCTCCGATCGCGATAGAGTTAGAGCCTTCGGACTGCGAAGCTAATCCGGAAGAGCTCGTCATTCCGATTCAAGAAGAGACACCGACAAGCTCAACAATAGATTCGGAAGAAATTACGAAGTCAACTTAAGAAGTGGAAAAGTTCTACCTCCGAGAATGGGTCCGAAGGACGAAGGAAAGCGGTGGTTGTTCGGGAAGAACCAACCCGGCGGAAGAAATACCCATTCGAGAAGAATCGAGAGACACATGAAAACAAAGTGGACTACAACGTGTTAACCCATCTTAGGAAACTACCGACGAGCTGAGCATCTACGACGCTCTCATCTTATCGAAAGGAGATGAGAGAAGCTCGATCGAAGCCTTACTTGATCCGGAAATTTGCTTAGCTCGAATGGCCGGAGAGTCCTTAGATGAGGTTTGCTCGTTAAAAGAACGGCGAGGTGTTACCTTCACGGACGACGACCTACTACTTGGAACGACGGATCACGACCGACCAGTTGTACATTTCGATTACTAATCGGAAAATTTACACTCTCTAGAGTATTGGTGGATCCGGGAGCATCGATCGATATAATGAATCTTCGAACGCTAGCATACTTGGAAATTGATGCCCGCGAGCTCGAGGCGGACAAAATGTTATTAAGAGGATTCAACCAGAAAGGAGAAAGAGCCCTCGGCTCGATAACGCTACTGATGAAGACCGGTGACTTAGTAAAGACAACCGCGAAATTTCACATAATTGATTCAGAAACATCGTTCAACGCTCTACTGGGCCGACCATGGATACATGAAAACGAGGATGGTACCATCATCTCTACATCGAGTGCATCAAGTACTATGATAGAGGGGAACGGTGCATCGAAGGTGACTTACAACCATTCTCCGTACATGAAATTGGAATCCACGAGGATGCGGCTTATTATGCACCGCCGAAGAAAACGATCTTCTCCGGAGATACCATAACAAATGAAGCAAAGAAAGTTCGGGACAACGAAGAACACGAAGTTCTAGTCCAACGATCACTCACCACTCCCTTACGGCGAGATGGTGAAGGTTTCTCCACAACTCGCATCCGAGGTCGAGGCCGGGGACGAGGTCGTGGTAGAGACGTTAGGACGATTGGACGGAGAAACCAACCATCAATGTCGATTGGGAAGATAGTTACGAAGAAGAAAAAGAAATCAAACAAGAAGCGACGACAATAAGTCGGAAGAAGCCGCAATTCGGAATCCCTCTCGAAGATGAAAGAAACGAAGAATATAAATCAATGTACGAGAAGATTAACCACTATGTACATACTATGACCACGACCCCGATCCATTCTAATAAGATCGAGGGTATGGAGGTCAAAGAGGTACGTAGCGGTGGTGCAAAACCAATCAAATTCTACCGTGGTGCTTCTTCCTCCAAAGCGAAAATAATGTACAATTTGAAGATGCTACTTCATCGGAATTAATGGAATTGCCTTTTGAGTGGTACTCTCCTGTGTTCAAAATTTAGTTCAACGTGGTTTCTTACCTCGACGGTGGACAAAGGTCGATCACAACGTTTTGAAAATTTATGGAATAACTCCGGTCGTCCACCCGACTCAAAACATGGTCTCGGATTCGGCACGGTAGGATCGGTTGACGATGCGAATTTTGCTTGGTTGTCACTGCGAATCTAATGAAAGCTGCATGGAAACTACGGACGAACTCGAAGATTTACAAATTGGAGACGCTCCACCGAATTCGAAGAAGAAATCAAATCTACAATAGATGAGTTAATAGAAGTTAACTTAGGTACTAGCGAAGAGCCGGACCTACCTTTGTTAGCTCTTTACTCGATAAAGAAGACTCCGAAAGAAATAATCGAGTTATTAATGGAATTCAAAGATACGTTTTGCTTGGAGCTACGATGAGATGCCGAGTTTAGCTCCGGAGGTCGCGGTCCATAAACTAGGAGTGGACCCTACTACGTTCCAGGTCGGACGAGGTCCTAGAAGAATGCGTCCAGAAATCGAACAACAAGTCATAGGCGAAGTTAAAAAGTTAATAGACGCTAAATTTGTCCGTGAAGAACAATACCCGAGCTTGGTTATCCAACGTGGTACCGGTCGGGAAGAAGAATGGTCGGATCGGAATTTGTGTGGATTTCGAGAGATTTAAATAAAGCATGTCGAAAAGATGAATTTCCTCTACCGATCCCGGAATTAATGATCGACATCGCTTCAACACACGAAATATTCTCATTCATGGATGGATCTTCGGGATACAACCAAATAAAAATGGCTCTAGAAGATGAAAAGCTTACGGCATTCGAACGCCGATCGGAGTATTTTGCTTATACGGTGATGCCATTCGGATCGAAGAACGCGGGAGCGACCTACCGGAGAGCAATGACGAGAATTTTTGATGATCTCATCCATAATCGAGTCGAATGCTACGTGGACGATGTGGTCATCGAAAGCAAAGTAAAGGACAACCACTTGTATGATTTGAGAATTGTTTTCGAACGATTAAGACAATTTAACCTTAAGATGAATCCCTTAAAATGCGCCTTCGGCGTCACCTCCGGGAAATTCTTAGGATTCGTTGTCCGACATCGTGGAATTGAAATCGATCCGGAAAAGATTAAAGCTATCTTAGAAATGCCGCCTCCCAAAACCTTAAAACAACTACGATCTTTTCAAGGGAAGGCTGGCATATCTTCGACGCTTTATCTCGAACCTGTCGAGTAGGTGTCGGCCTTTCTCGGCACTAGTTAAAAAGGACGCCAAATTTATTTGGGAAGAGAAATGCCGAGAGGGCCTTCGAGGACATTAAACGATACTTAATGACACCTCCTGTCTTAGCGGCCCCGGTCTCGGGTAGACCGCTAATACTTTATACCGCGGCTTTAGACGACTCTCTCGGAGCCTGTTAGCCGGGTCGATGATGAGGGTAAAGAAAATGCTCTTTATTACCTAAGTCGTCGTTTACTGCCGACGGAAATAAGGTATCCCGCAATTGAAAAGCATTGTTTGGCCCTGATCTTCGCCGCTCAAAAGCTCAGGCATTACATGCTTTCTCATAAGGTCAACTTGATCTCGAAGTTTAATCCATTGCAATACTTGATGACTCGTCCAACGCTTTCGGCAGACTTGCCGGATGGTCGATGATATTATTGCAATTTGATATAACTTTCGTGCCTCTTCGTGCCGTAAAGGGACAAGCCCTAGCGAGACTTTCTCGCGGCACACCCTTTGCGGCGAATCTCCTCTCGATGACGATGCGCCGGATGAACAAATAATGAACCTAGAAGACCTTGATGATCGACGTTGGGAATTATATTTCGACGGAGCATCTTCGGCGCACAAAGACGAAGAATCGCAAGTGATAGTGCCGGTAAGGCGGGAATCGGGCTAATCTTTATAACACGGAGCGGGGGATGTTAAGATACTCCTACCACTTGACGAGCCGTGTACAAACAACGAAGCGAGAATACGAAGCCCTCATAACGGGAGCTGGAATTAACCATTCGAATGGGGATAACGAGACATCAACATCTACGGGGATTCGCGGCTAATCATTCAACGAGATCGCGAGGACGGTACGGAATTTTAAAACCAAGACTCGAGCAATACTTCCGGTATGCCATACGAATTGTTGGAACAAATTCCAAATGTGACAATCTACAAAATTCCCGAGAGAAAACGCTACAGCGGATGCGCTAGCTCGTCTCGCAAAAGAATTTGCTGTTTGCAAGATGAATCGATGGAAGTGTCGATTCACGGACGCCGGGTCCTATCACGGCTTGACATAGATACGATACACAAATCGGAAAAAGAAGAAGAATCGATTGCGGCGGTGACGGAAAACACGGAAGATTGGCGACGACCATTAATGGATTACACGCGAAACGGGAAAACTACCGGAGGATAGGTCGTTAGCCCATCGGATCGAAAAGAACTGCGTCCTACGCACTAATAAACAACACATTATACGAGAAGGTCTTTTGATCAAATGTGGCTAAGGTGCCTAAGCGGGTCCGAGGCCCGTGAAATTGTTAAAGAGGTGCATTCGGGACTGCGTGGCGCTCACCGATCGGAGTCAAAGATGAAAATAAAAATTAAAAGACTAGGGTACTACGGCCCTCGATGATGACCGACTGCATGAAAATCGCCGAGAGGCGTCACCGGTGCCGAGTGCACGGAGTGGTTCTACACCAACCTCCAAATGTGCTACATCCAGACAATTGCATCATGGCCATTTGAATGTTGGGGCACGGATATAGTGGGTCCAATAGAACCGCCGTCGTCGAAAGGACATCGCTTCATTCTTGCGGCTACGGATTACTTTTCCGAGTGGGCGAGAGCGGTTCCACTTAGAGAAGTGAAAGCACATCACGTACTACAATTTTTCGAGAACCAAGTTGTCCTACCGTTTCGGGGTGCCGCGCGAGATCATCTCGGATAATGGGTCGGCCTTCAGAAGCACACAAATCAACAATTTTGTCAGGAGACACGGAATCGACTGGCGATATTCAACAATTTACTACCCAAGAGCAAACGGCCTTGCTGAGGCTTTTAATAAAACTCTCGTTCAAATTTTAAAGAAGACTTTAGACGATAATAAGAGAAATTGGCACGAGAAGTTGTTAGAAGCCTTATGGGCCTACCGGACAACCTTCAGAACTCCTACGCAAGCTACACCTTACGCTCTGGTGTATGGGTCCGAGCGAGTGTTACCTTTAGAGGTTCGGCTTCCTTCACTCGAGTTGCGGTTGCGAATAAAATCACGACGAAGAAAACGCCAAATTACGACTCGAAGAATTAGAGAGCACTGGAAGGAAAAGACTTGCGGCACGACGAGAATCTAGAACTATACCAAGCTAAGATGATTCGAGCCCATGACAAGCCGGTCGCCCGAGAACCTTGAAAGTTGGTGACTTAGTTCTCGTTCTCGAGAGACCTATTCTTGCACACCGCAAGATAGGAGGAAAATTTGAACCCACTTGGGAAGGACCATTTGTAGTTGAGGCGGTCTACTCGGGAGGCTCCTATCGGCTAGTGAATTGCCGGGGAGAACGACATATGCTTCCGATCGATGGACGATACTTGAAAAAGTATTACGCTACACGATGTTTCGAAGGAATGAACTTTCCATCCCTAGAAGCACGGGTGAAGTGATTACTTATGACTGGGTCCGAACCCAAAAAACAACAAAAATGTGCTAAAATAAATAAAATCCTGATAATAAAGTTTTCCTTGTTTTCTTTTTCAAATCAAATTCTCAATCAAATTTCGAATCCAATCTCTATCAAAATTCAAATTCAATCTTTCCAGATTTCAAATTCTCAATCAAAATTCAAATTCAATCTTTCCAGATTTCAAATTCTCAATCAAAATTCAAATTCAATCTTTCCAGATTTCAAATTCTCAATCAAAATTCAAATTCAATCTTTCCAGATTTCAAATTCTCAATTAAAATTCAAATTCAAATCTTTCCAAATTTCAAACTCATCTCGATCAAAATTCAAATTCAATCTTTCCAGATTCCAAATCTCTATCAAAATTCAAATTCAATCTTTCCAAATTTCAAATCTCGATCAAATTTCAAATCTCGAATTCGATCTTTCCGGATCTCACATCAAACCTCGATCAAATTCAACTCTTGGGTCGAGGATTTTACATCCAAGACCTGCCTTTGCTTAGGATTCTCTTCCTGTTGCCTTGAAATACATCAAATTCGAACTTTTGGGTCGAGGATTTCACATCCAAGACTGCACTTGCTTTAGGATTCTCTTCTATTGCCTTTGAAATACATCGAATTCAAACTTTTGGGTCGAGGATTTCACATCCAAGACTGTCTTGCTTTAGGATTCTCTTCCTATTGCCTTTGAAATACATCAAATTCGACTCTTGGGTCGAGGATTTTACATCCAAGGCTGCCTTGCTTTAGGATTCTCTTCCTATTGCCTTTGAAATACATCAAATTCAAACTTTTGGGTCGAGGATTTTACATCCAAGACGCTTTGCTTTAGGATTCTCTTCTATTGCATTGAAATACGTCGAATTCGAACTCTTGGGTCGAGGATTTTACATCCAAGTACCTATTGCTAGGATTCTCTTCCTGCTGCACTGAAATACATCAAATTCAAACCTTTGGGTCGAGGATTTTACATCCAAGACTGCCTTGCTTAGGATTCTCTTCCTATTGCAGCTGAAATACATCAAATTCAAACTCTTGGGTCGAGGATTTTACATCCAAGTACCGCACTTTCTAGGATTCTTTTCCTACTTGCATCTGAAATACATCAATTCAAACTCTTGGGTCGAGGATTTTACATCCAAGACTGCCTTTGCTTAGGATTCTTTTCCTACTTGCATCTGAAATACATCAAATTCGAACTTTTGGGTCGAGGATTTTACATCGAAGCTGCACTTGCTTTAGGATTCTCTTCTCTTCGCCTTTGAAATACATCAAATTCAACCTTTTGGGTCGAGGATTTTACATCCAAGACCGCACCTTGCTTAGGATTCTTTTCTCTACGCATCGAAATACATCAAATTCAAACTTTTGGGTCGAGGATTTTACATCCAAGATTGCCTTCTGCTAGGATTTTCTTCCTATTGCACTGAAATACATCAAATTCGACCTTTTGGGTCGAGGATTTTACATCCAGATCGCCTTGCTTTAGGATTTTCTTCCTATTGCCTTTGAAATACATCAAATTCAACCTTTTGGGTCGAGGATTTTACATCCAAGACTGCACTTGCTTTAGGATTCTCTTCTATTGCCTCTGAAATACATCAAATTCAAACTTTTGGGTCGAGGATTTTACATCCAAGACTGCCTTGCTTTAGGATTCTTTTCTGTTGCACTTGAAATACATCAAATCAAACTCTTGAGGTTACGGATTTTACATCCAATACCGCATTATTCGAGGTCTTTCCTCATTGCAATGACTCGATCCAATCGATTCGATCTTCTTTTGGGGTTGAAGATGTTACATCTAAAACTTCAAAAATTCCAATTTTCATTTCAAATCAGATTCTTTCAAATTAATCCTAACTAAACTTCAATCTAAATTGAAACTCCAAATTAAAATCTAAACTCACGCATCGTGACTTGAACATGAAATAAAATAAAATCTAAATCAAAATTCTCCCAGATCATGTGATTGGGGATTCACCTCCTTTTCCTTTCCCCAGCGAGAGTTCAAGAATCTCCTGTCCCAGAGATATACTTGACACTCCCCAGCGGAAGCTCTTCTACTTTGTCCTAAGTTTGTTACTTGGACATCTGTGTTGGTTTTGTTGATCGTTTCGGTCGACACCAATACGCGCGGTGTGCTCCGTCAGCTCACCACACCTATTGGGGGTCCATTTGTTGACCTCATTTTTGATGAGGTCTTCTCTTCTTCTCTTTAGTACTTAGGATCTAGCCTTAGGCTTTTCCTTTGACTATCTTAGAGGACTAGAATTGGGACCCACCTTTTAGAAATTCAAACCACTTCTAGACTCCTGCAAGCTCCACAAACTTGATCGTAGACCCCTAATCACCTGAGGGTTGAAATCGAATGTGGAAGTTTAAAGGATGAGTTCCTATAGGACTCTTTGGCCTTAGGACGCCTACAGGTGGCTCGGTGCGATGAAGGGGCTGACTTACACACACACTACACTCATACACTACACCTCCTAAAAGCACACCCATACTCGACTTGACCTCCGACTCATGTAGGTGATTCACATGGATGGTCGCTTAACCCTAAGCCCTTGGGCTAAGAGGGTTAGGAACAACATGGTGAATGCCTCAAATAAGTCCCTTCATGGCTCATGTGGGCTTGATATGGCTTCATGGCTCAACAAAAATGATTTCATTTCACTTACATCCACCCAATCTTCAATTTTCCAAATTTTCGATTTTTGACCCCGGGACCCAACACCGTCAACCTACCCAAAGCCCTGAATAGCCCAAATTTCTCAAAAATTTCCAAATTACCCAAAATTCTCCAAAATCAATCCCAGACATTTCCACATCACTCAAACTGATCATCCATATCCAAAAATACCAAAAATTCCAAAAATACCCCCCAATACCTTCCAAATACCCAAAATACCCCTTTTGACCCAAAAATCCAAAAATTCAGAAAATTCCCAGAAAATTCCAGAAAATCCCAAATATTCCCAATTTCATTTTGTTCAACTACACCATGGGCCAATTTTGTCAATTTACTCCACTTTTGTCAAAACCCCCAATTTGACCCATTTTAACCCAAAGTAAACCCAATGTCAAACCAAACCTACCCAATTGACCCAAATTCTGGTCCAATTCAATTCTAAACTTCAATTCAACATCCCAAACACCAATCTAGACCAAAGCCAAGCCCAATTTGATTGGCATTGGGATCCAATTTCACTTTTGGCCTTAAAGCCCGATTTGGACCTATGACCCGAACCTAACCCAAACTCACCCAATTCAACTCCAATTAACCCCAAATCTTTTCTAAACCTTCCTTTACATCCCCATAAACAAAACACTAACATGATTTGCCCAAAACTTTGATCCAAACCCCACTCAAATTCAACCCAAAGCTAAAAGGCCCATTTTTGACCTAAACCCAGAACCTAGCCCAAATGAGCCCAAATCCCCAAAATCAAAACCTAACCAAAGCCAAAACCTCTTTGAAACACTCCCATAAACATTTCCCAACATTAATTTTACATCAATTTCAACTCTAGCCTAACTTTGGCCCATGGTAGCCCATTTTGGCCCACCTTAGCCACTTTACCAAAAGGCCGTATCCGACCCGATTCAAACCCAAATCACCTCAAACTTGTTGCAAACCACTCATGAAGCATCCCTAAACCAAACTCAACAATTATTTGGCCCAAGCCTTTACCAAAATCTCATCCCAAAATCCATTTTAAATTTAAAAGCCCACTTCCTAAACCTCACTAAAAGCTCATTTCCACCAAATATAAAAGCCCAAATTTGGCCCTAAAGCCCACATGACATTTCCATTTGCCATCCATTTAATCAAAGCCATTCCCTAAGTTATAATTCCATCATCAAACAATTCCAAATCAAGCCCCATACAAATTCACACCAAAATATCCAAAATTCTTAAAACCCATTTTTATGAAATTGACCCGACCTTTTCCCAAGCCGAATGGAGCCATGGAGCCATGCACAAGCCATATGCAAGCCATGAGAGCCTCTTTACATGTCACCATGCCATTTTGGGCAAAAGGAGGAGGCTCTTTCCTTAATTCCTAAAGGTGATTAACCACTCCCATGATTCCACTTAACCATGCTTATGCACTAATTGTGCTTGGATGGTGACTTGACCCTGCTGATTATGCTTGAGCCAAATCACTTTTCCCTCGACCAAAACCAAGCCTTGGGTGGTGCACCTAGCCCGAGTGGAGGGGTTGACCAATTTGAGCCAAAATAAGCTCTCTCCCATTCCATTCTAATCCAAGCCTTTTACACATGGCATTTGCCGATTGATTGCACCAAGTCCGGCCACGACCCACTGACCTTGAGGGTGACCCATGCCGGCCGGCCGGCCACCCGGTCAGCCGGAAAACACCATGCCCGAAACCTTGGGAGAAGCCGAGCTTTGAAATTCCATCCTTCGAGTTGCCCCACTCCGAATGGCCACCATGGTTGTTCTTCGCATGCCGAGAGCAGGCGATCCGGACCTAACTCCCACAGGGAGGCCCTCCGGCCATGCCTATTTAAACACCACCCCTCACGGCCATGAGAGGAGAGTTGCAAAAACCTTGCCAAAACTACTGCCAAAATTGTTCCGAGACCCCTCCTCATACACGAGCACTTGATCCCCAGGTGAGATCCCCTGCCATTTCTTCTCTGCGAGCTCGATTTCGAGTTGAAATCCGAGCCCAAAACCAGGACACTCCTCCACAGTGAACCAATCCCCAAATTGATTGTCTCTACACCTTCACCAGACCAAGGGAAGGTGTCCACCAGTAAAAGCCCCATCTCTAGGCCACCCAGTTGCTCCAGACTCCAAGCTTTGTGATCAGCTGTGGTCGAAGTCCAACCTAGACAATTCACGGACCGGGAGACTTCATGCGGAGCTTGCTAGGATCCAATCGAAGGTGCGACAACTCTCGGATCGAAGCTTCACTTCTCCGAGCAAAGGTATGAATTCATTCTTCTTCCCGAGCTTACGGAGATTCTCCATTTCATTTGAGTAAATTTCAATGCATGTTTACCGTATGGATGTGTTCGTCTCTTGAGACGAATCCATGAGAGCATAAGAACACGAAAATCCATTGAGAATCGAGTGAGAAATTAGGGTTAGAAGGTTGACGGTCACGGGTACACACCGGTCGTAGACGATGACCGAGAGCGCGTTGGATCGCGCGTGTATCGAGCGGACGGATCGGATTGCGCGGACCGAGAGAACGTTACGTGAGCTTGCGGGTCCGGGACGGGCGACTCGGATGGCGGCGCCCAATCACGGCGCGACACGTACTGCTTCGGAGAGGCTAAGGATGCGCTGGCGCCGCGTCACTTAAGTAGATAAATAGGGATATTTTCTATTTATTTAATTCCCAGAACTTTAAAAATCCATATCTTTGTGTAGAAAAATCACAAAAATAAAGTAAAAATACCCCCTTGCTCAGTGAATAGAGGAGAATAATGTGGAAAGGAAATTAATTAATTTTGTCCAGTATCTTATTTTTAATTAATTATTTACTCCCTGCATTGTTTCAATTCTCCATGCATTCATACAATTCACCATGGCATGAGACTATAGGGCTTTTGAAGCCTACGAACTTAGGGACATTCCCTGAATTTTCCGAGGTCGAGGCCAATCTCTGTGAAAAGTTATTGATTTTTCAAATGCATGTTGCTGTTTTAAGTATTTTAATTTCAAAAATTAGCATGTTGTGAAATAAATTCTAGGAAAATTTGGTGATATTCCTTATGACAGAAGAACCTAGGAAAAATAGGATTTGAGTTAATTCACTTAGATCAACCTAATTAGCTTAAACACCCAAAATAGGTTTCTAATTAATTAGAGTTAACCATAGATCAAATTGACTTGAAATCAATTCTCCACTGACCTTTAGGGTCAGAGGAACCCATCATAAAAATTTGAGGTCGATTGGACTTGGTTAGCCCCACTAATTGGGTTGATTAAGCCACTTAGTCATTTTAAACTTTAAAAATTCATAACTCTCAAAATATCTTTCAAAAATTCACCAAATTGGTTTTGGAGTCTCTCGATATCGGGGAGTTTAAGAAAATTAAAATTTCAATTTTCTAAAAAAGTTGATTTTTAATATTATTTTAATATTTTTAATAATTAAAAAAATAATAAAAATCACAAAAATAATAAAATTCACCAAAATGTCATATTTTGAATTTTAATCACTTAGGAACAAGTCCCATATTTTTCCTAGGTCTATTTAGTGAGATATTAATTTTTAAAGCTCTAGGGTAATTTTAAAATTAAAAAAATATATTTTCTAGCATTTTCACCAAAATAATTATAATAAATCAAAGAAAAATCAGAAAATTGCAAAGTTTGGTTCTCTGGAATCCTTGATATCAGAGAGAATTTTAAAAATTATAAAATTTATTTTTCAACATTTATTTTATTTTTAAATTAATTAATACTCCAGAACTTAAAATAATTCTAATAAATAAAATATAACTCAAAAAATTACAAAATTTGGTCCAAGTGGTCCTCTGGTCATTAGGAATGTCCCCTAATTTTCTTAAGGACAGAAACTTTCCCTTGGTCATATCATTGAATTTTCCTTGGAAATTTCTCTTTTCTACAAAAAATAATTATATAAATAAATTAAATACAGAAAAATCACATTTTCTCCTCTCATGTCTTCATTGACACATAAGTGAAGTCTCATAAAAATTTCAAGTTCATTTGAGTTCAATTTAGTGAGTTATGAAATTATTAGGCTTAAAGGGCAAAATGGTAATTAAAATTTTAACCCTTAATTAAAACTTTAGGTTTAATAAAAAAATTAACAAGTAAAATATTTGATCCTAACCTGATTTGGATGATTGAAATTTAAAAAATTAAAGGGTAGAAACCCATTAAGCAATTTAAAATGATTAAACTTTAATTAAATAATTAATTGAATTTGGAAGAATAATAAATTTGGAATTATTAAAATAGGGATATTATTAGGAAGAGATTTATTCTTTAATTTAAAAATCCCTAAATTAATCATCTCATTAATACTCAACTCTTAATTAAAATGATAACTCAAATTTAAAATATTAAAAGACTTAATCATTAAACTAAAATTAAATCATTAAACTCTTTCAAAAAAATTTCAATTAAATTAAATTAAATTAAATTAAGATTAAAAGTTGAATTAAATTAAATTAAATTAAATTAAATAAACAAGTTGAATTAAATTAAATGAATTAAATAAATTAAATTAAAATAAATTAAATTAAATTAAATTAAATAAATAAATTGAATTAAATTAAATTAAATTAAATTAAATTAAATTAAAATTAAATTAAATTAAATTAAGAAATTAAATCAAATAAATTAAATTGAATTAAATTAAATCAAATCAAATTAAATTAAATAAATTAAATTAAAATAAATTAAATTAAATTAAATTAAGTCTGAATTAAATAACCTTACTTAAGACATGAAGAAATAAATCTAAAATAACTTGAACACTATTCCAGAACTTAAATCATTAATTTGAACTTAAATTTGAATCACAAATCATTAAATATCATTTTGCCCTTAGGAGCTTTAGTTATCATAACTCCTAAATAGAACATTAAAATGAAATGTTACTTCACTTATAGGACATTCGAATGTCACAGTTCATCTGACGAGTTAACAAAACTTGAAAACCTGGGACGATCGATTCATTTACACAATTAAATTCATTTGGACTTAAAACAATCCTAGAAATATTGAAAAGATGTTTGGGATCTCTCCTAAGCACTTCCTCGATATGATAGGATGTTGATAAGAACAATTGAACTTAATTGTTCTTTGATGAAGAAAATCGTCTTCAAACTAAAAACACGAAAGAACACTAGACGTCATAGGAAACGACTAGGCTATAGGATTAGGAATTTGGTAGAAAACCATAAACCTTTCCCTTAGCTTTACCTAGGAACTTGCTTAAATATTCTAATTGTGTTTTAAGTGCAGCTTGGGATGACGGGAGGACCCTCAGGTACGCTTTTATTTTATTGCAATTTATTTAATCGCATCGCACTTATTTTTCTTGCATGATAAAACAACGGTTGCATGAAAACCGACACCTTTAGGACGGAAACCAAAGCTGAAACCCATAACTAAATTAAAAGACACTACAAGATAAAATTCACCTCCATGACATTTCAAAATATAAGACAACTCAAAATTTAATCACAAACAGAACACAAAACTACAATTACAACTAAATTAAAACGTCTTGTTGGATGATCGGGAATACCTCGGATGATGTAACCTACGTGTTGCTAACGGGATTTCCACGGTCTAAATGAAAGTGTGGAACTCATTCAGTTGAGTTTAGCAAATTCATCTGGACTAAGTGAATCCGATAAAAATAATGATGCCGGAAGGATGGAACCGTGGGATCTTAACCGGTGTCGTTATAATCAACTTTGAGATTTGTTTTAATTAAAACACAAAAAACACTTGGAAATTAAGACTTCTTTAAACCAGAACACTTCTCTCATCTCTTGATTTATGATTTCTAAAACTAAACCTCTGCAACAACAAGAAGCTCGGAGCATGGTGGGCAGCACGGCCATCGTCGTCAGCAAAACTTGAACCTACATCAACAAAACTTTCTTAGAATTAAATAACAAAGCCATAGGACTTCGAGGTAGTACGCCTAGTGCAACATAAATCCTCGACTCTTCGTTAGGCATTTGCATTGCAAATTAAGCCCTAACCGGCCTTAGGATTCCGAGGTAGTCGTCCGATACGACATAAACCCTCATATCTTCTAGGCGATTTGTATGATTCTATCATATAAATATAAGCCCTAATTAACTAAATTGGCGAAGATTAAAACATTAAATAAACATTAGGACTTTCCTAAATCCAAGCCAAACAATAGGATAGTCGGGAGATTACCGAAGTCCGCTTCGGATCCGTGATCTCTCCTACTTTTCTTCCTTTGAATTCCCAAAACAAAAATGTTCTAAATTTGATCCATTCCCTATTGAAATTTCCAAAATTCAATCCTTTGAAAACTTAAACTTTGAAATTCTTGAGAGCGAGAATTATTGATTATTATCGAGAGTTTTCTTAGGTGATTCCCGTCACTTAAGATGTAATTAACTATAGGGGCTTGCCCTTATAGGGAACTTTAAGAACCCAGGTAATATAAACCCTGTTTAAAAGTTTCATATTAAGCAGGGGAATTTGTCGGCTTATAAAATCGGTTCGCAGACCAAACGGATGTCACAAACCTTTCTAGTTTATTTAATCGAGCCCCATTATCAAGCGAGTGTGTACATTCTTCGGGATAGATACACGGTTTGTGGTGCGGCGCTCGTTTATATAAACTATTCGGGATGTGAGATCGGTTTGATTTCATATCTTAAAATTTTCAAACTTAAAATTATTTTCAAAATCAAATACTACTTTTCAAATTATTTATTTAAATATAAAAAATTCGCCGACAATTTCTGTAGGCGACTCCCTTTTCAAAATAAAACACATAACCTAAAAATATGCCGACAAATACGAACAACAACAAATCGTGGACTGCATCCGGGATTTGAAAAAGATGGGCCGAGCAGGTCGCTTAAGAGAAAACACTTACTCAGAACCCCGGAGATGGATGCCAGGGAAGGGGAGGATTACAATACAATGTGGATGCTTGCTACAACTTCGCGAGAAGACGGGAAGGGAAACCCACCGGGGATACTCCGTCATGGCCGGAGTGGATCCGATGCCATTAGTCATTAAAAGGATGGTAAAAAGAATGATAACATGGAAGGTACGCCAGCAGTTGCATACCCGACGGTTGCATCATTAATATTTACAAGAAGGGTGATTGCATACCCCGCACATAGATCACCACGAATTTGTCGGGCCTTTACTGCACGGTTTCTTTTACGAACGAGTGTAATATCATGTTCGGATCCGACCTCTGGATAGCGAGGCCCGGGTGAGTTCCGAGGGCCGGTAAAGATACCATTACCGGTAGGTTCCGTCATGATGCGAAGGGCAACGGAGTAGATGTCGCTAAACATTGCATACGGGAGTACCGGTGAAGCGGATCTCGGTTACTTTCGGAAGGATGGACGACGGGAAAGCACCTTACCACTTCCGACCGGACCGGAGGCTGGAGAGCCTCCGGCCTTACGAGCTGTGAGTTACATGGAAAATATCACACCTCCGACGTACATCCATACGGCATCCTTGCCAAGGATGGCTTGGAAGGTGATGTTATTGACCATGTACCTCACTATTCAGACACGGATTTTTGACAGATACCCTTTTGGATGGATCGACAAAGATCATACATAGTCCGTATTGAGTCTATATGGATTGTATGAGATGTATTCCGGATCGAGTTGTATGATGTATCTTCGACATGATTGGAATGAAAGTGATGATGTCACATTTTTGGCCTTCACCTCTTTTGTGCGAATTGGTAAGGAAACGCCATTAAAGTTAAACGAACTTCGAACAAAGAACAGAAAAGAAAAAAATAATAAAAAAATAATAAAAATAAAATAAAATAAAATAAAAAAAGAAGAAAATAAAAATATAAATAATAAATGAGAATTATTTTTCCTTAAAAATCCAAACATAAAAAAATAACTTCAAAATCCACGTGAACGCCAAATAAAATTCACATGAACATTAAATACACAGCTAAAATAAATTTGGAAAGTTAAAGGACAAACAAAATGAAAATGAATCTCAAATCGGATCCCACTCTAAATTCATCTTTTCAAACATTTCAAATCAACTCCAAATCGAAATTTTGAAATTCTCTGTCGGGACAACTCTTCCTCACAAGAGACCCACACTTCAATTTCAGAACCCTAAACCTTCTTTTCGTCACATCGAAATCATTTCGACTTTTGTGGCTTACCTTTCTTCTCGTATGGAGATCGACTAGGTCCATTGACACGGAGCCATGAGCTTTCTCGATTTGGTTCGATGGCATGAGACTGGGTCCCTCTTCACACAAATAAACTTCCGAGATTGGAACCTCGTTCCAATTCTCATTAAACTTTCGAGATTGGAATCCATTTCCAATTCTCATTAAACTTCCGAGATTGGAACCTCGTTCCAATTCTCATTAAACTTCCGAGATTGGAACCTCGTTCCAATTCTCATTAAACTTTTGAGATTGGAATCCATTTCCAATTCTCATTAAGCTTCTGAGATTGGAATCCATTTCCAATTCTCATTAAACTTTCGAGATTGGAACCTCGTTCCAATTCTCATTAAACTTCCGAGATTGGAATCCATTTCCATTTCTCTTTAAACCTTCGAGATTGGAACCAGTTTCCAATTCTCATTAAACCTTCGAGATTGGAACCGGTTTCAATTCTCATTAAACCTTTGAGATTGGAACCAGTTTCCATTTCTCTTTAGACCTTTGAGATTGGAACCAGTTTCCATTTCTCTTTAGACCTTTGAGATTGGAACCAGTTTCCATTTCTCTTTAGACCTTCGAGATTGGAACCAGTTCCGGTTCTCTTTAAACCTTCGAGATTGGAACCGGTTTCAATTCTCATTAAACCTTTGAGATTGGAACCGGTTCCATTTCTCTTTAGACCTTTGAGATTGGAACCGGTTTTCATTTCTCTTTAGACCTTTGAGATTGGAACCGGTTTTCATTTCTCTTTAGACCTTTGAGATTGGAACAGTTTCCATTTCTCTTTAGACCTTCGAGATTGGAACCAGTTTCCATTTCTCTTTAGACCTTCAAGATTGGAACCAGTTTCCATTTCTCTTTAGACCTTCGAGATTGGAACCAGTTTCCAGTTCTCTTTAAACCTTTGAGATTGGAACCAGTTTCCATCTCTCTTTAGACCTTCGAGATTGGAACCAGTTTTCATTTCTCTTTAAACCTTCGAGATTGGAACCAGTTTCCAGTTCTCTTTAAACCTTCGAGATTGGAACCAGTTTCCAATTCTCATTAAACCTATGAGATTGGAACCAATTTCCATTTCTCTTTAGACCTTTGAGATTGGAACCAGTTTTCATTTCTCTTTAGACCTTTGAGATTGGAACCAGTTTTCATTTCTCTTTAGACCTTTGAGATTGGAACCAGTTTCCATTTCTCTTTAGACCTTCAAGATTGGAACCAGTTTCCAATTCTCATTAAACCTTTGAGATTGGAACCAGTTTCCATTTCTCTTTAGACCTTTGAGATTGGAACCAGTTTCCATTTCTCTTTAGACCTTTGAGATTGGAACCAGTTTTCATTTCTCTTTAGACATTTGAGATTGGAACCAGTTTCCATTTCTCTTTAGACCTTCGAGATTGGAACCGGTTCCGGTTCTCTTTAGACCTTCGAGATTGGAACCAGTTTCCATTTCTCTTTAGACCTTCGAGATTGGAACCAGTTTCCAGTTCTCTTTAAACCTTTGAGAATGGAACCAGTTTCCATCTTTCTTTAGACCTTCGAGATTGGAACCAGTTTTCATTTCTCTTTAAACCTTCGAGATTGGAACCAGTTTCCATTTCTCTTTAAACCTTCGAGATTGGAACCGGTTCCAGTTCTCTTTAAACCTTCGAGGCTGGAACCAGATTCCGGTTCTCTTTAAACCTTCGAGATTGGAACCGGTTTCCATTTCTCTTTAAACCTTCGAGGCTCGGAACCGGATTCCGAGTTCACTTTAAACCTTCGAGGCCGGAACCAGATTCCGAGTTCTCTTTAAACTTTCGAGATCACTACCTAAATTCTGATTCTCATCCCCTTCGATCAACACTTAAACTCCGATTCTCATTCGCATTGTGGTACCCCGATTCCGGTTTTCTTCACGATCCGGGATTAGAACCTCGTTTCGAATCCGAACTTCGAATCCAAATTTCCTCGAATTGATTTTAAATCGAACTTCGATCTAAATTAAAACTCAAAATCTAAACTTACACATCATGACTTGAACATGAAATGAAACAAAATCTAAATCGAAATTCCCCGAGATCATGTGATTTGGGACTCACCTCCTTTTCCCTTCCCAGGCGAGAGTTCGGGAATCTCCAGGTCTCGGAGATATACTTGACACTCCCCAGGCGGAAGCTCTTCTACTTCGTCCTAAGTTTGTCACTTGGACATCTATGTTGGTTTTGTTGATCTTTTCGGTCAACGCCAATACGCGCGGTGTGCTCGGTTAGCACACCACACCTATTGGGGGTCCATTTGTTGACCTCATTTTTGGTGAGGTCTTCTCTTCCTCTCTTTAGTACTTAGGATCTAGCCTTAGGCTTTTCCTTTGACTATCCTAGAGGATTAGTATTGGGACCCACCACTTAGAAATTCAAACCACTTCCTAACTCCTGCAAACTCCACGAAACTTGATTGTAGACCTCTAATCACCTAGAGGGTTGAAATTAAATGTGGAAGTTTAAAGGATGAGTTCTAATAGGACTCTTTGGCACTTAGGACTGCCACAGGTGGCACAGTGCAGTGAAGGGACTGACTTACACACACACTACACCTATACACTACACTTTCACACACCTCTTAAAACCACACCCATACCCAATTTGACCTCCTAACTCATGCGGGTGGTTCGCATGGATGGTACATAACCCACTAAGACCTTGGGCTAAGAGGGTTAGGAACAACATAGTGGGTGCCTCAGAATGAGTCCCTTCATGGCTCATGTGGGCTTGATATGGCTTCATGGCTCAACCAAAATGATTTCATTCCACTTACATTCACCCAAGCTTCAATTTTTCAAATTTTCGATTTTTGACCACGGGACCCTACACACTTTAGCTTGCAAATACCACTGAAACCACTTAAAATTTGCAAAATCACCTAAATCACCCAAAAATCCTCAAGACCAATCCTAAACATTCCCACATTACTCAAATTGATCATCCACACCCAAAAATACCAAAAATTCCAAAAATACCTCCCAATACCCTCCAAATACCCAAAATGCCCCTCTTAGCCAAAAAATCCAAAAATTCAGAAAATTCCCAAAAAATTCCATAAAATCCCAAATATTCCCAATTTCATTTTGTTCAACTACACCATGGGCCAATTTTGTCAATTTACCCCACTTTTGTCAAAATCTCCAATTTGACCCATTTTAACCCAAAGTGAACCCAATGTCAAACCAAACCTACCCAATTGACCCAAATTCTGGTCCAATTCAATTCTAAACTTCAATTAAACATCCCCAACACAAATCTAGACCAAATCCAAGTCCTATTTGATTGACATTTGGATCCAATTTCACTTTTGGCCTTAAAGCCCGATTTGGACCCATGACCCAGAACTTAGCCCAAACTAACCCAATTCAACTCCAATTAACCCCAAATCTTTTCTAAACCTTCCTAAACATTTCCATAAACAAAACACTAACATGATTTGCCCAAAATTTAGACCCAAACCCCACTCAAATTCAACCCAAAATCAAAAAGCCCAATTTTAACCTAAACCCAAACCTAACCCAAATAAACCCAAACCTCAAAATCAAAACCCAACCAAAGCCAAAACCTCTTTGAAACACTCCCATAAACATTTCCCAACATTTATTTTACATCAATTTCAACCCTAGCCCAACATTGGCCCAAGTTAGCCCAATTTGACCTACATTGGCCCATTTACCAAATAAGCCAAAATCCAACCCGATTCAAACCCAAACCACCCCAAATTTGCTCCAAATCACTCATGACCCATCCATGAGCTAAAACCAACATTTGTTTGGCCCAATCCTTCACAAATTTCCCATCCATAAATTTATTTCCAAACAAAAGCCCACTTTCTTAAACCTTCCTAAAGCCGATCTCCACCAAAATCCAAAGGGCAAAATCAATCCAAGGCCCATATGACAAATTCTCTTCATCATGACTTCAATTAAAATCATCCCTAAGTTCAAATCAATCATCAAATGGTTCCAAATCAAGCCATATGCCAAATTCCCATCAACATGCCAAAATTTCCTTAAACCCATTTCCATGAAATTGACTTTGCTTTTCCCAAGCGAAGGTGAGCCATGAAGCCATGCATGAGCCCCATAGGAGCCATGAGAGCCATGGAATCTACTTTCCACCTCACCAAACCATTAATGGCAAGAGAGGGGATCTCTTTCTTAAACCCTTTTAAACCACTTTTTTACCTTAATCATGTCACACACTAAACCATGCTTAGCCGCCTCACCATGGATGGAGACTTCACCACTCCTTCTAAGCTGACCTAAATGATTCCCTCAGCTCAAAATCAGAGCTTGGAAGGGTGCACCAAGCCCAAAATGGTGGGTTGACCCAAACCAAGCCAAAGTGACCTTATCCCCATTCCATTCTAATCCGACACCTTTACACATGGCTAATGCCGATTGACTTCACCATTGCCAAGCCACGACCTCCATGGTCGAGATGGTGACCCTTGCCCGCCGGCCGGCCGCACAGGTCACGGAAAACTCCATGGCCGAGACATGGGGAGAAGCCGAACTTTGGAATTCTCCCTTGTGCGAGCGCCCCATGCCCGATGGCCACCATGGCCGTTCTTCGCACGCCAGAAGCAGTGATCCCGACCCTTGGCCACCGGCGGGAGAGCCTCCGGCCATGCTATTTAAACACCACCCCCTCTCGGCCATGAGAGGTGTTGAACCGGACCTTGCTGAAACTCGCGCAAAATTGCTCTAGATCATTCTCCATACTTAGAGCAGTTGATCCCGGTGCCGATTTGCCCCGATCCCCACGACTGAGCCCGATTTCTCGGCCAAAATTCCAGCCAAAACCGGGACACTTCTCCACGGTGGATCAATTCTTAAATTGATTGGTCCTACACCTTCACCGGACCGAGGAAGAAGTCCACCGGCAAAAGCCCCTTCTCCGAGGCCACCCGGTTGTTCTAGCCTCCGAAGCTTTGTGATCGGGCGTGGTCACTTTCATAGCTAGACGATTCACGGAGCCCGAGGGACTTCATCTGGAGCTTACTTGGACCCGATCGAAGGTGACACAACTCTCGGATCGAAGCTTCACTTCTGCGAGCAAAGGTATGAACTCATTCTTCTCCCCGAGCTTACGAGAGATTCTCCATTTAATTTGAATCGATTTCAATGCATGTTTACCGTATGGATGTATTTGTCTCTTCAAGACGAATCCATAGAGCATAAGAACACAAAAATCCGTTGAGAATCGAGTGAGAAATTAGGGTTAGAAGGTTGACGGTCACGGGTGCACACCAGTCGTAGACGATGAGCCGGAAGTCGTCGGATAGAGCGTGTATCGAGCGGACGGTCCGGATCGAGCCGGACGAGCGCGATGGTGCATGAACCGCGGGTCCGGGATGGGCGACTCGGATGGCGGCGCCCGATCGCAGCGCGACACGTACCCCTTCGGAGGCTGCCGAGGTTGACGCGGCGCCGCGTGGATAAGTAGAAAAATAGGTTATTTTCCTATTTATTTAATTCCACTAAACTTCGAAAATGCATAACTTTGTGTAGAAAAATCAAAAAAATAAAATAAAAATACCCTCTTGCTCAGTGAACAGAGGAGAATAATGTGGAAAAGAAATCATTTAATTTCATCCAGTATTTTATTTTTAATGATTTATTTACCCTCTGCATTGTTTTAATTCTCCATGCATATAGGGAATTCATCATGGCATGAGACCATAGGGCTTTTGAAGCCTCTGAATTTGGGAACATTCCCTGAATTTTCCAAAGTCAGAGGCCATCCCTATGAAATGTTATTGATTTTTCAAATTCATGTTACTGTTTTAAGTATTTTAAATCCAATAATTAGCATGTTGTGAAATAAATTCTAGGAAAATTTGGTGATGTTTCTTATGACCAGAGTACCCTAGGAAAAATAGGCTTTGAATTAATTCACTTGGAATAACCCTAATTGACTTAAACACCCAAAATAGGTCCTTAATTAATTAGAGCTAATCATACATCAAATTTACTTGAAATCAATTCTCCACTGACCTTTAGGATCAGAGGAACCCACCATAAAAGTTTGAAGTCGGTGGGTTTGGTTAGCCCTATCAAATGGGTTGATTAAGCCATTTAGCCAATTTAAACTTTGAAAATTCATAACTTTCAAAATACTCTTCAAAAATTCACCAAATTGGTTTTGGAGCCTCTCTGATATCAGGGGAATTTAAGAAAATTAAAATTTCAATTTTCTAAAAAAGTTGATTTTTTGTATTATTTTAATATTTTAATAATTAAAAAAATAATAAAAATCAAAAAAATAATAAAACTCACCAAAATGTCACATTTTGAATTTTAATCACATAGGAACAAACCCCATATTTTTCCTAGGTCTCTATGATGAGTTATTAAATTTTAAAGCCCTAGGGTAATTTTAAAATAAAATAAATGTATTTTCTAGCATTTCTATTAAAATAATTCTAATAAATCAAAGAAAAATCAGAAAATTATGAAAATTGATTCTCTCATTTCCTTGATATCAGAGAGATTTTTGAAAAATATAAAATTCATTTTTCAAACTTTATTTTATTTTTAAATTAATTAATACTCCAAAACTCAAAATAATTATAATAAAAATAATATAATTCAAAAAAATCACCAAAATTGGTCCAAGTGGTCCTCTCGTCATTAAGAATGTCCCATAATTTTCTTAAGGACAGAAACTTTCCCTTGGTCATATTATTAAATTTTCCTTGGAAATCTCTATTTTCCACCAAAAATAATTACATAAATAAATTAAGTACAGAAAAATCACATTTTCTCCTCTAATGTCTTCATTGACATATGAGTGAAGTCACATAAAAATTTAAAATTTATTTAAGCTCAATTTAATGAGTTATGAAATTATTAAGCTTGAAGGGCAAAATGGTAATTAAAATTTTAACCCTTAATTAAAACTTTAGGCTTAATAAAATGAAAAGGTAAAATATTTGATCTTAATCTGATTTGGATGATTGAAATTTAAATAATTAAAGGGTAGAAACCTATTAAACAATTCAACGATAATTGAAATGAACTTTAATTAAAATAATTAATTAAATTTGGAAGAATAATAAAATAGGAATTATTAAAATAGGGATGTTATTAGGAAGAAGTTTGCTCTTTAATTTAAGAATCCTAAATTAATCATCCCGATAATATTTAATTCCTAATTAAAATGATAATCCAAGTTTAAGATTTAAAATGCTAAAAGACTTAATCATTAAATTAAGTTAAGGTTAAATTATTTAAAGCAAACCCTTTTAAAATAAAATATTAAATTAAATTAAATTAAATTAAATTAAATTAAATTAAATTAAATTAAATTAAACTAAATTAAATTAAAACTAAATCAAATTAAATTAAATCAAATTGAATTAAATTAAGTTTAAAGCATATTATATTAAATTAACTTAAATTAAATTAAATTAAATTAAACCACATTAAATTAAATTAAGTTAAATTAAATTAAATTAAATTAAATATAACATTACTTAAGACATGAAGAATTCAAAATAAATCTAAAACAACTTGAACACTATTCCGAACTTAAATCCATTAAGCGAAATTAAATCATAAACCACTTGAACATCCATTTGCCCTCGAAAGCTCGTGATGTCATAACTCTTAAAAGGAGTGCTAAATGAAGTGTTACTTCATTCATGAGATATTCAAATGTCCTAGTTCATCGAGCGAGACAACAAAACTTAAACTCTCGGACGATTAATTCATTTGTATAATTAAATTCATTTGGACTTAAAACAATCCTAGAAATATTGAAAAGATGTTTAAGATTCGTCTTAAGCACTTCCTCGATATGATAGGATATTTATAAGAACAATTGAACTTAGTTGTTCTTTGATGAAGAAAATCGTCCTCAAACCAAAATACAAGAACCTAGACGTCATAGGAGGTGACTAGCTATAGGGTTAGGAACTTGGTAGAAAACCATAACCCTTCCCTTAGCTTTACCAAGGAACTTACTTTAAATGCTTAAATATTCTAACTGTGTTTTAAGTGCAGCTTGGGATGACCGGAAGACCTTCCAGGTACGCTTTTATTTTATTGCAATTTACCTTATTGCAATTTATTTAATCGCATTGCACTTACTTTTCTTGCATGATGAACAACTGTTGCATGAAAACTTACACCTTTAGTATAGTCCCTAAAACTGAAACCAAAACTAAATTAAAAGTCATTACAAGATAAAATTCACCGCCACAACATTTCAAAATATAAGACAACTCAAAATTTAATCACAAATAGAACAACAAAACTACAACTACAACTAAATTAAAACGTCTTGTTGGATGATCGGGAATACCTCGGATGATGTAACCTACGTGTTGCTAATGGGATTTCCCACGGTCTAAATGAAAGTGTGGAACTCATTCGAGTTGAGTTTAGCAAATTCATCTGGACTAAGTGAATCCGATAAAAATAACGATGCGGAAGGATGGAGCAGTGGGATCTTAACCGGTGTTGTTATAATCGACTTTAAGATTTGTTTAATTAAAATATTAAAAACACCTGGATTTTAAGATTTTCTCTAAACCAAAACACTTCTCTCATCTCCCGATTTATGATTTCTAAAACTAAACCTCTGCGACAACAAGGAGCTCGGAGCATGGTGGGCGGCACGGCCATCGTCATCGACGAAAACTTGAGTCTACTCGGCAAAACTTTCCTTAGAACTAAATAACCAAGCCATAGGACCTCGAGGTAGTTTGCACTAGTGCAACATAAATCCTCGACTCTTCGTTAGGCATTTGCATGATCATGTCATGTAAATTAAGCCCTAACCGGTCTTAGGATTTCAGAGGTAGTCGTCGATGCGGCATAAACCCTCACATCTTCGAGATTATTTGTATGATTTTATCATACAAATATAAGTCCTAATTAATTAAAATTGGCAAGATCAAAACATTAAATAAACATTAGGACCTTCCTAAATTCAAGCCAAACAAATAGGATAGTCGGGAAATTACCGAAGTTCGCTTGGAATCTGTGATTTCTCCTACCTTTCTTCCTTCGGATTCCCAAAATATAATGCTCTAAATTTGATCCATTCCCTATTGAAATTCCAAAATTCAATCCCTTGAAAACTTAAACTTTGAAATTCTTGAGAGCAGAACTACTGATTGTTATCGAGAGTTTTCTTAGGTGATTTTCGTCACTTAAGATGTAATTAACTATAGGGGCTTGCCCTTATAGGGAATTTTAAGAACCCGAGTAATATAAACCCTGTTTAATGTTTTCATATTAAACGAGGGAATTTGTCGGCTTATAAAATTGGTTCGCGGACCAAACGGATGTCACAAATCTTCTAGTTTATTTAATCGAGCCCCATCATCGAAGCAATGTGTCTATTCTTCGGGATAGATACATGGTTTGTGATGCGGTGCTCGTTTATATAAACTATTCGGGATGTGAGATCGAGTTTGATTTCATATCTTAAAATTTTCAAATTTAAAATTCTTTTCAAAATCAAATATTACTTTTCAAATTATTTATTTAAATTAAATTAAAATTCGCCGACAATTTCTGTAGGCGATCCCCTTTTCCCAAATAAAACACCAAAACCTAAAAATATGCCGACAAACGTCTTCTCTTTCATCATGGTCGTCGAGCTTTTGCATGATTTGAGAATCGTTAATCCTTTCAAAATCGAGATCCAAATTAGGTTGGTTGTCGTTAGTTACGTAATCATTAGAAATAGTCAAAACGTAGCCAACACAAAAACTCTTATCATTATAAGATCCCGCCGGAAGAGCAAATAATCATATAGAGTCAGAGGTCCGAGGGGTTTCTCCCCGAATTAGAAACAACCATACTAGGAAAAGCAGCCCCTACTCTACCCTTCGGAGCCTCAGTCTTCTCTTCTTCCATGATCTTCTCCTCCTTCTGGGGCGGTTCTTTGATTGCAAGCGATAGTGCCAGCTTAGCGGGTTTCAAACTCTAAGTTGAAGCGCCCACCGAAGCGGTCTGGATGTGATCCAAATTTTTCTTTGAAGACTTCTTCCAGACAACTCCATCCATCATCGTTCATGTACGGGTCTATCGGAACAATAGGATCCGTTGAAATAACATTGAAGAAACCTCCTTTTTGGGGCTCCTTCATGTATTCCTTCGGGATCGTTATGTTCTCTCTCCGGAGATTATCCTCAAGCCAATTCTTGAAGGTGAAGCAGTCTTCAATCTTGTGTCCGAGCATTCTATGGTAGGGACAGTAGTTCGGATGATCCTTCTTGCTGACTTCTTCTGGGCTCTGGCAACTGAAAGTCAGGCGTCTTCATCAAACTGCGAAACATCTTGGCCACCGCTTCAGTCTTGAAGTGGTACTCCTTATTCAAAAGTTCCTTCAGGGCACGTGGCGGACGAGGTGGCAGTTGGTCATGCTGCTTCAATTGATAGCTCGGTCGAGGCTGTTGATAGCTCTGCTGAGGCTGTTGATAAGTCTGTTGCTGTGGTTGATAACTCAGCTGTGGCTGTTCTGGTTGTATCTGCACTGGCTGCTTACCCTTATCCGCTATCGCGAAGATTCTGGATTTCTTTTTGAATGCTTTCATTGGCTTCTGCTTATCGGCTTTATCAAAGAAACTCAATTGTTTTGCCTCCTCCTGCAAGCTCCCGGCTTTGCTAAGCAACTTCTCGAAAGTCTTAATTGTGAATCCTTTGAGGAGAAGTGCTATCGGGCCATGGATACTCTTAAGCAGGATACTGATTGCATGTTGCTCTTGAAGTTGTGGTTCACACTTCATGCTTAAATTCCTCCATCGAAGTATGTAATCCACCAAAGTTTCGTTTGGTTTCTTTTTCTCCATCACTAGATCACTAATAGTGATGTGGTGTCAGGCTCCAGGAAACCGCTTAACTAAAAGGTTCTCCAATTCTGAAAAGGTCTTGACTGAACCATTCGGAAGTTCTGCATACCAATCGAAGGCAATCCCTGACAATATACTGACCAACTAGAGAAAGAGTAAGGCCTCGCTCCCACCGGCGTTGCAGCAACTAGTACGAAAATGTACGACATGCTGCCGGGGGTTTCATGTACCATCAAAAGTCTTAAATAGAGATGGTACGAAGCTCTTTGGTTATTGAACGGTATCAAATTCTTCAGGGAAAGGTCTACCCGTCTGGATAGATGCTCCACTCTTAGATTGGGCTAAGGCTTCTCGCACCTGCTGTTCCACCATATTCTTAATATCCTTTTCGGGAATCATGCTCTGCACTGAATCCTTCTTTGGCTGTCCATTTCCGTTGACGAATGTAATTTCTTTTCCTCCAACAGCAATATGAATGATCTCTGGAGGTGATTCTTTTTGTGGTTGAAGCTGACTTTGGAGAGTGGCTAAGGCGGCAACCATCTCCTCCATCTTCTTTGCCATCTTAGAGATTGTGCCATCCTTTTCTTGAAGACGTGCTCTCTCTGCTTCTGGATCATCTCCCTCTGAAGTCGACGGAGCCCCCTACAAAGTTGAAGACGCTCGGGTCCCGACCATGTTGATCTCAGCAAATTCTTCATCCATAAACTCTGATGAATCCACTTCATTTCCCAATCCTTCTCTTCTTTCCCTTGTTAACCGTCGGATGTCGGTCCTTAGCATTCCTATAGCATCCTCAAGTGGTCTTTTCCAAACGGTCTCGCAGTTGTCAGGCGATGACTGTTGAACCTCATTTCCAGGAGTTTCCTTTATAGCAGCAGCACTTTCCTCAGATTCAGGTTGTCTGACGAGACTTTTCTTCCCAGAGCATTCTATCGGTATCGGTTCAGCGATAATAGGTTGCCACACCATCCTTCTTGCAGTAGATGACCTAGGACCAGATGGTCTGTCGTTTGTACGTTGGTAGGTGGTGTGCTCCCTAATATGGTGACCTGATATAACAACAGGCAAACTTCTCTCATTAGCTCGCACTTTCTTTTCTAGCTAACTTCTCCACTGGGCAGCAACAGGGTTTACTCGTGGTCCGAGGCGGGATCTAGCTGGCACCCGTCCCATTTTTATTAGAATCTCTGACACGGGGCATCCCTCTTTTCTAGCTAACTTCTCCACTGCGGCTCGCAATCGGGTAAGCAGCGTAGCCTTGATCTTCTTCTTCTTACTATCACTGTAGTATGCAGGCAAACGCAACATAGCGGCAATCCTCTGAGCATCTTCCTCATCAGATGTAGTAGAGAGAGGGTGGAATCTACTTCCTCCTAACTGCGGTGAGATCTCAGGCAGTTCTTCTTCTTCCTCGAGAATCTCTTCCAGAAAAGTGACTTCATCAGCCTTGGTCTTCTTGATCCTGGCGATCTTTCTGTTCTTATTTCTTCTTTGAGTCCGGGTTAAGGGCGCGACTCTCGAACTGGACCCTATCTCGAAGACAGACGGTATTACAGCAAAATCTGAACCCTCCACGGTAACAGGTTCATCACTGATTTGGATTTCCTTCCCTTTCAGTTTAATATAAGCTGGGGTAGGTGCAGTAATGACCAGACCAGTGGGGGTAGAGATGACAGTTCTAGGCGTAGCAGCTAACCTCCGATGAATAGCAGCGTTCCTTTCAGCTGAGACCCTCTGCAGGGGAGGGAATTCTTGAGTTGATTTCAGATTAAACTCAATCATAGGCTCCTCATTTTCAGGTACTTTGTTCATTAGCGCAAAAAGAGTAACATCTGCGAACTTAATGTCCGTGTTGTCGAATCCCTGTCCAAAGCAGATAATCACATCGTCAGGAAGCTCATCCTGGTAGACAGCTAAGTCTACCCCATTGGTGAAGGAGAAAATAAGTTTTGGTGCAGACATTTTCTGCAGGATAGATTCTGAGCGTCACCTCCAAATTATGCTTCCTTTTGTCAGGACGAAAAAAAGAGAATCTGAACACATTTTCATTTATGTTTTTGTTTTCTTAGTTTTATTTACAAGGTATTCTCAGATTCTATTTTATTTGTCCATTTCTATTTTTTTTAAAAAAAAGTTTGTTTATTAAAAGGTTGTTCATTAGAAGGTTTGTTCGTTAAGAACGAAACTGTTTAAAAAGGGGAAGGGTTAAAGGAAAGGTAAGGGACCCAATCTAGAAATTGGAAAGGAAAAGAGAGTCTCACAAGACTGCTCAACCCGAGGAACCGCTCCTAAGCTAACACCTATTGGGGGTCCACCCCACCTCAAAGAGGTAAAAGGATTACGGAACCTCTCTGTTTATGGGTGTTTAAACAGTGGCTCCAAAATTCAAAAGAGTTGACTATACCAGTTCAAGACAGAAATGAACGTGGTATTTCAATGGAAGAATGGTAGTTTGATCCACTAGGGGCATGGACTCACTACCGATTTATGAAAGCAAAACCATCTGATTAAGATGGAGAGAGAAACTAGTCCCCAGCGGAGTCGCCAGAAGTTGTCGGCATATTTTTAGGTTAAGTGTTTTGAAAAGGGGTTGTCTACAAAAGTTCTCGGTGAATTTTAGATTTAATTTAATATATATAATTTGAAAAGTA
Source organism: Papilionanthe hookeriana x Papilionanthe teres (assembly GCA_022702705.1). Classification (NCBI taxonomy): domain Eukaryota; kingdom Viridiplantae; phylum Streptophyta; class Magnoliopsida; order Asparagales; family Orchidaceae; genus Papilionanthe; species Papilionanthe hookeriana x Papilionanthe teres. The sequence continues at coordinate 37,645,970 of CM040424.1, read as the reverse complement.
ACATTTGACTTTGAAAATAATTTTATGTTTGAAAAATTTTAAGATATGAAATCAAACCGACCTCACATCCCAAATAGCTTATATAAATGAGCACCACACCACAAACCATATATCTATCCCGAAGAATAGACACACTTCTTGATGATGGGGCTCGATTAAATAAACTAGAAGATTTGTGACATCCGTTTGGTCTGCGAACCAATTTTATAAGCCGACAAGTTCCCCTGCTTAATATAAAGGAATTAAGCAGGGTTTATATTACACGGGTTCTTAAAGTTCCACTATAAAGGCAAGCCCCTATAGTTAATTACATCTTAAATGATGGGAATCATTTAAGAAAACTCTCAATAATGATCAATGGTTTTGCTCTCAAGAATTTCAAAATTTAGGGTTTTCAAACAATTAGATTTGGAAATTCTAATTGGGAATAGTTCAAATTTGGAACAGTTTATTTTAGGAGTCCAAAGGAAGAGAAGTAGGGGAAGTTGAGGATCCAAGAAGAATCTTGGCAACTTCCTAAACTATCCTATTGTTTGGCTTCAATTTGAGAGTTTATTTAATGTTGTAATCCTACCAATTTTAATTATTTAGGACTTATATTTGTATGACATAATCTCACAAGTAGCCTTGAAGATGTGAGGGTTTATGTCGTACCAAATGATTTCCTCGGAGTCCTAAGACCGGTTAGGGCTTAATTTGCATAATATGATTATGCAAATGCCTAACAAAAAGTTGAGGATTTATGTTGCACTAGGAAAACAACCTCGAAATCCTATGGCTTTGTTATTTAATTCTAAGAAAGGTTTTGCTGAAGTAGACACAGGTTTTGCTGATGAAGATGGTCGTGCTGCTCACCGCGTCCTAATCTCCTTGTTGTTGTAGAGGTTTAGTTTTAGAATGTGGCGATCATAAGATGAGAGAAGTGTTGTGGTTTAGAAGTCTTAATGTTCAAATGTCTTTATGTTTTAATTAAAACAAATTTTAAAGTTGATTAAACAGAACCGATTAAGATCCCCTGGTTCCGTCATCCCGGCACCGTTATTTTCATCGGATTCACTTAGTCCAAATGAAATTGCTAAACTCATCTGAATGAGTTCCACACTTACATTTAGACCGTGGGAAATCTCGTTAGCAACAAGTGGTTTACATCATCTGAGGGATTCCCGATCATCCAACGAGACGTTTTAATTTAGTTGTAGTTGTAGTTTGTTGTTCTGTTTGTGATTAAATTTTGAGTTGTTTTATCTTTTGAATGTTGTGGCGGTGAATTTTATTTTGTTGTGACTTTTAATGAAGTTTTGGGGTTCAGTTTTGCGGCTATCCTAAAAGGTTTCAGTTTTCATGCAGGGTGGCATTCTAGTTTAACATGCAAGTTTTACAAGAAAGAAAGAACATCGCAGGTAAATAAATTACTATAAAATAAAAGCGTACCTGAAGGGTCTTCTCGTCATTTCAAGCTGCACTTAAAACACATATTAAGATATTTACATAATTGCAAGAAAATACCTAGGTAAAGCTAAGGGAAGGTTCTGGTTGTCTACCAAAATCCTAATCCTATTACTAGTCAATTCCTATGATGTCTAGGTTCTTGTGTTTTGTTAAGGATGATTTTCTTCACCAAAGAACAATGAAGTTTCACTGTTCTTTGAAAACATCCCATCAAGTTAGAGAAGTGCTGAATTGAAATGGCCAGGGTCAGGTCACCATCCTGATCAGGAGGGTCAAGGTTTGAATTTGGTGAAGTCAATCGGAGTTGGCCAAGTGTAAAGGGGCTGAATTGAAATGGAATGGGGTAGGCTTATTTTGGGTTCAATTTGGTCAACCCATGGTTTTAGGCTTGGTGCACCACCCAATGCCTGGTTTTGGTCTGAAAAGAATCACTAGGGTCAGCCTCACATGTGTGGTGAAGTCCCCATCAAGATTGTTTAATTTAATTTTGGGTTAGGGTGTGACATCAAAGGGGTTAAAAAAGGCTTAAGGGGAAGCTTAGAAAGGGATTCCCTCCTTTGCCATAAATGGATTGGTGAAGTGGAAAGTGTCTTCCATGGCTTGAATGTGACTTATACAAGGCTTCATGGCTCTATTTGCCTTGGGGATGGCTTGGCTTAGTGATCCATAAAAAAATATACCTATTTTTATGCCTTGATTTTTATCAATTTCTAACGATATTATGCTTTAATGAAAGGTATTTTTGTGTTTTTGGATGTAGGTGATGTAAAAAGGTCCAAAAAAGGAAAAAGGGTGAAAAAGGAGCAAAAAGAGCAAAAATGGAGCAAAATACAAGAACTATTAAAAATTAAGGCCTGGCGCCTAGGTTCCAGAAGTTGGCGCCTACGCGCCAGACTCGATACAGACACTGTCAAGTTTTTGACGACTTTTGGACAGTTATTTTGACAGAGTAAGCGGTTATTGGACATTCTAGAAGACTGGCAGTTGTTCCTTGATAATAGGAGATGTGATACATTGCATTTGGACGCTCCAAAACGGTTTTAATCGGGACGAGGTGCGAGCCGAAGTGAAGAGGTGCGAAGAAGCGGGACGCGGTGTCCGGTGTGCAGGCGCCGGAACGGACCTTACAGAAGATTCATTGAATTTGGACATGTTTTGAAGAGGTGCCTCAAGCTGACCCTTGAAGCTTATAAATAGGAGTCCACTCCTTCAGAAAAACGGTGCCCCCCATTGTAACCCCTATCTCTTATCCACTTTAGGATCTCTCATCCTTAGAGAGAGAAATAGAGAGAGAAATTTAGGGCCACTTTTATTTAGTTTAGTGAGTTTATTTTCAAGTTGTTGCATCTGGAGTTCATTACACTGTGGAGTCAGTAGGAATCAGAAGATCTGTAGAAGGAATATTTGAGATAAGTATTTTATTGTTGATTCAAATTTTAATTATTATGTTTTGTTGTTTATATTCAATGTGTTCTGAGTAGTTAGTTTACTTTCTTCCTTGATTATGAAAAGATAAATAAGATAATATAAAATTCGATGGAGAATTGAAAATCAAAATATTTTCAAAACATTGTGATGATATTAATACTTGATCTTACTTTACTTTTTAAATTGGCCATTTAAATTGTTAAAACCTGTTGAAGAGTTTTGAGACCTATAAAGAGAAGAACTCTTAACTTGTAGATGTCACATGAATCCTTGGGTAGTCGAAGGCCATGCACGGGCTATTCAAGGTGAAGTGCAAATAAATAGGAAGATAAGATTTAAAGGGCGTAGAATTGATAAGTTTTTAGAGTGACAGACTAAATTCTTATAATTTGATTTATAGATAAGGAAAGGGTCACTAGTAGGGCCGACCATAGCCACCCTTGGACATCTAGTAGGGTGAGCCTAGATTAACCCATTCTACTAACAATACATCCGGACCTGATCTGTAGATTAGCCAATATTCTTTGCGCCTCGATCAAAGGGTAAAGAATAAGAATGTTTCTATTTGGCACAATACCATAAAATAGATTCTCCAACGAATATTAAATTATCTTAAAAATCTTGGATTAATTGAAAGGAAGAAAGTTGTTTGTTTTATATTGTTTTCACAAAATCATTTTCTTATTATTGTTTTCTTTACCTGCATCTAGTAAATTAAAAGTAATTTATAGTTAGATTAGAATATAAAAAGATTTTTGATATACAATATTTAAAAATTTATTACCATTTTTCCCCGTAGGATCGATACTGGGGTCTTTGTTTCAAAGCCCTTTATTACTTGAAACTATACGTATACTTGCGTAATACCCAAAAAAGTATATAAAATATTTTCCTTTAAAATTATATTTTGCTATATAAACATATATTTAAAAAGTATTAATTACTAACGGCTCTAGCATTCGGTAAGCGATCAAGTTTTATTGAAATGCTATTGTCGTATTAAAATTTGGTACACATCTATATAGCAAGTTATTCCCGGTCAAGTGTTTTGCACCTTTGCCATAAATTAAATTTTCTAGCAGTGGTAATAAATTCTTGTATTTGGAAATACAAAAATCGGGTTAAGTTTTTGGCTCCGTTGCCGGGGAAATAGAAGGTACATTTTTAAATATTATATTTCCAAAAAAATAAATATATATACTATATAATAATATAAAAAATATATATAAATATAATATAAAATAAAAAATTAAAAAAAAATTATTCCTTACTTAATTTTTTTATGCGTAGCTTTGGTTCTGAAGGATTAATACCTTTAGATTCTGAACTAGAAAGAACAATTAGAAAAATTAAAAAGGCAAAACAAATTCAAAAATTTCAAGAAATGGCTACTTTACAAAATCCAATTGAACTTGATGATTAAAATATTTATAAACCATTAATGGATTATGCTAACCCTACAGTTGATGAACTTCATAGTAGTATTCAACTACCCACTGTAGATGCTAATTCTTTTGAACTTAAACCGTCTATTATTCAAATGGTGCAAAACAATCAAATTGGTGGAACACCAAATGAGGATCCAAATTTACACCTTGTTAGTTTTTAGAACTTTGTGCTACCTTTAAATATAACAATGTTTACGATGATGCTTATTAGACTTAGACTCTTTCCTTTTTCCTTAAGAGATAAAGAAAAGATGTTGTTAAACTCATTAGCAACTGGTTCTATTAAAACTTAGGCTGAAATGGCACGAAAACTTCCTTGCTTAAATATTTTCCTCCTTCTAAAGCTGCTAAATTAAGAAATGATATTACTTCGTTTAGTCAATTTGATGGGGAGACAATATATGAAACTTGGGAAATATTTAAAGAACTATTAAGAAAATGTCCTCATCATGCTTTACACGATTAGTTAATTATTCAAACGTTTCATGATGGATTAATTGGATCTTTAAAATCAATTATTGATCGTCTTGCTGTGGAGGTTCTTCAATGTCTAAATCATTTGAAGAAGCTTACACTTTAATTGAAGAAATGGCAAATAACAATTTTCAATGGCCTTCCGAAAGGCTTAATCCTAAAAATATGGCAAGTATTCATGATAATGAAGCCTTTTCTATCCTAGCTTCACAAGTAGCAGCAATGTCTAAAAAATCAGATAATTTTGCAATTATTATTTCACATAATAACTCTGCTAATATTGAAGATTCTCAAACTATTTAAACTTTACAAGCTATTGTAAGTAAAAATAATCCTTATTCAAATTATTATAATCCTGGGGTGGAAAAATCATCCTAATTTTAACTGGAATAATTCACAACAACAATGGGATAAAAATCAAGCTCATCCCACTAGAAATTGGAATAATCAAGTTAATCCAAATTATAAACCTCCTGGATTTAATAATCAACAGAAAAAGTTATCAATAGAAGAATTGATTTTATAAATGAATAATCAATTACAAAATAAAAATACTGTTATTCGTAATATCGAAAATCAAATAGGACAAATTGCTTACTTTAATTAATAACGGACACTGTAGGAACACTTCCTAGTAATGTTGAAATTAATCCAAAGGAAAGCTGGAAAAGAACATGAACATGTTAAGGTACGTGCAACTTAGAAGTGGAAAGGAATTAAAAGAAAGAATGTAGAATGAAATTAAAAAAGAGATTGAGGTTGAAGAGATTGAAAAACCTAAAGAAACTCTCTCTCTAGTCGAGATCGATTGTTATACCTATTAATGTAGAAGTTGAAAAACCACCACCACCTTTTCCTCAAAGACTTAAACGACGAGAAACTTGATCATCGATTTTCTAAGTTCTTTGAAATTTTTAAGAAACTTACTTATTAACATACCTTTTGTAGAAGCTTTGGAACAAATGCCAACTTATGCAAAATTTATGAAGGATATTTTAAGCAAGAAACGAAAATTTGAAGCTTTTGAAACTGTTGCATTAAGTGAAGAATGCAGTGCAATAATTCAAAAGAAATTACCTGAAAAGCTTAATGATCCTGGAAGTTTCACTATACCCTGTGCTATTGGAGAAAAATTTTGTGGAAAAGCTTTATGTGATTTAGGAGAAAGTATTAATCTCATGCCATTTTCTATCTTTCGAAGATTGGATTTAGGAGAGATTACTCCTACCACTGTAACCCTTCTGTTAGCTGATAGATCTATCACTTATCCTAAAGGAGTTATAGAGGATGTCCTTGTTAAAGTGGATAAATTTATCTTCCCTGTAGATTTTATCGTACTTGATTTGGAAGAAGATAAAGAGATACCTATTATTTTAGGGAGACCTTTTCTAGGCTATAGGACGAGCTATGATTGATGTGCAAAAGGGAGAATTACCCATGTGAGTTAATGATCAAGAAATTAAATTCAATGTTCTTAAATCAATGAAGTACCCAGATAAAGAGAAATGTTATCGAATGGATATAATTGATTATTTAATTGAGAAACATTTTCAAGAAAGATGTAAAGTCATTTTTGAAGAAAAATTTGAATTTTTAACTGATAAAAATGAAGAAGTAAAAGAAGAAGAGACTCATTTTATTAAAGATAACTAGGAAACTTTAGACATAACTCAAAATGATATACTTTTACCATCAATTAAAAAAGCCTCTGAACTGGAATTAAAAATATTACCTTCACATTTAAAATATGCGTTTCTTGGAAATTCGTTAACTTTACCTGTTATTATTTCTTCTGAACTGAGTAAAGATCAAGAAGAAAAATTACTAGGTGTGTTAAATAATTATAAGAAAGCTTTTAGTTGGACTATTGCTGCTATAAGAGGAATAAGCCCTTCCATTTGTATGCATAGAATTTTAATGGAAGAAAATTTTAAACCTACTATTGAACCACAAAGAAGATTAAATCCTATCAAGAAAGAGGTTGTTAAAAAAGAAATTGTTAAGTGGTTAGATGTTGGTATTATTTATCCTATTTCGGATAGTCAATAGGTAAGTCCTATTCATTGTGTTCCGAAGAAAGAAGGTGTAACTGTCATTGTTAAATATTAAAAATGAACTAATTCCTACAAGACAAGTTACTGGATGGTGAATTTGTATTGATTATAGAAAATTAAATAACGCCACTAGAAAGGATCTTTTTCCTTTACCTTTCTTGGATCAAATGCTCGATAAATTAGCTGGACACCCATATTTACGTTTTACGGATGGATATTCGGTTATCATCAATTACTTATTGCTCCTGAGGACCAAGAGAAAACAACTTTTACAAGTCCTTATGGAACCTTTGCTTTTAGAAGAATGCCTTTTAGTTTATGTAATGCACCTGCAACTTTTCAAAGATGTATGATGTCAATATTTTGTGATTTGATTGACAAAGGAATTAAAATATTCATGGACGATTTTTCAGTCTTTGGAACTTCTTTTGAATCTTGTTTGGAAAACATTTCCAAAGTTACGAAAAGATGTGAAGAAACAAACTTAGTTCTTAATTGGGAAAAATGTCAATTCATGGTCACGAAGGCATTGTACTTGGTCACAAAGTTTCACAAAAGGGATGGAAGTAGATCGAGCAAAAGTGAAAATTATTGCTTGAATTGCAACCACCTATTTACATTCTTGATGTGAGAAGTTTTCTAGGTCATGCTGGATTTTATAGAAGATACATAAAGGATTTTTCTAAAATTGCTAAACCTCTTTGTCATTTATTGGAAAAAGATGCGAAATTTGAATTTAACAAAGAATGTATTTATGCTTTTAAAATTCTAAAAGAAAAACTAATAACTGCACCTATCATTGTTGCACCTAATTGGAATCAATATTTTGAATTAATGTGTGATGCAAGTGATTTTGCAATTGGAGATGTATTAGGACAAAAATATGAGAAGGTTTTCAAAGTTGTATATTATGCAAGTAAAACTCTCACCGAAACACAAAGAAATTACACTACCACTGAGAAGGAGCTTCTAGCTATAGTATATGCCTTTGATAAATTTAGACCTTATATTATTGGTACTAAATGCATAGTTCATACTGATCATTCTGCTATTAAATATCTAATATCTAAGAAGGATTCTAAACCTAGACTGATAAGATGGGTTTTACTTCTACAAGAATTTGATTTTCAAATAGTAGATAGAAAAGGAACTGAAAACCAAATTTACGATCATTTGTCTAGAATTAAAAATGATATTATTTCGGAAGAAAATATAAATGAGAAATTTCATGATGAATCTTTATATGTTATTCAAGGATGCAAAACACCTTGGTATGTTGATATTGTTAACTATTTAGTTAGCAATATTTTACCTTATGAATTGGATAACAAATTTATTAAGAAATTTAAATATGATGCTAAATCTTATATTTGGGAAGATACTTATTTATTTAAAATTTGAAGAGATTCTATAATTCGAAGATGTGTACCTTATGAGGAAACTTTTGCTATTATTCAAAAATGTCATGATTCCAATGTTGGAGGACACTTTGGCATAAATAAAACTGCATTTAAAATTTTAAATTCTGGATTTTATTGGCCTACCTTATTTAAAGATGTAAGACATTATGTGAAAACATGTGATTAATGTCAAAGGATGGGAAATATATCTAGGAAGGATGAAATGCCTTTAAACTATATATTGGAAGTTGAAATTTTTGATATATGAGGTTTAGACTTTATGTGATCATTTGTTCCATCATCTGGAAAAATTTATATTTTATTAGCAGTTGATTATGTTTCAAAGTGGATTGAAGCTGTTGCTTTACCAAACTGTGATTCCAAAAGTGTTTCTAAATTTTTAAAGAAAATGATATTTTCAAGATTTGGAACGTCTAAGGTAATTATCACTGATGGTGGAAGTCATTTCAGGAATGTAAGGATTCAATCATTACTAAATAAATTTGGACTCAAACATAGAATTGCAACTGCTTATCACCCACAAACAAGTGGAATGGTTGAAGTATCAAACAGAGAAATTAAAAGAATTTTAGAAAAGACTGTTAATCCTAAAAGAAATGATTGGGTTGATAGACTTGATTGTGCATTATGGGCTTATAGAACAGCTTATAAGACACCAATCGGAATGTCACCTTACCGATTAATTTATGGTAAACATTAACACTTACTGTTGAACTTGAACATAAAGCTTATTGGGCAATAAAGGAGTTTAATTTTAATTTGAATGAAGTAGGAGAAAAGCGATTATTGCAATTGAATGAGATGGAAGAGATAAGAAATGATTCATATGAAAATGTAAGAATTTATAAAGAGAAAATGAAGATGTTACATGATAACAAAATTTCAAGAAAAATTTTTGAGCCTGGACAAGAAGTATTACTTTTTAATTCTCGTTTAAAACTTTTTCCTGGAAAATTAAGATCTAAATGGATTGGACCCTATATAATTGAGAAAGTATACCATTATGGAGCTGTGGATATTAAAGACCCCAAAACGAGGAAAATTTTTTAAAGTAAATGGATTAAGATTGAAGCCTTATTTGGGAGATATTAAAATGATTTATAAAGAGGCTTATGAATTGAGTCAACCAAATTAAAGATTTACTTAAGTCGGGCTGACGACGTTAAAACAAGTGCTTTGTGGGAGGCAACCCATAATTATCTTTTGTTTTGAGTGTTTTTATGTTTTTAATGTAAGGTTATGCCTCGATCTTGACTAATTTTATATTACTTTAGAAAAATTTGATGCTTATAAGTCTTTGTTGACTTAAGTCGAAGATTATTTTGAAGTATGTAAGATTTAGAAATTGGATCACTCTATTCTAAATATGAGTAAAAAGGAGATCAAGTTAACCTTCATTATGATTACTTATAATTTGTGTTATTTAGTCTAGATTACTCTTACCAGTATAATTTACCTATCTTGGAGAACGAAACTTTGAAATTTAACGATTAGGCTAAAATGGAGTTGAACATAGTTCCGGCGCCTAGGCGCCAAGATTCGGCGCCTAAGCGCCCGAGTTAAACTATGTATCAATAGGTCCGGCGCCTAGGCGCCAGATTTGGCGCCTAAGCGCCACGGTTACTGGGTCGTGCAAAAACTGAAAATTTTAAGTTTTTCACACAATTTTCACCTTTTAATCAACTCATCTTCATCCCTAACCATCATGCAATCAAAGTTACGTCCATTACACTTCATTCTTGAGAGATTTGAGAAATGTTTGAAGAAATGAAAGGAAGAAATCATGGAGAAGAGGCTAGGGACAAGGTCTCGAAAGGATCCTCGACCCTACTTCGATGGTTTCATCGCGGTAAGTTTAGAGAAAATTTCTAGTCGTTTGGATAAGTTTGAAGCGGAGTTTAAAAGCATTGGAGATCGCCTTCATGAGACGTTTCATCGGATTGAACATCTAGAATGGCGAGATGAAACTTCGATTTGATCATTTTGCGGCTTATCAAGATGCTCAAGTTGAAATGTATGCGAAGAACAAGTGGATTGACGAAAAGATGGCTACTGATTTCCCTAGAGCATTAGTGTTCTTTCCAAGTGGAATACACAATTTCCCTTGTGAAGATTAGAGTATTTTGGTAATGAGATCATTATTGTCTGGTTTGTTGAGTCTTTGTATCGATTTAGTGAATCGATTGTGTTTGTTTGTGTATTTGCTTCCATCTTCAATGTGTGTTATTTTTGCTTAGAAATTGTTGTGTTTGATTGTGTATTAGGAATTTGAATCAAGTATGATACTTATCTGGAATATATTGAGCCAATATTTAAAATTATAAATAGAATTTAGTGAAGTTTGATTTAAACTTTATGTTTGATTGATGGATTTATTATTTAATTTTTAAAATTTTTTGGAAAATGTTTTGGAAGTTAGAAACTGAAGCCCTACTCTAATGTGAGTAATTGGAAGTTGAATTTATGAATTTTGGTGGAAAATTAAATTAAAAATAATTTTTTGTGAAAGGCGAGTCTGGCGGCTAGGCGCCAGAATTCGGCGCCTAAGCACCAGTTCGGCCTGTACCCGAAAATTTTCTTAAATACCCCCAAAAACCATTATCGACGCCTAAGCCTTCTTCTTCCTCCATTTTTCGCGAAAATCAATTTTTAGAATCCATTTTGAGGTCAAAACATCAAGGATTTGGGCGCGAAACCACTCGATTTCTTTGTCTCAAGGTCAGATCTACACTTTAAACCATTTATTTTCAATTTTCACCATAGATTTCCCTAGGTTTTGCTAAGAACCGAAATTTTGAAAAAAATTTTGATTTTTAGTGATTTCTTTGGATTGTTAAACTTATTTTAAGTTTTCTAAACTTAAAAAGAGTTTAAATTTTTTATTCCTAAATTTGTTCTTCTTTTCTTTCACGTTTAGATGGCTCCGAAATCTAAACGCGGGAAAGCACGAAGCAAATTTTCAACTGCGGCTGTGCATTTTCGATTCCACAAATTTGCGACGTCGAGGAAGTTCATTTCAGAATGAAGTTTCTATCATCCGGGGGAGATGATTGAAAACACTATCGTTAAGCACAACTGGCAACGATTCTGTTATTTCACTGCTGTTGCTGTCATCCCTATAGTTCGAGAGTTTTATGCAAATTTTCTCGCTGCCAAAGATTATGAAGTTTTTGTCAGAGGTGTCGGATTAGGATTAACTCCTAAAAGGATCAATGTATTTTATGACCTGTCACCGACTATAGAGTGCCACTATTCTGGATTATCTCCATCTGAGGGAGATTTGGATATGATCATTGCTTATTTGACTGACGGTACTGGATCTTGGAAGATCAAGAACGGAAAAAGGGTAAACTTCAAATCCTCCAAGTTAAATGGTATTTCTAAAGCACGGCACTACATTATTTCTGCAAGATTGTTACCTTCCAACCACCTGAGTGAAGTGACTAGAGTTCGAGTGATCTTAAACTACTGCATTTAGGAAAGGAAGACTATTGATGTCGGCAGTATTATTTATGATTCTGTGGATTCTATTGCGAGATCCAGCACTTCTGTTGGACTGGAATTCCTATCTCTGATTTATTCATTAAGTATTAGCAATGGAGTCACTGCAGATATTTCAGAGGAAAGGTTGAAGACTACTAAGCCGATTGGTCAGGAGAGTATTAGCATATATGATCGTCTTCGAGGGAAGAAATCGACTGCTCCTTCTGCACCCACTCCAGGTAGAACTTCTACTTCCCAACCTTCTACTTCTGCTGAGCCACCATCGAGTTTACGGGAGTCGATGCATGATCGGTTTATAGAGCAACGAGCGGGAGTTATTTCAAACTCACCTGCGGGGTTGATACTATTGATAGGAAACTTGATCATTTATCCGATTATACCCGGAGGAAGAGTAGCTATGATGCTCGAGTATAATGAAGCCCTCGTCGAGATTCGAAGGGTGAGCATGATGTTAGTTTCCCTACTTTCCTAGTTTCACACCATTTGTTGATCCTAAGGATGTTGAGTTTTCCTTTGGTGACGATGATGATGATGAGGCTACGCACGGTGATCGTAGTTGATAGATATCTATGTTGTGCTACTTTATTGTTAGTTTGTTTTGTTTGGTTTGTTGGTTTGTTTAATGTTTGATGTATGTTGATTTGTTATGTACCTATGTGGATTGATTAGTGTTAAGATTCTGTTCTTAGAATATTCTTAGTATATTGTGTTTGAGACTGAGATTAGAGTTAATTTATGATATGTTTGTTTCAGTCTACTATTCTCTGCTTTTATTTTGTTTAAAATTTAGTATAATCATAAAAATTAGCCTGCTTACTTTTTATACCTGCTTCAATTTTACCTTTATTATTCATAAAAGCATGATTAGAAGTAAATTTTTCTTTTTAAGATCGTTTTTACATACTTATAAAAATTTCCTTTTTTAAAAATTTTGATTTTCTTTCTCTCATACTTTCAAATTTTCATAGTATACCGAAACTTAAGGTTGGGGGAAGGGAAAATACATTCAAATTTAAATTTTATTTGTCCTTAAAGAGCTAATATTTTCTTAAAATAAAAACTTTTTAACATAACTTAAGGAATGAAGAATCTATTTAAGATCACTTTTATTTTTGAAATTATAAACAATTTAGTGAACTTAACCAATATTTTAATAACTTTGATTGATTTTAAGAATGGAATTATTTAACTTAAAGAAGAATAAGATTAAGGAATTTTTCTATTCATGGTAGAAATAATGGAATTTTAGAAGTATTAAGTAATCAAAAATTATCACTTGAAAAAAAAAAATTCAAAATCTTTTTGAATTTTTATTCATGTTATAATAATTAAGTGGAAATGTATAAGTTTCGAAAATATAAGTTAAGGATAGTGAAGTTCAAAATCATTAACAGGCTATCCAGATATAGTAATCCTCTCTATATATATATTAAAAAAAAAGAAGAGAAGAGAGGAGAAGCTTGAGGAAATGCCTAATCAAAAATTGCTTCACTTGAATTATCTTATAGAAGGAAAACTAGTTACATATTTTACTTAATTTTTATGCATGAATCTTTATTTAAGAAAGGTTTTTCAAGAAGATCTTTTTCTTGTAAATAATCTATGAGATCTTAATATAATAAACTTCTATTATTTTCAAAATGGATGGAAAATTTGAAATCTTATGATTTGGTAGTTGAATATTCTTTAAATTCTTAAAATTAAACCTAGTTAGTGAAATTGGGTTAATAATTTACTAAAGACTTTATAAAATAAAAAATTATAAGGAATCTTAAATATTTATCTTTTATTCCAAAAGTTTATACATTTTATATAGTAAAAAGGGTTACTTGAGGACAAGTAACATTTAAGTTTGGGGGATTTTGATCCATAAAAAAATATACCTATTTTTATGCCTTGATTTTTATCAATTTCTAAGGATATTATGCTTTAATGAAAGGTATTTTTGTGTTTTTGGATGTAGGTGATGTAAAAAGGTCCAAAAAGGAAAAAAGGTGAAAAAGAAGCAAAAAGGAGCAAAAATGGAGCAAAATACAAGAATTATCAAAAATTATGGCCTGGCGCCTAGGCGCCAGAAGTTGACGCCTACGCGCCAGACTCAATACAGAAACTGTCAAGTTTTTAACGACTTTTGGACGGTTATTTTGACGGAGTAAGTGGTTATTGGACATTCTAGAAGACTGGCAGTTTTTCCTTGATAATAGGACATGTGATACATTGCATTTGGAAGCTCCAAAACTGTTTTAATCACGAAGAGGTACAAACCAAAGTGAAGAGGTGTGAAGAACTGGACGCGGTGTCCGGCGCCTAGGCGCCAGACAGACCTTCTTGAAGATTAATTAAATTTGGACATGTTTTGAAGAGGTGCCTCAAGGCAACCCTTGAAGCCTATAAATAGGAGTCCACTCCTTCAGAAAAACGATGCCCCCCATTGTAACCGCTATCTCTTATCCACTTTAGGATCTCTCATCCTTAGAGAGAGAAATAGAGAGAGAAATAGAGAGAGAAATTTAGGGCCAGTTTTATTTAGTTTAGTGAGTTTATTTTCAAGTTTTTGCATCTGGAGTTCATTACACTGTGGAGTCAGTAGGAATCAGAAGATCTGTAGCAGGAATATTTGAGATAAGTATTTTATTGTTGATTCAAAGTTTATTTATTATGTTTTGCTGTTTATATTCAATGTGCTCTGAGTAGTTAGTTTAATTTCTTCCTTCAATTATGAAAAGATAAATAAGATAATATAAAATTCAATGGAGAATTGAAAATCAAAATATTGTCAAAACATTGTGATGATATTAATACCTGATCTTACTTTACTTTTTAAATTGGCCATTTAAATTGTTAAAACAAATTGAAGAGTTTTGAGACCTAGAAGGAGAAGAACTCTTAACTTGTAGATGTCACATGAATCCTTAGGTAGTCGAAGGCCATGCGCGGGCTATTCAAGGTGAAGTGCAAATAAATAGGAAGATAAGATTTAAAGGGCGTAGAATTGATAAGTTTTTAGAGTGACGTGACTAAATTCTTATAATTTGATTTATAGATAAGGAAAGGGTCACTAGTAGGGCCGACCATAGCCACCCTTGGACATCATAGTAGTGTGAGCCTAGATTAACCCATTCTACTAACAATACGTCCGGACCTGATCTGTAGATTAGTCAATGTTCTTTGCACCTGGATCAAAGGGTAAATAATAGGAATGCTTCTATTTGGCACAATACCATAAAATAGATTCTCCAACAAATATTAAATTATCTTAAAAATCTTGGATTAATTGAAAGGAAGAAAGTTGTTTGTTTTATATTGTTTTCACAAAATCATTTTCTTATTATTGTTTTCTTTACCTGCATCTAGTAAATTAAAAGTAATTTATAGTTAGATTAAAAAAATAAAAAGATTTTTGAAATACAATATTTAAAAATTTATTACCATTTTTCCCCGTGGGATCGATACTAGGGTCTTTGTTTCAAAGCCCTTTATTACTTGAAATGATACGTATACTTGTGTAGTACCCAAAAAAGTATATAAAATATTTTCCTTTAAAATAATATTTTGCTATATAAACATATATTTAAAAAGTATTAATCACTAACGGCCTAGCATTCAGTAGCATTCAAGTTTTATTTAAATGCTATTGCCGTATTAAAATTTGGTACACATCTATATAGCAAGTTATTCCGGGTCAAGTGTTTTGCACCTTTGCCAGAAATTAAATTTTCTAGCAGTGGTAATAAATTCTTGTATTTGGAAATACAAAAATCGGGTCACTTAGTTTCGTGAAAATGGGTTTTAGGGATTTTGGCATTTTGGTGGAAGATTTGGATGAAGCTTGATTTAGGTTGATTTAATCAATGGTTTGGAACTTAGGGATTGATTTAGATTAAATGGATGAAGGGGTGGTTTTCCATATGGGCTTTAGAATCAATTTTGGGCTTTTTGGATTTGGTGAGAGATGGGCTTTTAAAATGGTTTAAGGAGGTAGGCTTTTAAGTTTTAAAATGAATTAGTGGATGGAAATTTTGTGAAGGGCTATGCCAAATGAATGTTGCATTTGGTTTAGGGGTGTGCCATGAAAGGTTTGAAAGAAGTTTGGGGTGATTTTGAGTTGAATTGGATTTAATTTGGGCCTTTTAGTAATAGGGTCAAAGTGGACCAAATTGGGCTAACTTGGGCTAAGGTTGGGTTAATTTTGTTTTTGATGTAAAATTAATGTTGAAAATTTTTTATGGGGGTGTGACAAAGAGTTTTCAATTTTGGTTGGGTTTTGATTTTGGGATTTGGGCTAGGTTTGGGTTCATGATGGGTTTCGGCCAAATTGGGGATTTTGGGTTTCGGTTAAGCTTAGGTGGAGTTTGGGTCCAAATTTGGGGCAAATTAAGTCAGATTTTTGTTTGTGAGGATGTTAGGAAGATTACAAAACAAATTTGGGGAAAATTGGGTAACATTTGGGTTGAATTTGGGATGGATTGGGTTGGTTGGTCATTTTGGGCCTTAAAGGCCCATTTAGAATTTTTTTGATCAAAAAAGGTTAAATTGACAAAATTAGCCTATAGTGTTGTTAAAGAAAATGATGTTGGGAATATTTGGGATTTCTTGGAATTTTCTGGGAATTGTTGGAATTTTTTTGATTTTTGGGCTAAAAGGGTATTTTGGGTATTTGGAGGGTATTGGGGGGTATTTTTGGGGATTTTGGTATATTTGGTCATGGATGATCAATTTGAGTGGTGGGAAATGTTTAGGATTGATTTGAGGAATTTTGGGTAATTTAGGCAATTTTGCAAATTTTGGGCAATTTCAAGGGCATTTGGTAGGTTTGGGGGGTGTAGGCCCCCACGGGTCAAAATTTTAAATTTTTTAAAAAAGAAGATTGATCAAGTGTAAGTGAAATGAAATCATTTTGGTTGAGCCATGAAGCCATAGAAAACTGATAAGAGCCATGAAAGGACTCATCTTAGGCACTCAATATTTTGTTCCTAACCCTCTTAACCAGGGGCTTAGGGGTTAAGGTCCATCCGTATAAGTTACATACATGAGTCAGGGAGTCAAATTAGTTAAAGGTAGTTTTAGTGTTTGGAATGTGTGTCTGGGAGTGAAGTGTGTGCAAGTCAACCCTCACTAGACCAGGCCACCTAGGGTAAACCTAAGGCCAAAGACTCATATAGGAAACTCATCCTTTAAACTTCCCCATTTGATTTTAACCCTCCAAGTGGCTTAGGGGTTTACAATCAATCTTGTGGGGTTTGAAGGGAGCCAAGAAGTGTTTGAATTTCTAAGTGATGGGTCCCATTTCTAGTCCTCTAAGATAGTCAAAGGGAAAACCTATGGCTAGATGCTAAGTACTAAGGAGAGAGATCAGACCTCACCAAAAATGAGGTCAACAAATGGACCCCCAATAGGTGTGGTGTGCTAACTAAGCACACCGCGCGTATTGTCATTGACCGAAGAAATCAAAAAAGCCAACACAAATGTTTCAGTGACAAACTCAGAACAAAGTGTAAGAAATTTCCACTGGGGAGTATCAGTTAAATCTTCAAGACTAAAGATTTCAGAACTCTCGCTGGGGATTAAGAGGTGAATTTTTGATTTAAGAGTTGCAAATTCAAATTTCAAATTTCAAATTTCAAATTTCAAATTTGGATTTGATTTACTTTGTTTTTCTTTTGACTTCAATTTCAATTTGATTTTGATTTCAATTTTAATTTCAATATCAATTTCAATTTTGGTTTTATGCTGAAAAAAGAGTAGGGCTAAGGCCCACCTGAATGCATTTGTATGCTGAGAAGGAAACAGGACTGAACCTATTCCATATGTGTATGCTGAGAAGGATTAGGACTGAGCCTATCCCAAATGTATATGCTGAGAAGGATTAAGACTGAGCCTATCCCAAATGTGTATGCTGAGAAGGATTAGGACTGAGCCTATCCCAAATGCTGAGGAAGAATAGGACAAAGCCTATCCGAAATGCAGAGTGCTTTAATTTCAATTTCTTGCTGAGAGGATCAAATTTTGAGATTGTTGAGAAAAGAGTAGGATTGTGCCTATCCCGAGTACTGAGAATTGCTGAGAAGGGAGTAGGAAGGAAGCCTATCCCGAGTGATGAGAACTGCAGAGAATATGCTGAGATGGGAATACAGCGGAAGCCTATCCCGAATGCTGAGAATTTCTTAGAAGGGAGTACGGCGGAAGCCTATCCTGAGTGCTGAGAACTGCTGAGATTCTATGAATGCAGAGATATTACAGAATTTTGCTGACTTATGCTGAGACTGAAGAATTTTGTTGAAATTTATTTATGCAGATATTGAGAGAAATTTTGCTGAGGACCATAGAGAATTTTTGCTGAGATTCAGTTTATGCAGTGATTGATAAAAATTTTGTTGATATTTGATTTATGTTGTGACTATGAAGAATTTTGCTTGAGATTTGGCTTATGCTGATATTTGAGAAAGATTTTGCTTATATTTAGGAATGCAGAGATTTACAGGTATTTATGAAGGTAGAGCCTGAAGAATTTTGCTGAGATTCATGGATGCAGAGATTGCAAAAATATTTTGTAAAGTGCAGAGAATGTTTGTAGAAGTTCATGCAGTGCTGAATTTTATCGAGATGCTTTTGCAGAGATTTTTTTGAGAATTTATGAGGTGCAGAGTTTTTTTTTCTTCTTCAAATTTTGACTTTCATTTTGTTTGATGCTGAGTTTTGTTTAGTTGCATTTATTTTAAGATATGGACCCAGTTTTAGATAAGTGCGACATCAGTGCTTCGTAGGAGAAGAATTTGTCTTTGAAACATCACGATGCGCAGTACTTCTGAGGGTATCATCCACTGATTGAAAGCAACTGTAGATAATAACTCACTCTTTAAGTTGCTATCAAAATTTATATTCTTTCAAGCACCTATAAAGATGTGTTATCTCTAAGGACGTCGCAGTTGAGGAGGCTGCAACTCTGTAGCTTCGTTCGTAGCAGTTGTCATTTGATTTTGTCACCGATTTCGTAAAGGGTGTTCACACTGTCTTCGAGATATTAATATGACGTGCTTTGAACTGACATTGAAGTTGTATTTTCTGGGCGCTGAAGGATATGACTTCAGGGTTAAATTTCCATTAACTGCTAATATCGTTGTCATTTGTTTAATTCTTTCTTCCTGGGCCTAAGAAAATCCCAAAATTTCTGTTCATGTGACTAAAATATTTTCTTTGTCCAAAGATATTTCTGAGCCAGTTAATGACCGTCCAAAAGACATAAAATCACTTGACTCTTTTCAAAGCATAATATCGGAGGAAACTTCTTAAGGTAGCTTTTCAAGTTTTATTAATCGGGGGAGGATTAAGACACCAATTTTTGATTATATGCTTGCCTCAAGCTTCTTCTCAGGGAGCCATTTTCTTTTATTTCCTATTTTCTTCTTTTTCTTTTCTTTTTCATCCATTTTTTTATTGAGGATTACTATATCTGGTGGAGCACATGTTAAAGATTTTGAATGCCTGAATTGGGGCACCAATTTTTGATTTTTGCTCACCTCAAGCTTCTCCTCAGGAACACTCACTTTTTTTTTTTGCTCCTTTTGTTTTCTGAGAATTACTGTATCTGGTAAGACATATTTCTATTAAAGATTTTGAATATCAAAACTCCCTTAATTAATAATTCTGAAATGTTCCTCAACGCAAATCCTGGGATATTATAACTTATTTAAAAGTCCGGACCCAGCCACATGGCAGAAAATTAAAAGGCTCGTGATATCTCGAGTCAATTACTCGTATTTAAACCACACTACTTCATTTCAGAATGTACTTAGGACCCAGTCCAAATTCCTTAAAGTAAATGACTCGGTTATTAGAGCATTAATTTCATTCTTCCCCGAAGCCATAGTCTTAGCAAAATATCCAAATTTAAGCTTTTCCAAATATAGAGCAATTCTGGACAAAAACAAACTCCTTTTCTTTCATTCATTGCGGTGGGAGGGAGGGGACAGACTAACATCGATTCCGCTAATGTCCCTTTTACACTGATTGTAGTAATAAAAAGATAAACCCTACATTCTCCCAATGGAGAGGTCTTGAAATCTGCCTTCTAGCCTGTACCGAAACTGCCTGGATCTATTTTGTTCTTTTCCTTTGTTTCCTTTGAAGCTTTCACCTGCACCGTGTCATTCGACATCAGCTGTGTAGGAATCAATTGGAACAACTGGATCAACCAAAATCATATTGATAAAACCTCTTTCAAGCTCTCTTAAAAATTCTTTCGGGATCGTTATGTTTCCCTTCTTAAAGTTCTTCTCAAGCCATTCTTTGAACCTGATGCAATTCTCTATGGTGTGCCCAAGCAGTCTGTGATATGGGCAATATCTAGGGTGATCCTTTTTATCAACCTCATCTGGCTTCTTTGGCTCAGGCAATCTGAACTTAGGCTTCTTAATCAAGTTCTGAAGCATCTTTGCCACTGCCTCATCTTTGAAAGAGTATACTCTGCTTAGTTTAATGGTCGTAGATAGACCCTGTCTTCCATCCATCCGAAGCGACCACTGTTGAGACGACTGCTAACAGTATTGTTGTTGAGGTTGTTCAATCTGGATCTACATTGGCTTTTTACCTTTGTCCACCACTGCCATTGTCTAAGACTCCTCAAATGTCTTGATCGCCTCTAGCTTTTTAGACTTTTCTGGAAAGCCCAACTGTTTGGCTTCCTCTTGCAAACTTCCAGCTTTGCAAAGTAGTTTCTCGAACATTTTGATTGTGAATCCTTTGAGGAGAAATGCAACTGGTCCATGGATGCCCTTTAAGCGAATTTCAACTGCATGTTTCTCCTGGAGCTGTGGCTCACACTTCAGGCTCAAATTTCTCCATCGCAAAATGTAGTCTACCAATGTTTCGGTTGGCTTATGTCGCTCCACCACAAGATCACTGATGGTGATATGGTGTCGAGCTCCAGCGAACCGCTTAACAAAGAGGTCTTCCAATTCTATGAACGCTTTCACCAAACCATTTAGCAGCTTTGCGTACCAGTCGAATGCAACCCCCGAAAGGCTATTCACAAATTGACGACACAACAATGCAACAACTTGCTCGGAAGTGTGCAACATGTTATCGAGGGTTTCTGGTACCATCAAAAATCTTGAACTGAGGTGATACAATACCTTTGGGATATTGGACAGCATCAAACTTTTCAGGGTATGGTCTACCCTTCATAATTGATGTTCGTTCTTTAGAATGAGCCAGAGCTTCTCTCATCTGTTGTTCCACCATTTTGTTAATGTCTTTTTCTGGTACTGGAGCCTGAACTGAATCCCTCTTCTGTTGTACATTGACGGTGAAATCCCTTCTTTCATCTGTAACATTAATAGTCTCTAGTTGGTTTGTTTCTGGAGGTGTCATTCGCGTTGATTGTGACTTTCCTTGAATTGTGGCCATAGCAGCCATCACTTGTTCTAGTAGCTTCTTCAAATGGTTGATATGTTCATCTCGTTGTTGAATGGCCCTTTACCAATCCTCTGCGGTGTTCGCTTCACCAAAAGGCGGAGTGTCGCTTGCAGATAATGTGGCTCGGGTCTCGACGACATCGATTTCTGCGAATTCACCTTCCATGGAATCTGCTAGTTCGTAATCTTCCTCTTCAATATCTTTATTCTGATCTTTAGACAGTTGTGCAATGTCAGCTCGAAGCTTTTCCACAGCCTCCTCAATTAACTTTCCTTTGATGACTTTAAGGTCAACTGGAGATTTTTGAGAAACATCACTTATTTCCCCGAGCACCGGTGTCATCGCGTAGAAGTCAATTGAATCATCTGAAATCATATTTAAGGAACCTTTTTCAGGTTCTTTTAAACATTCTTCCAGGATCACCACCTTTCCACTTCTGAAATTCTCCTCAAGCCAATCCTTGAAGCTGAAGCAGTTTTCTATAGTATGGCCAAGCAACCGGTGGTATGGGCAGTATATCGGGTGATCTTCCTTGCCAGCCTCCTCTGGCTTTTTTGGCTCCGGTAGTCTGATTTTTGAACATAGAAGTAAGTCATGGAATATCTTCGACACTGAATCTTCCTTGAACGGGTATACCTTGTTTAATCATTGACTCATTGTTGCTCTATCCACAAGAGACGGTCTTCTTTTCTGTGCCTTTGTCAATTGCATGGGCTTTGAATTGGACCGAATATTTAATATGGAAAATGGTAGGTCATAAACGCTGGCTGACTTTTCCTCGTATAGAATCTCTTCTCCTTTAGTTAGCGGAGCGACTGGTACAGCGGTGGTAAATCCAACAGTAAGAGCAGACACAACTCCAGGAGCAATCCTAACATTTTCAGCAGCAGACCTTACAGCAAAAGAAGAATTCATTCCAAACGACATCCTTTCCATAGGGGAAAATTTCGTAACAGGCTTCAAGTTGAACTCCACAACAGGCTTAACGAACTTGCTTATTTCAGACTTCATCACTGTGACAACCACATCACTGAACATTGCTACAACATTTTCGAACCATTGTCCAAACTTAATGACTGCCAGATCAGGCAACTCGTCTCTATTGATAGTGAATTCTTCTCCGGTGGTGAAAGAGAAGATCAACTTAGGCGAAGAAATTGTCCCTATCACTTGAAGAATTTACAGAAGTCAGTGACGTCCCGTGTCTTGCAGTTTCAGTGAAAGTACTGAAGTTAATGCACTCGTCTTACAAACTGGACGTCTTTCTAAATTTATTTATGTAAATTTTTATTTCAAATTTTGTGTATTGTTTTGTTATTGCATTTGCTATGTTTTGAGAGGTTTTATTTTGCTTTTGAAATTTTGAAGAAATTTTGTTTTAGTTGAAATTTAAATGGAAAGTTGTGAGAGCGAGCTTTATGTTTAACTTGTTTACAAAAAAAATCAAACTCAAAGAGGAATGAAGAGTAGGACCCAGACTAAAATTTTCAGGGGATTGATTTTGCATCGAATTTACTTTGATAGACCAATCATAACCCACCACACCTATTAGGGGTCTACCTCACTTCTTCGGGGAGGTGGGAGGATTCGAGAAGCTCTCTGTTAAGGGATGTCTAAACAGTAGCTCCAGAATCCAAAAAGGAGTTGACTATACTCGCTCAAGACAGAAATGAACGAGATATGCCAACGGAAAGAATGGTAGTTTGGTCCACAAGGGGCATGGACTCGCTACCGACTTATGAAAGCAAAACCATCTGATCAAAATGGAAAGAGGAACTAATCCCCAGCGGAGTCACCAGAAGTTGTCGGCATATTTTTAGGTTGAGTGTTGTATTTTGAAAAGGGGTCGCCTACAGAAACTGTCGAGTAATTTTAGATTTTAAATTTAATTTAAATATATATATATATATAATTTAGAAAGTAGCATTTGATTTTGAAAATAATTTTTAAGTTTGAAAATTTTAAGATATGAAATCAAACTGATCTCACATCCCAAATAGTTTATATAAATGACACCACATCACAAACCATGTATCTATCTCGAAGGACAAACACACTGCTTGACGATGGGGCTCGATGAAATAAACTAGAAGATTTGTGACATCCGTTTGGTCTACGAACCAATTTTATAAGCCGACAAGTTCCCCTACTTAATATAAATGAATTAAGCAGGGTTTATATTACCTGGGTTCTTAAAGTTCCCTATAAGGGCAAGCCCCTATAGTTAATTACATCCTAAATGTCCGAAAACAATTAAGAAAACTCTCGATAATGATCAGTGGTTTTGCTCTCAAGAATTTCAAAGTTTAAGGTTTTCAAATGATTGAATTTTGGAGATTTCAATAGGGGATGGATCAAATTTGGAACAGTTACTTTCAGGGTCCAAAGGAAGAGAAGTAGGGGATGTCACAGACCCGAAGCGAACTTTGGTGACTTTCTGACTATCCTATTATTTGGCTTCAATTTGAGAGTTTATTTAATCCTTCAATCCTGCCAATTTTAGTTAATTAGGACTTATACTTGTATGATATAATCACACAAATAGCCTCGAAGATGTGAGAGTTTATGCCGTACCAAACGACTACCTTGGAATCCTAAAACTGGTTAGGACTTAATTTGCATAACATGATTATGCAAATGCCTAACGAAAAGTTAAGGATTTATGTTGCACTAGGCAAACTACCTCGAAATCCTATGGCTTGGTTATTTAATGCTAAAGAAGGATTTTGCTGATGTAGATTCTAGTTTTGCTGACGACGATGGCCGTGCTGCCCACTATGCTCCAAGCTTCTTGTCGTTGTAGAGGTTTAGTTTTAGAAAGTGAAAATCAAGAGATGAGAGAAGTGTTTTGATTTAGAAAAGTTTTAAGGTTCATGTATTTTTAATGTTTTATTAGGGGAATCTTAAAGTTGATTATAACACCACCAGTTAAGATCCCACGGTTCCATCATTCCGGCATCGTTATTTTTATCGGATTCACTTAGTCCAGATGAATATGCTAAACTCAACTGAATGAGTTCCATACTTTCATTTAGACCGTGGGAAATCCCGTTAGCAACACGTAGGTTACATCATCCGAGGTATTCCGGATCATCCAACAAGACGTTTTAATTTAGTTATAGTTGTGGTTTTGTTGTTCTGTTTGTGATTAAATTTTGAGTTGTTTTATATTTTGAAATGTTGTGGAGGTGAATTTTATCTTGTTGTGACTTTTAATTTAGTTTTTGGGTTTCAGTTTTGTGGCTATCCTAAAGGTTTTAGTTTTCATGTAAGGTGTCAATCTTGTTTAACATGCAAGAAGAGTAAAGTGCAGTGCAGGTAAGTAAATAAATTGCAATAAAATAAAAGCATACCTGGAGGATCTTCTTGTCATTTCCAAGCTGCACTTAAAACACATGTTAGAGCATTTATATATTTGCAAGATAATACCTAGGTAAAGCTAAGGGAAGGTCCTGGTTTTCTACCAGAGTCTTAATCCTATAGCTAGTCAATTCCTATGATATCTAGGTTCTTGTGTTTTATTAAGGATGATTTTCTTCATCAAAGAATAATTAAGTTCAATTGTTCTTCTAAAACATCTCATCATATTGAGAAAGTGTTTAGGACGAGTCCTAAACATCTTTTCAATACTTCTGAGATTATTTTAAGTCCAAATGAATTTTATTGTACTGGTGAATTAATTATCCAAAGTTTAGTTGAGTTTTGTCTCTTGCTCAGTGAACTTGGACATTTGATTGTCCGATGAGTAAAGTGACATTTCACTTGATGCTTCATTTAAGAGTTATGATAATGAAAGCCTTTAGGGGGCAAATCAGTTTGTTAGAGAATTTATCAGCTTTGATTTAAAGTTGAATTGATGATTTAGGATGATTTAATTTAGTTTTAGAATTCAAGTTGATTTTCTCTTAAGTGTTTTAAGCTGTTTGAATTGAAAGAGGTGTTTAGATTATTCAATTTAATTAAACTTTTAATGATTTAAATTTAATTTTACTTAATTGTAACACTTTAGGTCAATTTTAATTTGTTTGATTTTTTATATTTTTTTAATTATGAATTGTCTTAAGGTTGATTTTCTTTAATGTTTCAAATTTGTTTTAGATTTGTTTTTTAAGTGATTTCAAATTAATTTTAATGTTTTAAATTTATTTCAATTTGATTATCAAATCACTTAATGTTTTAAGCTTTTAATTTAATTAAGGTTTATTTTCCTTTTAATTATTTAATTATTAATTTCAATTATCTTTTTTTTTTTGAGTTTGATTAAGAGTAGAATATTATTAAAGTGATTCATTTAGAGATTTTAAATTAAAGAATTGATATCTTCCTAAGTCACATTCCCAACTTTAATAATCCAAATTTTAACTTATTCGTCCAAAATTCAAATTGTTTAATTAATAAAAATTTACTGTAAATATTTTCAAGATGATTAATGGGTTTCTACCCCTTAATTCCCTAGGTTTCAATCATTTAATGAAAGTTTTAAAATCAGATATTTTACCCTCCCCTTGATTAAACCTAAATATTAATTAGGGTTAAAATTCTTTAATTACCTTTATGCCCTTTTAAGCATGTTCATTTCATAACTCATCAAATTAAGCTCAAATGAACTTAAAATTTTTATGTCACTTCACTCACATGTCAATTAAGACACTAGAGGAGAAAATGTAATTTTTCTGAATTTAATTTAATTTATATATTTATTTTTATGAAAAAAATGGATTTTCAATTTTCTTAAACTCCTCTGATACCAGAGAAGTCCCAAAATCAATTTGGTGAATTTTTGAAATGTATTTTGGGTTTTATGAATTTTTAAAATTTAATAATGATCATGACACTTAAATAATTCATTTAGTGGGGCTAATCATTTTCAATTGATTTCAATTTTTTATGTGATACTCCTCTGACCCTAAAGATCAGTGGAGAATTATTTTCAAGTGGTTTTGATGTGTGGTTAGTCCTAATTAATTAAAATTCAGTTTTAAGTATTTGGACTAATTAGGATTATTCTTGAGGAATTAGATCAAACCAAAATTTTCCTAAGGTCCTCTACTCATAAGATACCCCCCTAAATTTTTCTAGAATTTTCTAAGCAACATGCTAATTACTGGAATTAAAATGGTAAAACAGACACATAAATTTGGAAAATCAATATCTTGCCACAGAGATGGCCTCTGGCCTTGGAAAATTCAGGGAATGTTCTCAAGAACAGAGGCTACAAAAGCCCTATGGTCTCATGCCAAGATGAATTGTATAAATTCATCAAGAATTAAAATACTAAAATCAGCAAATAATTAATTAAAAATAAAATACTCATCAAAATAACTTAATTCTTTTTCCACATTGTTCTCCTCTGTTCACTGAGCAAGAGGTATTTTTATTTTATTTTTGTGATTTTTCTACACAAAGATATGGATTTTTGAAGTTTTAGGTATTTAAATAAATCAAAAATACCCCTAATTTCCTACTTATCCACGCGGCGCCGACTTAACCTCGGCAGCTCCGAAAGGCCACACGTCGCTTCGCCATTCGACGCCGTCATTTGACTCAGTGCTCCAGGGCCCGCGGTTCCGTTTCGTCTATTCATCCGACGCAATCTGGACCATCCAATTGATTCATGCGCGATCCGACGGCTGCTGGTCATCGTCTCCTTCTGGTGTGTCCCGAGGTTTAAGATCTCGCTCGATACTCAACCAAATTAAATGTTCTTATGCTCTATGGATTCATCTCGACAAGACGAACACATCTATATGGCTATGATGCATTAAAATTAAGCCAAACAAAATGGAGAATCCGTAGAAGCTCGGGGGAAGAAGAGGTCAATACCTTTGCTCTGAGAAGTGAAGCTTCAATCAAAGAGTTGTGGCACCTTTGATTGAACCTAAGGAAGCTCCGGATGAAGTCTCTGGCTCTGAGGAATTGTCTAGGTATGAAAGTGACCAAGGTCGATTTCGAGCTTTTGACTCTAAAACAATTGGGTGGTCTGGTGAGGGGGCTTTTGCTGGAAAACTTCTCCTCTTTGTCTGGTGAAGGTGTAGGGTCAGTCAATTTAAGGATTGACTCACCGTGGTGAAGTGTCCTGCTTTTGGGCTCAAAATTCAACTCTGAAATTGAGCTCACAGAGGGGAAATTAGGGTTGTATTTCAGTCGGGATCAAGTGTTCTATGCTAGGAGGAGGGTCTAGAGCAATTTTGGCAGAGTTTCTGTTTGGTTTCGTTCAACTCTCCTTTTTGGCCGAGAGAGGGTGGAGTTTAAATAAAGCTGGCTGGAGGGCTTCCCAGGGGCAATTGAGGGTTGGGATTTGCTGCCTAGGTCAAGAGAAGAACAGCCATGGTGTCCATTAGGCATGGGACAGCTCAGCAAGGAACAATTCAAAATTTTGGCTCACATGGAGCTCTCGGTCAGGGTCAGGTCACCATCCTGATCAGGAGGGTCAGGGTTTGAATTTGGTGAAGTCAATTAGAGTTGGCCAAGTGTAAAGGGGATGAATTGAAATGGAATGGGGGGAGGCTTATTTTGGGTTCAATTTGGTCAACCCATGGTTTTAGGCTTGGTGCACCACCCAATGCCTGGTTTTGGGTTGAAACGAATCACTAGGGTCAGCCTCACATGTGTGGTGAAGTCCCCATCAAGATTGTTTAAGTTAATTTTGGGTTAGGGTGTGACATCAAAGGGGTTAAAAAAGGCTTAAGGGGAAGCTTAGAATGGGATTCCCTCCTTTGCCATAAATGGATTGGTGATGTGGAAAGTGACTTCCATAGCTTGCATGTGACTTATACATGGCTTTATGGCTCCATTTGGCTAGGGGATGGCTTGGCTCAGTTTCATGAAAATGGATTTTAGGGATTTTGGCATTTTAGTGGAAGATTTGGATGAAGCTTGATTTAGGTTGATTTAATCATTGGTTTAGAACTTAGGGATTGATTTAAATTAAATGGATGAAGGGGTGGTTTTCCATGTCGGCTTTAGAATCAATTTTGGGCTTTTTTGATTTGGTGAGAGATGGGCTTTTAAAATGGTTTAAGGAGGTGGGCTTTTAATTTTTAAAATGAATTAGTGGATGGAAATTTTGTCAAGGGCAATGCCAAATGAATGTTGCATTTGGTTTAGGGGTGTGCCATGAAAGGTTTGAAACAAGTTTGGGGTGATTTTGAGTTGAATTGGATTTAATTTGGGTCGTTTAGTAATAGAGTCAAAGTGGACCAAATTGGGCTAACTTGGGCTAAGGTTGGGTTAATGTTCATTTTGATGTAAAATTAATGTTGAAAAATGTTTATGGGGGTGTGACAAAGAGTTTTCAATTTTGGTTGGGTTTTGATTTTGGGATTTGGGCTAGGTTTGGGTTCATGATTGGTTTAGGCCAAATTCAGGATTTTGTGTTTGGGTTAAGCTTGGGTGGCTTTGGGTCCAAATTTGGGGAAAATTAAGTCAGATTTTTGTTTGTGGTGATGTTAGGAAGATTTCAAAATAAATTTGGGGAAAATTGGGTAACATTTAGGTTGAATTTGGGATGGATTGGGTTGGTTGGTCATTTTGGGCCTTAAAGTCCCATTTAGAATTTTTTGATCAAACAAGGTTAAATTGACAAAATTGGCCTATGGTGTAGTTGAAGAAAATGATTTTGGGAATATTTGCGATTTTATGGAATTTTCTGGGAATTTTTGAAATTTTTTGGATTTTTGGGCTAAAAGGGTATTTTGGATATTTGGAGAGTATTGGGGGGTATTTTTGGGAATTTTGGTATATTTGGTCATGGATGATCAATTTGAGTGGTGGGAAATGTTTAGGATTGATTTTGAGGAAGTTTGGGTAATTTAGGCAATTTTGCAAATTTTGGGCAATTTCAATGGCATTTGGTAGGTTTGGTGGGTGTAGGACCCCGGGGGTGAAAAATTTATATTTTGAAAAAAAGAAGATTGATCAAGTGTGAGTGAAATGAAATCATTTTGGTTGATCCAAGAAGCCATGTTAAACTCATAAGAGCCATGAAAGGACTCATCTTAGGCACTCAATATGTTGTTCCTAACCCTCTTAACCAGGGGCTTAGGGGTTAAGGTCCATCCATATGAGTTACCTACATGAGTCAGGGAGTCAAATTGGTTAAAGGTAGTTTTAGGGTTTGGATTGTGTGTGTGGGAGTGAGGTGTGTGCAAGTCAACCCTCACCAGACCAGGCCACCCAGGGTAATCCTAAGGCCAAAGACTCCTATAGGAAACTCATCCTTTAAACTTCCACATTTGATTTTAACTCTCCAAGTGGCTTAGGGGTTTACAATCAAACTTGTGGGGTTTGAAGGGAGCCAAGAAGTGTTTGAAGTTCTAAGTGATGGGTCCCATTTCTAGTCCTCTAGGATAGTCGAAGGGAAAACCTATGGCTAGATCCTAAGTACTAAGGAGAGAGATCAGACCTCACCAAAAATGAGGTCAACAAATGGACCCCCAATAGGTGTGGTTTGTTAACCAAGCACACCGCACGTATTGGCGTTGACCAAAGAAATCAACAAAGCCAACACAAATGTTCGAGTGACAAACTCAGAACAAGGTGTAAGAAATTTCCACTGGGGAGTATCAGTTAAATCTTCGAGCCTGAAGATTTCAGAACTCTCGCTGGGGATTAAGAGGTGAATTTTCAATTTAAGAGTTGCAATTTCAAATTTCAAATTTCAAATTTCAAATTTGGATTTGATTTACTTTGCTTTTCTTTCGACTTCAATTTCAATTTGATTTTGATTTCGATTTTAATTTCAATTTCAAATTCAATTTTTTTCTATGCAGAGAAAAGAGTAGGGCTAAAGCCCACCCGAATGCATTTATATGCTGAGAAGGATGCAGGACTGAACCTATTCCATATGTGTAAGCTGAGAAGGATTAGGACTGAGCCTATCCTAAATGTGTATGATGAGAAGGATTAGGACTGAGCCTATCCCAAATGCTAAGGAAGAATAGGACAAAGCCTATCCGAAATGCAGAGTGCTTTAATTTTAATTTCTTGCTGAGAGGATCAAATTTTGAGATTGTTGAGAAAGGAGTCGGACTGTGCCTATCCCGAGTACTGAGAATTGCTGAGAAGGGAGTAGGACGGAAGCCTATCCCGAGTGTTGAGAACTGCAAAGAATATGCCGAGATGGGAATACAGCGGAAGCTTATCCCGAATGCTGAGAATTTCTGAGAAAGGAGTAGGGCGGAAGCCTATCCCGAGTGCTGAGAATTGCTGAGATTCTGTGAATGCAGAGATATTGAAGAATTTTGCTGACTTCTGCTGAGACTGAAGAATTTTGTTGAAATTTATTTATGCAGAGATTGAGAGAAATTTTGCTAAGGACCATGGAGAATTTTCTTGAGAATCAGTTTATGCAGTGAATGAGAGAAATTTTGTTGATATTTGATTTATGTTGTGACTATGAAGAATTTTACTGAGATTTGGCTTATGCTGAGATTTGAGAAAGATTTTGCTGATATTTGGGAATGCAGAGATTTACAGGTATTTATGAAGGCAGTGCCTGAAGAAATTTACTAAGATTCATGGATGCAGAGATTGCAAAAATATTTTGTAAAATGCAGAGAATGATTGTAGAAGTTCATGCAGTGCTGAATTTTATCGAGATGCTTTTGCAAAGATTTTTTTGAGAATATATGAGGTACAGAGTTTTTTTTTTTCTTCTTCAAATGTTGACTTTAATTTTGTTTGATGCTGAGTTTTGTTTAGTTGCATTTATTTTAAGATCTGGACCCAGTTTTAGATAAATGTGGCATCAGTGCTTCGTAGGAGAAGAATTTGTCTTTTAAACATCACGATGCACAGTACTTCTGAGGGTATCATCCACTGATTGAAAGCAACTGTAGATAATAACTCACTCTTTAGGTTGCTATCAAAATTTATATTCTTTCAAGCAGCTATAAATATGTGTTATCTCTAAGGACGTCGCAATTGAGGAGGCTGTAACGTTCGAAGGTTCATTATGTTGATCGATGCTCCTAGATCAAGCAACACTCTGGAGAGCGTAAACTTTCCAATAGTACATGAGATGTACAACGGTTGGTTGTGATCTGCTGTTCCAAGTAGTAGGTCGTTGTCCGTGAAGGTAACGCCACGCTGTTCTTTCAACGAGCAAACCTCGTCTAAGGAATTACCGGCCATTTGAGCTAAGCAAATTTCTGGATCAAGTAAAGCCTTGATCAGAGTTTCCCTCATCTCCTTTGACAGGATCAGAGCGTCGTAGATGCTCAGTTTGGCTGCTAGCTTCCTAAGATGGGCTAGCACGTTATAATCCACTTTATTACAAGCTTCTTCATTTTCTTTCCAAGCGGGCAATTCTTCTGCTGGGGTTGGCCCTTCCTGAGCAACCACCTGCTTTCCTTTATCCTTTGGACCCATTCTTGGGGGTAAAACTTTTCCACTTCTTAGATTAACTTCTGTTATTTCTTCTGCATCTGGTGCTGGATCTGCCGGTGTCCCCTCTTGAATCAGAACAACTTGCTCTTCTGAAATTATTTCAGAATTTGATAACTCCAACTCTATCGTGATCGGAGCTCCTCAGAATTCACAAACGGACTCGTCGCTTCTCGAGCTTTCGTAGCCATCCTTGTGAACGTCTTCTCTTTCGTCATGGCCGTCGAGCTTTTGTATGATTTGAGAATCGTTAATAGTTTCAAAATCGAGATTCGAATTAGGTTGGTTGTCGTTAGTTACGTAATCGTTAGAAACAGTCAAAACGTAGCCAACACCAAAAGTTTTATCATTATAAGATCCCGCCGGAAGAGCAAATAATCATACAGAGTCAGAGGTCCGAGGGGTTTCTTCCCCAAATTAGAAACAACCATCCTAGGAAAAGCAGCCCCTGCTCTACCCTTCGAAGCCTCAGTCTTCTCTTCTTCCATGAACTTCTCCTCCTTCTGGGGCAGTTCTTTAATCGCAAGCGATAGTGTCGGCTTAGCGGGTTTTAAACTCCGAGTTGAAACGCGCACCGAAGCGGTCTGGATGTGATCCAAATTTTTCTTTGAAGACTTCTTCCATACAATACTCCATCCATTATCGGTCGTGTACGGGTCTATCGGAACAATAGGATCCGTTGAAATAACATTGACGGAACCTCCTTTTTAGTACTCCTTCATGTATTCCTTCGGGATCGTTATGTTCCCTATCTGAGGATTATCCTCGAGCCAATTCTTGATGGTGAAGCAGTCTTCAATCTTGTGTCCGAGCATCCTATGGTAGGGACAGTAGTTCGGATGATCCTTCTTGTTGACTTCTTCTGGCTTTCTGGGCTCTGGCAACTGAAAGTCAGGCGTCTTCATCAAACTGTGAAACATCTTGGCCACCACTTCAGTCTTGAAGGGGTACTCCTTATTCAAAAGTTCCTTCAGGGAACGTGGCGGATGAGGCGGCGGTTGGTCATGCTGCTTCAATTGATAGCTCGGTCGAGGCTGTTGATAGCTCTGTTGAGGTTGTTGGTAAGTCCGTGTGGTGGTTGATAACTCGGCTGTGGCTGTTCTAGTTGTATCTGCACTGGCTGCTTACCCTTATCAACTGTCGCGACGATTCCGAATTTCTTTTCGAATGCTTTCATTGGCTTCTGTTTATCGGCTTTATCAACGAAACTCAATTGTTTTGCCTCCTCCTGCAAGCTCCCAGACTTACTAAGCAACTTCTTGAAAGTCTTAATTGTGAATCCTTTGAGGAGAAATGCTATCGGGCCATGGATACTTTTAAGCAGGATACCGATCACATGCTGCTCCTGAAGTTGTGGTTTACACTTCATGCTTAAATTCCTCCATCGAAGTATGTAATCCACCAAAGTTTCATTCGGTTTCTGTTGCTCCATCACTAGATCACTAATAATGATGTGGTATCGGGCTCCAGCAAACTGTTTAATGAAAAGGTTCTCTAATTCTGAAAAGGTCTTGACCGAACCATTCGGAAGTTCTGCGTACCAATCAAAGACAATCCCTGACAAGCTTCTGACGAACTGGAGAAAGAGTAAGGCGTCGCTCCCACCGGCGTTGCAGCAACTAGCACGAAAATGTGCGACATGCTGTCGGGGGTTTCCTGTACCGTCAAAAGTCTTAAACAGAGGTGGTACGAAGCCCGTTGGGTATTGAACGGTATCAAATTCTTCTAGATAAGGTCTACCCGTCTGGATAGATGCTCCACTCTTAGACTGGGCTAAGACTTCTCGCACCTGCTGTTCCACCATATTCTTAATATCCTTTTCGGAAATCATGCTCTACACTGAATCCTTCTTTGGCTGTTCATTTCCGTTGACGGAGGTTTTTTTTTTTCCTCCATCAGCAATATGAATGATCTCTGGAGGCGATTCTTTCTGTGGTTGAAGCTGACTCTACAGAGTGGCTAAGGCGGCAGCCATCTCCTCCATCTTCTTTGCCATCTGAGAGATTGTGCCATCCTTTTCTTAAAGACGTGCTCTCACTACTTCTGGATCGTCTCCCTCTAAAGTTGACGGAGCCCCCTGCAAAGCTGAAGACGCTCGGGTCCCGACCATGTTGATCTCAGCAAATTCTTCATTCATAAACTCTGATGAATCCACTTCATTTCCCAATCCTTCTCTTCTTTCCCTTGCCAACTGTCAGATTTCAGTCCTTAACTTTCCTATAGCATCCTCAAGTGGTCTTTTCCAAACGGTCTCGCGGTTTTCAGGCGATGACTGTTGAACCTCATTTCCAGGAGTTTCCTTTAGAGCAGCAGCACTTTCCTCAAATTCAGGTTCTCTGATGAGACTTTTCTTCCCGAGCATTCTATCGGTATCGGTTCAGCGATAATAGGTTGCCACACCATCCTTCTTGCAGTAGATGACCTAGGACCAGATGGTCTGTCGGCTGTACGTTGGTAGGTGGTGTGCTCCCTAATATGGTGACCTGATACAACAACAAGCGAACTTCTCTCATTAGCTAGCACTTTCTTCCTTGGCCTTTTTAGGGCAGCGACAGGGTTTACACGTGGTCCGAGGCGGGATCTAGCTGGCACCCGTCCCATTCTTCTTAGAATCTCTGACACGGGGCATCCCTCTTTTCTAGCTAACTTCTCCACTACGGCTCGCAATCGGGTAAGCGGCGTAGCCTTGATCTTCTTCTTCTTACTATCACTGTAGTATGCAGGCAAACGCAACGTAGCGGCAATCCTCTGAGCATCTTCTCGTCAGATGTAGCAGAGAGAGGGTGGAATCTACTTCCTCCTAACTGCGGTGAGATCTCAGGCAGTTCTTCTTCCTTGGGAATCTCTTCTAGAAAAGTGACTTCATCAGCCTTGGTCTTCTTGATCCTGGCAATCTTTCTATTTTTATTTCTTCTTTGAGTCCGGGTTAAGGGTGCGACTCTCGAACTGGATCCTATCTCGAAGACAGACGGTATTACAGCAAAATCTGAGCCCTCCACGGTAACAGGTTCATCACTGACTTGGATTTCCTTCCCTTTAAGTTTAATATAAGCTGGGGTAGGTGCAGTAATGACCAGACCAGTGGGGGTAGAGAAGACAGTTCTAGGCGTAGCAGCTAACCTCCTATGAATAGCAGCGTTCCTTTCAGCTGAGACCCTCTGCAAGGGAGGGAACTCTTGAGTTGATTTCAGATTAAACTCAATCATAGGCTCCTCTGTTTCAGTTACTTTGTTCATTAGCGCGAAAAGAGTAACATCTGCGAACTTAATGTCCGTGTTGTCAAATCCCTGTCCAAAGCGGATAATCGCATCGTCAGGCAGCTCATCCTAGTAGACAACTAAGTCTACCCCGTTGGTGAAGGAGAAAATCAGCTTTGATGCAGACATTTTCTGCAGGGTAGATTCTGAGCGTCAGCTCCAAATTATGCTTCCTTTTGTCAGGACGAAAAAAAGAGAATCCGAACACATTTCCATTTATGTTTTTGTTTTCTTAGTTTTATTTACAAGGTATTCTCAGATTCTATTTTATTTGTGCATTTGCGTTTTTTGTTTTTTAAAAAAAGTTTGTTTATTAAGAGGTTGTTCATTATAAGGTTTGTTCGTTAAGAACGAAACTGTTTAAAAAGGGGAAGGGTTAAAGGAAAGGTAAGGGACCCAATCCAGAAATTAGAATGGAAAAGAGAGTCTCACAAGACTTCTCAACCCGAGGAACCGCTCCTAAGCTAACACCTATTGGGGGTCCACCCCACCTCAAAGAGGTAAAAGGATTCCAGAACCTCTCTGTTTAGGGGTGTCTAAACAGTGGCTCCAAAATCCAAAAGAGTTGACTATACCAGTTCAAGACAGAAATGAACGTGGTATTTCAATGGAAGAATGGTAGTTTGATCCACTAGGGTCATGGACTCACTACCAATTTATGAAAGCAAAACCATCTGATCAAGATGGAGAGAGGAACTAGTCCCCAGCGGAGTCGCCAGAAGTTGTCGGCATATTTTTAGGTTAAGTGTTTTGAAAAGGGGTCGCCTACAGAAGTTGTCGGTGAATTTTAGATTTAATTTAAATATATACAATTTGGAAAGTAACATTTGATTTTGAAAATAATTTTAAGTTTGAAAAATTTTAAGATATGAAATCAAACCGACCTCACATCCCAAATATTTATATAAATGAGCACCACACCACAAACTGTATATCTATCCCGAAGAATAGACACACTGCTTGATGATGGGGCTCGATTAAATAAACTAAAAGATTTGTGACATCCGTTTGGTCTGCGAACCAATTTTATAAGCCGACAAGTTCCCCTGCTTAATATAAAGGAATTAAGCAGGTTTTATATTACCTGGCTTCTTAAAGTTCCCTAAGAGGGCAAGCCCCTATAGTTAATTACATCTTAAATGACGGGAATCATTTAAGAAAACTCTCGATAATGATCAGTGGTTTTGCTCTCAAGAATTTCAAAGTTTAGGATTTTCAAACAATAAGATTTGGAAATTTTAATTGGGAATTGTTCAAATTCCCAACAGTTTATTTTAGGAGTCCAGAGGAAGAGAAGTAGGGGAAGTTGAGGATCCAAGAAGAATCTTGGCAACTTCCCAAACTATCATATTGTTTGGCTTCAATTTGAGAGTTTATTTAATGTTGTAATCCTGCCAATTTTAATTATTTAGGACTTATATTTGTATGACATAATCACACAAGTAGCCTTGAAGATGTGAGGGTTTATGTCATACCAAATGATTACCTTGGAGTCCTAAGACCGATTAGGGCTTAATTTGCATAATATGATTATGCAAATGCTAACGAAAAGTTGAGGATTTATGTTGCACTAGGTAAACTACCTCAAAATCCTATGGCTTTGTTGTTTAATTCTAAGAAAGGTTTTGCTCAAGTAGACACAGGTTTTGCTGATGAAGATGGTCGTGCTGCCCATCGTGCTCCAAGCTTCTTGTTGTTGCATAGGTTTAGTTTTAGAAAGTGGCGATCAAGAGATGAGAGAAGTGTTTTGGTTTAGAAGTCTTAAGGTTCAAATGTCTTTATGTTTTAATTAAAACAAATTTTAAAGTTGATTAAACAGAACCGATTAAGATCCCACGGTTCTGTCATTCCGGCACCGTTATTTTCATCGGATTCACTTAGTCCAAATGAATTTGTTAAACTCATCTGAATGAGTTCCACAATTTCATTTAGACTGTGGGAAATCTCGTTAGCAACATGTGGGTTACATCATCCGAGGGATTCCCGATCATCCAACGAGACGTTTTAATTTAGTTGTAGTTGTAGTTTTGTTGTTCTGTTTGTGATTAAATTTTGAGTTGTTTTATCTTTTGAATGTTGTGGCGGTGAATTTTATCTTGTTGTGAATTTTAATGAAGTTTTGGGTTTCAGTTTTGCGGCTATCCTAAAAGGTTTCAGTTTTCATGCAGGGTGGCATTCTTGTTTAACATGCAAGTTTTGCAAGAAAGAAAGAACATCGCAGGTAAATTAATTACTATAAAATAAAAGCGTACCTGAAGGGTCTTCTCGTCATTTCAAGATGCACTTAAAACACATATTAAGATATTTATATAATTGCAAGAAAATACCTAGGTAAAGCTAAGGAAAGGTTTTGGTTGTCTACCAAAATCCTAATCCTATTGCTAGTCAATTCCTATCACGTCTAGGTTCTTGTGTTTTGTTAAGGATGATTTTCTTCACCAAAGAACAATAAAGTTTCACTGTTCTTTGAAAACATCCCATCAAGTTAGAGAAGTGCTCGGAATTGATTTCTGAACATCTTCTTAAACATTTTAGGGATTACTTTAAGTTCAGTTAGTTTCATTGGAGTGGTGAATCAATCACCCAATTTACTCTTGCTCAATGAATTAGGATATTTGATTATCCTATAAGTGGAGTGACATTTTATTTGATATTCTATTTAAGAGTTATAATAATGAATGTCTTTTAGAGCAACTTAGTTTGTTAAAGAATTTAACCATTTTTTAATTAAAGTTGAATTGTTGTTTTGAGATAATTCAATTTTAGAATTCAGTTTGGTTTTCTTTTAAGTGTTTTAAGTCACTTAAGTTAAAAGCAATGTTTAAACTATCTAATTTCATTAAATTTTCATGATTTAAATTTAATCATATTATTTTAGGTTTGGCTTTAATTGGTTTAATCTTCATTTTTTTTAATTATGAATAGTTCTGATATTACTTAATATTTCAAATTTGTTTTAGGTTTGTTCTCAAGTGATTTCAAATTAGTTTTAATGTTTTAGATTCATTTTTAATTTGATTATTAAATCATTTAATGTTTTAAGCTTTTAATTTAATTAGAGATTATTTCCTCTTTAATTATTAATTTCAATCATCATATCTTTAAAGTTAATTAAGAGTTGAATATTACTGGAGTGATTCATTTAGGGATTTAAGATTAAAGAATTGATATCTTCTTAAATTACATCCCTATTTTTAATAATCCAAATTTTTAATTATCCTTCGAAAACTTAAATTGTTTAATTAATTAAGGTTTACTTTGAATATTTTCAAGGTAATTAATGGGTTTCTACCTTTAATTTCCCTAAGTTTCAATCATCCAAGAGAGAATTTAAGATCAAATATTTTATCCCCCCTTAGATTAAGCCTAAGATATTAATTATGATTAAAATCCAATAATTACCTTTTTGCCCTTTTAAGCCTATTCACCTCATAACTCACTAAATTGAGCTCAAATGAATTTTAAATTTTTATGTCACTTCACTTACATGTCAATTAAGACATTAGAGGAGATAATGTGATTTTTTCACTTTTAATTTAATTTATATAATTATTTTTAGGGAAAATAAGGGTTTTCAATGAAAATTCAACAACATGACCAAGGTAAGGTTTCTATCCTTAGGAAAATTATGGGATGTTCCTACTTACTAGAGGACTACTTGGACCAATTTTGGTGATTTTTTGAATTATATTTTATTTATTATAATTATTTTAATTTTTATGGGTATTAATTAATTATAAAATAAAATTAAAGTTGAAAATTGGATTTTATATTTTTCGTAAGTCCCTCTGAGCTCAAAGAGTTCAGAGAAAATGAACATTATATTTTCCATTTTTCTTTGAATTTTTAGAATTATTTTAGTGAGAAAGGTTAATAGTTATTTTTTTTAATATTAAAAATTGCATTAAGCCTTTAAAATTCAATATCTTTTCTTAGGGACTTAGGAAAAATATTTGGTTGGTTCCAAAGTGATTAGGAGACCAAATATGACATTTTTGTGAATTTTAATATTTTTGTTATTTTTATTATTTTTTAATTATTAAAATATTTAAAATAGGGTTAAAAATGAAAAAATTTAGAAAATTCCAATTTTAATTTTCCTAGACTCCCCTGATATCAAAGAGCCTACAAAACCAATTTGGTGAAGTTTTGAAATATATTTTGGGTTTTATGAATTTTTGAAGTTTAAAAGTGGCCATGTAATTTAAATAATTCATCTAGTGGGTTAAATCATTCTCAATTGACCTCAAAATTTGTATGGGTTTTTTCTGATCCTAAAGATCAGTGGAGAATTGATTTCAAGTTATTTTGATGAGTAGTTTCTTCAAATTAATTCCATCTTGGTTTTAGGGTTTTGGCCAAATTAGGGTTCATTTGAATGATTTAAGCCAAGCCATAATTATTCTAGGGTCCTCTGGTCCAGAGATACTTCCCCTAATTTTTCTAGATTTTATTAATCAACATGCTAATTATAAGAATTAAAATACCAAAACAGATACATAAGCTTGGAAAATAAATAACTTGTCATAGAGATGGCCTCTGGCCTTAGAAAATTCAGGGAATGTTTCCAAGAATAGAGGCTACAAAAGCCCTATGGTCTCATGCCATGGTGAAATGTATACATGCATGGAGAATTAAAACATTCAGAACAGTATTAAATTGATTAAAAATAAAATACTCAACAAAATAGATCAAATCTTTTTCCATATTATTCTCTTCTATTCACTGAGCAAGAGGGTATTTTTAGTTTATTTTTATGATTTTTCTATGCAAAGATATGTATTTTTAAAGATTCAGGTATTTAAAGAATTCAGAAAATCCCTAATTTCCTACTTAACCACGTCAGCGCCAACTCAACCTACGGCGGGTTGAACTCCACACGTCGCCTCTTGATTCGGTGCAGCCATCTGACTCGGCAGCCACGCGGCCCGCGGTTCATGTCCCGCTGATCCGTCCGGTGTGATCCTAGCCGTTCACCCGAAACACAAACCATCTGACGGTCCCTGGTCATCGTCTACGACTGGTGCGTTCCGTGAGCGGTCCACCTTCTAACCCTAGGATCTTGCTCGTTACTCAACCGAATCACATGTTCTTGGGCTCTATGAATTTGTCTCAACAAGACGAACACATCTATACGGCTATGATGCATTAAAATTAAGCCAAACAAAATGGAGAATCTGTTGAAGCTCGGGAGGAAGAAGAGTTCAATACCTTTGCTCTGAGAAGTGAAGCTTCAATCAGAGAGTTGTGGCACCTTCGATTGATCCCAAGGAAGCTCCAGATGAAGTCTCTGGCTCTGAGGAATTGTCCAGGTATGAAAGTGACCAAGGCCGATTTCAAGCTTTGACGGCTGGAGAGATTGGGTGGCCTTGTGAGGGGGCTTCCACTGGGGAACTTCTTCTCTTGGTCTGGTGAAGGTGTGGGTGAGTTTAATTGGGTTTCTATGGAGGTTTCAGGGATGTCCTGTTTTCTGGCCTGAGATTGAGCTCAAAAGTTGAGCTCAGCCTGTGGGGATGAAGGCAGGAAAGCAGTGAGGTTCTTCTTCTCTAGGCTGGGAGAAGCTCTGGAAGTGATTTGGGGATGTTCTGTTGAGAAATTTTTCAATAACTGCTCATGGCTGAAAGGTGTGAATTAAATGGCCAGGGCCATGGGGCTGTGCTAGGGCTCAATTGGTGGGTGGATTCAGTTGCTTAGGTGGAGGGCAGTGGAGGTCCAAAGTTTGATTTGGCTGAGGTGGCCAATTGCATGAGTTTGGGTGTGTTTAGCTAGTGGTGGCTCTCGGTTTTGACCCCCTCCGGTGGCTAGGCCGGCCGGTAAGGACAGGGGAGCTGGCCATGGGTCAGGTCAACCAAGGAGTATGGTTTAATGGTGATAAACCAGGCAAGGGGGATTTGGGGTGAGGAAAAAGGTGGATTTAACCATTTAAGGGAAGAGATCCCTTAAAATGGGGACTCTTGGTCCATGGCTCACTTAGCTTGGGCTAGGTGGATCTAGGGTGGTTCCTAGGGTTCACTTGGTGGCTGTGGAAAGGTTGGTTTAGCCACACTTGGTTCAATTTGGTTTGATTAGGTCATAGGTTCAAATTGGCTCACTTGGGTTTAAGTTAGGCTAACTTGGGTTTAGGTTTGATTTAGGTCCAAGTGTCTTGAGCAACATTGTAGAAATGATTGCCATGAATAACTTTCATGAAGACATGGAAAGGTTTTGAGTTCAATTGAAAGGTCAATTAGGT
The DNA here is from genome assembly GCA_022702705.1 of Papilionanthe hookeriana x Papilionanthe teres. NCBI lineage: Eukaryota > Viridiplantae > Streptophyta > Magnoliopsida > Asparagales > Orchidaceae > Papilionanthe > Papilionanthe hookeriana x Papilionanthe teres. Next base: position 37,604,903 of record CM040424.1, on the reverse strand, counting down.
GGATTTAGGGATTTTGGTTAATTTAGGCAAGGCTTCATCAACTTGGGTTCAAGTTGGGTTAAGGTGGGGTTTATACCCAATTGAAAGTTTCAAATGGATTAGGGGAATGTTGTGAAGAGTTCCCAACATCAATTGGGAAGAAATTTTAGGATTTGGCTAACCAATTTGGTAGGTTTAGGGCATGGATTCACTTTAGGCTAAAATGGGGTATTTTTGGTTTTCAAATAGATTTAGGTTAAGCTTAGGCTCAAATTGGGGCAATTGAAGGTTGCATAGGTTTCATGAGCATGTCATGGAAAGTTTAGGATTGAAATTTGGGGAAAAAAAGTTGGTATTAGGTTAATTGGGGGTTTTGGGTTAATTAGGCAAAATTGGGGATTTTGGATTTCAAACGAAATTGAACTCAAATGTGAATCAATTTGGACTTGGATTTAGTTTAGATTGATATTGAGGATGTTGAATTAAAGTTTAGAATTGAAATTGAGCAAAATTGTGGTCAAATGGGTTGGTTTGGTTTGACATTGGGTCCATTTAGGTTAAAAATGGGTCAAATTGGGGATTTTGATAAAAGTGGGTTGAATTGGCAAAATTGGCCTATGGTGTAGTTAGACAAAATGAAATTAGAAATATTTGGGATTTTTTGAAATTTTCTGGGAATTTTTGGAATTTTTGGAATTTTGGGCTAAAAGGGTATTTAGGGTATTAAGAGGTTATTTGGAGGGTATTGGGGTATTTTGGTGGATTTAAGAGGTGGGAAATGTTTCAAAAATGATTTCTAGGGTTTTTTGGAATTTTGGGTGATTTTTGGGAAATTTGTGAAGGGTTTGGTGGTTGTAGGGGTATTTTAGGTAAGTTTGGGTAGGCTTGAGGATCCAATGTCAAAACCAGGAATTTTGGCAAAAATGGTATTTGATTATGGTTGGGAAGTGTAGAAAATCTTAGAGTGAGCCATGGACCAAGAAGGTGTTCATTTGAACATCTTATATATTGTTGCTAACCCTCTTAGCCAAGGGCTAGGGGTTTGGACTTAGCCACCTGAGTGCTCTAATGGACCAGGAGTCAGGATTGGGTAAAGATTGTTCAGGGTTTAGGATGAGTGTGGGAGTGCAGTGTGTGTGCCAACCAGCCTTCACCAAGACCAGGCTACCCAGGGCAGTTCTAAGGTTTAAACATCCTATATGAATTCATCTTTGTCTTCTTACACATTGGTCCCAACCTTCCAAGTGATTTGGAGGTTGATGACCATCTATGTAGGATTCTAAAGAGAATCAAATGGTTTGAATTTCTAAAAGATGGGTTCCATCTCTAGTCCTCTAGGATAGTCAAGGAAAAGTCCTATGGCTAGATCCTAAGCACTAAAAGGAAAGGAGGGGACCTCACCAAAAATGAGGTCAACAAGGTGGAAGGAAAATCAGCCCTAGTGAGATAATAGAGCTGGATAGCTCAGGGAGTGAGTTTGGGTTTTGATGGGGAGGAGGTGGCTCTCGATTTGTGCTCCTCCGGTGACTATGCCAGCCGGTCAGGCTAGAGGAGGTGGCTAGTGGTCAGGTGAGCCAGAGGTCAGGTCATGAGTGCAGTGAGTTTAAGTGGTTAATGATTCATTGCAAATCTTTCCTAGGCTTACCCATTTAAGGAAGGGGATCCCCTAATTTTGGGTACCCTTGGTCCATGGCTCAAGTAGAGTGGGCTAGGAGCATCTAGTTTAGTCTCTAGGGTCAATTTGGTGGCTGTGGTGATTTTGGTTTGGTCAATTTTGCTAGGTTTGGTCAATTTGGCTCATGGGTTCAATTTTGGGCCAAGTTGGTTTAAGTTGGGCTAGGTTGGGTTCAAGCTTGGGTTACGTCCCATGGATTATTCAATATTGTGTATATGATTGTTATAAAGAGTTTAGAAGAGGATTGGGATTGTTTTGAATTTGTTTGGGAAATCAATTTGGCTTGATTTGGGTATTTGGTCAATTTTGGGTATGTTGGGTTAACTTAGGTTTAGGTTAGGCTAGAGTGAGGTTAAAGGCCAACTGATGGTTTCAAATGGTATAGGGGGATGTTAGGACGATTTATTGATATTAATTGGGTAGAAATTTTGGGATTGGCACATTCAATTTGGTGGATTTTGGACATGTGACACATTTGAGGAAAATTTGGGGATTTTGGATTTGGTTAGACTTGGGTGAGGTTTGGGCTCAAATTGAGGGAAATTGATGGTTCAATTTGGTTTTGGGGAATGTCATAAAGGGTTTAGAATTCAAAATTAGGGGAAATTGATTGTCATTGTGTTTAATTTGGAGACAGTTATGGTCAAAATTGGGCCTTTTTAGTTTGGGTTCAAATTGAGCTCAAATGTGGGTCAAATTGGGCATTGATTTGGTTTGGGATGAGTTTATGTATTGTGAATTAAAGTTTTGAATTGGGATTGAAGAGGATTGAAGTCAATTTAGTGGACATTTGGGGTAATTTGGGCATTTGGGCCTTAAAGGGTAGTTTGGGGCTTTCGATTAAATTGGGCAAATTTGGTCAAATTGGTTCAAACAAAGTGGTTTAATTTGAAATTGGCAACATTTGAAGGGTTTGAGAATTTTTTAAAATTTTGGCTAGGAGGGGCATTTTGGTTATTTGGAGGGGTTTTGGGGTTATTTTGGGTATTTTGATAAATTTGAGGTGTTTTGGGTATTTTTAGTGGTGAGGAATGTTTTGGGATGCTTTTTGAAGGATTTTGGTAATTTTGGTTGATTTTGGAAATTTTGGGCAAAATGGGAATTTTAAGGGTAATTTTGTAGAGTTTTATGGGTAAGGGGTCAAAGTTGAGATTTTTGGTAAAAATTAGGGTTGAATGAGATTGATAACCCATTTAAGCCATGGACCAAGGTAATTCCCCAATTGGATCCTTCATGTACTGGTACTAACCACGCCCTAGCCTGGGGCTAAGAGCCTGGGGATATCATCCACATGAGTTTCCAAAAGAGTAGGGAATCATGTGTAAAGAATTTTGGTTTAGGATTGTGAGGTAGTGTGTAAGAGTGTAATGTGCAAGTGTGTGTGAGCCTCCCTCAGACCAGCCAGGGTAAGTCCTAAGGCTTGACCATCCTATAGTGAACTCCACTTGAGCTTCATAATGCTTGTTCTTATGCTCCTAAACACTTAGAGGTTAGAATTCAATCATTTAAAAACTTCAAGTAAAGCAAAGAAGTGTTTTGAATTTCTATGGGGTGAGGGTTCCATTGCTAGTCCTCTAAGATAGTCACCAGGAAAGTCCTAAGGCTAGACCCTAGGCTATTCTAAAGAAAGACTTATACTCAACAAAAGTGAGGTCAACAGAACAGAATTAATTTATACATACTATGCATGTCACTGGGTAGTGTATTTTCATTGACTACAGAAAATTAAATTCAAGCGACTAGGAAAGACCATTTCCACTTACCCTTTTTAAATCAGATGTTGGATAGGCTAGCTGACCACCCATTTCTACTTTTTAAATGGATATTCAGAGTACCATCAGATTGTCATAGCTCTAGAGAATCAAGATACGACCACATTCACGAGCCCTTATGTGATTTTTGCCTTTAGGAGAATACCTTTCGAACAATCCAATGTGCCTAGCACTTTTCAGCAGTGCATGATGTCCGTTTTTTATGACCTAATTAGGAAAGGGATTGAAGTGTTTATGGATGATTTCGTTATTTTTTGCCCTTCATTCAATTCTTTCTTAGATCATCTTTTCAAGGTTTTGAGAAGATGTGAGAAGTCCAACCTAATTTTGAATTGGGAAAGTGTAAATTTATGATTTTAGAGGGGATTGTTTTGGGGCACAAAATTTCAAAGAGGGGTTTAAAGGTAGATCTAGCAAAGATACAAGTCATTGAGAAACTCCCCCATCCACTTATGTGAGGGGAGTTAGGAATTTTTTTTTAGTCATGTTGGGTTCTATAAGTGGTATATTAAGGATTTTTCTACAATTACAATACCCCTACGCCACTTATTGGAAAATGATAACTCATTTGATTTGACTAGAAATGTCTAACTGCTTTCAATACTTTAAAACAAAAATTAGTCACTACACCTATTATTGTTTAACCTAATTTGGATAGTCCTTTTGAATTAGTGTGTGATGCTAGTGACTATGTTATAGGGGCAGTGTTATGTCAGAGGAGAGAGAAGGTATGCAGAGCTATATACTATTCCTGTAAGATCCTTAATGAGGCTCAAATTAAGTACAATACAACTGAAAAATGAGCTTCTGGCCATTGTATATGCTTTTGAAAAATTTAGGCCCTCTTTGATTGGAACTAAATGCACTGTTTTTAATGACCATTTAACAATTTCATATATGATTTCTAAAAAGGATGCTAAACCTTGACTGATCAAATGGGTCATATTACTTTAGAAATTTAATATCAAAGTGTTGGATAGGAAGAATTAAGAAAATCAAATAGCGGACTGATCCACCTAAAAATTACATGTTCTTAGTGCACTTTTTATAAGCATTTTATGTACAAATTTGGCATAACATTGCATCTGTTCCAAAACTTCTGCAAAAGGAATATTAATTGTAAGCTTCTTAAATATCTCAAAAAATCTTGAAAATTATTGATCAAGTTTTTGTTGTCTAAGTCTTTGAGGAAAAGGAGGTGGTGGTCTTTCTAAATTAATCTTAGTTGGAGAGACAGGTGTTTCCACATCCTTATGAATAGTTTATTCATGTTTTTAGTTTCTTTGTTTTCTCTCTCAACTTTAATCTCTTTCTGAACTCCAACATTTAATTCTCTTCCACTTTTTAGTTGGACAACTTTAACATGTTCTTGTTCTTTATTTTTTTCTTCAGGATTGATCTCAACATTACTTGGAAATGTTTCATGAGGCTTATTGCTAAGCGCGTTAGTAATTTGTCCCAGTTGATTCTCTATATTTCGAATATCAGCGCATAGACTTCGTAACTGATTTCTCATTTGTAACACCACTTCTTCTATAAACAACTTCTTCTCCTTTACTTGTTGGTTACTATTAAATCTAGGAGAATAAGAAGGTCTATAGTCAACACTACCCTGATTGTTCTAGTTTCCTAATGGATTTACTTGATTGTTCCGTAATTATTGACTTCCACCACTAGAATTGTTTCTCTTGTTAAACTTAGGTTGTTTTTACCAACCTGGGTTGTTAATTGGAATATGGGTTATTAGGTCTATTAATAACATTTATATTTTCTATTGAAGTTGAGAATGAATCATTTTTCCTAATGAATTTTCTTCAATCATATGAGGTGTTAGAGAAAAGTTCATTTCAATTTGGTTTATTTCCTTAGATAATGCAGCAAATTGAGATGCAACCATGAAAATAGCTACTTTCTTTGGATACACCCTTTCAGATGGCCACTGAAAATTATTTGTAGTCATCTTCAATTAATAAATAAGCTTCATTGAATGTTTTAGACATTAATGAACCTCCGGCAGCAGTATCTATGATAGATCTAAGGGATCCTACCAACCCATTATAAAAAGTTTGAATGATTAACTAGTATGGCAGAGCATAATGTGGACACTTTATAAGGAGTTCTTTAAATCTTCGTATATTGACTCTCCTTCATACTAAGTAAAAGTAGTAATGTCATTTCTAAGTTTAACAGTTTTTTAAGGTAGAAAATATTTAGCCATGAATTTTGTGCTAAATCTCCCCAAGTTCTAGTAGATCCATGTGCTAATGAATTTACCACATCTTAGCTTTATCCTTTAATGAAAAAGGACAAAGTCTAAGTCTGACGGCATCGTTTGATAGCCATCAAATTTAAATGTAGCACACAGTTCTAAAAAACTTGCTAAATGTAAATTTGGATCCTCAGATGGTGTTCCCTCAAACTGATTATTTTGTACCATTTGTATAACTGCAGGTTTATGTTCAAATGAGTTACCGCTATCGGAGGGGTTTAAATACTTGAAATGAATTTCATCTGCCGTAGGGTTTGCATAATCCCTTAAAAGTTTTTGTAAATTATGATGTTCATTTTTAGCAGTTTGAATATCAATGTTATTTTGTGATGTGTATGTCATTTCTTAAAAATTGTGAAGTCTTCCTTATTTTCAAATAGTTTGTTCTAATTCAGAATCGTAAGGCCTAAACCTTCAGATCCAGAACTACACTTGCAAAAAGGAAAAATTTTAGAAAATAAAATAGCTCACTCAAAATAAAAATATTTTTAAAGTTTTAAATTTTCAGTTTTTTAAATTTTTTGGATTTTTCGGTTTTTAAATTTTTGTTGAATTTTTTAAATTTTTCAAAATTTTTAGATTTTCAAATTTTTTTAGATTTTCAAATCCACAACTATGCATGAAAAAATAGAAATTTCAGAAAATAACTCAAAATAAAAATATTTTTAAAGTTGTAAATTTTTAGTTTTTTTAATTTTTTGGATTTTTCTGTTTTTAAAATTTTTTTTGATTTTTTGAATTTTTTAATTTTTTTTAGATTTTTCAGTTTTTCTTAAATAAAAAATACACTAAAATTAATTTTGAATTCTCCTAAAAATAAGACAACAATTCAAATTTAACTTCAAAGTTAAAAAGTTTTGTCGCTATCTCCGCAACGACGTCAAAAACTTGACTCGACCCGCAATTACGTTAATATTTATATTTCTTAAAATTGTGAAAAACTTGTCTCAAATTATATTTAGTGGCTAGTGTGAATAAATGAAATGATTTGGAAAATAAACAATAAACATTCACACTATGGGTACTACGCAAGTATATGTATCATTTCAAGTAATATAGGATTTTCCTTAAAAACTCTAATATTGATCCCACGTGGAAAGTTGTAACTCTTAATATTAACCTATAAAATTTCTATCTAAATTGCAGATAAATATGATAGAAGAACAATGTTAATATGTTTGCAATGGTTAAAACTGATTTAAGCAGGAAGTAACGACTAAATTAATAAGTTTAATAAAGTTCAAAAGACTAATAAAGTACGATAATGAGTTTGAATGTTATGAAAAGATCTTTCCCCCTGCAAACAAATGTTAATTGTGTAATATTTGATTTATTAAAATTATAAAATGACATATTATGACAAATAGGAGCATTCCTATCATTTACCCCCACTCGGTGCTAACAAAGAACATTGATTAACCTAAAGTTTGTCTCCAACTTGTGTAGTAGTGCTGAGTAGATTATGGTCTCTCACTTCCAGATTACCCACTGTATCCTCTTTATAGGACCTACTAGTGACATTTACGATCCAAACTCTAAATTAAATTGATAAAAGAATCTAGTATGTCACCTAGAAACATCAATTTTATGCCCATCAAAATGTATCTCCCTATCTATTTGCACTCCTCTATGGTGACCGCAACGGCTCTTTCCAAAGTGAAGTGTGACATTCACAAGTTAGATAAAATCATAGCCTACCGGGTCATTATGTTTCTCAATAGATTTTAACATCACAAGCTGCTAATTTGTAAAGTAAATGAAGATTTGATGAAAATACCATCACAATTTTTAGAATAAAAATAAATATTTAAATTATTCTCATTCTACAAGATTAATTCTCATATACAAGGATAAAGAAAGAGAACTACTCAGAATTCATGAAGATAAAATAAAAACACATGATTTGCATTGAAAGCCAAGTCTTAACAAGAAAACTTAAACACAAATACTTATATCTTCTCCACACGCAAATCCTAAAGTCTTCTCAAGCAATCTCCAAACTTTTACTCATGCAAACACAAACACACATTACTCACTCACACATATAATAAAATCATAATCTAAATCTTCTCCAAATCTCTAAAAATGCACAAATTTGCCCATTTAATAGATCTCTGAAAATAACTAAGGGTCGCTTTAAGCACACTTTCAAAATTCAGCGAAATTCAATGCATTTTCTAAAAAAGTAGTTATTGGAGCTATAACGCTGTCTGGGGCACTATAGCGTCAAGTTCGCTCGACAGATAACGCTATGCCGCCAGACAAAATAATCCATTTTTGCTTCATTATGTCATCATTTTCTTTAAATGTCCATTCATGCAAAATACAATCCTTTAAAACGCAATATCATAAAAAATAATGCATAAAATGATCATAAAACGTACAATAAAGATAAGTAATTTTTAGGTTGATCAATAGGGTGGGTCGGGGTTTATATTAAATATAGGTTTTAAGCATGAAACTCCCTCTATGGGAGTGTTTGGCTCTTATTATTATTATTATTATTATTATTATTATTATTATTATTTTCGGCACTCCTTCTCCTACTTCAATTATGTTAAATGCGCCTATTATTTATATTCAATCGGCACTTTTTGGTTTCAAGATATTAATTGAATACAAAAATTAAAATGGCAAAATTTATTTTTTAATTCAATTAACATAATAACAAACATTAAAATGTTATCTGCGCTCGTTCAAGAAAAAAAAATTTACAGTTTTGTTTTTGATCACTTTCTGCTTTATATTTTTTGTTGCTTTGGAAACGAGAAAAAAACCAATGATCGTATTTGTTTATTCATTTTCTGCTTTTTTTTATTTACTTTTAAAAATAGGTGTTAGGTAGGGCTCATATACCGGAAATTTGTAATCTCTTGGAATAAAGAAGTGTGTCTCCTAATGTAAAGGAGTGTCTCTTGGAATTTAGTAGGTTGAGGGGAGTGAGGGTGTTTTAGTAATTTATCTGTGAGTTTTATCTATAAATAGATGTGTAACCATATGAATATGTGAACCAAACTTGTAACTCCTCTGAAATAGTGAATTTGCCACTCTACTCCCGAGAATGTTGGCATCATTGCCGAACCTCATTAAATCTCTATGTTGTTCTTCTGGATTTGTGTTGATTCTTGCATTTCTTTGCCCTAAATTTCTCAACAAGTGGTATCAGAGCCTGGTTCGATGGCGTAGAAAAGATCAGCGCAGGGAGGAAGAAGAATTTGTGGATTTAGCTCGGCTAGGGCGTTCGATTCGGCGCAGAATCGAAGGGCTTCGGTGAAAAATTTCAACAGTCTCGATCGTGACAGAGGAGGAGAACAGCGACATCTCGCTGGATTTTTAGCGAGAGTTTTTCAGGGTTCAGTGACGGACTTGTGCGAATTGGCGAAGAAGTTCACGAGCAGAACGGGCAAAAAAGTTCGTTCACGAATAACGGTAGACGGGAGTCTTTTGCGACAGGTGTTCGGCGACAGAGAAGAGCTCCGCACGGTGCAAGCGGGAGAGCTTGTGAATCGCTGCCACAGGCGGAAGACCTTTGCACCTTCGCGACCAAGCTTTGGCATGAGGAACAGAGGAAGGGATTTCGCGGTAGGCGATTCCTTCCTGTTTTCTGCGAGGAGATTGGAGAAGCAGTTCGCAAAGCAGGAGGAGCGAAAGAGGCGTAGAAATTTGCAGCAGAACCTGTTCAGGTGAGCAAGTTCGTGGGGTTACCGGCAGAGGAGGAAAATCGCCAGCAAGTCCAAGCCTGACAGAGGAAGGAGAAGGAATCTAGTGGAATATTCCTCCTGAGAATTCCTTTTGGTGGAGGCAGGAAAAAGGAAGGAAATTAAATTCCTTTTGGGAGAGGCAGGAAAATGAAGAAAATAATACTGCTTTAGGAAGGAAATAAATTTTCTTTTGTCAGGAAAATGAATTACTTTTCTGGAAAGCTTAATTAAGGAAAACTTAATTAGTTCTCTTTCTTGCTGAAAGGAAACAGTTGCGAAAGGAAAGAAAGACAGTTATTTATTCTGGACAAAAAAATTACTCAATTAAGGGAAATACTTAATTGGAAATATTTCAAACTTTTATGCTGGGAAAGGAAATTTCTGGTCCGCGGAAAAGGAAAATGTTTTTCAGGGAAACTTAGGGTCCGTTTAGTTCTGACTTTTTGTCGCGGCACGGGGCGTCGCAGTGGCTTCGTCCGAAGCTCGTCCGTTTGGTCTGCAGCTTCGAGGGAAAGCTTTCGATAATTTGGGTGAAAGCGGGCCGCGGGATCGACCCTGCGGCCCCAGCTTTCGCGACGCAGTATTCCGAATTGGCCTCGCTTCCAAAGAAGACCTAGCGGACTGTCCCGAGCCTTCTTCCTCGTTGTCCATGTTTCGCGCTCGCAGTCCTAGCGATCCCGCTCCTCCTTCCTCGTCGAGCCCACAGCCCTAGCACCTGCAGACCTAGTTGTGTCGCCTTCTTCCTCGTCGAGCCGGTGTGTCGCCTTCTTCCTCATCGAGCCCGCAGCCCTAGCGAGCCTGCTCCTTCCTCGTCGTCCAGGTTCGTTGGTCTGCATTTTAGAAAAAATAAAATTGATTTTTTATTGGATCCTGTTGTGAAAAAGAAATTTTGATTCTACATATACTTTTAAAATTCTTAATTTCAAAGTTCGTTTTTTTCTAAAATATTATGCTCAAATATAAACAATGAATGGGATGAGCTCTAATATTAACAGACTTACGTCCCGATTGATCTTGCTACTTTCGCATTTAGGAAAAATTAGTGTAAAAATTTCTTTCGCATTTATTTGATAAGCTTCTGATTCACTTTCTTATGCTTCGTTGGTGCATATTCTGGTAAAATTTGTAAAATAACTCTTAGTAATAGGTAGATTGACAAACAATTTTAACAAATATGGGCAGTTTGGTCATTTCTCCTGAAACAGCTACCCCACAACTGTTCTCAGACAGACTACGACCAAACGGACAACTAGAACTATCCTCGCAATCGCTTCCCGCAGTGAGCTTCCTAGGCGATACAGTACTTGCACTGCAAGTCGAGAAGCTGCAGCTACGCCAAACAGACCATTAATTAAGGGGAATACTTAATTAAGCGAGAAATAGTGATTTTGGACTTTAGCAATTTGGCAACCGAGCAAAGGAGTTCGACGCGAACAGAGGCGTTCGCGGCTTTCGACAAGGTGGCGTTTGCGCGACCAGGCGTGAAGGTTTCGCAAAGGTGTTTTTTCGTGTGAGACTAGGTGCGAAGGTTTCGCGAAGGTGTTTTCGCGTGAAAACTGGAGCGAACATGCGAAGGGTTGCTGGTCTTCTTCGCAATCGTGTAAGAGGCTCGGGCGAGCAGTTCGCTAGGTGTTCGCGCAAGCGTCCACGATCATGATCGCGGGTGGAGTTCGGTTCCACGAACAGGAGCCTCGTTTTGCGAAGAGGAGTTCGGCTAGCGAAGTTCGCAATTTTTTCGCATGAGGGGCTGCGATAGGTGGTGTTCGATTCCGCGAACAAGAGCATCATGTCGCGAATAGAAGAGTTCGACCAGCGAAATTTGCTAGTTCATCGCAGGAATATTTGTGACAGGTGGAGTTCGGCAGGATGCAGGAAGTGAGCATGTGTGACTATTCACGAACAGGGGTATCCCGGAGCTATTCCGCGAACAGGTGCGAAAGGATTCGGGGCTCGCAAGACAGCAGTTTGGCCTAGGTGTTAGTGCAACAGGATAAGGGTTCGAGTGAGAATGGTTGCCCAACCCACTATGGTGTAAGAAACTCCATGATGTATTTCTCCTAAGGGGCTAGAAATTCGCCAATGTAAAGATTTGTTAGGTATGACTCATATACCGGAAATTTGGAGTTTCTTAGAATAAAGAGGCGTGTCTCCTGGTGTAAAAGAATGTCTCTTGGAATTTAGTAGGTTGGGAGGAGCGAGGGTGTTTTAGTAATTTATCTGTGGGTTTTATCTATAAATAGATGTGTAACCCTATGGGTATGTGAACCGAACTTGTAACTCATCTGAAATAGTGAATTCGCCACGCTGCTCCCGAGGATGTAGGCATCTTTGTCGAACCTTGTTAATTCTCTGTGTTGTTCTTCTAGATTTTTGTTGATTCTTGTGTTTATTTGCCCTAAATTTCTCAACAATTTGTAAGACTTATTTTCAAAAAATCAAAAACATAAAAATATAGTGCTTTGTTTTAAAAAGATGTCTTCGGACCATTATCTGTGCGAGGTTTCGCCGCATGCCGCCCACCGCCCGCCTTACAAGCTGGTCGTCGGTCATCCGTCGCCGCTCGCCGCCGGCATCGGCCACCGTTTCCTGCTGCTCGCTGCGGTCACTAGCCTAGCAGTAATGGTCGCCGACACTCGCCCGCCCCCCATCGCAAGCCCTTCTCTGCCGCCATAGGCATCCGCCCGCTGCCGCCGCTTGTAGATATTCGCTGCTCGCCCCTGCCAACTCCATCGCCGGCCCCTGCATGCCTATGCCTTAGGCCCTTGCACGTCGCCGTCGTTGGCCCCTGCCCGCCGCCGCCACCGCCGTAGTCTGTCGCTGTCGCTATCAACCTCGGCTGCCGACCATTGCCAGATGCAGTCGCCACCCACCGCCCAACAAAGCTTAATACTGGAGCACTTCTTTAAAAAAAAATTAATAAATATCCAAACAAATATATTTTATATTTATATTTTTAAGAATATGTAAATCACAACGTTATCATATATATTTTCTAAAAATAAAAAAATAAACCTAAAATAAAAATTAAAAAAAAAAAGTGATCTCAATCCGCATAAAAAAAATCGACCGTCTTTTTTTATATCCTTTGGTGAAAATTATTATTATTATGAATAATGACCCATAGCTTACGGAGAGAAGTGTACATAAAAAGTCAATTGGTGACAAATATGACAATTTCAAATTTTCCTCTCAAAATTTTTAAATGTTATATATATGAATATTAAATTAAAAAAAATTTGTGTATTATATGATAATAAATAATTATTAAAAATTTAAAGAGGGACCAATGCAAATTTATTAAATTATCAAAATAGATATACCCTTTAATAAATAAATAATATCAAGAACTTTTTTTTTTTCTCTCAAATGATTTATGTGGCTCTACTGGGCAAATTTTATAAAAAAATTATAAAATTCATTCATTAATTTTGGAGAATATTTGAGAACCAAAGAAGAAAAAAGATGTAGTAGAATACAATCTAAAACTATAAATTAATTTAAAAAATTTTGTAAGTGCAACCATTGGAAAAAAGAAAAAATTTATTTTTTTAAATCTACATATGCTTTATGCTTTTAATGAAAATAGGAATAAATGCTTTGGAAAATTTTGAAATTAGTCCATTTTAATTTTGAAATTAGTCCATTTTAATCTTGGAAAATGGGATTGAAAACCAATCGAGTGCCTGTAATGCAAAGGATGTGGCATTGATTTAAGGAATATTTATTGCCTCAATTAATGTTGTATTTGTGATTGTTTGTTGATTGATTTAGTTGTTGGACTTATGTAAAATGTAAGTTATATTTAGGCAAAATATTTCATGACTTGTGGGTTTTTTGGGTAGATTTAGTATATAATTTACGTGTAGGTTTGAATATGAAGGGTCTCTTTGGGGCAGCTTATTTGGTGCGGTAGCGTTTTAAATACGCACTGCTACATTTGGAGTAAACGCGTTTTGACGAACATGCGTTTTAATAACGCAAACAATCTTTCACATCGCACCTACCTACAGATGCGGTGGGAGCTTTCTGTCTGCGGTTTGACTTTTCAAAAAAAATAAAAATTTGTAATATCTACCGCACTAGCATTATCGCAGATTATTTTTAATCGAACTTATCGACGAGATAATTCAATAAAACTTGCATTGCCCAAACTAGAAATTGTCAAAAAAGCTCGTTGTTCGCGAACAGTTCATGTTCGGTTCGCCAAGAAGTTTGTCTTTGATTCGTTCGATTAGCAAACGAGACGAACACGAACAATTTTTTTTAGTTCGGTTTGTTAAACTAACCAAACACTAACAGTGATGTGTTCGTTCGTGCTCGGATCGTTATTATTCGAAATATAAAATAATTAAAATAATTATATAAAAAAATTTATGATATTTTAAAAATAATTATATATTATAAAAATTTATCATATTTTAAATAATTAAACTTCTATAAATTATAATATATGATAAATTATTAATAACAATAATAATATTATAGTATTTGTTATATTAATATAAATATTATAATATTATAATTAATATACAAAACTATATATTAAAATTAAATCCTAAACAAAACACAAAACGCCTTATTCGGTTTGCTTCATTTTGAGGAAGTATAAATTACCTAATGTGTACAAAATACCTGATCAATTTGCTTCATTTTAAGGTAGTATGCTATTAAAACTAGGGCTGTCAAAAAGCTCATTGTTCGCGAACAGTTCGTGTTCGGTTCGCCAGGAAGTTCGTGTTTGATTCGTTCGATAAGCAAACGAGCGAACACTAACAATGTAGAATTTTGGTAGTTTAAAGTGTAGAATTTTGGTACAATGGGGAATTTTTTTAATTTTAGATTTTATTGAAAAATTTAGATATTAGTTGGTAATTATTTGATGATTTGGTTTGAAGTAGATTTTGGCTTAAATGTGTAAGGGTGATTTAAAATGTTAGTGTGAGTTAGATATAATTGATTATAGGAGTTTGAAAGGCATTCAAGAAATGTTAAGCTTGCTTTGTGATTGATGTTGTCTAATGCTTGTTCCAATGTATTTTGAATTTTAAGTTTATTTTGGATTTGATTTATGTTTTATTAGAGTTTTATCCATGTTATATATTTATTTTATTTATTTATTTTAGCTTATTAATTAAATAATATCTTTTAAATAAAAAGTGAAAAAGTAAAGAAAATATTAAACTGTTTAATCTGGCTTAAGGAAATATCATATCAGACCTTATTTTCTTTTCAAATTACAATTAACTATTACAAAATGCCCTTAATTTAAGGTATTTACTGTGTTGTACATGGGCGGGCCCTCGGCAAGTTGCCCACTCTGAAAAATAAAAATAAAAACCTTTAATTAAGGACATTTTGATAATTTGCCTCCATCCTAAATAATTGTAGTTGCTTCGTATTAAAATTTAAAATTGAAGCTTATGTCGCGCCAGAGCTGTGAATTTTGCTCGAAAACTGTTAATTGCTTGAAAATTGACTCGAATGACGGCTCGGATGGAGATCGAAAAATGATCCCTATGCATCGATTCTAATCTTTTGTTACTCGATGAAAGATGAATTTATTGCAACTCCTGTCGATAAAGATGATGTGATTGCAGTTATATAACAAAGGCTTCAAATAATTTTCTAATGATTGATGTGGAGACTGTTCCAACTCAGAAGAAAGATCATATCATTGATCACAAAATATTGGAACCATTCTCAAACATCTTCACCAAACATGCTGACAGGGATGGATTAGTACCAAATATATTAATTTTAAAATGTGAGTTATTAAAATGATTGTTATTAAAATCACTATTCCACTTACTAAAAATATTTTTATTTGTGATTTACTTCAAGGGTGATAAGCTCAACTCAAAATTTTCAAACAACTTTGGAATAAGAAATACAATTCCCTCGTATTATTAAAGGATATGAAACAATAGACAGAACTTCAAGTGCGAATGGCACCAACGAATTTGATAATGAAATTAGTGGCGAGCAAGTTTATGTATTTTTCAAGGCATGAAACTATACAGGGGCATGCATTTCTAAATAGAGATATAATAGATCAAATGACAAGTAATAATGAGTACAAACATTACTTCAATTTCGCGCATGAGTAGGCTGTGAATGCAAATTTTGATGACCTGAATGAGCACATCAGATCTACTTAGAAATGATTTATTCCATTTGAGCTATTTGGTGATATGTTTTCAAACAAAGAGTGATCTTCAATGTGTTATCAGTGATTGTTCAATAATTAATAATTTGCAATATAAGACTGTTTACTCTTGCAAGACTCGGCTTACAATCATTTATTTACAACATAATTACCCATTAGACTGTCTCATTGACGCCTTCACACCTTCATGCATCTACTAGGAAATGACTGTGGTGTTGGAAGATTTCAAGCATATCAACACAAGGTCTTATGTCTGGACATCGATAGTGTACCTTAAAGTTTATATTACTGCTTATTCTTTTATGCATCCCACAACAAATAGATCTGAAGCCGAAAAAGATTATTGTTGTATTGAATTCGAGTTAAACATTAAAATATCATATGTCAAAGCATGAGATGCTTGAAGGAACGTTATCAAAATAATATTTGGAAGTTGGGAAGAGTCTTATCATTCACTATACAAATTTATAGAAACAAAATGTTTTGCAATGATAGGTACTATTTATAAAATTTAGGTTGGTCCATTGAACTGATTTTTAAGAGACTTTTTTGGGCTCTTAGCCCCTCCATTGAAGGATGGAATCATTGCAGACCAGTTCTTAGTATGGATGATAAGCTCCACTCAAAATTTTCATTTGTGATTTACTTTAAGGGTGATAAGCTCAACTCAAAATTTTCAAGCAACTTTGGAATAAGAAATACATTTCCCTAATAGCATTAAAGGATATGAAACAACAGGCAGTACTTCAACTACTAATGACACCGATATTAATAATGAATCTGATGATGAAAGTAGTTGCAAGCAAAGTTATGTATATTTTCAAGGCATGAAGTTTTATAGGGGTATACATTTCTAAATAGGGATATAACATATCAAATGACTAGTAATAATGAGTATATACATACTTCAATGTCGTGCAAGAGTCGGATGTGAATGCAGATTTTGATGACCCAAGTGAGCACATCACATCTACTTAGAAAAGATTTTCCATCTGAGCTATTTGGAGATATATTTTTTCAAACAAAAAGTGATCTTCAATGTGTTATAAGTGGTTTTTCAATAATTAATAATGTGAAGTATAAGTTGCTTTCATCATTCTTACATATAATTGTGGGATAATCGATAAGCTTGCATTATCCACCATGAGAACATGAATATTGATGTGGATAAATCTCGTATAGAATATATGTGTTGTTATAGGTCTTGGGTATCTATGTACCCAACGACTTATTATTCAAGGACACCAAGGGAGAGGATACTGAATGCATATGCCTTAAGTTAACTATAATTTTATGTTTTCTATTCTAACTAATATTTTTTTTTATGTCAACATCATTTTTCTTAAGGGTGAAAGAGTTATTTCAACCAACTTTTGATGGGTGCGATAATAGCTTATTACAATAAATAATAGATGCATTTGAGGATTTTTGTGATCTTTGTCGAACCGTGTCTATTACAGATGATCTTTGTAGCATACAGAACATTCTAGCGCATCCATATACATCAATCACAGTGGATCCCCTTGGTATTGTCAGTGTTACACCATGCAGTACTAATAATCAAAGTCCATCAACTTTTCACAACATAGGTAGATCATGGGATGCAGGTGGATCTCAGCATGCACGTACATATAAGAGTATACCATCTATTCCACCACAACAACAATTACCATTGACACTATATTTATCACAACTTACCCCCATTTTCGATGGGTGGTATACATTTGCTAGTCGGAACACCTTATACAAGGCCTATATGGATGTCTCCCTTTATTCTATCTCAACAAGCACAGTTTATGACATAACCCACTCAGGTGTCACAACCATAACATTTGGAGGAAGCTGATCAACATCTTTTAAAAGACCGACATGTTCATGCACTTAAGCATTGCACACCTGAGAAATTTGAAATACTAAAAAAAAAAAAACACTACGGACATTAGTATTTCTTGTCTCCCTCATATTCATAGGTGATGTGTGTCCACAATTTTTTACATTTATATTGATATTAAATTCAACTATCAGAGATTTAATTCAATTTTTTTTCTACATATATCTACTTTGAGGTTCGTAACTACTTCCATTATGCAGAGCTCAGGAACTAGTTATATATGCTTTTTTAATGGAGCAAAGAGAAATCTAAGCTTCTGATTCCCCGTTTCCTTCCCTAGTTTTGCATATCTTTACAAATGAGTTTTTAAAGTATTTATTATTTTGCAATTTGAATAGTGTTGAAGTTTGTTTTGGATTGTTTTTTTTTTCTTAAAGCTTTTGAAAAATCTATAAAAGCTTCTCATGAACTATCATAAGTTTTCCAAATACCTTTTGAAAGGTGTATATCATAAGTGCTTAGGATTTCGAGTATATCGTGCACTTCTTTTTCTATTGAATTGAGATGTGTATTAGACAGGACTTGCACAACTACTTCACCAACAATATATGATTAGCTGAAGGTAAAACTCTTGTAACACATTTATTTTTTAGTGGTCAAATATTTTCATGCTCAATTCTTTTGAAGGATATTATATGAGATCTTGATTAAAGTTCTAATAAAGGTGTCATGACATCTTTGGTGCAATTTTTGATGATCTTCGATACCACTGTGGTATGGTTTGGTTAAACTTAGAGATTAATCATGTAGCAAAGACATCATATTGAGTGAATGATCTATGATCACATTCACAGTGTGTGCTTGCAGATTTCTTACTAAAATGAAAAGAGCCAATGCGAGTTTCTCCATAATTATGTATCTTGATTTTGCACATTGTAATACTTTACTTTGCTCCCATTACAGATTAAAATTTTCTTTTTTCTCTCCTTGCAGACCAACATAAAGTTGAATGCTTCTTTTCTGACTTAGAATAACACTTCCCCTGTTTTGGACATTGCAATAAGGGAGATCAACCATGCAGCTCTTTTAATTGTTTGAATGTTTGGCCACATTCTTTCTTCCAATTAAATTGGGTAGGCTTCTTCATAATTTTAAAGAAGAACGAGCGTCGGTCATCCAACTTTGAGAGGAATCTGCTCAAGCTCGTGATGCGGTCAGTTAGAGTTTGCAACTCTTTTAGATTCCTATGTGAGGCACATCTAAGATAGATTCGACCTTTTCATGATATTTCTTGATCCTTTAGGTATGAGTAAATATCCTAAGATTTTTTCTAAAATTACTCCAAACGTACACTTGAGAGAATTAAGTTTTGATTAAGGCATCTCAACATGTGATAAGTTTCTCTTAGATTTGATATATATTCTTTAAATGATTTATTTTTTATGAGAAGATCATCAATATACACTTTAACATTTTTAAAAATTTCTGAAATATAATATCTATAAGTCGTTGGTAAGTCGCCTCATCATTTTTTTTTGCCAAAAGTCATTACATTGTATCTAAAAGACTCCCTCTCTAGTGATAAAAAAATGTTTATTCGTCCTCTATGTGATGCATTTTTATTTGATGATATCCCAAGAAGACATCAAGAAAGCTCATAATTGTATGACATATCCCTAAATCTTCTAAGACGTTGATCTGTGAAGGGGATGGATGTTTTTTAGCATGTCACATTTAGGTTGGTAAAGTCCACGAACATTCTCTATTTGTTGTTTACTTTACAGAACGTCGTCATATTTGCTAGCCAATCCATACATTGAATTTATTAGATGAAGATGGCTTTCAAGTGCCTTTGAATTTCTTGTTGAATAGGTTCAGCCAAAGTAGTAGCCATAGCTCTTTTTTTTTTTTTTTTTTGCTTGAGAAGTCTGATGTTAGGGTTGAGGTTGAGCTGATGGCAAGAAATGTCGATATCATCTTTAGGCATCTCAATCGTGATTCATGGGAATATGTCGTTGTGATCCCTCAAAGTTGAGATCAATTGCTCATTGTGCTCCTAACATAGGTTGGACAAATCTAAAATGTTCGCTAACATTAAGGGCCGAAACCAACATCATTTTTGAGAGGGGGCAAATTTATTTTAAAAATAAACTAATTAAAGTTGCATGTGAAGCTTACTCTTATTACTAAATATTTATTTAAAAAATTAATAAATAACTATATGCAAAATAATTAATAAATAAATCTACATATTTAAACTAACTATAAATTTATCTTATATTTCTTATGATCTATTTTGGTTAGCTTAAATATCTCAAAAAATGGAAATTTTTTAATACAAATATATATTAGAAGTATGCAAAACTATTTTTTTAATGTAAAGGGGCATTTAAATGCATACTAAGATTCTTATGTATTTACATATCTAACATATAAGCTTTAATTTTTATATTTATACTACCCAGATCTTTTATATCACATAAGAAAATGACATTTTATTTTTAAGCACTGTTTTAATTTTGAAAAAGTGAAATACGCCTTTTAATGCATAGTTATGGTGGCATGTATGTAAAAATTGAAGATTTGGTGTTAGTAAATATATTGGAATTGAGTGGTATGCATCTAAATTTCTGAAATATAAAACAACAGGCTCACCTTCCAAATAAAATAACACGCCTACATCTCAAATTAAATAAATGCATTTTTAATTATACCTTAATTCTGAAATTAATTTATATTATCTTGACTTATTAAGTGACATTTATACGAATTTAACCATAATGGCCATTTATTAAAGCAGTTAGAGTTGAATAGGGAACCAACTCTATTATTCAAAGGTGAATATCATAATCCCAAGGAGCAATCACCTTCTCTGACTCAAACGTTGCTATGCCCATACTCGCATTCATCTGATGCTCATAGATGAGTGAGTGATTTCAAACACAGAGTTGGGAAATTACCCGTCTCATTTCTGGAATTTTTATAATAAGCCATCGATAGGATTATTTTGATCGCTGCTACGGTCAAGAATATCTCTTGAGGATATCTCGTCAAGTTGCTTACGTGAATATATGTCTCAGTCCCCAATGTTCATGAGAACTTTTTTTGTGGAGTTTTTCCTCTGATCTTTCAATACTTGTAGGGTTTGTCGGAGAATTATACCCTTTGGTAGAGATATACTATCGACTAATTTCAAGTGATCAGTTAAATTTTTTAGCTCTTGCAAGTCCAGTGTGTATCAGAACAGGCCTTCCCACAGGTGTTTCGCGAGTGCCCCATGAACAATAGAATGCTCAAGTTTTTTGATGTCGAGCATCACACGTTGAAATCTAATAATAAAGCTCCGTGGGCTTTTGAATGGAGCATGCAAGATTTTCAGTAAAACTTGAGAGGCTTTTTGTGGCTTTTGAGCTATGACAAATTGAGCTACTAATATTCGTTTGAATTTTCTAAAAAGTGCTAATAACAACTATCGACAAGTTGTTGAACCAATGCAAAGTTAATTACTTGAACATTGTGAGGAATAAATGATAATTATAGGTATCATTTACTCGTTGCAGATTGATAGGTGATTTGAAAGAAGCTATATGATCGGTAGATCAATTCTTCCTTTTTAAGAGTCCAGACAAAGAATTTTAATCTCATAGGGAGTTACGTTGCAATGATTTCTCAGAAGAATGCATTCTGTAGTAATCTTCTCCTTTTTTTTTTTTGTCTTCCTCTTTTCTTATTTTCTGAGGACTCTGGTGTCTTTTCTCAGGGAATATGTGCCACATCATCGCTATCTTCCTCTACTTCTTCTAATATCGAATCTATGGTTCTCCTCATTCTGATTCAAGGTTCCTCTTCTCTAGGTGTATGGTTATTTAGTTATCATGCCTTCGTGCCACCGAACTTGATGATCATGCATTACTTTTTGAATAATTTCTAGAACGGGTTCTTGATATCTATTGCCTTATTTCCTCTATCCTCTTATTCATGTATTCTCTGATTTAGTTTATCTATTGCGTCCTAAATTCTTTGGTGCAATCCATCATTGTTATTCACAACTCCTTGAAAGAAAAGATCTACATGCTAAATCTTGATAATAAGTTTCACGATGACCACACCTTTTAGAATATTTCATCCCTTTGCGTAATGAGATCCCATATAATTCGTGAACTTAGACAATCCAGAAGATACCTCAAATAATGAGTGATGGTGAAATTTTTTGAGAGAGATAATCGAAGAGATTTTTTAGGGTCCAAGTTTGAGAGATATATCCCCACTCTTCCTTTTTTTCTTATTATTTGTTTATTATGGAGTATATGTACTAGCACAAGGGTCAAAAAAAAAAAAACATGATACTCGGTTATCAGTTGTATAATATAAAGCATGAGCAGACTTATTGGACAAGACTGCTTTGTGGATTGTCATATATTAATAAATGGTGATATGTATGCTGACTGACCAGAATTCTCTTCCTTCTA
Source organism: Papilionanthe hookeriana x Papilionanthe teres (assembly GCA_022702705.1). Lineage (NCBI taxonomy): Eukaryota > Viridiplantae > Streptophyta > Magnoliopsida > Asparagales > Orchidaceae > Papilionanthe > Papilionanthe hookeriana x Papilionanthe teres. The sequence continues at coordinate 37,583,041 of CM040424.1, read as the reverse complement.
CCTCGAAGAACTGTCTGTTGAGCTCAGTAGTGCAACTAGGTAGTTGTTGACGAGTTTGGTGGGAATGTGCAACCAACTCGTGCGAGTTTGGAATAAGAATTTGGGCAATGTGAGCGAGCTTGATTGAAACGTCCCTTTAAAGATTAAGGTTATATAAACTCATTCCGAGGAACTCACAGAAATGCTGACGTGCTTCATAGGTACTTGCAGGATCATTTTGGGGTGTAAGTTTCAATTTTAAAGGTATGGCTAATGAGTAAGATTGATCTGGCCAATGTCAGACAATTAAGTACGATCAGTGATCTTGATTCATTCAGCCCATTTATTACTCGGGCTTGTCTTTTGTTTAAAATTCATTTTTAGAGATACCAAAATAGAATAAATTTGAGTTGTAGGTATGTAAATCCAAAAAACCAAAAACTAAAAAAAAAAATAAAAAGCGTGATGTGGAAAGCCAAGATTTTCTTCTTTCCCTATATTACATGATCCTTATGTGGAAAGCCAAGATTTTCTTCTTTCCCTATATTACATGATCCTTAGCCATCTAAGCCGTCTCCGACGTCCTCCCCATGTCAGCCTCCGCATTCATCAATGCCTTATATCTTGCTCCCTCACCCGTCAAGCCCGCCATCTACCTAGTTTCTGCTGCCAACGCCCTTTCCTTTATTATCTTCTCTCTATTTTCTTCCTGCAACGAAAGAACCAATTATTAAAGTGAGAGAAAATTGATCGATTCATTCCAAATTTAACAGAAAAAACTAATGAACTCTAAGAGAACTTTAAAATTATAATCTACTTTTTCTTCCCAAAATACCCAAATCCATTATGAAAAGATACAAGGGTGTATTACTGCAAATAAAAAAATGAAAAAAAAAATTACGTCAAACATAATTAGGCCCCCCTATTGCAAATTGAAAAAAAAAATATGTACCATTTTCGAGTTTTAGGCTGGATAACTCAAACTCAACTGGACACCAACCCTAGCTAGTCTAGTTGAGAGAGAGAGAGAGAGAGAGAGAGAGAGAGAGAGAGAGAGAGAGAGAGAGAGAGAGACCTCAATTTAGCCTTTAGCCCCTCCAGCATAGTAGGCAATTCGGTCCTCTAGATGTCATTATTGTATACTGTCTTATTATTATTTTTTTATTTTTTACTTTTAACAAAGGATGGCTAAGTAGCTTAACAAATGTGTGTTGTTGATAAATATGGCTTCTCATAGGTCTTACGTGAGTGCTGCATGAGCAACATAATGCTCAAGTTTTTTTATGCTGAAATCTAGTAATAAAAATTTGTAGGCTTTTGAATGGAACTTGTCAGTTTTTTAATAAAACTTGAGAGCTTTTGTACAACTTTTGAGCACTAAAATTTTGAGTTATGAATATTCATTTGATTTTCTAAAAAGTGGTAATAACACGTACCGACAAGTTGTTGAACCAGCACAAAGTTGCCTCCTTGAGCATGTGGAATAAATGATAATTAAGGGGATCATATACTTGTCGCCGGTGGACTGGTGATTCGATAGAAGCTAAGTTCTTCCTTTGTAAGAGTCCATACAAGGGATTTGAACCTCATGGGGAGTCCTGTCTCTATGATTTCTCAGGAAAATGCTTTCTCTTGTAATCTTCTTCCTCTTCTTTGTCTTCCTCTTTCCTCATCTTCTAAAGATTCCGACGTCTCTTCTCAGGGAATAAGTGACACATCATCGCTATATTTCTTTTTCTTCTTGTAATGTCAAATCTAAGATTCTCCTCGCTCTGATTCAAGGTGCTTTTTCTCTAATTATATGGTCTTTTTTCTGTTCTTGCCTTTGTGCCATCGAAGTTCACAGTCCAGTATGACTTTTCAAATGATTTCTAGAATGATCTCTAGATGTATGCTGCCTTACTTCCTTTATCCTCTTATTCATTTATTCTAACTTTCATTTATCTGCTACGTCACAAATTCTCTAGTGCAATCCATCATTGTTCTTTATTTATCCTAAAAATAAATATATCAATGCTAGATTTTGTTAAAATGTTTCACAATGACTACACTTTTTAAGAGGATGTAAGATCCCATGTAAATCATAAACTTATACAAGGCGGAAGAGACCTTAAAAAAAGAGTGAGAAGAAGCTGAGGAATTTTTTGAGAAAGATAATCAATGAGTTTTTTTTGTTGTCCAATATTGAGAAAATTATTCTATCAGGACACTGTATGCAAATTTTGTGTTTGGATTGTAGTGGGAATTTGCCACGTGGCAAGTTGGCCCCATCCCTCTAAAAAGCATACCCAACCAGTGTATTTTGGTGGGGCCCACTTGCCACTTAGCAAGTTCTCACTGGACTCCGGACAATAATTTGTGACCGGTGTCCTGATGGAATAAGTGCTCCCAATATTGTGAGATATATCTCCTCTCTTCTCTTATTTTTATTATTTGTAAGTTATACCAATATAAGGGACTAATGAATAAAACATAATATTAGGTTATAGGTTGTATAATATAGAGCCTGAGCAAACATTTTTTAGATAAGACCGCTGGTGCGGATTTTCATATTTTTAATAAATGATGATATGTATGCTGATTGATCGGAGTTATCTTCCTTCTGCCTCGAAGAACTATATGTCGAGCTTGGTGGTATGGCTGACTAGTTGTCTACGAGTTTTTTGGGAAGGTCCAACTGGCTTGTGCGAGTTTGAAATAATAATTTGGGCAGTGTGCACAAGTTTGACTGGAAGAACTCCCTTAAAAATTATATCAGTTTTAACTAGTTCTAAGAAGTGGAAAAGAATGCCGACATGCTTAAAAGTACGTGCGAGATCCTTTTGGGCGGTGAGGAACATTGTAGTCTCATTTCTAAATGTGCGACTTATGAGTAGGATTGATCCGATCAGCACCTGACCATTAAATGCACAGCTGATGGGCTCAACTTGTGTTTTTCTTTTACTTAATATAACTCATTTTCGGATATGGAGATATGAAAGTTAAATAAAATGAGTGATACGTGTTTTAAGCCCCTCTGCCCCTTCCCCCAAAAATAAAAAGTCCGTGCTGACGAAAGCCAACACTTTCACCTTTCCCACTATTACATGTCCTTGGCCATTTAAGCCGTCTGCGGCGCCTTCTCCTTCATGGCCTCACCCATCAAGCCGCTTTCTACCTGGTTTCTGCTGCAAACCCACGTTTCTTCCCACAGCCAAATAATAAAGTGAGTGAAAATTGATGGATTCATTCCAAATTTAACGGAAAAAACTTACTGTAAAACAATATTAATATTATAACCATAATTTTCTTCCCAAATTTCTCAAATTTAACACAAATCTGTTATGAAAAGATACAAGAGTGTATTAATGTAAAAAAATGAAAAAAAATAAAAATTACATCATGATTCTATGATAAAAGTTGATGTCATTAAATTTATTTCAATTTATCACGCATCTTAAATAAATCTAATAATTTTTAAACTTAGAACAAAAATTTCATTATTCTGGGACAAGTTCTTAACAAGAGAATTGTTTTCGATTTATACGGGTGAAAAGATATAACTTTAAAGCTCCACGTATTGCAAATTGAAAAAAATATATCATTTTCGAGTTTTTGGTTGGATGACTTGAAGTCAGCTGGACGTCAACCCTAGCCAGACCAGTTTAGAGAGGGAGACCTCAATTCGGCCTCTGGTCTCACCGGCATAGTAGGCAGTTTGGTCCACATATGCGATTGTTTTCCTCTGTCTTCTTTATTTATTTATTTTAAGGAAGGACGGCTAAGCAGCTTAAATACCTTGTCGGGATGGGCGAATTATTCCATCCGGAGCACGTACGCAGCGTTGGGTGCGGATTTTATGGGTATTGGATGGGTATAGATGGGTATGGATGTGTATGAGTGTGTATTGGATGTGGGTATTGGCTATTAGGTGAGTATTGGTGGGTATTGGAGGTATTGGATGGGTATTAGGAGGAGATACGTGCGGATGCATGCGTTCTCCGTATGGAATAATGGCTCGTCGAGATGGTAGGGAAAGCTGGAAGCTGCTTATATTTATTTCTTAGGTACCGTTAGAGTGAATGGGATGGTAGACTTGAGCTTTAGAAGGTTTTAGGTGTTATATTTTAAAAGCTGAAATTTTATGTGTTAGATATGTAATTAAAACATTTTTAGTGGTATGAATGCAAATCCCCTATGCTTTTCTCTCGTGGGAATTCGTCAAAACCCTCATTTGCTCAATCCGAAACGGAACGTATCCTTTGGTAATCACTAACCGCTACTTCTTCATGCTTCCCTTTCTTCCTCATCTTCCATTCCACGAAATATTGAATGGCATCCTCTGCTTCGATTCCATCTAAACCAGTAGACGACGGTGAGAAGTTAAGCAGCAATTCCACTTTGTTTTCTCTGCGTTCCTGAGTTTACTAATCACTGCAATATTGCAATCTTATAGATTTGAAACTCGATGAATTGGTCTCTGAAATTCATGCCTTGAAGAAGCTATACGGCCTCCTGCAGAATAACAGTACCAGGCCCGTTGTGCCCGATCAACCCACTAATCACGTAAGTTTCCACAAAGTAGCCTCCTTTCATTAAATCTGCTAAGCTAGGATGTGTAAATCATTCCAGATATTGGATGAGAAATCAAGGCATCTCTTGAAGAAACTCCTTGATGGCGCTACTCAGCAAACTCTTCAGTCTCAAGCAAAGGTGCGTTCTTGGACGTCTTACATGCGTCTGTGGTGCGTTTTGATTAATGTGTGAGAAGCAATCTAATTTTTCATTTATCAGACAAGTATTTTTCCAACTTTATTATTATTTTTCTTCCTCTTTTTCTCTCTTTCCTGAATTTGCTTTCATTACTTGTACCGGTAGATAATTTCCTGCACTGCTGAAGCGCCAAAATCGCAGGCTGAGGATAACTCAAATCCTTCTATTAATGGCCTCCAAAATGGGGTTCGGGAGACCCAAAAAAACCAAGAATGCCAACCCACCATCCCAACTGTAAATTCGCCAGAAGCGAAGGAATCAATTCCGGCGGCCCGGCCGAATATAACTCAAATTATGTGCCCAACGCTCGACCCAAGACGCCACAAGGACGGGCGATCCAAAGACGCGACGTTTAACGGTTGTCGTGCCAACGATTCGACGGCTCCCAACCGTCCTTTATTGAGCCGTCCATCGGAATCAGAAAGCAGGAGGAGTTATTCATCTCAAAAGTCTAAAAACAATAGCCCCCGCCTACAGTCGATAAGAATTGGCGGCTCACAGCGTCAACCGAGTTCGGAGAAAGACGGCGATCTTCTCACTCTGGTTCCAGTCCAAAAGCGCGCGCGGGTCGAACCGGTGGATCTTCCAAGCCGAGTATCGAGCCGAACTAACAAACCGGATGGGGTTGACCGAGAGTTGACTCATCAGAAGAGAAACAGCAGAAAACAACCGGTGGCTGAGCCAAGCAGTATCAGATCTATGCAGCGTACGCATAGTTCAAAGCATCGAAGTTCAAGAAGTATTGTACTTGTTGGAGATCAAAAGGCTCAGATTGTTAAAAACAATAAGCAAATTAAGACGGCTCAGTTAAGCAGGTTGAAGGCCATGAAATCCACTTCATCATCCAAAGAGTCAACTCAATCCTTCTCTTCTGGATCCATCCCGTTGGCTCTGAGAAAGCAGAATAGAATGAAGTCAAAGAAGAAAATAAAATCACCGCCGCCCCCGTCGCATCTAGCGCCATCAAACCGAATAGCACAAAGATCGCGGGGCAATGATCAGTGCAAGGAGACCAAAAGCCGGGGCAGTAAGACTAGCAAACCTGCTCTGCCAAACAGTTCAAAGGCAGGGAGGTACTCCTCGTCCTCAACGGCTTCAACTCCCCGTTCAAAATCTGTCAGGAACTGGTCCGGCCGGCCACATATGCTGACTCCTAGAAAGCATTGCAGAGGCAATACAAGGGAAAGAAGAAGAGCCTCGCCACCAGCTTCTCCGAAGCTCCCAATTCCTCGTAATCTGGTGGTGGCTCGACGCAAGCCAGCACCCCATCGGCCGGCAAGAACCCATCATGAGCCAAAACCGGAGGCGGAGGAGCAGCAGGGGAGGTTTAAGAAGTTGTCAAATAAATTGGCCATCATCTTCCATCACCACCACCACCACCACCACCACCTCCACGCTGGAGAAGATGACAAAGGCAATGGCGGTGTCTGGAAAGATCATGAAAGGTCTCTATGGAAGTACTTGAAGGGGTTTCTTCATGCCAGGAGAGGAAGTGGTGAGGAACAGGGGAAGCTGCATAGGAATAACTTGCGTGTGATGATGGAGTGGCTTTTTCGTCATTTATGGTTGATGGGGCCGAGACGGAGGAAGAAGGTTGAGAGACGGAGGCCACCGAAGAAGGTGAGGTGGTGGGAGTGGTTTATGAGGAAGCGTGGCGTTGTGGTCTGTGGCCGGCGACGAGTCAGGTTGCGGCTGGGTTTTAATGGTTCTCACCGGCGAACTGCACGGGGGAAGGGTTCATAGGGTTTTTCACTACTCTAGACAATCTTCCAAATTAGAAACGGATAATAACTAAACAAGTTTGACAACATATTTGCTTACTTATGGTATATTTGTTCAAAAGTATGATTCGCAAGTCCGGAGGAAAATAATATCGCTTATTATAATCCTATGATTTAATTATTATTGAGAAAATCAATTTTCGTGCTATGTTTTGTAAAAAATTAAATTCTTGGATTTTTAATTTTATGGTTTAATAAATATTTTATTTAAAATTTTCTTTTATTAATGTATTTGTTCTAAAATTAAAAAATTTAGATAAAGTCAATAATTAAGTAAAACAATACTAATTATAGAGCCAAGGAAATAACGTTGGAAGCAAATAAAGATCCAAAATTAATTTCATTGCGCCCTAAACAACATAGATTTAGTTTATTATCAACTGTCAAATACTATCGGTAATAATGGATAAATTGTAGGTAATATATTTATAGACGGTTTAGCTACGATAAAGTTGACGTAGCAAAAAACACTTGTCGGTAATTAAATTACCGACAGATTTAACAACAGTTTTATACTAACCGATGGTTAATGAACCATAACTGTCGCTATAGATCCAAAAATATATCATATTTAACTGTAGCTTGACCATCAATTATATAACCAATGAAAACATCTGTATGAAAAGTCTTGTAGTTCCGTCAAAAAAGTGTCGCAGTTCTGTTGGTAAACTATTATCAAATTGTTGGTTAACCGTGGTAATTTACTAACAGTTCTGTCCGTAGCAAAAGTGCAGCACTTTGCTCAGATGTTGCTTGTTCAAAGACCGTTGGAAAACTATTACTTATTTGATAAATCGTCATAAAATGGTCAATAAGCACTCAAAAACCTGTACCATCAGAAAAAAAATATAAAACCCTCTTTCAACACTACAATACAAACACATGTAATCGTAACATATCAATCAATACACAACACAACACAGTAACAAGACTAATTAACACAAATCATATACAAAAATAAAAGAAAAATAATTGAATTAAAAAAATGAAATGTACAACTACACAATAAAACTAATGTTTGCTAACAATAAATTGTTCAATATACAACAAAACAAAAAGGTAATCTCATACTCATCCTCCGCATCATCTTGTGTTTTCTCCTCATCTTCATCATCCCCACCCTTACCCTACACTAGCTCCTTTCTATTTTGCTGCTTCAAACGCAGTACCGCTTCGATCTCTACCCTTATCTCCGATCTCAGGGCATATATCTGGGCAGCAACCTCAACAGCAAACAAGCGATGCATCTTCTCCTTCTGTGAAGTGGACGTGTAGATGTTCTAGAGGCCGTGCAAGCATCATAGGCCAACGCCCGAGACTACAACCTATAGACACAACTCTTTTTCTTCCCACCGAAAGCCTCCCTCCAGAGGTCATACTCAGAAGGATAGTGAGATGTGTCCGAACCACAGCCAACTGTAAGATCTGCTCTCCTTGAGCCTCAAATGGCCTCCTACAAAATAAATGATTAATAAAAGTGAAAGGCTAAATAAATTTTGATATAATTGTATACTTATTAATCTTGTGAATTACATGGGTCACATGCAATCTGCTGTCCACCTAAGACTAATTTGACTCTCGCTTGTGGCTTCGCTTGTGTAACTCTGCAGCAGTTGGCTCCCATCCTTTCTTCAGTATGTGTCAGTGTAAATGAATAGTTTGCATACATTTAATATAAAATAAGATTAAATGAAAAAAATAAAGTCTTACCAGCCTCCTTATGTACTCCGTATGTGATAGGGCTCCACCGGTCTGCTTTGAGGCCCCGTACCCCTGCAGTCAGAGATGTGATTCATCTTTACATGCCCCCTCTTCCTCTGATAGTCAGGAGAGTTCCAGCCCTGACCATTGCGGAAAACAAATCCTCTCCCAGACAAAAAAGGGCACTCACATGTCCGATTTATTTACCAAACTGGTCTCATAGACGATCACTCACCTTGTGCTCGAAGTTCTTGCGAATGTGTGCCTCCTTATCTAGAGGCAAGAACCATTGCTTCTGTAAATTGAATTAAAATTTGTTAGATTCATAAAAGTAAATACATAAATGTAATTACTGTGTTTAAGGTTTACCTTAAACTCACCAAATCACATATCCAGAACTGTGATCGAGATCTCCTTTCAGGATAAGTACGGGTGGTTGTACTTGCTCTGAGTTATATCTCTGATGGAATGGATGGCATGTGTAGGGGGGGGGGTAAATCTAAAAATAACATGTAATTAGTTCTCTAATAAATAAAAAAATACAAGGCGATTAAATTAAAAAATTACATATTCCCCACTATCTTAAACTGCTGACGACTGCTGACCCGCCTAAAAAATATATGTTTTTTGCTATATGATTTTATTTATTTTTGATGATATTGCACTTTAAAAGAAAGATATTTTGTATGTTTTTTGGTTTTAGGTATAAGAAATGACTTTTGGAGAAAAAAAAGTAAAAATGGTGCAATTGGAGCAAAAACGAGCAAGAAAGTAAATTTTGCCCTAACAACTTTCGATAAGTCTTTTGATGCTTAATCTATTTTACACTTCTTGCATATTTTTGAATGAGATTACACTTTAAAGAAATGTTGTTTTTATGCTTATTTTGTAGGGCTATCTGTTACGAATGCAACGCAACTAAAATAGGGTGAATCAAAGCTAAAATGGAGCCAAACAGAGCGAAATGGTGGAGCTTCGCAGCAGTCTGCCCGCCGACGGTGCCCTCGAGGCCGTCGACGGCGGGATTTTCTCGAGAAGGCCGAAATATGACCAAAAAGCTCACCAACAGCGGCCTCGAACCCGCCGACAGCGCCCCGGACTACTACGGACCAACGTTTGGCGGTTTTGGGCCAAAATTCAACGTATTTGGACGCTTTTTCAAAGAGATGCTTAAGGGAACTCTTAGAAATTAGTCCATACTCTTTAAAATGGCGAATTTAGGTTAGAAAAGTGTAGAGAAAAAGAAGAGAAACAAGAGAGAAATGTTAGGAAAATTTTGGAGAATGTTTAGGGTTCTTAGATTAAGAGTAGAAATGTAGATTTCTACCTTTTAAGAGAGATTGGAGAGGAGATTTTGAGAGAATTTGTAAGGAGATGTTCTAGCATTACATGGATCGACGGGAGACTTTATGGGAGAGATCTTCATCTTTCTTTCAAAGGGAAAAAGCTAAGTATTGTTCTTCATTATCATATGATTTTGTGAACACTTACCAAGTGGATTTGCTTTGGTTTAATGGAGTTTCCATTGTGTTTTCTTCGTGCTTTGTGATGTATCTTTCTTACTCTTTCTTCTTCTTTGAAAATAGTGGCATAAGAAAATTATGTCATTATTTTCATTCTACTTTTCTTTCGCAATGAGTAGGATTCATGATTAGGATATTTGGATGCTTGCTAAAAGATAGTTTAATTATAAATGTGATGGTTTTGACTTGCACTTCATTTACATTACAATAAGAGCCCGTTGTATTGTTAAAATTCGTTGTAATTGCATTGTCCCGAATGGGCGGTGTAATTCTCAACAAAGTGGAACTACATTCAATGTCCATGAATGAATTGCATAATTCATGGTGATTGAGTGCAAATAAATACGGAAATATAATTATCGGGCTTAGAATTGGAGATTTTAGAGTGATAGGCTAAAATCCTCAATTCGACCCTATTGTTTGAGTACTGAAGCAGAGATGTTAGCCCTCAGACGAGGGGAACGTGAGAGCTCTGAAGTGAGAGCCGGTATCCTCTCAGCCTAGCCACGGATTCAGTAAACAAGTATAAGATTAGTCAATTTTCTTTACGCCTGGGCCAAAGGGTAAAGAATAGGATTGCTCCTGTTTGACACATACAATATTTAATGCATCTCATTCCTATACATTATCCATTTCATTACATAAGAATAGTAGTTTTTAGTATCTCAAAATTCTCCAAACCAATTCATCTAAAAAGGGTTATCTTTAGAATTATTATTTGCATTTAGTTATAGTTACTATTACATTTAACACTTGCATTTAGGAGTAGTTGCAAGATAAAACACAATTTTAATTAACATTCCAAACTAAGGGCTATCAGTAGTAGACTAGAATTTGACTAAAGACCTCTTATTTCACTTCCTCATGAGATCGATACTGAGGTTTTTAAAAAAAATTCTATATTACTTGAAGCGATATGTATACTTGCGTAGTACCCATAGTGTGTAAAATATTTTCCAATCTTCATATCATTTAAGATTTTGCACACTAGCCGCTATTTATAAATCAGGTCAAGTTTTTGGCCATCTTTTGGAAGTTAATTTACTGCGTAATTGCGGGCCGGGTCAAGCTTTTGGCGTCGTTGCTAGGGAAGCTTCGGTAAGAACTTTAGGAGAATTTTAGTTGAAGTAATTAGGCTTAGAGTTGGAAAATTGTAGTGTCGTAAAAACTATTTTTGTGTGAAAAGTGTTTTTAAATGAAAAAATGTTGAGAAAAAAAATTTGTTTATATGAAAAATAAGGTGTTCGTGAAAATATTTTGTTGTGTTGAATATATTTCATCTATTATTTGTTTAATTGTTAATATATTGTTTGTTGTGTTGTGTATGCAAAACAAAGGATCTGCAGGACTTGTGCCTTATGATCCCGAGTTTGAAAAAAATAAAAAAATAAAAATACAGAAAGGACTCGAAAAACTAGAAATGGAAATGGAAAACTTTTAAGATAATAACTTGGAAAATCATCACACTTCATTGACGGATTATGTAAATCCTTCGATAGATGAAATACACTCAAGTATACAAAACCCTATCGTAGAAGCTGACTAGCTGACTCATTTGAAATAAATCTTGAGATCATCCAACAGGTGCAGAACAATCAGTTTGGGGGAACTCCTTCGGAGGATCCCTATTTACACTTATCAAATTTTCTAGAACTTTGTGCTACATTTCATTATAATGCTATGTCAGAGGATGTTGTTAGACTAAGGCTTTTTCCTTTCTCATTAAGGGATAAGGCTAAAATGTGGTTATACTCGTTAGCACCTGGCTCTATTAAAAATTGGGAGGAGTTAACTCAAAAATTCTTAGCTAGGTATTTTCCACCTTCAAGGACTACTAAACTTAGAAACGATATTATCTCATTTTGTCAGTATGAAGGGGAATCAATATACAAAGCCTGGGAAAGATTTAAGGAACTCCTAAGAAAGTGTCCGCACCATACTCTACCCGATTGGTTAATCATTCAAACTTTTTATAATGAGTTAGCAGAATCTCTTAGGTCTATAATTGATGCTACCGCTGGTAGATCATTAATGTCAAAACTATTTGATGAAACGTATGAGTTAATTGAAAAAATAGCTTTAAATGAATTTCAATGGCCATCTGCAATGGTAAATCATAAAAAACGTAGCTAGTGTTCATAGTACGGATGTGATTACAATTCTTGCATCTCAAGTTGTTGCAATATCAAGGAAGTTGGACCAATTTGGAATGAACCAGCCTCAATTTACTCCTGTAAGTGAGGAAAGTTCATTAGGGCATATAATTGATTCTAAGTTATCATATGAGACTTTAAATACCATAAACAACCTGTACTCTAACTTTTACAACCCAGTTTGGGAGAACCATCCTAAATTTAACTGGAGTCATACTATTGATGGTGGAAACCAAAAATGGGAAAATAGTTATGTAAATCCTAATGGAAGTTGAAATAATCATAGGAACACAAACTATAGACCTTCATATCCACCAGACTCTAACAATAATCAACAATTTGAAGATAAGAAAATGTCTATGGAAGAAGTGGTATTGCAAATGGGAAACCAGTTACAAACTCAAACTGCTGTGATTAAAAATATAGAGAATCAACTGGGACAAATTGCTAATTCACTTAGCAATAGACCCCAAGGAACTCTTCCTAAGCAACATTGAGATCAACCCACAAAGAGAACACTAATGAACAAGTAGAAGCCGTCCAATTAAAAAGTGGAAGAGAGATAGAGGATGTGGTTAGAAAAGAGAAAGATGTCGTGAGAGAAACAAAGGAAACTAAAAGACCTGAAGAACATGTTTCTAAGGATATGGAAAAATTAATATCTCCAACTAAAATCAGTTTAGAAAAACCACCACCTCCATTTCCTTAAAGACTTAGACAACATGAGTCAGATAAAAAATTTTCTAAGTTCATGAAAGTACTTAAGAAGTTAACCATAAATATTCCTTTCTCTGAAGCTTTGGAACAGATGCCAAGTTATGCAAAGTTTATAAAGGAGATATTAACCAAGAAAATGAAATTTGGGGATTACGAGACAGTTGCAATAAGTTAGGAGTGAGGCTTTATACTTCAGAAAAATTTTCCTCGGAAATTTAAAGATCCTTGTAGCTTTACAATTCCTTGTGCAATTGGAAAAAGATTATGTGAAAAGCTTTATGTGATTTAGGAGTGAGCATTAATGTGATGCCTCTATCTATATTTAGAAGGTTAGGTTTAGTCGATATTTCTCCCACTACCGTAACCCTTCGTTAGTCGGTCGATCTAGCATTTATCCAAAAGGAGTTATAGAAGACGTGCTTGTTAAAGTGGATAAATTTATCTTTCCTTTGGACTTTATTGTATTAGATATGGAGGAAGATAAAAAAATTCCAATTATTTTAGGGAGACCTTTCCTTATTACTGGACAAGCTATGATAGATGTGCAAAAAGGAAAGTTGACTATGAATATTAATGACCAGAAGTCACTTTTGATGTATTAAAGACTATGAAATATCCAGCTGAGAAAAAAGATGATGGTTGTTTTTGGATAGATGAAATTGATTATCTAAGTAAAGACCATTTCCAAGAAATTTTTGAGAGTAAGTTAATAGATGAGAATGAAATAGACTTTCATGATGATTCGAAAAGTTTATTTAAAGAAGACTGTATGTATGTTTAAGAGAGGTGTGAAATGATGGAAGCTGCCCAAAATAGTGAACTTTTAATTCCATCTGTTGAAAAATCTCATGAACTTAAGATGGATGTACCCCATACAATTTTAATGCCTACCTATTTAGGGAATTCATCTACACAACTAGTCTTTATATCTTTAGATGCGACTCAATCACAAGAAAAACCTGAATTAAATGATGAACAAGATAAAATTATTAAACTAGGACTTGGAAGAGAATTTGAGGATATATTTCAAAAGAACTTTGAGTTGAGAAAAGAGGATAAGGATATTGGAAGACCATTGGAAGAAATTCCTAAGGAATTAGAAAGACCTATTTCCTCAACTAAGATAGATCCTCCATCATTTAATAATTATAAAGGGGAAGAATTGGAAGATAATTCGAATCATAAGAGTAAGATAGAAGAATTTGATCCAGAATCTGAATTATCTAACGAGAATCTGATCCAAAATTTGAGAGATCTTGAATTATCTTATAGAGATCCATTTCTTATAAATTTCAAGGATGATATTAATATGCAATTTCAAAAAATCAATAGAAGAATAGTGGATCTAGAAAGAAGTATGAGGAACAATGATATAAATCCATATGAAAAGGAAGAGCTGAATGGAAAATTACAATTTGAGAATTTTGTAGGAATTCCTGGATCTGGAAATGACTGAGCGATTGATCAAGGATTACTTAATTGGAATTTTGATCCAGGCGGAATCATTTTTCAGGCTAACGATGTTAAACCAAGCGCTTTATGGGAGGCAACCCGTAGTTATCAGTGTGCTTTGATTTAGTGTGCTTGAGAGTCATGATTGTTAGTGATCTATTGTATTTGCTTTATAGTGGATTGATCAGTTTGATTGATGATTGGTAGATGTTTGGATTATTAGTAGTTTGATCTTTGTGTGTTATGAGGGAGGTGATTCCTAAACTTCGTATTATGGCTAGACTTGATCTCTTGTAGTAGCTGGAATAACGAGTCAACTATGACTTGAGTCTCACCCAGACTTGAATTTTACAAGAGAAATCATGAATTTCGAACATTGATAGTTCCATTTTAATTTGTTACTTCCTTTCTGCAACTTTATTTTCATTAGGTAGGAGTTGCGAACCTATTTGATGAATACCATGTGGATGATCTTACACTATCTTTATAACAGTTAAAGGTGCTTAGTTATAGGGATTAGATGATGCTTGAAATTGGTGTCCGGAAACCAATTTATCAGGGATAATCTTATCTTTGGGATTATAATCTATAAAATCATTTCAAAGTACCTAATTTATTAGTGTAGTGACTCCGTTAGAAATTGAAAGTAAATCAATGTGATGTGATGAGTTAATGGAAGAATTGACCTCATTTATCTTATGTGTGTTTATTTTTGTGTTAAAATTTTATATAACAATTGAAGAACAATTTTATATTCCCTTGCTGATACATGCTATGCTAGTTAAACTTTTATTTAGTGAATTTCATTCTGGCATGATTAGTTTAAATTTATTTTCTGCTGCATATTGTTCTGTCCTAATGAATACTTGCAAATGGATTTGATAGACATTTATGGTAGATAGAATTTCTAAACTGTTTTTCTTCCTGCTTATATTTTTTATACTGAATGCTATATATGTTAAAAATTAAGTTTGGGGGTTGGAAGAAAAATAAAATTTTAATGTGGAAATACTTCCTTTTAGCGTAAGATTTACTTTCTCCTACAGTCATTCTATCTTGATTATGCATGTATCTGAATTTGATGGGATGCTGCTGTAGTAAGTAGATTCAACCTTTATTTTTTCTTCCTGCAACATTTTTTGGAATTAATTGCAAAATATTTTAAATTTTAAGTTTGGGGGTGAAGAAAAAATTTTAAAATGTAACTTTATTTGTCCTCAATAGCCTATATTTAATTTGATATCACTTTTAAAATGACATGTGGTATGTGGTGTTACTTTTAGGTTACTATAATTTTGATTTTAGGAATGTTAGAAAAATAACTTAGTTGAAATCCTATGTGAAGAAACTGTTCTAGAGTTAAGATATTTTGTAGGAAACATTGGGAAAATGATTTTTCTATTTATGGTAGAAAGGAGTTGAATATTTGAAAAGCTAAAATTCTTAGATTTATACTTAATGAGAATTAAGCCTTTATTGAAAACCTTTTTCAAACTAATACTTACACTTATAAAAAGTAAGGGAAAGTTTTGAGTTTTGGATTTTAGAGAGAGGATAGCGAAAGTCAAAATTATTAAAAGCCTATCTAGATATAGTAATCCTCACATAAAAAAAAGAGATTAAAAATGATCCCGAAAGAAAAAAAAGTGAAAAAAGGGATTAAAAATGATCCCGATAGAAAAAAAAAGAAGAGAAAAGAAAATAAGTGAGGAGAAGCTTGAGGAGAATCCTAATAAAAAATTGGTTTCACTTGAATCTTTTTAAATGAAAAGACTTAAAAACAATCATAAGCTTATTCTTATTTCAAAAGGTATTGGTTAAATTGGTATAGATAAGTTGCTTAAATTCCATTTTTATATTTTCTTTGAATCTTTAGTTTGACAAGTTTCAATAAATTTTGAAGTAAATAGAAAATTAGGATTCCTAAGTTGAATATGAGATATTCTTACACTCTAGTACTAAGTTGATTTGCTATAATTTCTCCTATGTTATATTATAATATTTCTGAGATGAAATTATAGGAAACTCTATTGAAACTCATAACCACAAGTCAACATATTTTTTTTTAAAGTTATAGTGTTACTTGAGGACAAGTAACAGTTAAGTTTGGGGGATTTTGACCCGCCTAAAAAATATATACTTTTTGCTATATGATTTTATTTCATTTTGATGATATTGCACTTTAAAAGGAATGTAATTTGTTTGTTTTTTGGTTTTAGGTATAAGAAATGACATTTGGAGAAAAAGAAGCAAAAATGGTGCAATTTGGAGCAAAAACGAGCAAGAAAGTAAATTTTGCCCTGACAACTTTCGATAAGTTTTTGGATGCTCAGTCTCTTTTACGCTTCTTGAATATTTTTGAATAATATTACACTTTAAAGAAATGTTGTTTTTATGCTTATTTTGTAGGGCTATCTGTTACGAACGCAACGCAACTGAAATGGGGCGAATCAGAGCTAAAACGGAGCCAAACGGTGGAGCTGCGCAGCAGTCTGCCCGCCGACAGCGCCCTCGAGGCCGCCAACGGCGAGATTTTCCCGAGAAGGCTGAAATATGACCGAAAAGCTCGCCGAAAGCGTTCTCGAACCCGTCGACAGCGTCTCGAACCCGCCGACAGTACCCTGGACGACTATGGACCGACTTTTGGCGGTTTTGGGCCAAAATTCAACGTATTTGAACGCTTTTTCGAATGGATGCTTAAGGGAACTCTTAGAAATTCTTCCATACTCTTTAAAATGGCGAATTTAGGTTAGAAAAGTGTAAAGAAAAAGAAGAGAAACAAGAGAGGAATGTTAGGAAAATCTTGGAGAATGTTTAGGGTTCTTAGATTAAGAGTAGAAATGTAGATTTCTACCCTTTTGGAGAGATTTGAGATGAGATTTTGAGAGAATTTGTAAAGAGATGTTCTAGCATTGTATGGATCGACGGGAGACTTTATGGGAGAGATCTTCATCTTTCTTTCAAAGGAAAAAAGTTAAGTATTGTTCGTCATTATCTTATGATTTTTTAAACACTTACCTAGTGGATTTGCTTTTGTTTAATGAAGTTTCCATTGTGTTTTCTTTGTGCTTTGTGATGTATCTTTCTTACTGTTTCTTCTTCTTTGGAAATAGTGGCATAAGAAAATTATGTCATTGTTTCCATTCTACTTTTCTTTTGTAATGAGTAGGATTCATGATTAGGATATTGGGATGCTTGCTAAAAGATATTTTAATTTTAAATGTGATGATTTTTACTTGCACTTCATTTACATTACAATAATGGCCCGTTGAATAGTTAAAATTCGTTGTAATTGCATTGTCCCGAATGGGCGGTGTAATTCTCAACAAAGTGGAACTACATTCACTGTTCGTAAATGAATTGCGTAATTCATGGGGATTGAGTGCAAATAAATAGGGAAATATAATTATCGGGCGTAGAATTGGAGATTTTAGAGTGACAGGCTAAAATCCTCAATTTGGTCCTATTGTTTGAGTACTGAAGTGGAGATGTTAGCCCTCAGGCGAGGGGAACGTGGGAGCTCCGAAATGAGAGCCGGTATCCTCCCAGCCTAGCCACGGATTCAGTAAACAAGCATAGGATTAGTCAATGTTCTTTATGCCAGGACCAAAGGGTAAAGAATATGATTGCTCCTATTTGGCATATACAATATTTAATGCATCTCATTTCTATACATTATCCATTTCATTAAATAAGAATAGTAGTTTTTAGTATCTCAAAATTCTCCAAACCAATTCATCCAAAAAGGGTTATCTTTATAATTATTATTTGCATTTCGTTATAGTTACTATTACATTTAACACTTACATTTAGGAGTAGTTGCTAGATAAAACACAATTTTAATCGACATCCCAAACTAAGGACTAATTGTAGTAGACTAGAATTTGTCTAAAGACCTCTTACTTCACTTCCTCGTGGGATTGATACTGGGGTTTTTAAAGAAAACTCTATATTACTTGAAGTGATACGTATACTTGCGTAGTACCCCTAGTGTGTAAAATATTTTCCAATTTTTATATCATTTAGGATTTTGCACACTAGCCGCTATTTATAAATCGGGTCAAGTTTTTGGCCATCTTTTGGAAGTTAATTTACTGCGTAATTGCGGGTCGGGTCAATTGCTTGTGTTGCTCGAACTCGATGGTGCATCAATAGCAACCGATGCTGATGGTGCTTGTGGGGTGTCTTTGTCATGGCTAATGGCTATGGTGGTATCGTTTCCGCCAGTGGGGCGGTAGTGGTGTCGGGGCTGGTGATAGTGGTGGTATCGTGGCAAGTGGTGGTAATGGTGTCGGGGTTGACTGGTGGAGGAATGGATGTGTTAGCAGGGATTGGAGGCGGTGCCCTCTGTACCATGATTTTGATGGTTGCAAATACGAAGTAATAATTTTTTGTAATTAGTTTTAAGTTAGTCAGAAAATATAATCAGTTTAATAAGATAGCAGCCGATCTATACACAAGTATACATATCGTTCAGGTAATACAGGGCTCTAGCAGAGTCCTGGTTGTCGATCCCACAGGGAGGAAACAAACCTTAAAGCATAGCACAGAAATCCAATATTCAATTTGCAAAGCACTTAATGTATTACCAAAAATGTTATAGTTTAACAATGCTAGAAATTTTAAAATCACTAATTTGCTTTCTAAGCTTCAAAGTAAAGTAACTACTACTATAATAAGTTTTTGTAATACAAGGTTCAAATCTAGAGAAAATGTCATCTCCCTTACAATGATATTATGGTAAGTGAATGATAAAGATTAGTAAGATACTTGTATTGTGCCAAATAGAGGCATACCTATTCTTTACCCTCTTCTGATTGCTATAAAAAACATTTGCTAATCCTGCATTTGGTTCTTAAATCCATGGTTAAGCTGGGAGGATACTGACTCTCACTCCAGAGCTTCCACTTCCTTTCGCTTGAAGGCTAACTCTCGCTTTAGTTTCCAAACACTAGGACCAAATTGGGGATTTTAGTCTGTCACCATAAATTCTCCAATTCTACGCCCAATAAACATATTTCCTTATTTATTTGCACCCAACCCCCATGAACTTCACCATCTATGGAGATTGAATGTAATCTTCACTTTTATTGTAGAAAGCATAGCCCTTTTGGATCATATGTTTCACAACATATTTTACCAAATCAATTGGCCAGATCGAAAAGTAAATTAAGAATGAAGTGAAAAATCATCACAATTTCTATTCTTTCTTATGACACATCCAATCTAAACTATCACATCACCATGTATCATCGCATGGAGAAAGACAAAGAAATTTACTCAGAATTCATGGGGAAGATATGACAAAACAAAGATTATATATATAAAAGAAATGTCATACAAACAAATAGAAGCAAATACAACTTATCTGAATTTCTTCCCAAGAAAATCACAACACACTTAATTCTCTCTTGGAATAGTAGGGAAGAAGCAATCTATCACTTTCCCTCTCCTCCTACAACTCTTTTAAGAAGAATCACTCATAAGACAACACTAAACACCAAACCCTAGACTCTAAAATCTCTCTAAACACTCCCTCTTCACTTACATAAACACACACACTTAAGCACACACACCACACACACTACTCACACTGATTCCTACAGCCCAAAATAAGTTAAATTCATATAGGAACAAATTTCCCAAGAGTTGCCTCTAGAATCCCTCCATAAAGCGTCCAAATACATTAAATCAGGCTTGAACCGACATTGGGCGCCGTCGGCAGCCTATCCCGACTTTTATTTTTGAAATCTCTGGAAAAACGTGTTGTCAGCGCCGGTTTGGGCACCTTTGGCGCAAGAACTTCAAAATCTGGTTTTTGCCTTTTTCTTGCTCCAAATTCGTTCATTTTTGCTTCTTTTTGCTCCATTCACCTAAATTATCATACCTGTAGCAAAGCATGAAAAATATCTTCCATTAAAGTGCAATATCACAAAAAATGACTACAAAATATATATGAAAAATCAAACATATTTTTTGGTGCATCAAAATCTCCCAAACTTAACTATTACTTGTCCTCAAGTAATCTTTTTACTACATAAAAATATGGCTCTTAGTTTTGAACTTTGCTTAATTATTACTATGATTTTTGATTTAAATGAATATAAATAGCAAAATTTTCAGAAAGATTTTAAATAACTTAGGTCAAATCTATAGGTATAAGAACATTTAGTAATCAAGTCTAAGAGTTATAGTCTCATATTTATTTCAAAAATAATCATAATTTGTCACATTAAGGGTGCTTTGAAGTATCATATGAAAAAGAAGTTCATAAAAATTCTATTAATAAGGATACTAATACTTTACTATAAATTCAGAAATAGAATCAAGCTCTTTTTTTAAGTTGATTCAAGTGAAGCCAATTTTTTATTATGCATCTTCTCAAGCTTCTCCTCACAAATATTTTTCTTTTTTGTTTCCTTTTCTTTTTGGGATTGCTTTTCAATCTTCTCCCTTTTTTTTTACTTTTTTCTCTTTGCATGTGAGGATTACTGTATCTGGATAGCCTTTAATAATTTTGAACTTCACTCTCCTCTTCTTCAAGTTGGAACTTGAAACATTTCCTTACTTTATAGATATATTAGCTTTTTAATGATTCATCTTATAGTCACAATCCTTTCTCCTCACATAAATCTTTAAGACTCTTAACATTTCAAAAATACAATTTTCTTTACTTTAAATAGTTAACTATAATCTAATCCTCTTATACTAAATATCTTAACCCATAAAGTTAACCTTCATTACTAAAACATTTCATTCAAATGTACTATAATATTTAAATAAAATAAAAAAATTAGTGATCTAAAGTTAAGCTCAACTACTTTAAGTCATGTTAAGATAATTTTGAAAATATATTTTTGTTTTAAAAAAATAAAAGTTAAATTTGTTTCCTCTCCCAAACTTAAATTTTTCAGTGTATGACAAATTACCAAATGAGAGAGAAAAATAAAAATTAAACTAACCTTTTTATGTCAGACTTTTGATTCTTCTGAAGCATGCAAGTATTAAATAAAAATTTAACTACATGCATCAAATGGTTAAAAGCATTGTTCACACACACACACACACACACAACACACACACACACACACACACACATATTAGAGATTTGCAGGGTAAAGTAAAGTTAAAATACTACATAAAATAATTTAAACAACATCCATTACATTTTCACTACAATATGACAAACTAGAGAAGCTTTTAATACAATTTAACTAAATTAAAAGTACCATCACTACACATAACTGCTACATTAAAGCAAATAACAAACACAAAAATCACATAACAATAACAAACTAAAGAATACTAAACTATCAATCATCATCACTTCTTTCTTCTGCTCCTTTTTTCTCAGGATGGTATAGATAGTAGCCGGGGCAAGTAGGAAATATTACACATGTTTCTCCCCTCATAAATCTCATCTGAGCATCATGATAAGTGACCCACTGAAAATATGTTAAGATTTTCATGCCTATTTTATATTGATTTTGATGATATTGCACTTTAAAGAAGTGTATTTTTGATGATTTGTTGCAGGTGTGTTGATTTATGGACAATGAAGCAAAAATGTAAAAAAGAGTGAATTTGGAGCAAAAAGGACCAGAAACATGAAAATTTAATCTAGGGCGCCGACGGCTGATTTTTCCTGAGAGTTCAAAAAATATATTACAAGGAAGCCTGCCGACGGAGAGATCGGCCCACTGACGAAGAGATCGAGGTCGTCGACAGCGGACCTTATGAAAAAGAGTCTAAGGCTAAGTATTCTAGAAGGCCGCCGAAGGCGAGCTCGAGGCCGCCGACTGCGGGAAAGCCAGTTCTCTCACAAGATGCATCGAATGTGGACGACTTTTGAAGGGATGCTTGAGAAACTCTTGGAAACTCTTCAACTACTTTAAAAAGAAACAATTTGGGGTTGAAAAGGTTGTTGTCCAGGAGTCCACCGAGTCCATAGTGTGTCCACCAGAGTGTCAAGAGTGTGTGTGTCTAGTGAGTCCAAAGGGTTTCTAGAGCGTTAGTTAGTGTCTTATTTTCCTTATAGTTTTAGATAGTGAGTTCAATTAGTGATATTTGTGAGAGATTCTTTAAGAGATTGTAAGAGTGGAAGGGAAGTGAGAGATTTCTTCCTCCTTGCCGTTTTGAGGGAGAATTCTGCGTATTGTAAAGGAAGGAAGAGATTCAGAGGAACTTCAAGGAGTTTGCTTGGGGAGGAATTCGAGATAAGTTGTATTTACTTATTTTAGTTTGTAAAACTTTGCTTTTATAAATGAAATCCAAGTTTTGTCGTATCTTCTCAATGAAATTTGAGTAGTTTTTCTATCTTTCTCCTTGTTTCGATATTTTAGTGAAATGGCAATTTAAATTAGTGTGCCAAGAGAATTTTAAAGAAGTTGTGATAATCTTTTCACTTAAATCTTAATTTACTTTCAATCTAGTCAATTAATTAGTTAAAATATGTTGAGTTTAACAACTAAAGTGAAGATTACATCCGAGATTCAGGGAGGTCAAAGTTCTTGAAAGTAGGGTGCAAATAAATAGGGAAATAATATTTATCGGGCGTAGAATTGGAGATTTTAGAGTGACAGACTAAAATCCTTAATTCGGTCCTCTCGTTTGGGTGCTGAAGTGTAGATGTTAGCCCTCAGGCGAGGGGAACATGGGAGCTCCGAAGTGAGAGTCAGCATCCTTCCAGTCTAGCCGCAGATTCAGTAACCAAGCATAGGATTAGTCAATGTTCTTTATGCCTGGACAAAAGGGTAAATAATAAGTATGCTCCTATTTGGCACAACACAGTTTTAAACTAAGTTCAATTATACATTCACTTAAATTTCTTAACAAGGAGAAGGATTCTTGCTTATATATTTGAACTTCACTTTATTAGTAGAATTAGTTAACTGTTAGTAGAATTAGTTTATTTAAAACTTCATCTTATTTACGATTGCATATTACTGACAGATAGACAATTCAATTTACAAAGTTGTGATTCTAAATTAGTTTCTATAATCCTAGTCCGTAGCCTCTGAACTATCCCTGTTGGATCGATATTC
Organism: Papilionanthe hookeriana x Papilionanthe teres; assembly: GCA_022702705.1. Classification (NCBI taxonomy): domain Eukaryota; kingdom Viridiplantae; phylum Streptophyta; class Magnoliopsida; order Asparagales; family Orchidaceae; genus Papilionanthe; species Papilionanthe hookeriana x Papilionanthe teres. Next base: position 37,559,939 of record CM040424.1, on the reverse strand, counting down.
AGGACTCCATTAGAGCCCTATATTACTTGAGCGATACGTATACTTGCATTGAAAGATAACTCTGCGATTATTGAATATCTTTATACACATATATATCAAATACTAGCAATATTTAATTTACGTAAAGTGCGCGGAGTGGTTTAAGTTTTTGGCACCGTTGACGGGGATAGTCAGAGCATTGGAAAGCTAGATAAGATAGAATAGATAAATAGTTATATAACATAACTAGAGTAATAAACGATTTAGGACAATTAGAAAACTTTTTAAAAGAATTTGCAACTTATTATTATATTTAGTCAAGTGTTTTTTTTTGTGTACTGATTTCGATTGTATGCGTAAATTTGGATCTGAAAATCTTATACCCTACGATTCGGAATTAGAACGCACTGTTAGAAGAATTAGAAAACTGAGAGAAGAACCTGTAAATCCTGATAATCTTAACACAATGGAAATCAACGTAAACAACCAAAGAATAGAAAATGAACATCAATTCAGACCACAAAGAGATTACGCTAACCCTACATTTGATGGAATTCACTTAACCATCCAAAATCCAGATGTAGTTGCTAATTCATTTGAGCTTAAACCTGTAATTATCCAAATGGTACAAAACAATTAATTTGGCGGAACTCCTAACGAATATCCTAATTTACATCTTGCAAGTTTTTTAGAAATTTGTGCTACTTTTAAATATGACAGAGTGTCTGAAGATGCTGTCAGACTTTGACTTATTCCTCTTTTACTAAGGGATAAGGCTAAGGCTTGGTTAAATTCGTTAGCACCTGGATCTATTAGAACTTTGGGGGAACTTTCACAAAAATTCTTATCGAAATATTTTCCACCATCTAAGACTGCTAAGCTTAGAAACGATATCACATCTTTCAGTCGATATGAGGGAGAATCGATATATGAATCTTGGGAAAGATTTAAAGAACTTCTTAGAAAATGTCCACATCATGCTTTACTAGATTGGTTAATTATTTAAACTTTTTATAATGGATTAGTAGGATCTCTTAGATCCATTATTGACGCTACTGCTGGTGGATCACTAATGGCTAAAACTTTTGAAGAAGCTTATGCTTTAATCGATGAAATGACTAACAATAATTTTCAATGGCCCGCTGAAAGGGTAAATCATAAGAGAGTAGCCAGTATTTATGATTCAGATGCTTTAACTATGATAGTTTCTTAAATTGCTGCTCTTTCAAAGAAAATAGATCAATACGGAATGAATCGTTCTCAAACACCTCCACTGTTAGAAGAAAATTCATTAGGACAAATTGTAGATGTTCAATCTTCATATTTGCTTATTTTTGGTATATCTGGTCAAATGTATGAGTGGCTAATCAGAAAGGAAATAATATCGATCATTATAATTCTATGATTTAATGATTATTGAGAAAATCAATTTTCGTGCTATGTTTTGTAAAAAATTAAATCTTAGATTTTTAGTTTTATGGTTTAATAAATATTTTATTTAAAATTTTCTTTTATTAATGTATTTGTTCTAAAATTAAAAAATTTAGATAAAGTCAATAATTAAGTAAGACAATATTATTTATAGAGCCAAGGAAATAACATTGGAAGCAAATAAAGATCTAAAATTAATTTCATTGCGCCCCTACACAACATAGATTTAGTTTATTATCAATTGTCAAATACTATCGGTAATAATGGATAAATTGTAGGTAATATATTTATAGACGTTTTAGCTACGATAAAGTTAACGTAGCAAAAATGCTTGTCGGTAATTAAATTACTGACATATTTAACAACAATTTTATACTAACCGATGGTTAACGAACGCACCATAACTTTCAATATAGATCCAAAAATATATCATGTTTAACTGTAGCTTGAGCATCAATTATATAGCTGATGAAAACATCTGTAGAAAAAGTCTTGCAGTTTCGTCAAAAAAGTGTCGCAGTTCTGTTGGTAAACTGTTGTCAAACTGTTGGTTAACCGTGAGAATTTATTGACAGTTATGTCCGTAGCAATAGTGAAGCACTTTGCTCAGGCGTCACTTGTTCAATAGACCGTTGGAAAACTATTGCTTATTTGATAAATCGTCATAAAACGGTCAATAAGCAGTCGAAAACCTGTACCATCATAAAAGATTATAAAACCCTCTTTCAACACTACAATACAGACACATGTAATCGTAACATATCAATCAATACACAGCACAACACAGTAACAAGACTAATTAACACAAATCATATACAAAAATAAAAGAAAAATAATTGAATTAAAAAAATGAAATGTACAACTTCACAATAAAAGTAATATTTGCTAACAATAAATTGTTCAATATACAACAAAACAAAAAAGTAATCTTAGACTCATCGTCCTCATCATCTTGTGTTTTTTCCTCGTCTTCATCATCCCCACCCTTACCCTACACTAGCTCCTTCCTATTTTTCTGCTTCAAACGCAGTACCACTTCAATCTCTATCCTCATCTCCGTTCTCAGGCCATCTATCTGGGCAGCAACCTCAACAACAACCAAGCGATGCATCTTCTCCTTCTGTGAAGTGGACGTGTAGATGTTCTAGAGGCCGTTCAAGCATCATAGGCCAACGCCCGAGACTACAATCTATAGACACAACCCTTTTTCTTCCCACCGACTGCCTCCCTCCAGAGGTCATACTCAAAAGGATCGTGAGATGTGTCCGAACCACAATCCAATTGCTAAAATCTGCTCTCCTTGAGCCTCAAATGGCCTCCTACAAAAAAAATGATTAATAAAAGTGAAAGCCTAAATAAATTTTGATATAATTGTATACTTATTAATCTTGTGAATTACATGGGTCACATGCAATCTTCTGTCCACTCAAGACTGATTTGACTCTCGCTTGTGGGTTCGCTTGTGTAACTCTGCAGCAGTTGGCTCCCATCCTTTCTCCAGTATGTGTCAGTGTAAAGGAATATTTTGCATACATTTAATATAAAATAAGATTAAATGAAGAAATAAAGTCTTACCAGCCTCCTTATGTACTCCGTATGTGAGAGGGCTCCACCGGTCTGCTTTGAGGCCCCATACCCCCGCAGTTAGAGTTGTGATTCAGCTTTACATGCCCCCTCTTCCTCTGATACTTGGGAGAGTTCCAGGCCCTGACCATTGCGAAAAACAAATCCTCTCCCAGAAAAAAAGGGCACTCACATGTCTGACTTATATACCAAACTGGTCTCATAGACGATCACTCACCTTGTGCTCGAAGTTCTTGCGAATGTGCCTCCTTCTCTGGAGGCCAGGACCATTGCTTCTGTAAATTGAATTAAAAATTGTTAGATTCATAAAAGTAAATACATAAATGTAATTACTGTTTTTGAGGTTTACCTTAAACTCACCAAATCACATATCCTAAACTGTGATAGAGATCTTCTTTCAGGATAAGTACGGGTGGTTGAACTTGATCTGAGTTATATCTCTGATGGAATGGATGGCATGCGTGGGGGGGGGGGTAAATCTAAAAATAACATGTAATCAATTCTCTAATGAATAAAAAAAATACTAGGCGGTAATGTGGACGTTAAATTAAAAAATTACATGTTCCCCACTATGTTAAACTGCGGACGGCTACTCGTGCTGCTAGAACTCGATGGTGCATCAATAGCAACCGATGCTGATGGTGTTTGTGGTGTCTTTGTCATGGCTGGTGTCTATGGTGGTATCGTTGCCGCTAGTGGGGTGGTAGTGGAGTCGTGGCTGGTGATAGTGGTGGTATTGTGGCAAGTGGTGGTAATGGTGTTAGGGTTGACTGGTGGAGGAACTAATGTGTTAGCTGGGACTGGAGGCGGTGCCAGTGCGGTGCCTTCTGTACCATTACTGTGACAACTGCAAATACAAAGTAATAATTTTTTGTAATTAGTTTTAAGTCAGTCAGAAAATATAATCAGTTTAATAAAATAGCAGTCAATCTATACGCAAGTATACATATCGTTCAGGTAATACAAAACTCTAGCGGAGTCCTGGTTATCGATCCTATAGGGAGGAAACAAACCTTAAAGCGTAGCACAAAATTCCAATATCCAATTTGCAAAACACTTAATGTATTACCAAAAATGCTATAGTTTAACAATGCTAGAAAGTTTAAAATTACTAATTTGCTTTCTAAACTTCAAAGTAAAGTAACTACTACTATAATAAGTTTTTGTAATACAAGGTTCAAATCTAGAGAAAGTGTCCTCTCCCTTACAATGATATTATGGTAAGTGAATGATAAAGATTAGTAAGATTCTTGTATTGTTCCAAATAAAAGCATACCTATTCTTTACCCTCTTTTGAGTGCTATAAAAACATCGGCTAATCCTAGGTTTAGGCCTTAAATTTGTGGTTAAGCTGGGAGGATACAGGCACTCACTCCAGAGCTTCCACTTTCTTTCGCCTGAAGGCTAACTCTCGCTTTAGTTTCCAAACACTAGGACCAAATTGGGGATTCTAGTCTATCACCATAAATTCTCCAATTCTATGCCCAATAAACATATTTCCCTATTTATTTGCACCTAACCCCCATGAACTTCACCATCCATGGAGATTGAATGTAATCTCCACTTTTATTGTAGAAAGTATAACCCTTTCTGATCATATGTTTCACAACAAATTTTATCAAATCAATTGGCCAGATCGAAAAGTAAATTAAAAATGAAGTGGAAAATCATCACGATTTCTATTATTTCTTATGACACATCTAATCTAAACTATCACATCACCATTTATCATCGCAAGGAGAAAGACAAAGAAATCTACTTAGAATTCATTGGGAAGAAATGACAAAACAAAGATTATATTTATAAAAGCAACGTCATAGAAACAAATAGAAGTAAATACAACTTATCAGAATTTCTTCCCCAAGGAAATCCCTTGAAGTTCCCATGTATCTCCTTCTCTTTTCACAACACACTCAATTCTCTCTTGGAATAGTAGGGAAGAACTAATCTCTCACTTTCCCTCTCCTCCTACAACTCTTTTAAGAAGAATCACTCATAAGACAACACTAAACAGCAAACCCTAGACTCTAAACTCTCTCTAAACACTCCCTCTTGACTTACATAAACACACACACTTAAGCACACACACCACACACACTACTCACACTGATTTCTACTGCCCAAAACTAGTTAAATTCATGTAGGAACAAATTTCCCAATAGTTGCCTCAAGTCCCTCCAAAAAGCGTCCAAATACATTAAATCTGGCTTGAACAGACATTGGGCGCCGTCGGCAGCCTATCCCGACTTTTATTTCTAAACTCTCTAGAAAAACGTACCGTCAGCGCCAGTTTGGGCACCGTCGGTGCTAGAACTTCAAAATCTGGTTCTTGCCTTTTTTTTACTCCAAATTCATTCATTTTTGCTTCGTCTTTCTCCATTCGTGTAAATCATCATACCTGTAGTAAAACATGAAAAATATCTTCCATTAAAGTGTAATATCACCAAAAATGACTATGAAATATATATAAAAAAAACATATTTTTTGATGCATCAAAATCTCCCAAACTTAACTATTACTTGTCCTCAAGTAATCCTTTTACTACATAAAAATATGGCTATTTGTTTTGAACTTTACTTAATGATTACTATGATTTTTAATTTAAATGAATATAAATAGCAAAATTTTCAGAAAGATTTTAAATAACTTAGGTCAAATCTATAGGTATAAGAACATTTAGTAATCAAGTCTAAGAGTTAAGATCTTAATTTGTCACATTCAGAATGCTTTGAAGTATCATATGAAAAAGAAGTTCATGAAAACTCCATTACTAAGGATGCTAATACTTTACTATAAATTCAGAAATAGAATTAAGATCTTCTTTTAAGTTGATTCAAGTGAAGCTAATTTTTTATTATACATCTTCTCAAGCTTCTCCTCACAAATATTTTTCTTTTTCTTTTTCTTTTCTTTTTGGGATTGCTTTTCAATCCTCCCCTTTTTTTTTACTTTTTTCTCTTTGCATGTGAGGATTACTATATCTGGATAGCCTTTAATAATTTTGAACTTCACTCTTCTCTTCTTAAAGTTGGAACTTGAAACATTTCTTTACTTTATGGATATATTAGCTTTTTAATGATTCATCATAGAGTCACAATCATTTCTTCTCACATAAATCTCTAAGACTCTTAACATTTCAAAAATACAATTTTTCTTTACTTTAAATAGTTAACTATAATCTAATCCTTTTATACTAAATATCTTAACCCATAAAGTTAACCTTCATTACTAAAACGTTTCATTCAAATCTAATATAATATTTAAATAAAATAAAAAATTTAGTGATCTAAAGTTAAGCTCAACTACTTTAATTCATGTTAAGATAATTTTGAAAATATATTTTTGATTGAAAACAAATAAAAGTTAAATTTGTTTCCTCCCATAAACTTAAATTTTTTAGTGTATAATAAATTACCAAATGAGAGAGAAAAATAAAAATTAAACTAACTTGTTTATGTCGGACTTTCGATTCTTCTGAAGCATGCAGGTATTAAATAAAAAGTTAACTACATGCATCAAATGGTTAGAAACATTGTTCACACACACACACACACACACACACACAGATATATATATATATATATATATATATATATATATATATATATATATATATATATATATATATATAAAATAAAGATTTGTAGGGTAAAGAAAATTTAAAACACTACATAAAATACTTTAAACAACATGCATAACATCTTCACTACAATATGACAAACTACAAAAGCTTTAATACAATTTAACCAAATTAAAAGTACAATCACTACACATAATTTCTACATTAAAGCAAATAACAAACACAAAAATCACATAACAATAACAAAATAAAGAATACTAAGCTACCAATCATTATCTCTTCTTTCTTCTGCTCCTTCTTTCTCAGGCTGGTATGGATAGTAGCGGGGGCAAGTAAGAAATATCACACATGTTTCTCCCCTCATAAAGCTCATCTGAGCATCATGATAAGCAATATCATTTTCCACTCTTCTCCTCTCATAATCATCATTGATGCTATTTCTTGCTTCTAAAACATCAGTCCTGCTATGAGGCCTCGTAATATCATCTTGCTGAATCATCAGCCGCTTCATAGTATTAAAAATAGTAGGAGTCTCTGAGGTAGAAGGTATGCCAAGATTAGCAAAGGGAATCTCACTACTTATACCTCCAGATCTCCATCCTACATAAGACTCATAAGTGTGAATGTTGGCCTTACTAATAAGCTTTAAAGGATGGACCAACTATTTGCTACTATCAACCTCAACTCCTGATTGTTTACATAATGTATAGATCAGGGCAGGATGCCCCAATCCTCCAGTAGTTTCTCCCTTAGCTATACTTAGAATGTTATTATAAATAAATCTTCCAATATCAATTACTATCATATTTTGAATACAAAAATTCAAAATTGCTCTATCCCTTGAAACTTTAATATGATGATAGGTAGGTAGTAGTCTTACAGAAATAAAGTAATGTCAGGATTTAGATGCAACATTAAGAGTGGAACCAGGAAAATATATCTTTTGTCTTTGCTTAGTTTTCCACTCCCCTTTTCCATTAGTAAGAAAAGTAATTACCTCTTCTAAGTCAGCATCCATAGTACCAAATGATTTGTACTCATAGAACATATTATTTTGTAACTGGTTGAAAGCATTGATCCACTCAGGAGTAAATTCTACCATTTTCCCTCAAATTAGCATATATTCATCTTCAGTATACCGCAAGTTGGCATAAAGCTCACAGACAACATTAGCGACAAAACCTGTGGAAAAATAACAAAAAGTTTCCCAGTTCCGCAACCACCTGCTCTACAATTCCGCCCAGATTTTTAAATCCTCAATGTTGAATACACCTCTTACTTTAGAGTGTAGATTTGAAGTGATATTGTGCTTTTACATATACAAATTGTCTGTCATCAAAATAAACCTTCCTCTTTCCGTTAAACATCTTTGGAGCCATTTCAAATTTCTAGAAAATTCAAAAATAAATCCCAATAAATTCCAAACTCACAATGCAATAAGCTCAAAATTCAAATCTAGTAAGTAAGAGCATTTTACCATGGATTTTCTCAAAAGTTTTTCAAAAACCCCAAATTTTTAGATCTCTACAATGTGAGAGATTTCCATGGTGAAAATAAAAAATTATGTTTAAAGTAGAGCTCTTACCTAGGGAAGACAAGATCCAACCTCAAAAAGCTTTGAAATCACCCCAAATCCAAGTTTAAGTAAGCCTTAGGGGAGTATTTCGGCCTTGGTTGGACGTAGACTGTCAAATGGGGTCAAAGGGTCAAAAATTGTGGATTAAGTTCTGGGCACTTTCAAGTATTGGGCGCTGTCAGCACCAGACCGATCTAAATAAAAGAACTCTCGGGAAAATCTCGCCTTCAGCGCCCATTCTGGTGTCGTTGGCATCTAAATTTTGAGTTCCAAAAATTTCACAATTTTAATCATTTCCAAGTTACAATAGGATATAATTAGCCTTTTTAAGCATCCAAATTCACTAATAAGAGATGAACTAACACCAATATTACATAAACAACACAAACATCACATATATATATATATATAAAATCCAAAGTTACAAATTAAACAAATCAATCAGTCTATCACATCAATAATTCAGCGTCGCAATCAAACCACAACACTCTAATGCTGAAAACATAACAAAGACTAAAATCTCAAGCATAATATATCTCAAATCACACCATAAGTAAACTAAATACAAACCAGACTAAAACAAATAAAGTCCAAATACTTAATAAAGTAGATAAAAATAAAGAATTACTACTCTTCATCAACTTTAGTGCTATCATTTCGAATATCTCCCATGTATTGGTGGTTCATAAACAAATTGTAGAAGGGTCAATATGTGAATTCATCAGTTTAATCCTCTTCAATCCAAGCCTTCTTCTTGATCAATCGTATCAATCCTTCTTCCATACCCTCAGTATGATCAAACTGTTCCTTCATCCTCCAATCCAGATGATCAAATAATTCAGATATATTAATAATAGCATTCGTAAGATTTCACACCTCTTTCTCTAGTTTCTTGATCTTCCTTAGAATCAACAGGGTATTTTTAGGAAAACTTGGTTGAACAGGTAATAAACTCTGAGATTGTTGGTCTATCGTTATGCTCAGGTCAGTTTCATCTTTAGGTACTGGACAGTCATAAACATTAGTTGGATCCATGGGCTTCTAGGGAAGAAGCACTTTTTCCTGACTCTCATATGATACTTGTGACTGACTGCATAGTAGAAATATTTTAGAAGGGTGTCCCAAACCATAGTTTGATCCATGCACAATCAATCCCAATACAGATTTCACAATTATAGTACCAATATCAATAGGTCTATTAGTCTGAATGCAATAATTTAATATTGCACTTCCTTCTTCACTCTACTAATTTTCATAGTCGGGAGTAATTTAGAAGATATAAAGAAATGACATTGCTTCAACACAGGATTCAATAAGGTCGCAGAGAAATTGACATACCCTTAATCTCTTATCTCACAATCTTCACTTTTGTTCATCAAATATCAATAGATTTCATTCATATTGTCTCTTGTAGGGATGAAATTTGTGTAATGGCAAATTGGCACATTGTCTATCATATACAGTTCATTAATCTTGGAAGGAGGCCACCTACTGACCCGACCCGCAATAATGCAGTAATATTCGCTTCCAAAAGATGGCCAAAAGCTTAACCCAATTTATAAATAGCGGTTAGTGTATAAAATCAAAATGATGTAATTTTTTAGAAAATATTTTACACACTAGGGGTACTACGCAAGTATACGTATCGTTTCAAGTAATATAAGGTTTTCTTTTATAACCCCAGTATCCATCCCACGGGGAAAAATTAAAGTAATAAATTTTCTAAATATTATATTTCGAAAATATCTTTTTATTCTCTAATTTAACTATAAATTACTATTAATTTACTAGATGCAAATAAAGAAAACAATAATAAGAAAATGATTTATGAAAACTATATAAAATAAACAACTTTCTTTCCTTCAATTAATCTAAGATTTTAAAGATAATTTAATATTCGTTAGAGAATTTGATTTATGGTATTGTGCCAAATAGGAGCATTCCCATTCTTTACCCTTTGATCCGAGCACAAAGAACATTGGCTAATTTACGGATCGAGTCGGGATATATTGTTAGTAGAATGGGTTAATCTAGACTCACACTAGTAGATGTCCAAGGGTGGCTATGGTCGGCCCTACTAGTGACCCTTTCCTAATCTATAAATCAAATTATAAGAATTTAGTCTGTCACTCTAAAAACTTATCAATTCTACGCCCTTTAAATCTTATCTTCCTATTTATTTGCACTTCACCTTGAATAGCCCGCACATGGCCTTCGACTACCCAATGATTCATGTGACATTTACAAGTTAAGAGTTCTTCTCCTTCAAGGTCTCAAAACTCTTCAACAGGTTTTAACAATTTAAATGGCCTATTTAAAAAGTAAAGTAAGATCGGTATTAATGTCATCACAATGTTTTGAAAATATTTTGAATTTCAATTCTCCATTGAATCTTTATATTATCTTATCTATCTCTTCATAATTGAAGGAACAAAGTAAACTAACTACTCAGAACACATTGAAAATAAACAGCTAAACATAATAAATAACTTTGAATCAAATATAAAATACTTATCTCAAATATTCTTTCTACGGATCTTCGATTCCTACCGACTCCACGAGTGTAATGAACTCCGAGATGCAACAAATTGAAAATAAACTCACTAAACTAAACAAAAGTGGCCCTAAATTTCTCTCTCTATTCTCTCTCTAAGGATGAGAGATCCTAAAGTGGATAAGAGAAAGGGTTACAATGGGAGGGGCACGTTTTCTGAAGAAATGAACCCCTATTTATAGGCTTCAAGGGTTACCTTGAGGTACCTCTTCAAAACATGTCCACATTCAATGAATCTTCTAGAAGGTCTGTCTGGTGCCTAGGAGCCAGAATCTGGCGCCTAGGCGCCGGACACCGCGTCCAGTTCTTCGCACCTCTTCACTTTGGCTCGCACCTCTTCGTGATTAAAACCATTTTGGAGCGTCCAAATGCAACGTATCACATGTTCTATTATCAAGGAACAACTGCCAGTCTTCTAGAATGTCCAATAACCGCTCACTCCGTTAAAATAACCGATCAAACATTGTCAAAAACTTGACAGTTTTTGTATCGAGTCTGGCGCTTAGGCGCCAACTTCTAGCACTTAGGTGCCAACTTCTGGCGCTTAGGCGCCAACTTCTGGCGCCTAGGTGCCAGGCCATTTTTTTATACTTTTTGTATTTTGCTCCATTTTTGCTCCTTTTTGCTCCTTTTTCCTTTTTAGACATTTTTACTTCACCTACATCCAAAAACACAAAAAAATACCTTTCATTAAAGCATAATATCCTTATAAATTAATAAGAATTAAGACATAAAGAAATAGGTATTTTTTTTATAGATCACCTACCTCGCACATAGACGACTCCTTGGTTGATTCCATGAAGATTTGCATAAAATTCCTTCACCACAAGAATGACTACTGCAGCAGTAATGTAACAAAACACTTCACAACGCCTCTGTATAATAATTTCTTCAACACGAGTTCTAGGAACATTCGTACCTCGATGGGCAAAGCCTCATTCTTTGATAAGTGATGCAATGCGACTTTAAATATGCTTTAAAGTACAAGAATTTGATACTACTTTTTAGAAGATTTAACATCCAGCAAATGGTGCCAAAAACTTGATGTGCGAGGTTTACTTTTATGATTTTATATGTAGATTTAATTATTGTAAAAGTCACAATTTTAAACGCAAGTATACGTGTCATTCAAGTAATACAATGCTCTAGTGGAGTCCGGGTTATCGATCCCACGGGGATAGTGAAATAAAAAGTAAAATATATAAGTAATATTTTGAAATTTTCTTATGCAAATTATATATACCTTATATATATATATATATATATATATATATATATATATATATATATATATATATATATTAAAAAAAACCAAAATATTATTCAAAGAAAGTCTTACATCTAACATGAGGGATTTCAATTAAATCCCCATGTAAAAGAGAACTAAATAAAGGAAAAGAAGAGTAATTAGCACTATAAATAACATCCCGAGATGAAGAAGCCTTAGTTGCAAGCCAATTAGCAGGTTGATTACCCTCCCTATAAGTATGACTCCGGAGAACTGCAATAGATGAAGAGAGTAAGCTAATTTTATTTATCCGGATTCGAAGAAACCAAGGCACAAGCAACTTGTGACGAGTAAGATCTGTAGTAAATGCAAGGAGTCCATTTCCAAGTGCACAAATTGATTATTCCGCATAATAGCAATTTTCGGTCCCAAAGGCAGCAATTGCTTCGGCTTCCAAAGCATTTAAAGCAATAATAGGTCCTGAGAAGAACCATAAACGAGTGACCTTTAAAATTTCGCAAAGACCTCCAATACCAGCTCGTAGAAGTTCTGAAGCTTCCATCAATATTAATCTTAAGCCATGGGTTCTTAGGTGGTCTCCATATAACAAGCATAACTTTGTTTTTTGGGCCTTGAGTTGAAGAATGGACAAAATTTTGTATCTTACTGAGAAAATTAAGACAATTTCTAATGATAAAATTAGAAGAGAACACCTTGTTATTGAAAATTAAATCATTCCTGGCTAGCCATAAAAACCAAAAAATGATAAAAGGGATGAAATAATAAGAAGTAGCTTTCCATTCTTCCCAGCAATCATTGATTGAACTCCAAGAAGAGTAATGAGTTTGCAGTCCACGACAAATAACACGGCTTTCCAAACCTCCTGTGCCCAGTCACAATTTAGAAAAATATGCCCAATAGTCTCTTCAGCACAAAGACAAAAATGGCACCTGGATGGACCTCTAAGTCCCTTAAGTTTAAGTATATCGTCTGTTGGTAGCATCTTCTTAAACAACCTCTAACAAAAAAAGGACATAGAAGGGGTTATATATTTACTCCAAAGCTTAGCACCCCAATCATTCTTTTGCCAAGTAAAACAATTTTGATAAATGAATTTAGATAAACATTGATTATGAGGCTTTTTGATAATTAGTCTATCTTTTCTCCAAGGATGAATAGGGGTATTTAAGATCTTATTATGAATATCAGCAGGAACATAATCTTGGAATTTATGCAAATTCCAAACACCATCACTCCAACACTCAACAATTTGTCGAATAGGAAGGTTATGATTAGAATGTGCTTGAAGAGACTCATCAAACAACCAACTATCAAACTAGAAGTCAATTTTTCCATTACCAATTTCCCAAATAAACATCTTTTCAACATGAAGTCTTACTTTAAGCAACTCTTTCCAAGTTTTAGAATCTCCAGGCTTAAGACCGACCATAGCTGGATGTTCATTATGACAATATTTAGCCTTCATAAATCTTGCCCACAAAGACTGTTGTGATCTAAAACTGATCCATTGCTTACAATAGAATGTAAAACTCAGATGCTGAAAGCTTTTAAAACCTAACCCTCCACAATCAATTGTCTTACATAGCTTCTCCCAATTTGTCCAATGCATTTGCTTATGTTGCCCTTCCCATACAAATTTATTAAACATTATAGAAAGCATTTTCTGTGTACTATTCTTCATTTTAATCATCTACAGTGTATAAAGAGGAAATGCAGTTAACACACTCCTAAGAAGTGTTATTCTTCCACCATTTGAAAGAAAAAAATTAGACCAACAGTTAATTTGAGAGGATATTTTAGAAATTATATCATCATAGTGTGAAAGTCTCCTTCTTCCTTTGATTAAGGGAAATCCCAAATACTTAAGAGGATATTGAATCTCCTTAAAATTAGTGAAATCTGAAATCCAATTTTTCATCTGAACACTGATTTTAGAGCTTGCAAGGAATTGACATTTAGATATATTAAAAGCCATTCCGAAATAGCTTCAAAGTCGACTGAAAACTTTCATGAGACATTTAATAGATTGTTTACTTCCATTGGAGAATACTATCACATCATCAGCATAGGCTAGATGACTGACTAGTTGAGTAGATCTATGCTGATATTGAGTGTATTGATGAGTAAGCTGCATTTGGTTCAACATTCTTGATAGATAATCAAAGACAAGGATGAAAATATAAGGAGACAATGGATCTCCTTGTCTAATGCCCCTTCCAGATTTAAAGAAACCATGACTTCTATCATTAATTAGAACACTATGATAATTATTGTTTAACCATCTATAAATGAGATTACAAAAATTAGAACTGAAACCTCTATCTGCAAGAACATTAAGAATAAAAGTCCAACTGATAGAATCAAATGCTTTGGCCAGATCCAATTTAAAAATAATATTAGAACCCTTGCAACATTTATCTATATCAACTAGTAGTTCTTGTGCCAAAAGAACATTGTCACAGATGCATCTTCCCTTTATAAAAGCACTTTGATTTTCAGAAATAAGATCCCCCAATAAAGGTTGTAAACGAGCTACCAAAACTTTACTTATAATTTTAGAAAAGGTGGAAGTCGGACTAATGGGTCCGAAATCTCGCCGATTGGATTTGCTTTTATCTTTAGGAATCAAAACAATGGTAGTGGAAGCAAAATACTTAGGAAGATCAATTCCTTGAAAGAAACTTTGTCATCGCTAAAACCACATCAGATTTGATTATCATCCAGTTTTTGATATAGAAATCAGCTGTAAATCCATCTGGCCCAGCTGCTTACTACCATCAATTGTTTTAATAGCCTCAAAAACTTCCTTAGCATCAGGAGGTTGAACTAGGAAATCCATATTCACATTACTGAAATCAGAACTTATGAGAGCAGGAGAATAAGCAGCAGAACTAATAGGCTGATAAGAAAACAATTTATAAAAGTAAGCAATAGCATCATCAGCAATCTCTTTAGAATTGACTAACCATGTATTATCAACAGATTTAATTTTCAATATAGCATTAACAGATCTTTTATATTTAATAGTTGCATGAAAAAATTTGGAATTTCTGTCACCATGCTTAAACCAATTGATGATTGCTTTTTGTTGTAGGAAAAGTTCTTCTTTCAATATAGCAGAGTGTAATTTACTATAAGCCTCATTAAGACTATGTTCATAGTCCAAACCATCTTCAACAAGCTTTTCCATTTCATTTACCATAGATTATGCTTCAATAACTTTCTGATGAACATTCCCAAAAACGATCCAATTCCAATGCTTCGACTTACTAGCAATCCTTTTTTGTAATTGCCAAAGTTTAGAAATAGGATCAGAATAAAGAACTTCCAAAGGAGCCTTCCAATTATCAGCAATCATTTGATTATAATCAGGATGAGTAGACCATACATTAAAATATCTGAAAATAGGATTCTTAACAGCAGGAGAGAGAGCACATCTGACCAGTAAAGGAGTATGATCAGATCCCAGTCTTGCCAAATGTTTAACAGTAGTAATAGGGAACATGCTTAGCCAGAGTTGATTAACCAGAATTCTATCAATTCTTTCATAAATATTTCCTCTCCTCCAAGTAAAAGGAGACCCTTCAAATCCAATATCAAAAAGATTAGCTGAAGTAATATTATTAGAAAAGTTCAACATTGCTTGTAGATTAGGGTTTCTCCC
Organism: Papilionanthe hookeriana x Papilionanthe teres; assembly: GCA_022702705.1. NCBI lineage: Eukaryota > Viridiplantae > Streptophyta > Magnoliopsida > Asparagales > Orchidaceae > Papilionanthe > Papilionanthe hookeriana x Papilionanthe teres. The sequence goes on along the minus strand of CM040424.1, from coordinate 37,544,322 downwards.
ACCCTTTTTCTCACTAGGATGTGCTATGGAGTTGAAATCACCACCAACAATCCAGCTATCATTCATTGAATTACTAATGTGATGTAACACATTCTATAGCTCTAATCTATCAACATTTAAAGTAGCAACATATATAAAAGAAGCAAAGCCATTGAACTGATCTAACTCAAAATGGAAATGCAGCAGCTGAGAATGATTAAGCAAGATCTTAATCTTCAGCTCTTTTCTATAGAACAACCAGATTTTATGAGAACGAGTTAACCTCAAAATTATATCCGAGAGAATTTCTTAGTGAATCTATCAAAATTGGATTTCACCAAAGGCTCTAAAATGACAATAATCCAAAAGTGATGAACCCCGTTTAAGTTTAAGAGTCTATTAAGGGAGCCGGGGTCGACCACTTCCCTAATATTTCAGCACAAGAATTTAATCATGAATAACATTTCTTCCTCCTCTAGTCAACCTAGAGGAAGAATTTTTAGTCTGCGAGTAGTTTGAATAATGTTGCTTTCGGAAAGATTTTTTAACTCCGTGGATCTCTTCTTTCTAGCTTTTTGTATCATCCGAGTCATTATTAATATCATTACTAATATCTGCCATTCCTGCAGAAATTGAAGTATCTTTCTGAGTTGTTTGTTGAAATACAGGATAATTCATAGGCTTAGGGTGAACCTCAACTGTTTGATAATGAGTAATAGTATTGTCTTGCAAAGCCTCATGAGGATTCTGAACTTCTGTAGCAGTAGTAATTCCAGAATCTAAAACAACTAATTCAGGAGAAGTAGTTGATTCAATTAAACTAGAACCTCTTGGTAAAGGATTTGCATTTGCTTTTGTACAAATTCCAGTAGGAGCAACCAAAGATTCAGTATTTCTAATACTTTCTTCATTCTTAGAAGTAACATTAACGATTTCAGAATTGATAGGTAAAATATCTGATGCAATAACAGAAATCTGAACAGATTCAACAACAGGCTCCTTAGTAGTAATTTGCAGCTTTTCCCCAGTAGGAGCAATTACAGTAGTCTGAACAGGATCAACAGTAGTTTGCAAATCTTCCACAGTAAGGACAACAGTCTGATCAGTTTTTATAGGATCTATAATCCTATTGGCCTTCAAGTGAGGATGAAGCCTGAAACAACTATTATTGGATTGTCCAAACATTTTACAATGATGGTAGTAAAATGGCTTATTTTCCATTATAACTGTTTGCCAATATCCATTATGTGGTGTACCAATCCAGATTTCTTCAATATCAGCAAGAGATACATCTCTTTCCAAAAGAATTCTAGCCATAGAAGGCCTAGTGAGTTGAAAGGTAGGCATATCCAACTTTAGAGGCCTAACTAAGGCGATCCCAATAGCATATAGAATTTGATGATTAAATAAATGAAGTTTCGGATTTGGTAGTTTATACCAAATAGGAATAACGAGTGGTTCTTGATGAAGATCAAAAGAAGGAGACCATTTTAAAAGTTTCATAGGGATGCCATCAATCAAAACAAATTTTTTGGACAATAAATTAGCATAATCCACTTCTTTGGTAAGCTGGATCATAATATGCCTTCCATCAAAAAGACCAACCTTCCAAGAACCCAATAATCTGAAATTCTCAAAGCATTTCCTTGTGATATCCATTTTAGGATGTCCAAATTGAAATTTACCAATTAAAGTAAATTTATGTACATCCACTGGAGAGGAAATATCGAATCCGATAGAATTAAGGCAGGCTTACCACCCTTCTTCTCAATTTTCTTGATGAATTGGCACTCCCCCTTACCATGAGCAGCATCATGATAAAATTGTGGAAAAACCAACTTATCAGAAGGATTTGATGAATCAAGACCAGTCACTTCAACAAAAGTCTTTGCCGGAGATCGAATATGCTCAGCCATTCAGAAAAATAGAAACCCAGAAGAAGAATCAAGAATCAACAGAAGTTCAAAATTCAAAAAGATCAAGAGCAAGGAAAACAGAATTTAGATGTAACAGCAGCAAATGCAAGGATAGAATGAAAACTAAAAGAAATAGTATTCAAATCTCTTTAACTAAAATAAAGGAAGTAGTAAGCAGTAAATTAAAATAAGTAGTAATTAAAATTCTATGCAAGTGTAAAAACGACTTTCTCCTTTTTCAACTAATCCAAGAATTATAGATTAATTATCTTTTGTAGGGAATTAAGATTATGGTAATGTGCTAAATAGAAGCATTCTATTCTTTACCCTTTGGTTCGAGTGCAAAGAACATTGACTAATCTATAGTTAGGCTCAAGATGTTTTTTTAGTAGAATGGGTTAATCTAGGCTCACACTACTAGATGTCCAAGGGTGGCTATAGTCGGCCCTACCAGTAACCCGTTACCTTTCTATAAACCAAATTATTAGAATTTAGTCTGTCACTCTAAAAACTAATTAATTCTACGCCCAATAAATAATATCTTCCTATTTACTTCACCTTAAACAATCCGCGTATAGCCTGCGATTACCTAAGGATTCATGTGATATCTAATAGTTAAGAATTTATCTCCGGATAGGTCTCAAAATTCTTCAACATGTTTTAACAAATTAAATGGCCAATTTAAAAAGTAAACTAAGATCAAGTATTAATATCATCACAATATTTTAAAATATTTTATATTTAATTCTCTTACAAAATTTAATTAATTTATAATCTTTTCATAGTTGAAAGAAGAAAAATAACTAACTACTCAGAACTCATTAAAATAACACAACAAAACATATTTATAAAACTTTGAACCAAAGTACAAATACTTATTTGAAGTGTTCCTTCGAGAGCTCACTAACTTCTATTGACTCCAAAGCAATGATGAAAGACTCCAACAGCAATTACACACAATAAACACTCAAAATAAGCTCACTAGATACAAAATAAAGTGGCACCCTAAGTATGGAAGAGACTATATTAAACTAGAGATGGAGAGAAGATGCTAAAATGGATAGGTGTACTAAGAGGGGGGGTTTGGTGTGATTTTCTCTGTAGAATGGGCTGCTATTTATAGAGCTCAGAATTTGACCAGGGGTTGCTTAAGGCACCTCTTCAAAATTCATCCAAATTCAATGTATCTTCTAGAAGGTAATCGTCACGACTAGGCGCCGGACTCCGTGACCAGGTCTTTCGCACCTCTTCATTTTGGGTCGCACCTCTTCATGATCCAGACTGTTTCCTTGTGTCCAAATACATTGTATCACATGTCCTATATATTTTTAATTTAGTCTCTTCCATACTTAGGGTGCCACTTTATTTTGTATCTATTGAGTTTATTTTGAGTGTTTATTGTGTGTAATTGCTGTTGGAGTCCTTCATCATTGCGTTGGAGTCAGTAGAAGTCAGCGAAGCTCTTGAAGGAACACTTCAGATAAGTATTTGTACTTTGGTTCAAAGTTTTATAAATATGTTTTGTTGTGTTATTTTAATGAGTTCTGAATAGTTAGTTATATTTCTCCTTTCAACTATGAAAAATTTATAAATTAATTAAATTTTGTAGAAGAATTAAATATAAAATATTTTAAAATAATATGATGATATTAATACCTGATCTTAGTTTACTTTTTAAATTGGCCATTTAATTTGTTAAAACCTGTTGAAGAATTTTGAGACCTATCCGGAGATAAATTCTTAACTAGTAGATATCACATGAATCCTTAAGGTAATCGAAGGCTTTACGCGGATTATTTAAGGTGAAGTGCAAATAAATAGGAAGATATTATTTATTCGGCATAGAATTAATTATTTTTTAGAGTGAGAGACTAAATTCTAATAATTTGGTTTATAGAAAGGTAACTGGTCACTAGTAGGGCCGACCATAGCCACCCTTGGACATCTAGTAGTGGAGCACAGATTAACCCATTCTACTAATAACACATCCTGAGCCCAACTATAGATTAGTCAATGTTCTTTGCACCTGGACCAAAGGGTAAAGAATAGGAATGCTTCTATTTGGCACAATACTATAATCTTAATTCTCTATAAAAAATAATTAATTTATAATTCTTGGATTAGTTGAAAAAGGAGAAGGTCGTTTTTATAATTGCATTAAATTACTGCTTACTTTACTTTCCTGCTTATTGCTTACTTTCTTTTAGTAAAAGCTATTAGTTAATTAAATTTGAATATATATATATATATATATATATATATATATATATATATATATATATGTATATAGATATCTATGTATATGTGTATAGATATATATATATGTGTATGTATATATATATATGTGTATGTATATATATATATGTATATATATATATGTATATATATATATATATATATATATATATATATATATATATATATATATATATGTATGTATATATATATATATATATATATATATATATATATATATATAAAGTATATATAATTTGCTTAAGAAAATTTCAAAATATTATTTTTATATATTTTTAATTTTTGTTTTTATTATCCCTGTGGGATCGATAACCAGGACTCCACTAGAGCTCTGTATTACTTGAACGATACGTATACTTGCGTTTAAAATTGTGACTTTTACAATAATTAAATCTAATAAAATTATAAAAGTAAACCTCGCACATCAAGTTTTTGAAGTCATTTGCCAGGAATTAAATCTTCTAAAAAGTGGTATCAAAATCTTGTATTTTAAAGCTTAATTAAAGTCGTATCGCATCAAGTTTTTGGCGCTATCGTCGGGGATAAGATAAAGTAAAAAGTAAAAGTAAAAACAAAAAAAATAAATAAATAACAAAACAAAACAAAAATAACAAAAACATAAAAACAAAACAAAATTATAATCTTTAAATTTTTATGCGTAGTTCTGAATCTAAAGGATTACTACCTTTTAATCCTGAATTAGAAAGAACAATTAAAAGAATTAAAAAAAGAAAACAAATTTCAAAACTTAAGAAAATGGCTAACTTACATAATAATAATCAAAATCCAATCGAAATTAATGAACAAAAATTTATAAACCATTAAGGGAATATGCAAACCCTACAAGTGATGAACTTCATGTTAGTATTCAAATTCCAATTTGTAGATGCTAATTCTTTTGAGCTTAAACCTTCTATTATTCAAATGGTTCAAAACAATCAATTTGGAGGAAACTTAATGAGGATCCAAATTTACACATTGCTAGTTTTTTAGAACTTTGTGCTACCTTTAAATATAATAATGTTTCTGATGATGCAATTAGGCTTAGACTCTTTCCTTTTTCCTTAAAAGATAAAGCAAAGATGTGGCTTAATTCATTAGCAACTTGTTCTATTAAAACATGGGCAGATATGACACAAAAATTCCTTGCTAAATATTTTCCTCCTTCTAAAACTGCTAAATTGAGAAATGATATTACTTCATTTACATAATTTGATGGATAAACAATTTATGAAGCTTGGGAAAGATTTAAAGAACTATTAAGAAAATGTCCTCATCATGCTTTACCAGATTGGTTAATTATTCAAATATTTTATAATGAACTTATTGGATCACTTAGATCAATTATTGATGCTGCTGCTGGTGGTTCTTTAATGGCTAAGTCATTTGAAGAAGCCTATACCTTAATTGAATAAATGGCTAACAACAATTTTCAATGGCCTTCCAAAAGGGTTAATCCTAAAAGAATGGCTAGTATTCATGATAATGAAGCCTTTTCTATTTTAGCTTCACAAGTGGCTGCAATATCAAAGAAATTAGATAATTTTGCTATTAATATATCGCATGTGAATAATGAAAATGCTGTAAATTTTGATGATTCTCAAACAATGGAAACTTTGCAAGCTATTGCTAGTAAAACTAATAATCCTTATTCTAATTATTATAATCCTGGTTGGAAAAATCATCCTAATTTTAATTGGAGTAATGGAAATCAAACAAATCTAAATTGGAACAATTAAGGAAATTCAAACTATAGACCAACTTATCCACTTGGTTATAACAATCAGCAGAAAATGTTGTATGTAGAAGAATTGATCTTGCAACTTAGCAATCAGTTACAAAGTCAAAGTACTGCTATTCGTAATATTGAGAATCAGATGGGTCAAATTGCTAATTTCATTAATTACATACCTCAAGGAACACTACCTAGCAATGTCAAAATTAATCCTAAAGGATCTGGAAAAGAACATGAACAAGTGTTGACCTCATTTTTGATGAGGTCTTCTCTTCTTCTCTTTAGTACTTAGGATCTAGCCTTAGGCTTTTCCTTTGACTATCTTAGAGGACTAGAATTGGGATCCACCATCTAGAATTTTAAACCACTTCTTAACTCCCTGCAAACTCCACAAACTTGACTGTAGACCCCTAATCACCTAGAGGGTTGAAATCAAATGTGGAAGTTTAAAGGATGAGTTCCTATAGGACTCTTTGGCCTTAGGACTGCCCTGGGTAGCCTGGTCTGGTGAAGGGTTGACTTGCACACACACTACACTTTCACACACCTCCTAAAAACACACCCATACCCGACTTGACCTCCCGACTCATGTAGGTGATTCACATGGATGGTCCTTAACCCCTAAGCCCCGGCTAAGAGGTTAGGAACAACATAGTGAATGCCTTAAATGAGTCCCTTCATGGCTCATATGAGCTTGATATGGCTTCATGGCTCAACAAAAATGATTTCATTTCACTTACATCCACCCAATCTTCAATTTTCCAAATTTTCGATTTTTGACCCCGGGACCCAACACCCGCCAACCTACCCAAAGCCTCGAATAGCCTCAAATTTCTCAAAAAATTTCCAAATCACCCAAATTTCTCCAAAATCAATCTCAAACATTTCCACATCACTTAAATTGATCATCCATAACCAAAAATGCCAAAAATTCCAAAAATACCCCCCAATACCTTCCAAATACCCAAAATACCCCTTTTGACCCAAAAATCCAAAAATTCAGAAAATTCCCAGAAAATTCCAGAAAATCCCAAATATTCCCAATTTCATTTTGTTCAACTACACCATGGGCCAATTTTGTCAGTTTACCCCACTTTTATCAAAACCCCCATTTTGACCCATTTTAACCCAAAGTAAACCCAATGTCAAACCAAATCTACCCAATTGACCCCAATTTTGGTCCAATTCAATTCTAAACTTCAATTCAACATCCCCAACACCAATCTAGACCAAATACAAGCCCAATTTTATTGGCATTGGGATCCAATTTCACTTTTGGCCTTAAAGCCCAATTTGGACCTATGACCCAAACCTAACCCAAACTCACCCAATTCAACTCCAATTAACCCCAAATCTTTTCCAAAACTTCCTTAACATCCCCATGAACAAAACACTAACATGATTTGCTCAAAATTTAGACCCAAACCCCACTCAAATTCAACCCAAAATCAAAAAGCCCAATTTTGACCTAAACCTCAAACCTAGCCCAAATGAGCCCAAACCCCAAAATCAAAACCCAACCAAAGCCAAAACCTCTTTGAAACACTCCCAAAAACATTTCCCAACATTAATTTCACATCAACTTCAACTCTAGCCCAACTTTGGCCCATGGTAGCCCATTTTGGCCCACTTTAGCCTCTTTACCAAAAAGCCCATATCCAACCCAATTCAAACCCAAATCACCTCAAATTTGTTTCAAACCACTCATGAAGCATCCCTAAACCAAACTCAACAATTATTTGGCCCAAGCCTTTACCAAAATTTCATCCCAAAAATCCATTTTAAAATTCAAAAGCCCACTTTCCTAAACCATTTAAAAGCCCATCTAAAACCATTTCAATGAGCCCAAAATTGATTCTAGAGCCCATATAACATTTTCATTTGTCATCCATTTGATGAAAGCCATTCCCTAAGTTATAATTCCATCATCAAACAATTCCAAATCAAGCCCCATACAAATTCACACCAAAATATCCAAAATTCTTAAAACCCTTTTCATGAAACAAATCAACCTTTTCCCAAGCCAAATGGAGCCATGAACAAGCCATTCTCAAGCCACATGAAGCCATGAGGGCTTTGACTTGTCATTAGTCCATTTATGGCAAGAAGAGGGGTTCTTTCTTAAACCTCCTTTAACCTTTTTTACCTTAAGCATGTCACACACTAAACCATGCTTAGCCACCTCACCATGGATGGAGACTTCACCACTCCATGGCAGCTGACCCAATCGATCCTCTCAGCCCAAAATCGAGCCATGGGGAGGTGCACCCAACCCAAACCAATGGGTTGACCAAATTGAAGCCAAAATGACCCCTTCCCCATTCCATTTTGATTAAACCACTTTACACATGGCAGCCACCAATCGCCTTCACAAACATCAAGCCCCGACCCACCCGACCCCGAGGGTGACCCATGCTCGGCCGGCCGGCCACCGTCGCCGGAAAACACCATGCCCGAAACCTTGGGAGAAGCCAAGCTTTGAAATTCCATCCCGCTGAGCCGCCCCACTCCAAATGGCCACCATGGCTGTTCTTCACATGCCAAGAGCAGCCGATCCCGACCCTCAACTCCCCCGGGAGAGCCTCCAGCCTCTCCTATTTAAACCCCTCACCTTCTCGGCCATGAAAAAGTGCCGAACCGTGACCTTCATCGAAACTCGCCAAAATTGTTCCGTACTCCTCCCCATACACGAGCACTTGATCCCCGATGAGATCCCCCTGCCATTTCTTCTCTCGTGAGCTCAATTTCGTAGTTGAAATTTCACCCAAAACCAGGACACTTCTCCACAGTGGACCAATCCCCAAATTGATTGTTCCTACACCCGCACCGGACCGAGGGAAGGTGTCCACCAGCAAAGCCCCATCTCCGTGTCACCCGCTTGTTCCGGACTCCAAAGGTTGTGATCGCCTTTGGTGGAAATCACACCTAGGCGATTCACCACATCCCTGTGCTTCATCCCTAGCCTCCCGCATCTCCAACGAACGTGCCAAGCATCTCCGATCGAGGCTTCACCTCTCGGAGCTAAGGTATGAGTTAATTCTTCATCCCGAGCTTCGGAGATTCTCCATTTCAAATGCTTTAATTTCAATGCATGATAACCGTATAGATGTGTTCGTCTCTTCAAGACGAATCCATAGAGCATAAGAACATGAAAATCCATTGAGTATCGAGTGAGATATTAAGGATTTAGTGTGGACGGCCCTCGGGTGAGGACACTTGGGGACGATGAACGGATGCCGTCCATTTAATACACGCGCGGACGGACGGCCGAGATCGCGTCGGACCGGAAGACGGAGCGATACGGCGGGTCCCGGGAGCGCCGACTCAAGCGGCGGCGTCGAATAGGAGCGCGCCACGCGGCCCTTCGGAGCTCGCCGAGGTCGACGCGGCGCCGCGTGGATAAATAGAAAAATAGTGGTATTTTCCTATTTATTTAAATTCCCTAAACTTTGAAAATTCATATCTCCGTGTAGAAAAATCATAAAAATAAAATAAAAATACCCTCTTGCTCGGTGAACGGAGGAGAATAATGTGGAAAAGAAATCATTCAATTTTGTCCAAGTATTTTATTTTTAGTAATTTATTTACTCTCTCGCATACATTTAATTCTCCATGCATTCATACAATTCACCATGGCATGAGACCATAGGGCTTTTGAAGCCTCCGAATTTGGGAACATTCCCCGAATTTTCCAAAGTCGGAGGCCATCCCTATGAAAAGTTATTGATTTTTCAAATGCATGTTGCTATTTTAAGTATTTTAATTCCAAAATTAGCATGTTGTGAAATAAATTCTAGGAAAATTTGGTGATGTTCCTTATGACCAGAGAACCCTAGGAAAAATAGGATTTGAGTTAATTCACTTAGATTAACCCTAATTGGCTTAAACACCCAAAATAGATCTCTAATTAATTAGAGTTAACCATAGATCAAATTGACTTGAAATCAATTCTCCACTGACATTTAGGATCAGAGGAACCCATCATAAAAATTTGAGGTCAATTGGACTTGGTTAGCCCCACTAATTGGGTTGATTAAGCCACTTAGTCATTTTAAACTTTAAAAATTCATAACTTTCAAAATATCTTTCAAAAATTCACCAAATTGGTTTTGGAGTCTCTCTGATATCAGGGGAGTTTAAGAAAATTAAAATTTCAATTTTCTAAAAAAGTTGATTTTTAATATTATTTTAATATTTTTAATAATTAAAAAATAATAAAAATCACAAAAATAATAAAATTCACCAAAATGTCATATTTTGAATTTTAATCACTTAGGAATAAGTCCCATATTTTTCCTAGGTCTATTTAGTGAGATATTAATTTTTAAAGCTCAAGGGTAATTTTAAAATTAAAAAATGTATTTTCTAGCATTTTCACCAAAATAATTATAATAAATCAAGGAGAAATCAGAAAATTGTAAAGTTTGGTTCTCTGGAATCTTTGATATCAGAGAGAATTTTAAAAATTATAAAATTTATTTTTCAACATTTATTTTATTTTTAAATTAATTAATACTCCAGAACTTAAAATAATTCTAATAAATAAAATATAATTCAAAAAATTACAAAATTTGGTCCAAGTGGTCCTCTAGTCATTAGGAATGTCCCCTAATTTTCTTAAGGACAGAAACTTTCCCTTGGTCATATTATTGAATTTTCCTTGGAAATTTCTATTTTCTACAAAAAATAATTATATAAATAAATTAAATACAGAAAAATCACATTTTCTCCTCTCATGTCTTCATTGACACATAAGTGAAGTCACATAAAAATTTCAAGTTCATTTGAGTTCAATTTAGTGAGTTATGAAATTATTAGGCTTAAAGGGCAAAATGGTAATTAAAATTTTAATCCTTAATTAAGGCTTTAGGTTTAATAAAAAATTAACAAGTAAAATATTTGATCCTAATCTGATTTGGATGATTGAAATTAAATAATCAAAGGGTAGAAACCCATTAAGCAATTTAAAATGATTAAACTTTAATTAAATAATTAATTGAATTTGGAAGAATAATAAAATTGGAATTATTAAAATAGGGATATTATTAGGAAGAGATTTATTCTTTAATTTAAAAATCCCTAAATTAATCATCTCATTAATACTCAACTCTTAATTAAAATGATAACTCAAATTTAAAATATTAAAAGACTTAATCATTAAAATAAAATTAAATCATTAAACTCTTTCAAAAATTTTCAATTAAATTAAATTAAATTAAGATTAAAAGTTGAATTAAATTAAGTTAAAATTAAATTAAATTAAATAAACAAATTAAATTAAATTAAATGAATTAAATACATTAAATTAAATAAATAAAATTAAATTAAATTAAATTAAATAAAATTAAATAAATAAATTAAATTAAATTGAATAAATTAAATTAAATAAATTAAATTAAATTAAATTAAATTAAATTAAAATTAAATTAAATTAAATTAAGAAATTAAATCAAATAAATTAAATTGAATTAAATTAAATCAAATCAAATTAAATTAAATTAAAATAAATTAAATTAAATTAAGTCGAATTAAATAACCTCACTTAAGACATGAAGAAATAAATCTAAAATAACTTGAACACTATTCCAAACTTAAATCATTAATTTGAACTTAAATTTGAATCACAAATCATTAAATATCATTTTGCCCTTAGGAGCTTTAGTTATCATAACTCCTAAATAGAACATTAAAATGAAATGTTACTTCACTTATAGGACATTCAAATGTCCTAGTTCACTGAGCAAGTTAACAAAACTTGAAAACCTCTGACGATCGATTCATTTACACAATTAAATTCATTTGGACTTGAAACGATCCTCAGAAATATTGAAAAGATGTTTAAGATTCTTCTTAAGCACTTCCTCAATATGATAGGATATTTACAAGAACAATCGAACTTAATTGTTCTTTGATGAAGAAAATCGTCTTCAAACCAAAAACACAAAGAACCTAGACGTCATAGAAACGACTAGCTATAGGATTAGAATTTGGTAGAAAACCATAAACCTTTCCCTTAGCTTTACCTAGGAACTTGCTTAAATATTCTAACCGTGTTTTAAGTGCAGCTCGGAATGACGTGGAGGACCCTCCAGGTACGCTTTTATTTTATTGCAGCTTTATTTTATTGCAAATGCACTTTAATTTTCTTGCATGATAAACAACGCTTGCATGAAAACCGACACCTTTAGGACGAAAACCAAAACCGAAACTCAAAACTAAAATAAAAGACACTACAAGATAAAATTCACCTCCACAACATTTCAAAATATAAGACAACTCAAAATTTAATCACAAACGTAACACAAAACTACAATTACAACTAAATTAAAACGTCTTGTTGGATGATCGGGAATACCTCGGATGATGTAACCTACGTGTTGCTAACGGGATTTCCCACGGTCTAAATGAAAGTGTGGAACTCATTCAACTGAGTTTAGCAAATTCATCCGGACTAAGTGAATCCGATAAAAATAATGATGCCGAAGGATGGAACCGTGGGATCTTAACCGTGTCGTTATAATCAACTTTAAGATTTGTTTTAATTAAAACACAAAAAACACTTGGAAATTAAGACTTCTCTAAACCGAACACTTCTCTCATCTCTTGATTTATGATTTCTAAAACTAAACCTCTGCAACAACAAGGAGCTCGGAGCATGGTGGGCAAGCACGGCCATCGTCGTCAAGCAAAACTTGAACCTACTTCAACAAAACTTTCTTAGAATTAAATAACAAAGCCATAGGACTTCGAGGTAGTTTGCCTAGTGCAACATAAATCCTCAACTCTTCGTTAGGCATTTGCATTGCAAATTAAGCCCTAACCGGTCTTAGGATTCCGAGGTAGTCGTCCGATACGACATAAACCCTCACATCTTCCGAGCAATTTGTATGATTCTATCATATAAATATAAGCCATAATTAATTAAAATTGGCAAGATTAAAACATTAAATAAACATTAGGACTTTTCTAAATCCAAGCCAAACAATAGGATAGTCGGGAGATTACCGAAGTCCGCTTCGAATCCGTGATCTCTCCTACTTTTCTTCCTTTGAATTTCCAAAATAAAAATGTTCCAAATTTGATCCATTCCCTATTGAAATTCCAAAATTCAACCCCTTGAAAACTTAAACTTTGAAATTCTTGAGAGCGAATTATTGATTATTATCGAGAGTTTTCTTAGGTGATTCCCATCACTTAAGATGTAATTAACTATGTGGGCTCGCCCTTATAGGGAACTTTAAGAACCTGGGTAATATAAACCCCGTTTAATAGTTTCATATTAGCAGGGAATTTGTCGGCTTATAAAATTGGTTCGCGGACCAAACGGATGTCACAAACCTTTCTAGTTTATTTAATCGAGCCCCATTATCAAGCAGAGTGTGTCTATTCTTCGGGATAGATACACGGTTCATGGTGCGGCGCTCGTTTATATAAACTATTCGGGATGTGAGATCAGTTTGATTTCATATCTTAAAATTTTCAAATTTAAAATTATTTTCAAAATCAAATACTACTTTTCAAATTATTTATTTAAATTAAATTAAAATTCGCCGACAATTTACGTAGGCGACTCCTTTTCAAAATCAAACACATGACCTAAAAATATGCCGACAACTTCCGGCGACTCACGTGGGAATAGTTCCTCTCTCCATTTTAATCAAATAGTTCTGCTTTCAAAAAATCGGTAGTGTATCCATGTCCCTAATGGATCAAACTACCCTTCTTTCCGTTGGGATACTATGTTCATTTCTACCTTGAACAAGTATAACCAACATTCTCTCGGATTTAGGAGCCACTGTTTAGACACCCATAAACAGAGAGGTTCCGAGATCCTTTTGCCTCATTTCTGAGGTGGGGTGGACCCCCGATAGGTGTTAGTTTAGGAGTGATCCTTCGGGTCGAGAAGTCTTGCTTAAGACTCTCTTTTCCTTTCCAACTCCGATTCAGATTCCTTACCTTCTCTACACCTTTGAACACTCCGTTCTAAATAAACAAACCCTTTAATAAGTGATTCCTTTTTATAAATACATGAACATGAATGAGTTCGGACTCTTTTCAATTCCTTTCTTTTCGTCCTAAAGAAAAGAAGCATAACTCGGGATCGACAAACCGAATCTACCCCGCGAAATGGAAGCCCCGAAACCGATTTTCTCTTTCACCAATGGACTGGACCTCGCTGTCTATAAGGATGAGTTGCCCGACAATGGAATCATCCGATTTGGACCAGGATTTGAAAACACGAACGTCAAGGTCACCAACGTCTCCCTCTTTGCACTGATGAACAAGGTACCTGAAGCTGAAGAGCCGCTGCTTGAATTCAACCTTAGGTCAACCCAAGAATTCCCTCCTCTGCAAAGGATCCCGACTAAGAGGAGTACCGATGTCCACAGGAGGACTGTTCTTTCTACCCCCACTGGTCTAGTTGTTTCTGCACCTGCCCCGACTTTTGCCAAATCAAAGGGGAAAGAAATCCAAGATTATGATGGACCTGTTACCGTGGAGGGTACAGATCTTCCTGTAAGACCTTCCGTTTTCGAGATCGGGTCCAGTTCAAAGATTCCGTCACTAACAAAGACCCGGAGAAGAAACGAAATAGAAGGATCGCTAAAGAAGCCGTGGCCGCCGAAATCGCTTTCCTAGAGGAAATTCCGTAACCGCCGAATATACACCGCCGCTCGAATACATACCACCGTTGGGAGGAAGCGCATTTCATCCCCTCTCCGCCGCGAAGATGAAGAAAACATTCGCAAGATTGTCGCCAAATTACCACAACCCGCATATTACAACGATAGCCGTAAGAAAAGAACTAGAACTACGCCGTTTGCTCGACCGCAAACTTTGGTAGAAAAGTTAGCGAAGAAGGAAAACCGCCCGTATCGAAATTCTACGGAGAATAGGGCGGGTGCCGCTCAAATCCCGTCTTGGGCCCCGAGTAGAACCCGCCATCATGACGAAAGTGCCAAGTAAAAGAATGAAGGCTAGTCCGCCCGTTGTCGTCTCGTGATTACGGATTAGGGAGGATACCACCTTCCAAGCATTTGGCCGACGCACCATCCGGTCCTAGACCTTCGCCGCCGAAGGATGGTATGGCGTCCCACTACCGGGCAGCTGAGATCGAAACAACGAGCTCGAGAAAGAAAGTCTCGCCGAGAGACTCGAATCGAAGAAAATGCTACCGCGATGAAGGGGACTCGCGAGAAGGGGACCCGGCAAGCCTATCGCACGACAACCACGAAGACACACGTAAAGCCCCGCTAGAAGATGCCATGGAAAAGTCGAGAACCGATATCCGACGATTGGCAAAAGAAAGAGAAGAAAAGTTCGGAGACGAGATTGATTCATCGGAATTCATGGACGACGAATACGCAGAAATCAACATGGTTGAAACACGAGCTTCATCGCCTTCGCAAGGTGCTCCCGCAGCGCGCAGAAGAGAGGAGCCGTAACCGATGAGAAAGCAGACTTCAAGAGAAAGACGACACGATCGCTCAAATGGCGAAAAGGATGGAAGAGATGGCCGTAGCTCCGGCCACTCTCCGCAGTCAAGTACAACCACAAAGGGAAACACCCCCGCAGGTCATTCACATCGTAGACGGAGGAAAGGAGATTACGTCCGTCAATGGGGATGATCACCAAAAAGGATACGACACAAAGTATGATTCCCGAAAAGGATATCAAGAACTTGGTAGAACAACGAAAGTGCGAAAAGCCTTAGCACAATCAAAGAGCGGAACATCCATTCGAACGGGTAGACCTTACCCCGAAGAATTCGACGCCGTCCAATACCCGAAAGGCTTCGTACCACCTCTCGTTCAAGACCTTCGACGGAACCGGGAACCCCCGACAAGATGTGGCACACTTTCGTGCCGCTTGTTGCAATGCCGGCGGAGCGATGCATTACTCTTCCGACAGCTCGTCGCCAGTCCGTCGTGAATCGCCTTCGACCGGTATGCGATTACCAAATGGTTCGGTAAAGACGTTCTCGCAGCTAGAGAACCTCTTCATCAAGCGATTCGCCGGAGCTCAACACCACATCACTATAGGTGATTTAGTGGTAGAGAAGCGTAAGCCGAATGAAACTTTGGTGGATTACATACTCCGATGGAGGAACTTAAGTATGAAGTGTGAACCACAACCGCAAGAACAAAGATGCGATCGGCATTTTGCTAAAAAGCATCCATGGCCCGATAAGACTTCTCCTCAAGGGATTTACTATTAAGACTTTCGAGAAGTTGTTAAGCAAGGCCGGAAGCTTGCAAGAAGAGGCGAAGCAATTAAGTTTCACCGACAAGACGGACAAACAAAAGCCCTGTAAAGACTTTTGAAAAGAAATCCGGGATCGTCTGCAAAGAGCTTGACAAAGGCAAGCAACCGATGCAAATACCACCGTAACGGCCGCAACAACCACAACGAACTACCAGCAACCCCGGCCCAGCCTATCACTCATCTCCGCAATATGAACAACCACCTCGTCCGCAACGTACATTAAGAGAGCTTTTGAGCGGAGAATATCCGTTCAAGAATGAAGCAATGTCGAAAATGTTCCGTAGTTCGATGAAGACTCCGGATTTCCACCGCTGCAGCCTAAAAGACCGAAGGAAGTCAACAAGAAGGGTGATCCCAACTTTTGCCCTTACCACCGAATGCTTGGACACAAAATAGAAGATTGCATTACCTTCAAAAGTTGGCTCAATGACAACCTCGCGGAAAGGGAATATAACGATCCCGAAGGAGTACATGAAGGAACCCCGTAAAGGAGGTTCCGTCAATGTTGTCTCGACTCGATCCCATCATTCCGATAGATCCCTATACGACCGACGATGGATGGACTACCGCTTGGACGAGGTCTTCGAAAAGATTTTAGACGAAGCATCCGAACCGCTTCGGTACGAGCTTCAATTCGTAGTTCGAAACCCGTTAAGCCGGTACTATCACTTGCGATGAAGAACCACCTCAACAGGAGACGATTGAAGAAAAGAAGAAAATCGACGAAGAAGAGAAGACCGAGGCACCTAAGGCTAGACTAGGGGTCGCTTATCCTAGGATAGTTGTTTCCGATTCGGGGAGAAATCCCTCGAACCCTCGACTCGTATGATTATCTCGCTCACTTCGGTGGGATCATATAATGATAAGGGTGATGGCGTTGGCTACGTTTTGATCCGTTTCTAACGATTACGTAACTAACGATAATCCGGATATCGATTTCGATACCAACGACAATTCTCAAATCATACACGATCTCGACAAGCAAAATAACGAAGAAGACATCCATCAAGGAGGCTACGAGAGTTCAACAAGCAACGAATCTATCTCGCGAGTTTCGAGGAGCTCCAAATCACGATAGAGTTAGAGCCTTCGGACTCGAAGCTAATCCGAAGAGCCCGTCATCCCGATTCAAGAAAAGACACCAGCAAGCTCAACAATAGATTCGGAGGAAATTACGAAGTCAACTTAAGGAGTGGAAAAGTTCTACCTCCGAGAATGGGTCCAAAAGACAAAGGGAAGCGTGTGGTTGTTCGAGAAGAACCAACCCCGGCAGAAGAAATACCCATTCGAGAAGAAGCAGAGACACATGAAAACAAAGTGGACTACAACGTGCTAGCCCATCTTAGGAAACTACCGACCAAACCGAGCATCTACGACGCTCTCATCTTATCAAAGGAGATGAGAGAAGCTCGATCAAGGCCTTACTTGATCCGTAAATTGCTAGCTCAAATGGCCGGAGAGTCCTTAGATGAGGTTTGCTCGTTAAAGGAACAACGAGGTGTTACCTTCACGGACGACGACCTACTACTTGGAACGACGAGATCACAACCGACCGTTGTACATTTCAGCTATAATCGAAGATTTACACTCTCCGCAGTATTGGTGGATCCGGGAGCATCAATCAATATAATGAATCTTCGAACGCTAAGCATACTTGGAAATTGATGCCCGCGAGCTCGAAGCGTACAAAATGTTATTAAGAGGATTCAACCGTAAAGGAGAAAGAGCCCTCGGCTCAATAACGCTACCGATGAAGACCGGTGACTTAGCAAAGACAACCGCGAAATTTCACATAATTGATTCGAAACATCGTTCAACGCTCTATCGGGCCGACCATGGATACATGAAAACAGGATGGTACCATCATCTCTACATCGATGCATCAAGTACTACGATGGAGGGGAACAAGTGCATCAAAGGTGACTTACAACCATTCTCCGTACATGAAATTGGAATCCACGAGGATGCAGCCTTATTATGCACCGCCGAAGAAAACGATCTTCTCCGGAGATACTATAACAAATGAAGCAAAGAAAGTTCGGGACAACGAAGAACCCGAAGTTCTAGTCCAACAGCTCACTCACCACTCCCTTACGGCGAGATGGTGAAGGTTTCTCCACAACTCGCATCCGAGGTCGAGGCCGGGGACGAGGTCGTGGTAGAGACATTAGGACAATTGGATCGGAGGAAACCAACCATCAATGTCGATCGGGAATATAGTTCGAAGAAGAAAGAGAAATCAAACAAGAAGCAACGACAATAAGTCGAAGAAGCCGCAATTCGAATCCCTCTCGAAGATGAAAGAAACGAAGAATATAAATCAATGTACGAGAAGATTAACCACTATGTACATACTATGACCCTGACCCCGATCCATTCTAATAAGATCGAGGGTATGGAGGTCAAAGAGATACGTAGCGGTGGTGCAAAACCAATCAAATTCTACCGTGGTGCTTCTTCCTCCGTAACCGAAAATAATGTACAATTTGAAGATGCTACTTCATCGAATTAATGGAATTGCCTTTGAGTGGTACTCTCCCCGTGTTCAAAATTTAATTCAGACGTGGTTTCTTACCTCGACAAGTGGACAAAAGGTCAATCACAACGTTTTGAAAATTTATGGAATAACTCCGGTCGTCCACCCAACTCAAAGCATGGTCTCGGATTCGGCACAAGTAGGATCGATTGACGATACTGAATTTTGCTTGGTTATCACCTGTGAATCTAATGAAAACTGCATGGAAACTACGGACGAACTCGAAGATTTGCAAATTGGAGACGCTCCACCAGAATTCGAAGAAGAAATCAAATCTACAATAGATGAGTTAATAGAAGTTAACTTAGGTACTAGCGAAGAGCCTAGACCTACCTTTGTTAGCTCTTTACTCAATAAAGAAGACTCCAAAGAAATAATCAAGTTATTAATGGAATTCAAAGACTGTTTTGCTTGGAGCTACGATGAGATGCCGTGTTTAGCTCCGCAGGTCGCAGTCCATAAACTAGGAGTGGACCCTACTTCTGTTCCAGTCAGACAAGGTCCCAGAAGAATGCGTCTAGAAATCAAACAACAAGTCATAGCTGAAGTTAAAAAGCTAATAGACGCTAAATTTGTCCGTGAAGAACAATACCCGACTTGGTTAGCCAACGTAGTACCAGTCAGGAAGAAGAATGGTCAGATCAGAATTTGTGTGGATTTCAGAGATTTAAACAAGGCATGTCCAAAAGATGAATTTCCTCTACCGATCCCGTAATTAATGATCGACATCGCTTCAACGCACGAAATATTCTCATTCATGGATGGATCTTCGAGATACAACCAAATAAAAATGGCTCCGGAAGACGAAAAACTTACAAGCATTCGTAACGCCGATCGAGTATATTGCTACACAAAGTGATGCCATTCGGATTGAAGAACGCAGAGCAACCTACCGAGAGCAATGACAAGAATTTTTGATGATCTCATCCACAATCAAGTCGAATGCTACGTGGACGATGTGGTCATCAAAAGCAAAGTAAAGGACAACCACTTGTATGATTTGAGAATTGTTTTCGAACGATTAAGGCAATTTAACCTTAAGATGAATCCCTTAAAATGCGCCTTCGGTGTCACCTCCGGAAATTCTTAGGATTCGTTGTCCGACATCGTGGAATCGAAATCGATCCGGAAAAGATAAAAGCCATCTTAGAAATGCCGCCTCCCAAAACCTTAAAACAACTACGATCTTTTCAAGGGAAGCCGGCATATCTTCGACGCTTTATCTCAAACTCGTCGGTAGGTGTCGACCTTTCTCGGCACTAGTTAAAAAGGACGCCAAATTTATTTGGGAAGAGAAATGCCGGAAGGCCTTCGAGGACATTAAACAATATTTAATGACACCTCCCGTCTTAGCAGCCCTAGGCCTCGTGTAGACCGCTAATACTTTATACCGCGGCTTTAGACGACTCTCTCGAGCCCCGTTAGCCGAGTCAATGATGAGGGTAAAGAAAATGCTCTTTATTACTTAAGCCGTCGTTTACTCGCCGACGGAAATAAGGTATCCCGCAATCGAAAAGCATTGTTTGGCCCTCGATCTTCGCCGCTCAAAAGCTCGGGCACTACATGCTTTCTCATAAGGTCAACCTGATCTCGAAGTTTAATCCATTGCAATACTTGATGACTCGTCCAACGCTTTCCAGCGGACTTGCCGGATGGTCAATGATATTATCGCAATTCGATATAACTTTCGTGCCTCTTCGTGCCGTAAAGGGACAAGCCTTAGCGGACTTCCTTGCAAGACACCCTTTGCCGGCAGAATCTCCTCTCAATGACGATCTCGCCGGATGAACAAATAATGAATCTAGAAGACCTCGATGATCGACGTTGGGAATTATATTTCGACGGAGCATCTTCGGCGCACAAAGACGAAGAATCGCAAGTGATAGTGCCCGGTAAGGCGAGGAATCGGGCTAATCTTTATAACACCGGAGCGGGGATGTTAAGATACTCCTACCACTTGACGGAACCATGTACAAACAACGAAGCGGAATACGAAGCCCTCATAACGAGATCGGAATTAACCATTCAAATGGGGATAACAGACATCAACATCTACGGGGATTCGCAGCTAATCATTCAACAGATCGCCGGACAGTACAGAATTTTAAAACCAAGACTCGAGCAATACTTCCAGTATGCCATACAGCTGTTGGAACAGATTCCGAATGTGACAATTTACAAAATTCCCAGAAAAGAAAACGCTCTAGCGGATGCGCTAGCCCGTCTCGCAAAAGAATTTGCCTGTTTGCAAGATGAATCAGTGGAAGTGTCAGTTCACGGACGCCAGGTCCTATCACAACTTGACATAGATACGATACACAAATCGAAAAGGAAAAGGATCAACTGCAACGAAGTGATGTAAAAACACGGAAGATTGGCGACGACCATTGATGGATTACCTACAAACAGGAAAACTACCAGAGGATAGGTCGTTAGCCCATCAGATCAAGAAAAGAACTCTGTCCTACGCATTAATAAACATCACATTATACAGAAGGTCTTTTGATCAAATGTGGCTAAGGTGCCTAAGCGGGTCCGAAGCCCGTGAAATTGTTAAGGAAGTCCATTCGGACTCCGTGGCGCTCACCGACGGTCCGAAGATGAAAATGAAAATTAAAAGACTAGGGTACTACCGGCCCTCAATGATGACCGACCGCATGAAAATCGCCAAGAGCCGTCATCAATGCCAAGTGCACGGAGTGGTTCTACACCAACCTCCAAATGTGCTACATCCGACAATTGCATCGTGGCCATTCGAATGTTGAGGCACGGATATAGTTGGTCCAATGGAACCACCATCGTCAAAAGGACATCGCTTCATTCTTGCAGCCTACAGATTACTTTTCCAAGTGGGCAGAGGCGGCTCCACTAAGAGAAGTGAAAGCACA
Source organism: Papilionanthe hookeriana x Papilionanthe teres (assembly GCA_022702705.1). Taxonomy (NCBI): domain Eukaryota; kingdom Viridiplantae; phylum Streptophyta; class Magnoliopsida; order Asparagales; family Orchidaceae; genus Papilionanthe; species Papilionanthe hookeriana x Papilionanthe teres. The sequence continues at coordinate 37,522,746 of CM040424.1, read as the reverse complement.
TCACGTACTACAATTTTTCAAGAACCAAGTTGTTTACCGTTTCGGGGTGCCGCGCAGATCATCTCGGATAATCGGTCAGCATTCGAAGCACACAAATCAACAATTTTGTCGGGAGACACGCGAATCGACCGGCGATATTCAACAATTTACTACCCAAGAGCAAACGGCCTAGCCGAGGCTTTTAATAAAACTCGGTTCAAATTTTAAAGAAGACTTTAGACGACAATAAGAGAAATTGGCACGAGAAGTTGTTAGAAGCCTTATGAGCTTACCGGACAACCTTCGTAACTCCTACGCAAGCTACACCTTACGCTCCGGTGTATGGGTCCGAGGCAAGTAGTTACCTTTAGAGGTTCAGCCCTCCTTCACTCGTAATTGCAGCTTGCAAATAAAATCACAACGGAAGAGAACGCCAAATTACGACTCGAAGAATTAGAGAGCCCGGAAGGGAAAAGACTTGCAGAGCACAACGTAATCTAGAACTATACCAAGCTAAGATGATTCAAGCCCATGACAAACTGGTCCGCCCAAGAACCTTCAAAGTTGGTGATTTAGTTCTCGTTCTCAAAAGACCTATTCTTGCACACCGCAAGATAGGAGGAAAATTTGAACCCACTTGGGAAGGACCATTCGTAGTTGAGGCGCTCACTCGGAGGCTCCTACCAGCCTAGTGAATTGCCGTGGAGAACGACATATGCTTCCGATCAATGGACGATACTTGAAAAAGTATTACGCTACCCGATGTTTCGAAGGAATGAACTTTCCATCCCTAGAAGCACGGGCAAAGTGATTACTTATGACTGGGTCCGAACCCAAAAATAACAAAAATGTGCCAAAATAAATAAAATCCTGACAATAAAATTTTCCTTGTTTTCTTTTCCAAATCAAAATCTCTTACCTGATCTTATCCCGCTTCATTCCTGTTAAGTTTGAAAATATAAAAATAATAATAAAACAAGATGTCTTTAATAAACATTTTCTTGATGTTCTTGTTCTTAGTACAGCCCCTGATCCTTTTCCTTGTCTTTTCGCAGTGGAAATGTCGAGCGGGCGGTTGGTCTTGAACTTTAAGAATGGCGTAAGCCTTGCACTTGATGAAAAGAGGGTGAAAGATGGAGCGATAATCGAGATTGACTCGCATTTCGCACCGACGAGCCTACGTACGAGGAAAGTGACCGGGTCCCGGTTAACCGAGAGGAATTGCTCGGACATACAAGAATGAAAGTGGGTGGCCCAAGCCACCAATCCAACGAACAAGAAAAGAAAGACAAATATTGAAGAAGATAAGAAAATGAAGTCCGTAGTCGCTACGCAGAGGGCGAGCTTGTCGCCGCCGCGCCCACAGAGATTCAAGAAGTTCGAAGAGCTACTCTCACAGCAACGCAACGAAGAAATAAGAATCGCCGTATCCGTAAGATGTTAACAAAACTAGCTGCGGATCAGCACGACGAGGCAGTTGCTAATGTCAGTGCATACACTTCAAGGACACCGGTTCACCAGGAACCAGAAGAAAGGAGGCCAGCTCCTAGGATGACAGAAAGAACCAGAGAAATCTCACAAAAATCAGAAGAAAGAAGGCTACCACGCCACCGGATAGAACCACCAATGATGCATGACCTTGTTGCAGAAGCAACCCCGGGGGATGTCCCGACAGGCATCATCCCTGAGGAGCCGAGGTATGCAGGAGAACGTGAAGGGATCGAACCTTATATCCCACAATACGTCACCAAGCCTCGCCATCTCGGATCATTCCGAATACGAGCCGGAGAGAATGCAAAATGTTGAAAAGAAAACCTTTCGAATACTTTGAAAGGATTAGAGGCAGAAGAATCAATATACCGGAGGGCCTCGAATTACATACGTACGTATTCTCGTAGTATGAGCAGCAGCAAATCGTGGATTGCATCCGGATTTGAAAAGACCGAGCCGAGCAGCCGCCTAAGGGAAAACACATACTCGAGCCCCGGAGATGGATGCCGGGGAAAGGAAGAATCACAATACAATGTGGATGCCGTTACAACTTTGCCGAGGACAGGAAGGGAAACCCGCCGGAATACTCCGTCATGGGAAAGTGGACCCGATGCCATTAGTCATCAAGAGAATGGTAAAGAGATTGATAACATGGAGGGTACGCGCCATGACCGCATACCCAATACTCGCATCATCAATATCTACAAACAGGGTGATCGTATACCCCCACACATTGATCACCATGACTTTGTCGACCTTCGCACGATCTCTTTCTCGAGCGAGTGTAACATCATGTTCGGATCCGACCTCCGGATAGCAGGCCCGAGTGAGTTCCGAGGGCCGTAAAAGATACCACTACCGTAGGTTCCGTCATGATATCGAAGGGTAACGGAGCGGATATTGCCAAGCATTGCATACCGGAGTACCAGTGAAGAGGATTTCGATTACGTTCGTAAGGATGGACGACAGTAAAAACACCTTACCATTTCCAACAGGACCCGGAGCTAGAAAGCCTCCGACCTTACGAGCCGTGAGTTACATGGAAAATATCACACCTCCAATGTACATCCATACGGCATCCTTGCCAAGGATGGCTTGGAAGGTGATGTTATCGACCATGTATCTCACTATTCGTACATGGACTTTTGACGGATGCTTCTTTAGATGGATCGACAAAGATCATACACGATCCGTTTTGAGTCTACATGGATTGTATGAAATATATTCCGGATCAAGTTATACGATGTATCTTCAAGTATGATTGGAATAAAAGTGACCATGTCACATTTTTGGCCTTCACCTCTTTTGTGCAAATTGATTGGGAAACGCCGTTAAATTTAAATGAACTTCGAAAAAAGAACATAAAAGAAAAAAAAAATATAAAAGAAAACTTCCTAAAAAAAAAAAAAAAAAAAATCTAAAAAAATGACAAACACCAAATTCACATGAACATTAAATAAACAACAAAATAAAATTTGAATCATTAAAGGATAAACAAAATCAACAAGAATGTTAAATCAAATTCTCAATCAAATTTCGAATCTAATCTCGATCAAAATTCAAATTCAATCTTTCCGAATTCAAACTCATCTCTATCAAATTTCAAATTCAATCTTTCCAAATTTCAAATCTCAGTCAAATTTCAAATCTCAAATTCGATCTTTCCAGATCTCACATCAAACCTCACATCAATTCAAACTTTTGGGTCGAGGATTTTACATCCAAGACTGCACTGCTTTAGGATTCTCTTCCTATTGCACTGAAATACATCAATTCAAACTTTTGGGTCAAGGATTTTACATCCAAGACTGCACTTCTTTAGGATTCTCTTCCTATTGCACCGAAATACATCAAATTCAAACTCTCGGGTCGAGGATTTTACATCCAAGACCGCACTCGCTTTAGGATTCTCTTCCTATTGCACCGAAATACATCAAATTCAAACTCTCGGGTCGAGGATTTTACATCCAAGACCGCACCGCTTTAGGATTCTCTTCCTATCGCACCGAAATACATCAAATCAAACTCTTGAGGTTAAGGATTTTACATGCAAGACTGCACTGCTTTAGGATCCTCTTCCTATTGCACTGAAATACATCAAATTCAAACTTTTGGGTCGAGGATTTTACATCCAAGACTGCACTGCTTTAGGATCCTCTACCTATTGCACTCGAAATACATCAATTCAAACTTTTGGGTCAAGGATTTTACATCCAAGACCGCACCGCTTTAGGATCCTCTTCCTATTGCACCGAAATACATCAATTCAAACTTTTGGGTCAAGGATTTTACATCCAAGACCGCACTCGCTTTAGGATTCTCTTCCTATCGCACCGAAATACATCAAATTCAAACTCCCGGGTCGAGGATTTTACATCCAAGACCGCATCGCTTTAGGATTCTCTTCCTATTGCACTCGAAATACATCAAATTCAAACTCTTGGGTCGAGGATTTTACATCCAAGACCGCACTCGCTTTAGGATTCTCTTCCTATTGCACCGAAATACATCAAATTCAAACTCCCGGGTCGAGGATTTTACATCCAAGACCGCACCGCTTTAGGATTCTCTTCCTATTGCACCGAAATACATCAAATTCAAACTCTTGGGTCGAGGATTTTACATCCAAGACCGCACCGCTTTAGGATTCTCTTCCTACCGCACCGAAATACATCAAATTCAAACTTTTGGGTCGAGGATTTTACATCCAAGACCGCACCGCTTTAGGATTCTCTTCCTATCGCACCGAAATACATCAAATTCAAACTCCCGGGTCGAGGATTTTACATCCAAGACCGCACCGCTTTAGGATTCTCTTCCTACCGCACCGAAATACATCAAATTCAAACTTTTGGGTCGAGGATTTTACATCCAAGACCGCACCGCTTTAGGATTCTTTTCCTATTGCACCGAAATACATCAAATCAAACTCTTGAGGTTAAGGATTTTACATCCAATACCGCATTACTCTGAGATCTTTCCTCATTGTAATGATCCAATCCAATCGATTCGATCTTCTTTTGGGGTTGAAGATGTTACATCTAAAACTTCAAAATTCCAATTTTCATTTCAAATCAGATTCTTTCAAATTAATCCTAACTAAACTTCAATCTAAATTGAAACTCCAAATTGAAATCTAAACTCACGCATCGTGACTTGAACATGAAATAAAATAAAATCTAAATCGAAATTCTCCCAAATCATGTGATTTGGGATTCACCTCCTTTTTCTTTCCCCGCCGAGAGTTCAAGAATCTCCGTCCCGCAGATATACTTGACACTCCCCAACCGAAGCTCTTCTACTTTGTCCTAAGTTTGTTACTCGGGACATCCGTGTTGGTTTTGTTGATCGTTTCGGTCAACACCAATACGCGCGGTGTGCTCCGTCGACCACCACACCTATTGGGGGTCCATTTGTCGACCTCATTTTCGATGAGGTCTTCTCTTCTTCTCTTTAGTACTTAGGATCTAGCCTTAAGCTTTTCCTTCGACTATCTTAGAGGACTAGAATTGGGATCCACCATCTAGAATTTTAAACCACTTCTTAACTCCCCGCAAACTCCACAAACTTGACTGTAGACCCCTAATCACCTAGAGGGTTGAAATCAAATGTGGAAGTTTAAAGGATGAGTTCCTATAGGACTCTTCGGCCTTAGGATCGCCTCAGGTAGCCTCGGTCCGGTGAAGGGTCGACTCGCACACACACTACACTTTCACACACCTCCTAAAAACACACCCATACCCGACTTGACCTCCTGACTCATGTAGGTGATTCACATGGATGGTCCTTAACCCCTAAGCCCTGGCTAAGAGGGTTAGGAACAACATGGTGAATGCCTCAAATGAGTCCCTTCATGGCTCATATGAGCTTGATATGGCTTCATGGCTCAACAAAAATGATTTCATTTCACTTACATCCACCCAATCTTCAATTTTCCAAATTTTCAATTTTCCAAATTTTCAATTTTTGACCCCCGGGACCCAACACCCGCCAACCTACCCAAAGCCCTGAATAGCCCAAATTTCTCAAAAAATTTCCAAATCACCCAAATTTCTCCAAAATCAATCTCAAACATTTCCACATCACTTAAATTGATCATCCATAACCAAAAATGCCAAAAATTCCAAAAATACCCCCCAATACCTTCCAAATACCCAAAATACCCCTTTTGACCCAAAAATCCAAAAATTCAGAAAATTCCCAGAAAATTCCAGAAAATCCCAAATATTCCCAATTTCATTTTGTTCAACTACACCATGGGCCAATTTTGTCAGTTTACCCCACTTTTATCAAAACCCCAATTTGACCCATTTTAACCCAAAGTAAACCCAATGTCAAACCAAATCTACCCAATTGACCCCAATTTTGGTCCAATTCAATTCTAAACTTCAATTCAACATCCCCAACACCAATCTAGACCAAATACAAGCCCAATTTGATTGGCATTGGGATCCAATTTCACTTTTGGCCTTAAAGCCCAATTTGGACCTATGACCCAAACCTAACCCAAACTCACCCAATTCAACTCCAATTAACCCCAAATCTTTTCCAAACCTTCCTTAACATCCCCATGAACAAAACACTAACATGATTTGCTCAAAATTTAGACCCAAACCCCACTCAAATTCAACCCAAAATCAAAAAGCCCAATTTTCGACCTAAACCTAAACCTAGCCCAAATGAGCCCAAACCCCAAAATCAAAACCCAACCAAAGCCAAAACCTCTTTGAAACACTCCCAAAAACATTTCCCAACATTAATTTCACATCAACTTCAACTCTAGCCCAACTTTGGCCCATGGTAGCCCATTTTGGCCCACTTTAGCCTCTTTACCAAAAAGCCCATATCCAACCCAATTCAAACCCAAATCACCTCAAATTTGTTTCAAACCACTCATGAAGCATCCCTAAACCAAACTCAACAATTATTTGGCCCAAGCCTTTACCAAAATTTCATCCCAAAAATCCATTTTAAAATTCAAAAGCCCACTTTCCTAAACCATTTAAAAGCCCATCTAAAACCATTTCAATGAGCCCAAAATTGATTCTAGAGCCCATATAACATTTTCATTTGTCATCCATTTGATGAAAGCCATTCCCTAAGTTATAATTCCATCATCAAACAATTCCAAATCAAGCCCCATACAAATTCACACCAAAATATCCAAAATTCTTAAAACCCTTTTCATGAAACAAATCAACCTTTTCCCAAGCCAAATGGAGCCATGAACAAGCCATTCTCAAGCCACATGAAGCCATGAGGGCTTTGACTTGTCATTAGTCCATTTATGGCAAGAAGAGGGGTTCTTTCTTAAACCTCCTTTAACCTTTTTACCTTAAGCCTCGTCACACACTAAACCATGCTTAGCCACCTCACCATGGATGGAGACTTCACCACTCCATGGCGAGTCGACCTAATTGATCCTCTCAGCCCAAAATCAGGCCATGGGGAGGTGCACCCAACCCAAACCAATGGGTTGACCAAATTGAAGCCAAAATGACCCCTTCCCCATTCCATTTTGATTAAACCACTTTACACATGGCAGCCACCAATTGCCTTCACAAACATCAAGCCCTGACCCACCTGACCACGAGGGTGACCCATGCCTGGCCGGCCGGCCACCCAGTCGCCGGAAAACACCATGCTCGAAACCTTGGGAGAAGCCAAGCTTTGAAATTCCATCTCGCTGAGCTGCCCCACTCCAAATGGCCACCATGGCTGTTCTTCACATGCCAAGAGCAGCTGATCCCAGCCCTCAACTCCCCCTGGGAGAGCCTCCAGCCTCTCCTATTTAAACCCCTCACCTTCTCGGCCATGAAAAAGTGCTGAACCAGACCTTACTGAAACTCTGCCAAAATTGTTCCAGACTCCTCCCCATACACAGAGCACTTGATCCCCAGTGAGATCCCCCTGCCATTTCTTCTCTGTGAGCTCAATTTCAGAGTTGAAATTTCACCCAAAACCAGGACACTTCTCCACAGTGGACCAATCCCCAAATTGATTGTTCCTACACCTGCACCGGACCGAGGGAAGGTGTCCACCAACAAAAGCCCCATCTCCGTGTCACCCGGCTTGTTCCGGACTCCAAAGGTTGTGATCGGCTTTGGTGGAAATCACACCTAGGCGATTCACCACATCCCCGAGCTTCATCCCTAGCCTCCCGCATCTCCAACGAACGTGCCAAGCATCTCCGATCGAGGCTTCACCTCTCGTAGCTAAGGTATGAGTTAATTCTTCATCCCGAGCTTCGGAGATTCTCCATTTCAAATGCTTTAATTTCAATGCATGATAACCGTATAGATGTGTTCGTCTCTTCAAGACGAATCCATAGAGCATAAGAACATGAAAATCCATCGAGTATCGAGTGAGATATTAAGGATTTAGTGTGGACGGCCCTCGGGCGAGGACACTTGGGGACGATGAACGGATGCCGTCCATTTAATACACGCGCGGACGGACGGCCGGGATCGCGTTGGACCGGAAGACGGAGCGATACAGCGGGTCCCGGAGCGCCGACTCGAGCGGCGGCGTCGAATGGGAGCGCGCCACGCGGCCCTTCGGAGTCGCTCGAGGTCGACGCGGCGCCGCGTGGATAAATAGAAAAATAGGGTATTTTCCTATTTATTTAAATTCCCTAAACTTTGAAAATTCATATCTCCGTGTAGAAAAATCATAAAAATAAAATAAAAATACCCTCTCGCTCGGTGAACGGAGGAGAATAATGTGGAAAAGAAATCATTCAATTTTGTCCAAGTATTTTATTTTTAGTAATTTATTTACTCTCTGCATACATTTAATTCTCCATGCATTCATACAATTCACCATGGCATGAGACCATAGGGCTTTTGAAGCCTCCGAATTTGGGAACATTCCCTGAATTTTCCAAAGTCGGAGGCCATCCCTATGAAAAGTTATTGATTTTTCAAATGCATGTTGCTATTTTAAGTATTTTAATTCCAAAAATTAGCATGTTGTGAAATAAATTCTAGGAAAATTTGGTGATGTTCCTTATGACCAGAGAACCCTAGGAAAAATAGGATTTGAGTTAATTCACTTAGATTAACCCTAATCGGCTTAAACACCCAAAATAGATCTCTAATTAATTAGAGTTAACCATAGATCAAATTGACTTGAAATCAATTCTCCACTGACATTTAGGATCAGAGGAACCCATCATAAAAATTTGAGGTCAATTGGACTTGGTTAGCCCCACTTAATTGGGTTGATTAAGCCACTTAGTCATTTTAAACTTTAAAAATTCATAACTTTCAAAATATCTTTCAAAAATTCACCAAATTGGTTTTGGAGTCTCTCTGATATCAGGGGAGTTTAAGAAAATTAAAATTTCAATTTTCTAAAAAAGTTGATTTTTAATATTATTTTAATATTTTTAATAATTAAAAAATAATAAAAATCACAAAAATAATAAAATTCACCAAAATGTCATATTTTGAATTTTAATCACTTAGGAATAAGTCCCATATTTTTCCTAGGTCTATTTAGTGAGATATTAATTTTTAAAGCTCAAGGGTAATTTTAAAATTAAAAAATGTATTTTCTAGCATTTTCACCAAAATAATTATAATAAATCAAGGAGAAATCAGAAAATTGTAAAGTTTGGTTCTCTGGAATCTTTGATATCAGAGAGAATTTTAAAAATTATAAAATTTATTTTTCAACATTTATTTTATTTTTAAATTAATTAATACTCCAGAACTTAAAATAATTCTAATAAATAAAATATAATTCAAAAAATTACAAAATTTGGTCCAAGTGGTCCTCTAGTCATTAGGAATGTCCCCTAATTTTCTTAAGGACAGAAACTTCCCTTGGTCATATTATTGAATTTTCCTTGGAAATTTCTATTTTCTACAAAAAATAATTATATAAATAAATTAAATACAGAAAAATCACATTTTCTCCTCTCATGTCTTCATTGACACATAAGTGAAGTCACATAAAAATTTCAAGTTCATTTGAGTTCAATTTAGTGAGTTATGAAATTATTAGGCTTAAAGGGCAAAATGGTAATTAAAATTTTAATCCTTAATTAAGGCTTTAGGTTTAATAAAAAATTAACAAGTAAAATATTTGATCCTAATCTGATTTGGATGATTGAAATTAAATAATCAAAGGGTAGAAACCCATTAAGCAATTTAAAATGATTAAACTTTAATTAAATAATTAATTGAATTTGGAAGAATAATAAAATTGGAATTATTAAAATAGGGATATTATTAGGAAGAGATTTATTCTTTAATTTAAAAATCCCTAAATTAATCATCTCATTAATACTCAACTCTTAATTAAAATGATAACTCAAATTTAAAATATTAAAAGACTTAATCATTAAAATAAAATTAAATCATTAAACTCTTTCAAAAATTTTCAATTAAATTAAATTAAATTAAGATTAAAAGTTGAATTAAATTAAGTTAAAATTAAATTAAATTAAATAAACAAATTAAATTAAATTAAATGAATTAAATACATTAAATTAAATAAATAAAATTAAATTAAATTAAATTAAATAAAATTAAATAAATAAATTAAATTAAATTGAATAAATTAAATTAAATAAATTAAATTAAATTAAATTAAATTAAATTAAAATTAAATTAAATTAAATTAAGAAATTAAATCAAATAAATTAAATTGAATTAAATTAAATTAAATCAAATTAAATTAAATTAAAATAAATTAAATTAAATTAAGTCGAATTAAATAACCTCACTTAAGACATGAAGAAATAAATCTAAAATAACTTGAACACTATTCCAAACTTAAATCATTAATTTGAACTTAAATTTGAATCACAAATCATTAAATATCATTTTCCCCTTAGGAGCTTTAGTTATCATAACTCCTAAATAGAACATTAAAATGAAATGTTACTTCACTTATAGGACATTCAAATGTCCTAGTTCACTGAGCAAGTTAACAAAACTTGAAAACCTCGGACGATCGATTCATTTACACAATTAAATTCATTTGGACTTGAAACGATCCTAGAAATATTGAAAAGATGTTTACGATTCTTCTTAAGCACTTCCTCAATATGATAGGATATTTACAAGAACAATTGAACTTAATTGTTCTTTGATGAAGAAAATCGTCTTCAAACCAAAAACACAAAGAACCTAGACGTCATAGGAAACGACTAGCTATAGGATTAGAAATTTGGTAGAAAACCATAAACCTTTCCCTTAGCTTTACCTAGGAACTTGCTTAAATATTCTAACTGTGTTTTAAGTGCAGCTCGGAATGACGGGAGGACCCTCCGAGTACGCTTTTATTTTATTGCAGTTTATTTTATTGCAAATGCACTTTAATTTTCTTGCATGATAAACAACAGCTTGCATGAAAACCGACACCTTTAGGACGAAAACCAAAACTGAAACTCAAAACTAAAATAAAAGACACTACAAGATAAAATTCACCTCCACAACATTTCAAAATATAAGACAACTCAAAATTTAATCACAAACGAACACAAAACTACAATTACAACTAAATTAAAACGTCTTGTTGGATGATCGGGAATACCTCGGATGATGTAACCTACGTGTTGCTAACGGGATTTCCCACGGTCTAAATGAAAGTGTGGAACTCATTCAGCTGAGTTTAGCAAATTCATCCGGACTAAGTGAATCCGATAAAAATAATGATGCCGGAAGGATGGAACCGTGGGATCTTAACCGGTGTCGTTATAATCAACTTTAAGATTTGTTTTAATTAAAACACAAAAAACACTTGGAAATTAAGACTTCTCTAAACCGAACACTTCTCTCATCTCTTGATTTATGATTTCTAAAACTAAACCTCTGCAACAACAAGGAGCTCGGAGCATGGTGGGCAAGCACGGCCATCGTCGTCGACGAAAACTTGAACCTACTTCAGCAAAACTTTCTTAGAATTAAATAACAAAGCCATAGGACTTCGAGGTAGTTTGCTCTAGTGCAACATAAATCCTCAACTCTTCGTTAGGCATTTGCATTGCAAATTAAGCCCTAACCGGTCTTAGGATTCCGAGGTAGTCGTCCGTACGACATAAACCCTCACATCTTCCAGGCAATTTGTATGATTCTATCATATAAATATAAGCCCTAATTAATTAAAATTGGCAAGATTAAAACATTAAATAAACATTAGGACTTTTCTAAATCCAAGCCAAACAATAGGATAGTCGGGAGATTACCGAAGTCCGCTTCGAATCCGTGATCTCTCCTACTTTTCTTCCTTTGAATTCCCAAAATAAAAATGTTCCAAATTTGATCCATTCCCTATTGAAATTCCAAAATTCAACCCCTTGAAAACTTAAACTTTGAAATTCTTGAGAGCAGAATTATTGATTATTATCGAGAGTTTTCTTAGGTGATTCCCATCACTTAAGATGTAATTAACTATAGGGGCTTGCCCTTATAGGGAACTTTAAGAACCCAAGTAATATAAACCCTGTTTAATAGTTTCATATTAAGCAGGGGAATTTGTCGGCTTATAAAATTGGTTCGCAGACCAAACGGATGTCACAAACCTTTCTAGTTTATTTAATCGAGCCCCATTATCAAGCAGGTGTGTCTATTCTTCGGGATAGATACACGGTTTGTGGTGCGGCGCTCGTTTATATAAACTATTCGGGATGTGAGATCGGTTTGATTTCATATCTTAAAATTTTCAAATTTAAAATTATTTTCAAAATCAAATACTACTTTTCAAATTATTTATTTAAATTAAATTAAAATTCGCCGACAATTTCTGTAGGCGACTCCCTTTTCAAAATCAAACACATGACCTAAAAATATGCCGACAACAAGCAAAAGCTGTACAACTTAGAAGTGGAAATGAATTAATAGAGAAAACACAGAATGAGATTGAAAAAGAGAAAGAAGTTGAAGAGATTGAAAAACCTAAAGATACCCTTTCTCAAAGTAAAGATCATACCGTTGTACCTATTGAAGTGGAAGTTGAAAGACTACCACCATCTTTTCCTCAAAGACTTAAACATCAGAAGCTTGACCATTAATTTTCTAAGTTCTTTAAAATTTTTAAGAAACTTACCATCAACATTCCTTTTGCTGAAGCTTTGGAGCAAATGCCAAGCTATGCAAAATTTATGAAGGATATTTTAAGTAAGAAGAGAAAATTTGAAGCTTATGAAACTGTTGCATTCAGTGAAGAATTTAGTGCAATTATGCAGAAGAAATTACCTCAGAAACCTAAAGATCCTGGAAGTTTCACTATACTATGTGCTATTGGAGAAAAATTTTGTGGAAAAACCATATGTGATTTAGGAGCAAGTATTAATCTCATGCCATTTTTAATCTTTCGAAGGTTATATTTAGGAGAGATCTCTCCTTCCACTGTAACTCTTCAGTTAGCTGATTGATCAATCACTTATCCTAAAGGGGTTATAGTGGATGTGTTTGTTAAGGTAGATAAATTTATCTTCCCTGTAGATTTCATTGTTCTAGATATGGAAGAAGATAAAGAAATACCTATCATTTTAGGAAAACCTTTTTTAGTTATCGGTCGAGCAATGATTAATGTGCAAAAAGGAGAATTAACAATGAGAGTTAATGATCAAGAGATAACATTCAATGTTCTGAAATCAATGAGGTATCTCGAAAAAGAAAAATGCTATCAGATGGATATTTTTGATTATATGATTGAAAAGCATTACCAAGAAAGATGTAAGGTCATTTTTGATAATAAAAACAAAGAATCTATGTTATATGATTAGTTATTAAATGAAGAGAATTTATCTGAAGGAGCTCATTATATTCATGAAAATTGGGAAATTTTAGACACAACTATAAATGAGATATTATTACCCTCAATTGAAAAAGCCCCTGAAGTGGAATTAAAAATGTTACCTGCGCAATTAAAGTATGCATTTCTTGGAGATTCATTAACTTTACCTGTAATTATATCTTCAGTACTAAGCAAAGATCAAGAAGAAAAATTAATTAGAGTTCAGAAGTTATAAGAAAGCTTTTGGTTGGATTATTGGAGATATAAAAGGAATAAGGCCTTCAGGCTGTATGCATAGGATTTTAATGGAAGAAAATTGTAAACCCACTATTGAACCTCAAAGAAGATTAAATCCAATTATGAATGAGGTTGTTAAGAAAGAAATTTTGAAATGATTAGATGCTGGAATTATTTATCCTATTTCGGATAGCCAATGGGTAAGTCCTATTCATTGTGTTCCAAAGAAAGGAGGAGTAATTGTTCTTGTTAATGAAAAAAAATGAATTAATCCCAACAAGACAAGTTACTGGATGACGAATTTGCATTGATTATCGAAAATTAAAAAACGCCACTAGAAAGAATCATTTTCCTTTACCTTTCTTGGATCAAATGCTAGATAAACTTGTTGGACATTAAAATTTCTGTTTTTGGATGGATATTATGGTTATCATCAATTACCTGTTGCTCCTGAGGATCAAGAAAAGACAACATTTACTAGTCCTTATGGAACATTTGCCTTTAGAAAAATGTCTTTTGATTTATGCAATGCACATGCAACTTTTCAAAGATGTATGATGTCAATATTCTGTGATTTGATTGATAAAGGAATTGAAGTATTCATGGACGATTTTTCAGTTTTTGGAACTTATTTTGAATCTTTCTTGAAAAATATATCAAAAATTTTGAAGAAGTGTGAAGAAACAAATTTAGTTCTAAACTGGGAAAAATGTCAATTTATGGTTACAGATGGCATTGTACTCAGACATAAAGTTTCACAAATAGGGATGGAAGTTAATCAAGAAAAAGTGGAAATTATTGCTGAATTGCAACCACCTATTATTGTTATTGATGTAAGAAAATTTCTGGGTAATGCTAGATTTTATAGGAGATATATAAAGGATTTTTCTAAAATTACTAAACCTCTTTGCCATTTATTAGAAAAAGAAGCTAAATTTGAATTTAATGAAGATTGTCTGAATGCGTTCAATATTCTGAAAGAAAATTAATCACTGCACTTATCATTGTTGCACCTGATTGGAATAAATCTTTTGAATTAATGTGTGATGCAAGTGATTATGCAATTGGAGCTGTATTAGGAGTAAAATATGAGAAGATTATTAAAGTTATATACTATTAACCCACAATTTTATATTATGATATTTTTACTTTAATTGCAACGACGCCAAAAACTTGACCCTGCTATATTATATGTATAGAATTGTAATTGTTTAAGTTGTGGATGCTACGCAAGTATACGTATCGTATCGAAGTAATACGGGGCTCTAGTGGAGTCCTCGGTTATCGATCCCACAGGGAAATAGAAAATTAAATAACAACTAATTTTAAAATAATAATAATAATAATTTTAAAATAGTATACGAAAATTTGGAATTCTAAATTTAAGCGCAATAAAGTAAACTAAGTATTTTAATTAGGTAACTTAACTAAGTAGAAAATTAATACGTATTGAAAGTGCAGGAAATTAAACTAATTGCTAAATAAGTCTTAACTATTCAGAAAAAGTATCTTTCCCTTTGTTTAGAAATTTAAGTGATTGATGAATTTAAATAGATAATTTTAAGGTATTGTGACAAATAGGAGCATTCCTATTCTTTACCCTTTGGTCCAGGTGTAAAGAATATTGACTAATCCTATGTTTGATTACTGAATCTGCGGCTAGGCTGAGAGGATACCGACTGCCACTTCAGAGCTCCCACGTTCCCCTCGCCTGAGGGCTAACATCTACACTTCAGCTCTCGAACAATAGGACCGAATTGAATATTTTAGTCCGTCACACTAAAATGCTCTATTCTACGCCCACTCGATATTATTTCCCTATTTATTTGCACCCTCCTTCCAAGGCTTTTGAATTCCCCGAATATCAGATGTAATTTTTACTATAGTTGATAATCAACACATTTTAACAAATCAAATGGCCAGTTTGAAAGTAAATTAAGTTTTAAGTAAAAATTATCACAATTTATTAATATATATAAAAGTACTTCGTTTTAAGTTCATCAAGTCACTTAATTTCATAACGAGGAGAAAGACTAAAAAACTACTCGTAATGCATGGGAACTAAACTAAGCATGGATTTCATTTAAAGTTAAAAACAATAAATATAAATACTTATCTCGATTTATCCCTGACGATACTCTTTGAAGTTCCTTTGACTTTTCCTTCTAGTACGAAGACACTTCTAACTCACTAAAGATTCACTAAGACTCTCTAAATAAACTCACTTAAGACTCCAGAGATACACACAAATGACACACACTTATAACACACACTTAGAAGCTGAATTTCGGCTTCTATATATAGAGGTGAGCAAAGGACCAAGAGGTGTGTAAGCATCCCTTCAAAAAGTGTCCAGGTTCAATGTATCTGCGCCATTTGAACTACCTCGCCGTCGGCGACGAACTACCTCGGCGTCGGCGAGGCTTCTAGAAGGTCTTCGAACCGCGCTATCTCGCCGTCGGCGGGCTCGGTCTCGGCTCGTCGGCCGAGACGGTTATAAATCCTTCGAATTTATTCCTCGTACCCTCACCGTCGGCGGGCTCGATCTCGCCGTCGGCGACTCAGCACAAATTGCATTATTTTCTTCCTTTTTGCTCCAAATCCGCTCCTTTTTATGATTTTTGCTTTTATCACCTAAATTCTACATTACTGCAACAAAATAAAGAAAATACCTTTCTTTAAAGTGCAATTTCATCAAAAATAGGTATGAATTTCTTAATAAAATTTTCAGTGATCAAAATCCCCCAAACTTACTTATTACTTGTCCTCAAGTAATTTTTAGTACTACATAAAAATAATGATTTCTATAATAAGATTTTTCAATTTAAATAACTATGAATTAGATTAATTAATATCATAATAAAGTTAAATAAAAATAATTCATGTAATTTAATTAATCTTATAGAAATAAATTATTTAGTTATCAGGTCTAAGATTTCTAGCTTACTATTCATTTTAGGAATGACTATATTTAAAAGAATAACTACTTAAGATATTCATATGATAAGAAATTCAAGAAAACACTATTAGGTAAAATTCTAATCCATAAACATAAGTTTGGAAATATCTAAGTTTTTCCCTTTAGGTTAATTCAAATGAAGCCAATTTTTGATAAGGCATCTCCTCAAGCTTCTCCTCATTTTTCTTTTTCTTTTTCTTTTTCTTTTTCTTTTTCTTTTTTCTAATGAGGATTACTGTATCTGGAGAGCCTGTTAATAATTTTGAACTTCATTTTCATCTTCCTAAATTTGAAACTTAGAAATATTTCTTAGCTTATATATACTTCATAGTTTTTACTTCATTGATTTTCAATCTTTTCTTTTTCACTTGAATACTTAAGAATTTTAATTTTAGAATATAGTTTTCCTTACTAAAAATAGTTTACTATATTCTTATTCCCTTTAACCAAATATTTTATTCTATTTAATTAATTAAAGCACTAGAAATATTTCATTTAACCTTTTATAATAATTAAATAAAATAATTCATATTAATTAAATTGAAAAATTTGCTATAAAAATCATTTTATAATAATTTGAAAATAGAAATTGAGAACAAGTTAATAACTAAATTTGTATTTTACTCCCCCCCAAACTTAAATTTTTATATCTACTCTAAATAATGAAAAAGGGAAAGTAAATAAATCATACCTTTGAAGTTTAGGTATTTCTTTTTCTTTGAAATTTTTGCAGGCTTTTTCATTTTTCATTGAACCTCGTACTCGTTAGTATTCTCCATATATATATAACAATTTAAAGAAAATGCGAGGATAAAATGCGAGATAAGTATTAAATACAACAATTAAAATTAACTCTACACTACACATATGAATTACTAACATATTAAAACAATTTAACTAACACAATTAACAATTTTACAACTTAAAACAATACAGAATAAAATAAAAACATACTAAAGAAAACTAACATCCTATTTAACATAAAAACAAATGCAATTAACTAACACAAAAACAAAAACTAAACTACTATAACAATTCAAGCAAATAATCTAACAAATATCCAATGTCTCACAACATAAAGTACTGAATATTACAAACATATAAAAGTTTCCAAAATAACTTAACATCAAACAAACAAAACAATTAAAGTCCTAATCTTCAGCATCAAAGTCCCAAACTATATTATCATCCCCTCCTTGATCCGTAGGCCGAGAAGGCCGAGCAGGGATGATACCGAGTATACCTCGGGCACTCGGAAAGATGACATCTAAATCTCCACTCCCGTAGCGACGTTCGGCCTTCATGATATGCTATCTCGTACTCGAATGTCTCTGCAGGTACTAACTATCATAATCATGTCTCCTCTCCGGATTATCAATCCTTTGATCAAAATGATCAAATCTTCTCCCCATTGTCTCTCCAAACTGCTCAAAACTCCTCCTATGCAGGGTCAGCTCATTCATCAGATCTTGTAGGGTAGGGGTGGTAGGCTCAGGAGGTTCATAGCTAGTAGAAGTTATATCTCTACTTGACTGAGTGAAATAACTTCTCACTCCTGATCTCCACCCTTCATGAGACTCATATTTCTTAATATTGGCCGTTGTGAGTGGGTTCATGGGTTCTATCCACTCCTCATCATCTGCTGCCTCAACTCCAGAGAGTTGGCAGATTGCATAAATCAACCCAGGATGTCCCAATCCCCCTCCACTTTCATTTCCAGTAGTGGCTAAGATATTTCTATAGATGACACTTCCAATGTTTATACTTATTGTTACGAATACGTAAATTCGGAAGCTGCTTATATCCTTGTTACCTCACTGTGGTGATATGTAGGTAACAAAGTAGAACAAATAAAATAGTGCCATGCTTTAGAATTTGCATTTAACTTAGAAAGAGGAAAATTCACTCTTTCCCGCCGCTTTATCTTCCAAACTCCGAGTCCGTCGGTAAGAAAATTTATCACATCTCTAGAGGTTCCGGCATAGTTCCAAATGTTTCGTACTCATTTGGACCGTCCCGAACTTCATAGAAGGCGTTAATTCTAGCAACGGCGAAGTCAACCATAAATCCACGTACCTTTATCGGTGCATCCTCTACGACGATCGAGGTTAGAATAAAATTCCTTTACTACTTCCACGGCCAGCTCTATTGGTGATGTAGCAGAGATTCTCCCAACCTCGTTCTTTAATGATCCGCTCAACTTCGCCTCCCGGATTCTTAAAAACTCGATTCGCAATGCACTTTCTTGCTTGAATGTTTTGAAAATACTGATTTTGTGCTCGTGCATTGACAAATCGGTCAGTATCGTAATCTACTCGTCTTTTCTGTCGCGGAGCCATTTTTCGATCGATCTATGAAATTCACAAAAATCGTCACTAAACTTCCTAATATTACTTAGGAGGCTTCCTACAACATCTAAGATCAAATTAAAACAAATTTTATGGATTTCTACCGAGTAATTCTTCTGCATTTAGGATTTTTCAAAAATTTTCAATGTGGAGAAAATACATGGTGAAAATAAAAAATTTTTGCATAGGAGTGAAGCACTTACCAAGAGAAGATGAAATCCGGTGTTTTTGAGTGATGAAATCGCCTCTAAATCCGAAATTTCGTGAGCCCTAGGGTAGTTTTTGCGAAAATGAGAGGTTGGGGATGATGAATAGTGTTTTTGACCGGTCAAAATATATGTTTTTAGCGACCTCGCTGTCAGCGAGATTTTTCTCGCCGTCGGCGAGCTAATATTTTTCGGAACTAAAAACTCTCGGGAAAAATCCGCTGTTGGCGAGAAATTTTGCTCTATTCTTCGCTGTCAGCGAGATCGATCTCGCTGTCGGCGGGATTTTGCTCGCCGTCGGCGAGATTCCAAAAAAATTAATTTCTGAAATTCGTCACTCATTTTCGTCCTTGGTTTGCCTTATATTATATTTCCGATCACATCATTTATTAATTTAATATGAAGATTAGCTACTTATACACAAACAAATTCACACAACACAACAAATTAACTTTAATATTGAAATCCATGAGATGTACAAACTAACACAATTTTAAACTCTATAATCAAACTTCAATTCTCCAATCCTTACTACTAATCGGCATCGCAAACCAATCCACGACACTCTAAATGCCGATACAAAACTATGACGCATATCTCAATTAAGTTTGAGATATTCAAATCATCACTCCACACATAATAAAATCTAAATCAAATCAAATAACATAAATACAAACATACTATGGAAATCTTTACTACTACTCTTCAATGTCGGAATCTTCATCTTCTCCGATATTTCCGATATGACGATGATGCACAAATAAGTTATAGAAAGGCTCGAAGGGAAACTCCGAAGCAGATTCTTCAGTGATCCAACCCTTCTGTCTCAGTAAATGAAGAAAGCTAGCTTCCAGGTGTCCAGAATGATCAAAGTGTTCCTTCATCCTCCAGTCAATGTGATCAAATAAATCAGATATATTGTCGATTGAATCTCTCACTTTCTGCAGTTCTTTCTCCATTCCTTTAATTTTCTTCATAAGTAACTCCGTTTTATCCGAAATAGGCCTTGCTATAGGATTATTCCGTGAAGCTCTACCGGAGATAAATGTAATTTCATCATTATTGTCCAAAGTAGGGAACATATCCGTAGGATCAAGCGGCTTCCAAAGTAACGGAACCTTTTCCCAAGCTTCATAAGAAACTCCGGTACCGACTCGCATAATGCAAAAATAGTAGATGGGTGTCCTAGTCCGTGAACTGACCCATGCACAATTAAACCCAATGCAGACTTAACAATAATTGATCCAACATCAATAGGCAATCCATTTTGAATACAATAATTCAATATAACACATTCCTTTGAAAACTTGTTTACCCTCATAGTAGGTAACAATTTAGATGAGATGAAAAAGTGCCAGTGCTTTGAGACAGGATTCAAAAGTGATGCAGAGAAACTAACATATCCGTCTTCACGCATTTCCCAATCTTCCGGTTCATCGATCGGATATCGAAATATCTCATTCATATTATATCGAGAAGGCACAAAATTTGAATAGTGATATACGGGGTGTTTTCTATAGAGAATAATTCATTTACTCTTGATGGAGTAAACGTCACCTATCTTCCTCGGACGTAGACATTCCCATTATTGATCGCATGTAAGTTAGAGTAGAACTCTTTCACAACTGGAATAACAACGAGCGGACGTAGTGTAACAAAATACCTCCCGGTCATGCGCTCGCGCGATCGTTTATTCTATCTTCGTAGTGGAATTCTCTAATCCTCGATTGACAAATCCCCGTTCCTTGATAACTCTTTTCTTTACCAAAACCTTGTTGAAGATCCGCTGCGCTTCCGTACTCACAAATTTCCTCCGGTTAAACACTCCAGAATTAGAGGAATCTAAGAATTTGGAGGCCATTATGGTGAATGGAATGAATTCTAGTGAAGAAGGCAGATCTAGAATGATTTAAGAATGGGTTTTCACAAAGGAATTGGTGTTGAAACCGTCCAAATCGGCATTCAAATTATAAATAACTCATCTTTATAACTTCCTCGCTGTCGGCGAGAAGTTTCTCGCCGTCGGCGACTCGGTTATAAACCGCCTCCCATGTTCTCGGCTTGTCGGCGGGACGTTTCTGCTGTCAGCGAGCTCGATAAATAAACTGAATTTAAATTAGGTGCGAACCTCGCTGTCGGCGAGTATCGACCTCGCCGTCGGCGAGATTCCAAAATAATGTCCAATTTCGCTCTAAATCGAATAATTTCTTTTCTCATAATAATGGTTCGAATATGTGATGATTCTTAATAATAATTGAGTAGTAAAGTTTCAATAATATAGACTAACTATTAAGATACAATAAAAATAGATAACTAATATGGGTTGCCTCCCATAAAGCGCATGGTTTAACGTCGTCAGCCCGACCTAATTTCAATTATTAATCATGTCGACTAAGCATTAAAACCTCTTTATAGTTAGGTCTTATACCTTTGAAATATGGTTTTAATCTATGTCCATTAACTTTAAATTTATGTCCAGTTTTTGGATCTTCGATTTCTATAGTTCCGTATGAAAATATTTGATTTATGGTGAAAGGTCCTAACCATCGAGACTTCAATTTTCCAGGAAATAATTTCAATCTAGTATTATATAGCAAAACTTCCTGTCCTTGTTCAAAATTTCTCTAATTAATCTTCCGATCATGCCATAATTTCATCTTTTCTTTATAAATTCGATCATTATCATATGATTCATTTCTTAATTCTTGCAATTCATTTAATTGCAGCAATCTTTTCTCACCAGACTTCCTTCATATTATAATTAAATTCTTTAATCGCCCAATATGCTTTATGTTCTAATTCAACTGGTAAGTGGCATGTTTTTCCATATATAAGCTCGTAAGGAGTCATTCCAATCGGAGTTTTATAAGCAGTCCTATAAGCCCATAATGCAGTGTCTAATCTAATAGACCAATCTAACCTATTTGGGTTTACAGATTTTTCTAAAATACGTTTAATCTCACGATTAGATACTTCAACTAATCCGCTAGTCTGTGGATTGTTGACCTAATTTTTGATGAGGTCTTCTCTCCTTCTTTTTAGTACTTAGGATCTAGCCTTAGGCTTTTCCTTTGACTATCCTAGAGGATTAGAATTGGGACCCACCACTTAGAAGTTCAAACCACTTCTTAACTCCCTGCAAACTCCACAAACTTGATTGTAGACCCCTAATCACCTAGAGGGTTGAAATCAAATGTGGAAGTTTAAAGGATGAGTTCTTATGGGACTCTTTGGCCTTAGGACCGCCTACAGGTGGCCCGGTGCAGTGAAGGGTTGACTTACACACACATTACACCTATACACTACACTTTCACACACCTCCTAAAAACACACCCATACCCAATTTGACCTCCCGACTCATGAAGGTGATTCGCATGGATGGTCCTTAACCCCTAAGCCCTTGGCTAAGAGGGTTAGGAACAACATAGTGGGTGCCTCAAATGAGTCCCTTTATGGCTCATGTGGGCTTGATGTGGCTTCATGGCTCAACCAAAATGATTTCATTCCACTTACATTTACCTAATCTTCAATTTTGCAAATTTTCAATTTTTGACCCCCGGAACCCTACCCCCACCTAGCCTACCCAAAACCTTGAAATTACCCAAATTTTCTAAAATCTCCAAGTCACCCAAAATTCCTCAAAATCAATCCTAAACATTCCCACATTACTCAAATTGATCATCCATACCCAAAAATACCAAAAATTCCAAAAATACCTCCCAATACCCTCCAAATACCCAAAATGCCCCTCTTAGCCAAAAAATCAAAAAATTCAGAAAATTTCCAGAAAATTCCAAAAAATCCCAAATATTCCTAATTTCATTTTGTTCAACTACACCATGGGCCAATTTTGTCAATTTACCCCACTTTTATCAAAACCCCCAATTTGACCCATTTTAACCCAAAATGAACCCAATGTCAAACCAAACCTACCCAATTGACTCAAATTCTGGTCCAATTCAATTTTAAAATTCAATTCAACATTCCCAACACCAATCTAGACCAAATCCAAGTTCAATTTGATTGACATTTGGATCCAATTTCACTTTTGGCCTTAAAAGCCCAATTTGGACCCATGACCCAAACTTAGCCCAAACTCACCCAATTCAACTCCAATTAACCCCAAATCTTTTCTAAACCTTCCTTAACATCCCCATAAACAAAAAAATAACATGATTTGCCAAAAATTTAGACCCAAACCCCACTCAAATTCAACCCAAAGCTAAAAGGCCCAATTTTGACCTAAACCTAAACCTAACCCAAATGAGCCCAAACCTCAATATCAAAACCCAACCAAAGCCAAAACCTCTTTGAAACACTCCCATAAACATTTCCCAACATTTATTTTACATCAATTTCAACCCTAGCCCAACATTGGCCCAAGTTAGCCCAATTTGACCTACATTGGCCCACTTACCAAATAAACCCAAATTCAAACCAATTCAATTCCAAATCACACCAAATTGACTCCAAACCATTCATGAAACATCCCTAAACCAATTGTAACATTTATTTGACATGGTCCTTCACAAAATTTTCACCCAAATGCCCATCCTAAAATCAAAAAGCCCACTTCCCTTAAACCTTCCTAAAACCCACTTCCTTCAAATTCAAAAGCCCAAATTCATCCAAAGCCCAAATTCATCCAAAGCCCACATGACACTTTCCCTCATCATCCATTTAATCAAAATCACCCCTAAGTTTCAAAATCATCAATTAAACAATTCCAAATTAAGCCATATGCCAAATCCCCATCAAAATGCTAAAATTTCTTTAAACCCATTTCCATGAAATTGACTTAACTTTTCCCAAGCCAAAGATGAGTCATGAAGCCATGCATGAGCCACATGGCAGCCATGACAGCCTCTTTACATGTCACCATGCCATTTTGGGCAAAAGGAGGAGACTCTTTCCTTAATCTCCTAAAGTCATTAGCCTTAACCATGACTCCCCTTAACCCAAATTTAATCTAAATATTCTTAGAAAGAGACCTCACCACCTTTGACCAGCTGACCTAACTTATTCTCTGAGCCTAAAACCAGGTCATGGGGAGGTGAACCCAACCTAAACACATGGGTTGACCCAAACCAAGCCAAAATGGCCTCTTCCCCATTCCATTCCAAGCCACCCCTTTACACATGGCAAGGCCCAATTGACTGCACAAACCTCCAGCCCTGACCCACCTGACCTTGAGGGTGACCTGACCCTGGCCGGCCAGCCACCACAGCCGCCGGAAACCACCAGGCCGAGAGCTCACATGTGAGCCCAAACTTGGAATTCTCACCTGCTGAGCTGCCCCATGCCCAATGGTCACCATGGCTGTTCTTCCCATGCCAAGAGCAGCTGATCCCAAGCCCTAACTCCCCCTGGAGAGCCTCCGACCATGCCTATTTAAACACCACCTCCTCTCGGCCATGAGAGGTGCTGAAACAAACCTTAAGGAAACTTCGCCAAAATTGTTCCGGACTACTCCCCACACATAGAGAACTTGATCCCCACCGAAATCCCCTGCCATTTCCTCTCCGTAAGCTCGATTTCGAGTTGAAATCCAAGCCCAAAACCAGGACACTTCTCCACGGTGGATCAATCCCCAAATTGATTGGTCCTACACCTTCACCAGACCAAGGGAAGAAGTCCACCAGCAAAAGCCCCCTCTCCAGGCCACCCATCTGTTCTAGACTCCAAGCTTTGTGATCGGCTGTGGTCACTTTCATAGTTAGACAATTCACCAGGCCAAGGGACTTCATTTGGAGCTTACTTGGACCCAATCGAAGGTGACACAACTCTCAGATCGAAGCTTCACTTCTCTGAGCAAAGGTATGGACTCATTCTTCTTCCCGAGCTTCCAGAGATTCTCCTTTTAATTTGAGTCAATTTAAATACATGTTTACCGTATGGATGTGTTCGTCTCCTCAAGACGAATCCATAGAGCATAAGAACACAAAAATCCATTGAGAATCGAGTGAGAGATTAGGGTTAGAAGGTTGACGGTCACGGGTGCACACCAGTCGCAGACGATGACTGGGAGCCGTCGGATCGAGCGTGTATCGAGCGGACGGTCTGGATCGAGCCGGACAGCGCAATGGTGCATGAACCGCGGGTCCCGGGACGGCTGACTCAGTTGGCGCCGCCCAATCACAGCACGACACGTACCCCCTTCGGAGCTGCCGAGGTTGACGCGGTGCCGCGTGGATAAGTAGGAAATTAGGTTATTTTCCTATTTATTTAATTCCCTAAACTTCAAAAATTCATAACTTTGTGTAGAAAAATCTTAAAAATAAAATAAAAATACCCTCTTGCTCAGTGAACAGAGGAGAATAATGTGGAAAAGAAATCATTTAATTTCATCAAGTATTTTATTTTTAATGATTTATTTACTGTCTGCATTGTTTTAATTCTCCATGCATATAAGAAATTCACCATGGCATGAGACCATAGGGCTTTTGAAGCCTCTAAATTTGGGAACATTCCCTAAATTTTCCAAAGTCAGAGGCCATCCCTATGAGAAGTTATTGATTTTTCAAATTCATGTTACTATTTTGAGAATTTTAAATCTAATAATTAGCATGTTGTGAAATAAATTCTAGGAAAATTTGGTGATGTTTCTTATGACCAGAGGACCCTAGGAAAAATAGGTTTTGAATTAATTCACTTGGAATAACCCTAATTGGCTTAAACACCCTAAATAGGTCTTTAATTAATTAGAGCTAATCATACATCAAATTGACTTGAAATCAATTCTACACTGACCTTTAGGATCAGAGGAACCCACCATAAAAGTTTGAAGTCAATTGGACTTGGTTAGCCCTACTAAATGGGTTGATTAAGCCATTTAGCCAATTTAAACTTAAAAAATTCATAACATTCAAAATACTTTTAAAAAATTTACCAAATTGGTTTTGGAGCCTCTCTGATATTAGGGGAATTTATGAAAATTAAAATATTAATTTTCTAAAAAGGTTGATTTTTTGCATTATTTTAATATTTTTAATAATTAAAAAATAATAAAAATCATAAAAATAATAAAATTCACCAAAATGTCACATTTTGAATTTTAGTCACTTAGAAACAAATCCCATATTTTTCCTAGGTCTCTATGATGAGTTATTAAATTTTAAAGCCCTAGGGTAATTTTAAAATAAAAAAAAAATGTATTTTCTAGCATTTCCATTAAAATAATTCTAATAAATCAAAGAAAAATCAGAAAATTATGAAAATTGGTTCTCTCATTTCCTTAATATCAGAGAGATTTTTGAAAAATATAAAATTCATTTTTCAACCTTTATTTTATTTTTAAATTAATTAATACTCCAAAACTCAAAATAATTATAATAAAAAGAATATAATTCAAAAAAACACCAAAATTGGTCCAAGTGGTCCTCTGGTCATTAGGAATGTCTCATAATTTTCTTAAGGACAGAAACTTTTCCTTGGTCATATTATTAAATTTTCCTTGGAAATATTTATTTTCCACCAAAAATAATTACATAAATAAATTAAATACAGAAAAATCACATTTTCTCTTCTAATGTCTTCATTGACATATGAGTGAAGTCACATAAAAATTTTAAATTCATTTGAGCTCAATTTAGTAAGTTATGAAATTATTAAGCTTGAAGGGCAAAATGGTAATTAAAATTTTAACCTTTAATTAAAACTTTAGGCTTAATAAAATGAAAGAGTAAAATATTTGATCTTAATCTGATTTGGATGATTGAAATTTAAATAATCAAAGGGTAGAAACCTATTAAACAATTCAAAAATAATTAAAATAAACCTTAATAAAACAATTAATTAAATTTGGAAGAATAATAAATTTGGAATTATTAAAATAGGGATGTTATTAGGAAGAAATTTGTTCTTTAATTTAAGAATCCCTAAATTAATCATCTCAATAATATTTAATTCCTATTTAAAATGATAATCCAAATTTAAAATTTAAAATGCTAAAAGACTTAATCATTAAATTAAATTAAAGTTAAATTATTTAAATCAAACCCTTTTAAAATAAAATATTAAGTTAAAATTAAAAAATTAAATTAAATTAAAATTAAATTAAATTAAATTAAATTGAAACATATTAAATTAAATTAAATTAAAATATATTAAATTAAATTAAATTAAATCAAATTAAAAGTTAAATTAAATTAAATTAAATTAAATTAAATTAAATTAAATTAAATTAAATTAAATTAAATTAAATCAAATTAAATTAAATTAAATTAAGTTAAATTAAATCAAATTAAATTAAATTAAGCTAAATCATATTATATTAAATTAACTTAAATTAAACTAAATTAAATTAAACCACATTAAATTAAATTAAGTTAAATTAAATTAAATTAAATTAAATTAAATATAACATCACCTAAGACATAAAGAATTCAAAGATAAAACAACTTGAACACTATTCCAAACTTAAATCCATTAACTGAAATTAAATCAAATCATAAACCACTTGAACATCCATTTGCCCTCAAAAGCTCGTGATGTCATAACTCTTAAAAGGAGCGTTAAATGAAGTGTTACTTCATTCATGAGATATTCAAATGTCCTAGTTCACTGAGCAAGACAACAAAACTTAAATTCTCGGACGATTAATTCATTTGTATAATTAAATTCATTTGGACTTAAAATAATCCTAGAAATATTGAAAAGATGTTTAAGACTCGTCTTAAGCACTTCCTCGATATGATAGGATATTTATAAGAACAATTGAACTTAATTGTTCTTTGATGAAGAAAATCGTCCTCAAACCAAAATACAAGAACCTAGACGTCAAAGGAAATGACTAGCTATAGGATTAGGAACTTGGTAGAAAACCATAACCCTTCCCTTAGCTTTACCTAGGAACTTACTTTAAATGCTTAAATATTCTAACTGTATTTTAAGTGCAGCTTGGGATGACGGGAAGACCCTCCAGGTACGCTTTTATTTTATTGCAATTTACCTTATTGCAATTTATTTAATCGCATCGCACTTACTTTTCTTGCATGATAAACAACTGTTGCATGAAAACCCACACCTTTAGGATAGTCCCTAAAGCCGAAACCAAAACTAAATTAAAAGTCATTGCAAGATAAAATTCACCGCCACAACATTTCAAAATATAAAACAACTCAAAATTTAATCACAAACAGAACAACAAAACTACAACTACAATTAAATTAAAACGTCTTGTTGGATGATCGGGAATACCTCGGATGATGTAACCTACGTGTTGCTAACGAGATTTCCCACGGTCTAAATGAAAGTGTGGAACTCATTCAGTTGAGTTTAGCAAATTCATCTGGACTAAGTGAATCCGATAAAAATAACGATGCCGGAAGGATGGAACCGTGGGATCTTAACCGGTGTTGTTATAATAACCTTTAAGATTTGTTTAATTAAAATATTAAAAACACCTGGATTTTAAGATTTTCTCTAAACCAGAACACTTTTCTCACCTCCTGATTTATGATTTCTAAAACTAAACCCCTACAACAACAAGGAGCTCGGAGCATGGTGGGCAGCACGGCCATCGTCATCAGCAAAACCTGAGTCTACTTCAGTAAAACTTTCTTAGAATTAAATAACCAAGCTATAGGACTTCGAGGAAGTTTGCCTAGTGCTACATAAATCCTCAACTCTTCGTTAGGCATTTGCATGATCATATCATGTAAATTAAGCCCTAACCGGTCTTAGGACTCCGAGGTAGTCGTCCGATACGACATAAACCCTCACATCTTCGAGGCTATTTGTATGATTTTATCATACAAATATAAGTCCTAACTAATTAAAATTGGTGATCAAAACATTAAATAAATATTAGGACTTTCTTAAATTTAAGCCAAACAATAAGATAGTCGGGAAATTACCGAAGTTCGCTTCGAATCTGTGATTTCTCCTACCTTTCTTCCTTTGAATTCCCAAAACAAAATGTTCCAAATTTGATCCATTCCCTATTGAAATTCCAAAATTCAATCCTTGAAAATTTAAACTTTGAAATTCTTGAGAGCAGAACTACGATTATTATCGAGAGTTTCCTTAGGTGATTCCCGTCACTTAAGATGTAATTAACTATAGGGGCTTGCCCTTATAGGGAATTTTAAGAACCCAGGTAATATAAACCCTGTTTAATGTCTTCATATTAAACAGGGGAATTTGTCGGCTTATAAAATTGGTTCGCAGACCAAACGGATGTCACAAACATTTCTAGTTTATTTAATCGAGCCTCATTATCAAGCAGTATGTCTATTCTTCGGGATAGATACACGGTTTGTAGTGCGGCGCTCGTTTATATAAACTATTCGGGATGTGAGATTAGTTTGATTTCATATCTTAAAATTTTCAAATTTAAAATTATTTTCAAAATCAAATACTACTTTTCAAATTATTTATTTAAATTAAATTAAAATTTGCCGACAATTTCTGTAGGCGACCCCTTTTTCCAAATAAAACACATAACCCAAAAATAAGCCGTACAATTTCTGGCGACTCCGCTGGGGAAAATTCCTCTCTCCATTTTTAATCGAATAGTTACGCTTTCAAAAATCGGTAGTGTATCCATGTCCCTAATGGATCAAACTACCCTTCTTTCCGTTGGAATATTATGTTCATTTCTACCTTGAACGAGTATAGCCAACATTCTCTCGGATCCAGGAGCCACTGTTTAGACACCCCTAAACAGAGAGGTTCCGAAATCCTTTTACCTCATTTCTGAGGTGGGGTGGACCCCCAATAGGTGTTAGTTTAGGAGTGATCCTTCGAGTTGAGAAGTCTTGCATAAGACTTTCTTTTCCTTTCCAACTCTGAATCAAATTTATTACCTTCTCTATACCTTTGAATATTCCGTTCTAAATAAACAAACCCTCTAATGAATGACTCTTTTAACAAATATACATGAACAAGAATGTGTTCGGACTCTTTTCGATTCCTTTCTTTTCGTCCTGATGAGAAGAAGCATAACTTGGGACCGACAATCGAATCTACCTGCGTAAATGGAAGCCCCAAAACTGATTTTCTCCTTCACCAACGGACTGGACTTCGCTGTTTATAAGGATGAGTTGCCCGACAATGGGATCATCCGGTTTGGACAAGGATTCGAGAACACAAATGTCAAGTTCGCTGACGTTACTCTCTTTGCACTAATGGACAAAGTGCCATAAACTGAGAAACCCATGATTGAGTTCAACCTTAAGTCAACTCAAGAATTTCCTCCCCTGCAAAGGGTTCCAGCTGAGAGGAATACTACTGTCCATAGGAGGACCGTTATCTCTACCCCCACTGGTCTAGTCGTCTCTGCACCTACCCCGGCTCCCGCCAAACCGAAGGGGAAGGAAGTTCAAATTTGTAACGAGCATGTTACCGTGGAGGGTACAGATTTCCGTGCAAGACCTTCTCGTTTTCGAAATTGGGTCCAGCTCAAGGGTTCCACCCCTAACACCGGACTCGGAGGAGAAACGAGAGCAGGAAGATTGCCGGGAAGGCCAGAGCTGCTGAAGTCGCTTTCTTAGAAGAAATCCCTGAGTACACACCACTACCTGAATACATACCATTGTCTGAGTATACACCCCTTTTGGAAGGAAGTAGATTCCATCCCCTTTCCGCCGCAGCTGACGAGGAAAATGTCCGCAGGATTGCCTCTACATTACCTCGACCCGCATACTATAGCGACAACAGAAAGAAAAGGGCAAGGATTACACCATTTGCCCGACTACAGACTGTGATTGAGAAGTTGGCAAAGAAAGAAAAATGCCCTGTATCGGAAATTTTAAGAAGGATAGGGCGGGTGCCGGCCAAATCCCGTCTTGGGCCACGAGTAGAACCGGCTATCGCTGCAGAAGGGCCGAATAAGAAGATGAAGGCTAGTCCACCTGTTGTTGTTTCAGGTTTACAGATCAAGGAGGATACCACCTTCCAGCATTCAGCCGACAGACCATCCGGGTCCCAGGCCTTCTGCTCGCTAGAAGGATGGTATGGCGTCCCACTACCGCCAATTAAGACCGAAACAACGACCGGAAAAGGAAAGTCTCGTCGAAGACTTGAGTCCGAGGAAAGTGCTACCGCAGTAAAGGGGACTCATGAGAAAGAAACCCGACAATTATCACATGACAACTGCAGGGATATACAGAAAAGACCACTAGAAGATGCTATGGAAAAGCTAAGAACTGACATTCGGCGACTAGCAAGAGAAAGAGAAGAGAAATTTGGAGATGAAGTTGACTCGTCAGAGTTCATGGATGATGAATATGCAGAAATTAACCTGGTTGAGACGCGAGCTTCGTCAGCGTCACAAGGTGCTCCTGCAGCCGCAGAAAGAGAGGAGCCAGAAGTGATGAGAAGGCAACTTCAAGAGAAAGATGATACGATCGCCCAAATGGCAAAAAGGATGGAAGAGATGGCTGTAGCCCTAGCCACTCTCCGCAGTCGTGTTCAACCCCAAAGAGAAACACCCCCGGAAGTCATTCACATTGTAGACGGAGGAAAGGAGATTACATCCGTCAACGGGGATGATCAATTAAAGAAGGATGCAACACAAAGTATGATTCCGGAAAAGGATATCAAGAACATGGTGGAACAGCAGGTGCGAGAAGCCTTGGCACAATCAAAGAGCGGGACATCCATTCGGACGGGTAGACCTTACCCCGAAGAATTCGACGCTGTCCAATATCCGAAAGGCTTTGTACCACCTCTGTTCAAGACCTTTGATGGAACCGGAAACCCTCGGCAGCATGTTGCACATTTTCGTGCCGCTTGTTGCAATGCCGGCGGAAGTGATGCTTTACTCTTCCGACAATTTGTCGACGACTCGTCGGGGATCGCCTTTGATTGGTATGCGTAATTACCGAACGGTTCGGTGAAGACATTTTCGGAATTAGAGAACCTCTTCATCAAGCGATTTGCCGGAGCTCGACACCACATCACTATAGGTGATTTAGTGGTAGAAAAGCGTGAAGCTCGAACGAAACTTTGGTGGATTACATACTTCGATGGAGGAATCTAAGTATGAAGTGTGAGCTACAACTACAAGAACAGCATGCAGTCGGCATTTTACTTAAGAGCATCCATGGCCCGATAGCACTTCTCCTCAAGGGATTTACTATTAAGACTTTCGAGAAGTTGTTAAGCAAGGCCGGAAGCTTGCAAGAGGAGACACCAACAAACTCAATGCTAAATTCAGAAGAAATCATAGAAGTCAACCTAAGAAGTGGAAGAGTTCTACCTCCGAGAATGGGTCCAAAGGACAAAGGAAAGCAGGTGGTTGTTCAGGAAGAACCAACCCCGGCAGAAGAAATACCCATTCGGGAAGAAGCCGAGACACATGAAAACAAAGTGGACTACAACGTGCTAGCCCATCTTAGGAAACTACCAACCAAACCGAGCATCTACGACACTCTCATCTTATCAAAGGAGATGAGAGAAGCTCGATCAAGGCCTTACTTGATCCGGAGATTCGCTTAGCTCAAATGACCTGGAGATTCCTTAGATGAGGCTTGCTCGTTAAAAGAACAGACGAGGTGTTACCTTCACGCGACAATGACCTACTACTTGGGACGACAGACCACAACCGACCGTTGTACATTTCGGCTACAATCGGGAAATTCACACTCTCCGCAGTATTGGTGGATCCAGGAGCATCAATCAATATAATGAATCTTCGAACGCTAGCATACTTGGAAATCGATGCTCGCGAGCTCGAAGCGGACAAAATGTTATTAAGAGGATTCAACCGGAAAGGAGAAAGAGCCCTCGCATCGATAACACTGCTAATGAAGACCGGTGACTTAGCAAAGACAACCGCGAAATTTCACATAATTGATTCGAAACATCGTTCAACACTCTACCTGGGCCGACCATGGATACATGAAAACCGGATGGTACCATCATCTCTACATCAATGCATCAAATACTACGATGGAGGGGAACGATTGCATCAAAGGTGACTTACAACCGTTCTCCGTACATGAAATTGGAATCCATGAAGATGCAGCTTATTATGCACCTCCGAAGAAAACAATCTTCTCCAGAAATACCGTAACAAACGAAGCAAAGGAAATTTGGGACGACGAAGAACCTGAAGTTCTAGTCCAACAGTCACTCACCACTCCCATACGGCGAGATGGTGAAGGTTTCTCCACAACTCGTATCCGAGGTCAAGGTCGGGGACGAGGTCGTGGCGAGACGTTAGGACAGTTGGACGAGAGGAAACCAGCCATCAATGTTGATTGGGAAGATAGTTCCGAAGAAGAAAAAGAAATCAAACAAGGAGCAAGCGACAATAAGTCGGAAGAAGCCGCAATTCGAATCCCTTTCGAAGACGAAAGAAACGAGGAATATAAATCGATGTACGAGAAGATTAACCACTATGTACATACTATGACCCTGACCCCGATCCATTCTAATAAGATCGAGGGTATGGAGGTCAAAGAGGTACGTAGCGGTGGTGCAAAGCCAATCAAATTCTACCGTGGTACTCCTTCCTCCAAAACCGAAAATAATGTACAATTCGAAGATGCTACTTCATCGAATTAATGGAATTGCCTTTCGAGTGGTACTCTCCCTGTGTTCAAAATTTAATTCAACGTGGTTTCTTACCTCGACAATGGACAAAAGGTCAATCACAGCATTTTGAAAATTTATGGAATAACTCCCGTCGTCCGCCCAATTCAAAACATGGTCTCGGATTCGGCACAGTAGGATCGACCGACGATACCGAATTTTGCATGGTTGTCACTTGCGAGTCTAATGAAGACCGCATGGAAGCTACGTAAGAACTCGAAGATTTACAAATTGGAAACGCTCCACCGTAGTTCGAAGAA
The DNA here is from genome assembly GCA_022702705.1 of Papilionanthe hookeriana x Papilionanthe teres. NCBI lineage: Eukaryota > Viridiplantae > Streptophyta > Magnoliopsida > Asparagales > Orchidaceae > Papilionanthe > Papilionanthe hookeriana x Papilionanthe teres. The sequence goes on along the minus strand of CM040424.1, from coordinate 37,488,974 downwards.
GAGATCAAATCTACAATAGATGAGTTAACTGGACGTTAACTTAGGTACTAGCGAAGAGCCTAGACCTACCTTTGTTAGCTCCTTACTCGATAAAGAAGACTCCGAAGAAATAATCAAGTTATTAATGGAATTTGAAGACTCGTTTTGCTTGGAGCTACGATGAGATGCCGTGTTTAGCTCCGGAGGTCGCAATCCATAAGCTAGAGTGGATCCCCGCTTCGTTCCGCCGGACAAGGTCCCGTAAGAATGCGTCTAGAAATCGAACAACAAGTCATAGCCGAAGTTAAAAAGCTAATAGACGCTAAATTTGTCCGTGAAGAACAATACCCGACTTGGTTAGCCTAATGTGGTACCAACGTGAAGAAGAATGGTCGGATCGAATTTGTGTGGATTTCGCAGATTTAAACAAGGCATGTCCAAAAGATGAATTTCTTCTACCGATCCCGTAATTAATGATCGACATCGCTTCGACACATTAAATATTCTCATTCATGGATGGATCTTCGAGATACAACCGGATAAAAATGGCTCCGTAAGATGAAAAACTTACAAAGCATTCGTAACGCCGATCGGAGTTTATTGCTACACAATGATGCCATTCGGACTCGAAGAACGCAGGAGCAACCTACCGTGAGAGCGATGACAAGAATTTTTGATGATCTCATCCACAATCAAGTCGAATGATACGTGGATGATGTGGTCATCAAAAGCAAAGTAAAGGACAATCACCCGTATGATTCGAGAATTGTTTTCGAACGATTAAGACAATTTAACCTTAAGATGAATCCTTTAAAGTGCGCCTTCGGCGTCACCTCCGGAAATTCTTAGATTCGTTGTCCGACATCGTGGAATCGAAATCGATCCGGAAAAGATAAAAGCCATCTTAGAAATGCCGCCTCCCAAAACCTTAAAACAACTACGATCTTTTCAAGGGAAGTCGGCATATCTTCGATGCTTTATTTCGAACTTGTCGGTAGGTGTCGACCTTTCTCGCACTAGTTAAAAAGGACGCCAAATTTATTTGGGAAGAGAAATGCCGTAGGGCCTTCGAGGACATTAAACAATATTTAATGACACCTCCCGTCTTAGCAGCCTCGAGCCTCGTGTAGACCGCCGATACTTTATACCGCGGCTTTAGACGACTCTCTCGGAGCCCCGTTAGCCTCGTGTCAATGATGAGGGTAAAGAAAATGCTCTTTACTACCCGAGCCGTCGTTTACTTCCGACGGAAATAAGGTATCCCGCAATCGAAAAGCACCGTTTAGCCCCGATCTTCACCGCTCAAAAGCTCGTGCACTACATGCTTTCTCATAAGGTCAACCCGATCTCGAAATTTAATCCATTGCAATACTCGATGACCCGTCCAACGCTTCCCGCAGACTTGCCGGATGGTCAATGATATTTTTGCAATTCGATATAACTTTCATGCCTCTTCGTGCCGTAAAGGGACAAGTCCTAGCAGACTTCCTCGCAGCACACCCCTTGCCGGCAGAATCTCCTCTCAATGACGATTTGCCAGATGAACAAATAATGAACCTAGAAGACCCTGATGATCGACGTTGGAAATTATATTTCGACGGAGCATCTTCAGCACATAAAGACGAAGAATCGCAAGTGATAAGTGCTCGTGAAGGCGGTGGATCTGACTAATCTTTATAACACCGGAGCGGGGATGTTAAGATACTCCTACCACTTGACAGAGCCGTGTACAAATAACGAAGCGTAATACGAAGCCCTCATAACAGGATTGGAATTAACTATTCAAATGGGATAACAGACATCAACATCTACGGGATTCGGCAGCTAATCATTCAACGTATCGCCGGATAGTACAAAATTTTAAAACCAAGACTCGAGCAATATTTTCAGTATGCCATGAAACTGTTGGAACAAATTCCGAATGTGACGATATACAAAATTCCCAGAAAAGAAAACGCTTTAGCGGATGCGCTAGCTCGTCTCGCAAAAGAATTTGCCTGTTTGCAAGATAAATCAGTGGAAGTGTCGGTTCACGGACGTCATGTCCTATCACAGCTCGACATGCACACAATACACGAATCGAAAAAGGAAAAAGGATCAATTGCAGCAGCGATGTAAAAACACCGAAGATCGGCGACAGCCATTAATAGACTACCCGCAAACAGGAAAACTACTGGACGATAGGTCGTTAGCCCATCGCATCAAGAAAAGAACTCGTCCTACGCATTAATAAACAATACATTATACGGTAAGGTCTTTTCGATCGATGCGGCTAAGATGCCCGAGCGGGTCCGAGGCTCGTGAAATTGTTAAAGAGGTGCACTCGAGACTCGTGGCGCTCACTCACGGTCCAAAGATGAAAATGAAAATTAAAAGACTAGGGTACTACCGGCCCTCGATGATGACCGACCGCATGAAAATCGCCAAGAGCCGTCACCAATGCCAAGTGCACGGAGTGGTTCTACACCAACCTCCAAATGTGCTACATCCGACAATTGCGTCGTGGCCATTCGAATGTCAGGGCACGATATATAGTGGGTCCAATAGAACCACCATCTTCAAAAGGACATCGCTTCATTCTTGCGGCTACGGATTACTTTTCCAAGGGCAGAGGCAGCTCCACTTAGAGAAGTGAAAGCACATCACGTGCTACAATTTTTCAAGAACCAAGTTGTCTACCGTTTCTGAGTGCCGCGCAGATCATCTCGTATAATCGGTCGCATTCGAAGCACACAAATCAACAATTTTGTCGTGAGACACGGAATCGACTGGAGATATTCAACAATTTACTACCCAAGAGCAAACGGCCTGGCTGAGGCTTTTAATAAAACTCTCGTTCAAATTTTAAAGAAGACTTTGGACGATAATAAGAGAAATTGGCCCGAGAAATTGTTAGAAGCCTTATGGGCCTACCGGACAACCTTCAAAACTCCTACTCAAGCTACACCTTACGCTCTGGTGTATGGGTCCGAGGCAGTGTTACCCTTAGAGGTCCAAATCTTCCTTCACTCAGGATCGCAGCTTGCAAACAAAATCACGACGAAGAGAATGCCAAATTACGACTAGAAGAATTGGAAAGCCCGGAAGGGAAAAGACTTGCAGCAGTCAGCAGAATTTAGAACTATACCAAGCTAAGATGGTTCAAGCCCATGACGACCGGTCCGCCCAAGAACCTTTAAAGTTGGTGACTTAGTTCTCGTTCTCAAAAGACCTATTCTCGCACACCGCAAGATAGGAGGAAAATTCGAACCCACTCGGGAAGGACCGTTTGTGGTCGAGGCGCCTACTCGGAGGCTCCTATCACCTAGTGAACTGCCAAGGGGAACGACATATGCTTCCGATCAATGGACGATACTTGAAGAAGTATTATGCTACTTGATGTTTCGAAAGAATGAATTTTTCATCCCTAGAAGCACGGGCAAAGTAATTACTTATGACTGGGTCCGGACCCAAAATAATAAAAATGTGCTAAAATAAATAAAATCATGATGATAAAGTTTTCCTTGTTTCCTCTTCCATGTCAAAATCTCTTTCCTGATCTTATTCCACTTCATTCCTGTTGAATTTAAAAATACAAAAGTAATAAAAAAAACTGTCTTTAATAAACATTTTCTTAATGTTCTTGTTCTTAGTATGCCCCCCGATCCTTTTCCTCGTCTTTTCGCAGGGAAATGTCGAACGGCGGTCGGTCCCGAACTTTAGAAATGGCGTAAGCCTCGCACTCGATGAAAAGAGGTTGAAAGATGGAGCGATAATAGAGATCGACTCGTACTTCGCACCAGCGAGCTCCGCAATACGAGGAAAGTGACCGGGTCCCACCGATCGAGAGGAACCGCCCGGCCGACAAGAATGAAAGTGGGTGGCCCAAGCCACCAATCCAACAAGAAGAAAAGAAAAACAAACACCGAAGAGGATAAGAGAATCAAGTCCGTAGTCGCTACAGCAGAGGGCAAGCTTGTCGCCGCCGCGCCTACGTAAACTCGAGAAGTACGAAGAGCTACTCTCACAGCAACTCAACGAAGAAATAAAAATCACCGTATCCGCAAGATGTTAACTAAATTAGCAACGGACCAGCGCGACGAGGCAGTTGCTACTGCCAGTACATACACTTCAAGGACACCAATTCACCAGGAACCTGAAGAAAGGAGACCAGCTCCGAGGATAACAGAAGAAATGAGGGAAATCTCAAGAAGAATAGAAGAAAGAAGGCTACTACGCCATCAGATAAAGTCACCAGTAATGCATGACCTTGTTGCAGAAGCTACCCCGGAGGATGTCCCGACGGACATCACCCCCGAGGAGCCGAGGTATGCAGGAGAACGTGAAGGGATTGAGCCATATATCCCACAAGACGTCACTGTGCCTCGCCATTTGCAAATTATCCTGCATTCGAGCTAGAAAGAATACGAAGGTCGAGAAGAAAACTTTCGAATACTTCGAGAGAATCGGAGGCAGGAGGATCAATATACTAGAAGGCCTCGAGCTACATACGTACGTGTTCTCGAATACGAACAACAACAAATCGTGGATCGCATCCGGATTTGAAAAGGATGGGCCGAGCGGTGTCGCTTAAGAGAAAACACTTACTCGTAACCCCGGAGATGGATGCCAGTGAAGGGGAGAATTACAATACAATGTGGATGCCGCTACAACTTCGCAGAAGACAGAAGGGAAACCCACCGGGATACTCCGTCATGGCCGAGTGGATCCAATGCCATTAGTCATTAAAAGGATGGTAAAAAGAATGATAACATGGAGGGTACCGCCAGCAGATCGCATACCCAACAGCTGCATCATTAACATTTACAAGAAGGGTGACCGTATACCCCCGCACATAGCATCACCACGACTTTGTCGACCTTTCGCACAGCTTCTTTTCCGAACGAGTGTAATATCATGTTCGGATCCGACCTCCGGATAGCGAGCCCGAGTGAGTTCCGAGGGCCAAGAAAGATACCATTACCGGTAGGTTCCGTCATGATACCGAAGGGCAACGGAGCAAATGTCGCTAAACATTGCATACCGGGAGTACCAGCTGAAGCGGATCTCGCTTACTTTCGAAGGATGGACGACGAGAAAGCACCTTACCACTTCCACCGCACCCGGAGTTAGAGAGCCTCCGACCTTACGAGCCGTGAGTTGCATGGAAAATATCACACCTCCAACGTACATCCATACGGCATCCTTGCCAAGGATGGCTTGGAAGGTGATGTTATCGACCATGTACCTCACTATTCGTACATGGATTTTTGATGTATACCATTTTGGATGGACCGACAAAGATCATACATAGTCCGTTTCGAGTCTATATGGATTGTATGAGATGTATTCCGGATCGAGTCGTATGATGTATCTTCAAGCATGATTGGAATGAAAATGACCATGTCACATTTTTGGCCTTCACCTCTTTTGTGCAAATTGACCGGGAAACGCCATTAAAGTTAAATGAACTTCGAACAAAGAACTGAAAAGAAACAAAAAGAATAAAAGAAAACTTTCCTTAAAAATCTAAAAGATGATAAACTCCAAATTCACGATGAAATAAAATTTGAATCGTTAAAAGACAAACAAAATGACATCAAATCAAATTTTAAATCAAATTCAAATTCAACCATTCAAATTTCACATCAAATCTCAATCAAATTCAAATTCGATTTTCCAAATCTCAAATCAAATCTCAATCAAATTCAAACTCAACCTTCCAAATCTGAAATCCAATCCGTTCGCTCTCTCCCTCGTCCGGGATGGAAGAGGTCGATTTCATCGACACGGATCGAATCCGATGGCGAGGAATTATATCCAATCCAAACCAGCAACTTTCGATCAACTCTTTTGAATGGGATATATAGCATCTACATATTCCCTCCTAATCTATTTCCTTCCATGAAAGTTTTTTTTTTTTTTTTTTACAACTTTCATGAAGTTCTCGAAACACTAAAATTCCATACTTTTCAAATCAACACTACAAATCTTTGCAAAATCAATTACCCATCAATATCAAATTCTTGAGGTTGAGGATTTTACATCCGATACTGCACTGCTTTAGGATTCTTTCCCTATTGCACTGAAATACATCAATATCAAATTTCGAGGCCGAGGATTTTACATCCGATACCGCACTCGCTTTAGGATTCTTTCCCTATCAGCACCGAAATACATCAATATCAAATTTCGAGGTCGAGGATTTTACATCCGATACCGCATCGCTTTAGGATTCTTTCCCTATCGCACCGAAATACATCAATATCAAATTCGTAAGGTCGAGGATTTTACAACCGATACCGCATCGCTTTAGGATTCTTTCCCTATCGCACCGAAATACATCAATATCAAATTCTCGAGGTCGAGGATTTTACATCCGATACCGCATCGCTTTAGGATTCTTTCCCTAATCGCACCGAAATACATTAATATCAAATTCTCGAGGTCGAGGATTTTACATCCGATACCGCATCGCTTTAGGATTCTTTCCCTATCGCACCGAAATACATCAATATCAAATTCTCGAGGTCGAGGATTTTACATCCGATACCGCATCGCTTTAGGATTCTTTCCCTATCGCACCGAAATACATCAATATCAAATTCTCGAGGTCGAGGATTTTATATCCGATACCGCATCGCTTTAGGATTCTTTCCCTATCGCACCGAAATACATCAATATCAAACCTTTGGGGTCGAGGATTTTACATCCGAGACCGCATCGCTTTAGGATTCTTTCCCTATCGCAATGAAATACATCAAAATCAAACCTTTCGGGGTCGAGGATTTTTACATCCGAGACTCGCATCGCATTAGGATTCTTTCCCTATCGCAATGAAATACATCAAAATCAAACTCTTGGGGTCGAGGATTTTACATCCGAGATCGCGTCGCTTTAGTGGTTCTCTCCCTATCGCAATGAAATACATCAAAATCAAACTCTCGAGGTTAAGGATTTTACATCCAATACCACATTGCTCCGAAATCTCTCCTCATTGTAATGATTCAATCCAATCGATTCAATTTTCTTTCGAGGTCGAGGATGTTACATCTAAAACCACAAAATTTCAATTTTCATTTCAAATCAAATCCCTTCAAAATTAATCTTAACAAAACTTCAATCTAAATGAAAACTCAAAATCTAAACTTACACATCAAAACTTAAACTAAAACAAAACGAAAATCTAAATCGAAATTCCCCGCATCATGTGATTTGGGACTCACCTCCTTTTCTTTCCCTGCCGAGAGTTCGAGAATCTCCAGCCTCGCAGATATACTTGACACTCCCCAACTGAAATTCTTCTACTTCGTCCTAAGTTTGTCACTGGACATCCGTGTTGGTTTTGTTGATCTTTTCGGTCAACGCCAATACCCGCGGTGTGCTTGGTTAGCACACCACACCTATCGGGGGTCCATTTGTTGACCTCATTTTCGATGAGGTCTTCTCTCCTTCTTTTTAGTACTTAGGATCTAGCCTTAGGCTTTTCCTTCGACTATCCTAGAGGATTAGAATTGGGACCCACCACTTAGAAGTTCAAACCACTTCTTAACTCTCTCGCAAACTCCACAAACTCGATCGTAGACCCCTAATCACCTGGAGGGTTGAAATCAAATGTGGAAGTTTAAAGGATGAGTTCCTATGTGACTCTTCGGCCTTAGGACTCGCCCAGGTGGCTCGGTCCGGTGAAGGGTCGACTTACACACACATTACACCTATACACTACACTTTCACACACCTCCTAAAAACACACCCATACCCAACTTGACCTCCCGACTCATGAAGGTGATTCACATGGATGGTCCTTAACCCCTAAGCCCTCGGCTAAGCAGGTTAGGAACAACATAAATGGATGCCTCAAATGAGTCCCTTTTATGGCTCATGTGGGCTTGATGTGGCTTCATGGCTCAACCAAAATGATTTCATTCCACTTACATTTACCTAATCTTCAATTTTGCAAATTTTCAATTTTCGACCCCTGAACCCTACCCCCACCTAACCTTACCCAAAACCCTCGAAATTACCCAAATTTTCTAAAATCTCCAAGTCACCCAAAATTCCTCAAAATCAATCCTAAACATTCCCACATTACTCAAATTGATCATCCATACCCAAAAATACCAAAAATTCCAAAAATACCTCCCAATACTCTCCAAATACCCAAAATGCCCCTCTTAGCCAAAAAATCCAAAAATTCAGAAAATTCTCAGAAAATTCCATAAAATCCCAAATATTCCCAATTTCATTTTGTTCAACTACACCATGGGCCAATTTTGTCAATTTACCCCACTTTTATCAAAACCCCCAATTTGACCCATTTTAACCCAAAATGAACCCAATGTCAAACCAAACCTACCCAATTGACTCAAATTCTGGTCCAATTCAATTTTAAACTTCAATTCAACATTCACAACACCAATCTAGACCAAATACAAGTTCAATTTGATTGACATTTGGATCCAATTTCACTTTTGGCCTTAAAAGCCCAATTTGGACCCATGACCCAAACTTAGCCCAAACTCACCCAATTCAACTCCAATTAACCCCAAATCTTTTCTAAACCTTCCTTAACATCCCCATAAACAAAACTCTAACATGATTTGACCAAAATTTAGACCCAAACCCCACTCAAATTCAACCCAAATCTAAAAGGCCCAATTTTGACCTAAACCTAAACCTAACCCAAATGAGCCCAAACCTCAAAATCAAAACCCAACCAAAGCCAAAACCTCTTTGAAACACTCCCATAAACATTTCCCAACATTTATTTTACATCAATTTCAACCCTAGCCCAACATTGGCCCAAGTTAGCCCAATTTGACCTACATCGGCCCACTTACCAAATAAACCCAAATTCAAACCAATTCAATTCCAAATCACACCAAATTGACTCCAAACCATTCATGAAACATCCCTAAACCAATTGTAACATTTATTTGACATGGTCCTTCACAAAATTTTCACCCAAATGCCCATCCTAAAATCAAAAAGCCCACTTCCCTTAAACCTTCCTAAAAGCCCACTTCCTTCAAATTCAAAAGCCCAAATTCAGCCAAAGCCCACATGACACTTTCCCTCATCATCCATTTAATCAAAATCACCCCTAAGTTTCAAAATCATCAATTAAACAATTCCAAATTAAGCCATATGCCAAATCCCCATCAAAATGCTAAAATTTCTTTAAACCCATTTCCATGAAATTGACTTAACTTTTCCCAAGCCAAAGATGAGTCATGAAGCCATGCATGAGCCACATGGAAGCCATGAGAGCCTCTTTACATGTCACCATGCCATTTTGGGCAAAAGGAGGAGACTCTTTCCTTAATCTCCTAATGTCATTAGCCTTAACCATGACTCCCCTTAACCCAAATTTAATCTAAATATTCTTAGAAAGAGACCTCACCACCTTCGACCAGCTCGACCTAACTTATTCTCTCGAGCCTAAAACCAGGTCATGGGGAGGTGAACCCAACCTAAACACATGGGTTGACCCAAACCAAGCCAAAATGGCCTCTTCCCCATTCCATTCCAAGCCACCCCTTTACACATGGCAAGGCCCAATCGATCGCACAAACCTCCAGCCCCGACCCACCCGACCTCGAGGGTGACTCCGACCTCGGCCGGCCACCCACCACAGCCCGCCGAAAACCACCAGGCCGAGAGCTCACATGTGAGCCCAAACTTGGAATTCTCACCCGCCGAGCCGCCCCATGCCCAATGGCCACCACGGCTGTTCTTCCCATGCCAAGAGCAATCGATCCCAAGCCCTAACTCCCCCGGAGAGCCTCCAACCATGCCTATTTAAACACCACCTCCTCTCGGCCATGAGAGGTGCCGAAACAAACCTTAAGGAAACTCTGCCAAAATTGTTCCGTACTACTCCCCACACATAGAGAACTTGATCCCCACCGAAATCCCCCGCCATTTCCTCTCGCGAGCTCAATTTCGTAGTTGAAATCCAAGCCCAAAACCAGGACACTTCTCCACAAAGGATCAATCCCCAAATTGATTGGTCCTACACCTTCACTCGTACCAAGGGAAGAAGTCCACCAACAAAAGCCCCCTCTCCAGGCCACCCATCTCGTTCCGCACTCCAAGCTTTGTGATCGACTGTGGTCACTTTCATAGCTAGACAATTCACTGTGCCAAGGGACTTCATCCGGAGCTTACTCGGACCCAATCGAAGGCGACACAACTCTCGCATGGAAGCTTCACTTCTCCGAGCAAAGGTATGGACTCATTCTTCTTCCCGAGCTTCCGCAGATTCTCCTTTTAATTCGAGTCAATTTAAATACATGTTTACCATACTGGATGTGTTCGTCTCCTCAAGCACGAATCCATAGAGCATAAGAACACAAAAATCCATCGAGAATCGAGTGAGAGATTAGGGTTAGAAGGTCGACGGCCACGGTGCACACCCGCCGCAGACGATGACTGGGAGCCGTCGGATCGAGCGTGTATCGAGCGGACGGTCTGGATTGAGCCGGACAGCGCAATGGTGCATGAACCGCGGGTCCCGAGACGGCTGACTCAGATGGCGGCGCCTAATCACAGCACGACATGTACCCCCTTCGGAGCTGCCGAGGTTGACGCGGTGCCGCGTGGATAAGTAGGAAATTAGGTTATTTTCCTATTTATTTAATTCACTAAACTTCAAAAATTCATAACTTTGTGTAGAAAAATCTTAAAAATAAAATAAAAATACCTTCTTGCTCAAGTGAACGTAGGAGAATAATGTGAAAAGAAATCATTTAATTTCATCAAGTATTTTATTTTTAATGATTTATTTACTCGTCCGCATTGTTTTAATTCTCCATGCATATAGGAAATTCACCATGGCATGAGACCATAGGGCTTTTAAGCCTCCGAATTCGGGAACATTCCCGAATTTTCCAAAGTCGAGGCCATCCCTATGAGAAGTTATCGATTTTTCAAATTCATGTTACTCGTTTTGAGAATTTTAAATCTAATATTTAGCATGTTGTGAAATAAATTCTAGGAAAATTTGGTGATGTTTCTTATGACCGGAGGACCCTAGGAAAAATAGGTTTTGAATTAATTCACTGAATAACCCTAATCGGCTTAAACACCCTAAATAGGTCTTTAATTAATTAGAGCTAATCATACATCAAATTGACTTGAAATCAATTCTCCACTGACCTTTAGGATCAGAGGAACCCACCATAAAAGTTTGAAGTCAATTGGACTTGGTTAGCCCTACTAAATGGGTTGATTAAGCCATTTGGCCAATTTAAACTTAAAAAATTCATAACTTTCAAAATACTTTTAAAAAATTCACCAAATTGGTTTTGGAGCCTCTCTGATATTAGGGAAATTTAAGAAAATTAAAATTTTAATTTTCTAAAAAGGTTGATTTTTTGCATTATTTTAATATTTTTAATAATTAAAAAATAATAAAAATCACAAAAATAATAAAATTCACCAAAATGTCACATTTTGAATTTTAGTCACTTAGGAACAAATCCCATATTTTTCCTAGGTCTCTATGATGAGTTATTAAATTTTAAAGCCCTAGGGTAATTTTAAAATAAAAAAATGTATTTTCTAGCATTTACATTAAAATAATTCTAATAAATCAAAGAAAAATCAGAAAATTATGAAAATTGGTTCTCTAATTTCCTTAATATCAGAGAGATTTTTGAAAAATATAAAATTCATTTTTCAACCTTTATTTTATTTTTAAATTAATTAATACTCCAAAACTCAAAATAATTATAATAAAAAGAATATAAATAAAAAAATCACCAAAATTGGTCCAAGTGGTCCTCTGGTCATTAGGAATGTCTCATAATTTTCTTAAGGACAGAAACTTTTCTTTGGTCATATTATTAAATTTTCCTTGGAAATCTTTATTTTCCACCAAAAATAATTACATAAATAAATTAAATATAGAAAAATCACATTTTCTCCTCTAATGTCTTCATTGACATATGAGTGAAGTCACATAAAAATTTTAAATTCATTTGAGCTCAATTTAGTAAGTTATGAAATTATTAAGCTTGAAGGGCAAAATGGTAATTAAAATTTTAACCTTTAATTAAAACTTTAGGCTTAATAAAATGAAAGAGTAAAATATTTGATCTTAATCTGATTTGGATGATTGAAATTTAAATAATCAAAGGGTAGAAACCTATTAAACAATTCAAAAATAATTAAAATAAACCTTAATAAAAGAATTAATTAAATTTGGAAGAATAATAAATTTGGAATTATTAAAATAAGGATGTTATTAGGAAGAAATTTGTTCTTTAATTTAAGAATCCCTAAATTAATCATCTCAATAATATTTAATTCCTATTTAAAATGATAATCCAAATTTAAAATTTAAAATGCTAAAAGACTTAATCATTAAATTAAATTAAAGTTAAATTATTTAAATCAAACCCTTTTAAAATAAAATATTAAGTTAAAATTAAAAAATTAAATTAAATTAAAATTAAATTAAATTAAATTAAATTGAAACATATTAAATTAAATTAAATTAAAATATATTAAATTAAATAAACTTAAATCAAATTAAAAGTTAATTTAAATTAAATTAAATTAAATTAAATTAAAAGTTAATTTAAATTAAATTAAATTAAATTAAATCAAATTAAATTAAATTAAATTAAGTTAAATTAAATCAAATTAAATTAAATTAAGCTAAATCATATTATATTAGATTAACTTAAATTAAACTAAATTAAATTAAACCACATTAAATTAAATTAAGTTAAATTAAATTAAATTAAATTAAATTATATATAACATCACCTAAGACATAAAGAATTCAAAGATAAAACAACTTGAACACTATTCCAAACTTAAATCCATTAACTGAAATTAAATCAAATCATAAACCACTTGAACATCCATTTGCCCTCAAAAGCTCGTGATGTCATAACTCTTAAAAGGAGCGTTAAATGAAGTGTTACTTCATTCATGAGATATTCAAATGTCCTAGTTCACTGAGTAGGACAACAAAACTTAAATTCTCTGGACGATTAATTCATTTGTATAATTAAATTCATTTGGACTTAAAATAATCCTAGAAATATCGAAAAGATCTTTAAGACTCGTCTTAAGCACTTCCTCGATATGATAGGATATTTATAAGAACAATCGAACTTAATTGTTCTTCGATGAAGAAAATCGTCCTCAAACCAAAATACAAGAACCTAGACGTCAAAGGAAATGACTAGCTATAGGATTAGGAACTTGGTAGAAAACCATAACCCTTCCCTTAGCTTTTACCTAGAACTTACTTTAAATGCTTAAATATTCTAACCGTATTTTAAGTGCAGCTTGGGATGACGGGAAGACCCTCCGAGTACGCTTTTATTTTATCGCAATTTACCTTATTGCAATTTATTTAATCGCATCGCACTTACTTTTCTTGCATGATAAACAACTATTGCATGAAAACCCACACCTTTAGGATAGTCCCTAAAACCGAAACCAAAACTAAATTAAAAGTCATTGCAAGATAAAATTCACCGCCACAACATTTCAAAATATAAAACAACTCAAAATTTAATCACAAACGAACAACAAAACTACAACTAAAATTAAATTAAAACGTCTTGTTGGATGATCGGAATACCTCGGATGATGTAACCTACGTGTTGCTAACGGGATTTCCCACTGTCAATGAAAGTGTGGAACTCATTCAATTGAGTTTAGCAAATTCATCCGGACTAAGTGAATCCGATAAAAATAACGATGCCGGAAGGATGGAACCATGGGATCTTAACCGGTGTTGTTATAATCAACTTTAATATTTGTTTAATTAAAATATTAAAAACACCTGGATTTTAAGATTTTCTCTAAACCAGAACACTTTTCTCACCTCCTGATTTATGATTTCTAAAACTAAACCCCTACAACAACAAGGAGCTCGGAGCATGGTGGGCAAAGCACGCCATCGTCATCAGTAAAACCTGAGTCTACTTCAGTAAAACTTTCTTAGAATTAAATAACCAAGTTATAGGACTTCGAGGAAGTTTGCCTAGTGCGACATAAATCCTCAACTCTTCTTTAGGCATTTGCATGATCATATCATGTAAATTAAGCCCTAACCGGTCTTAGGACTCCGAGGTAGTCGTCTGATACGACATAAACCCTCACATCTTCGAGGCTATTTGTATGATTTTATCATACAAATATAAGTCCTAACTAAAAATTGGCAGGATCAAAACATTAAATAAATATTAGGACTTTCTTAAATTCAAGCCAAACAATAGGATAGTCGAGAAATTACCGAAGTTCGCTTCGAATCTGTGATTTCTCCTACCTTTCTTCCTTTGAATTCCCAAAACAAAATGTTCCAAATTTGATCCATTCCCTATCGAAATTCCAAAATTCAATCCTCGAAAATTTAAACTTTGAAATTCTTGAGAGCGTAACTACCGATTATTATCGAGAGTTTTCTTAGGTGATTCCCGTCACTTAAGATGTAATTAACTATGGGGCTTGCCCTTATAGGAATTTTAAGAACCTGTAGTAATATAAACCTTGTTTAATGTCTTCATATTAAACAGTGGAATTTGTCGGCTTATAAAATTGGTTCGTAGACCAAACGGATGTCACAAACCTTTCTAGTTTATTTAATCGAGCCTCATTATCAAGCAAGATGTCTATTCTTCGGGATAGATACACGGTTCAGTAGTGCGGCGCTCGTTTATATAAACTATTCGGGATGTGAGATTAGTTTGATTTCATATCTTAAAATTTTCAAATTTAAAATTATTTTCAAAATCAAATACTACTTTTCAAATTATTTATTTAAATTAAATTAAAATTCGCCGACAATTTCTGTAGGCGACCCCTTTTTCCAAATAAAACACATAACCCAAAAATAAGCCGTACATGGATGATAAGAAGTGGATATCTTATGAGTAATATTGTATTTTTCTACTAGTTTGTGAATGTATTTATTTCTAAAATGAGTTCCTCCGTCAGTGATAATCACTCTCGGCATTCCAAATCTAGTAAAAATATTTTTCATCAGAAATTTTGAAACACTCTTAGCATCACACCTAGGTAAAGCTTGTGCTTCAATCCATTTAGAAACATAATCAACATCTACTAATATATATGAGTTTCCAAACGAAGGAATAAAAGGTCCCATAAAATCTAATCCCCAAACATCAAAAATTTCAACTTCTAATATAAAATTCAGAGGCATTTCGTTTTTTCTAGATATATTTCCTACTCTTTGACATTTATCGCAAGTTTTAATATATCTCGTATACATCTCTAAATAGAGTAGGCAAGAAAATCCAGATTGTAGAATCTTATAAGCAGCTTTTATCGGTCCCAAAATGTCCTCCAAAATTAGAATCATGACATTTTTGAATAATTGGTTCAATTTCTTCATAAGGTACACATCTTCTAATAATTAAATCCTTACATCGTTTATATAAATATGGTTCATCCCAAAAATAGGTTTTCATATCATGGATGAATTTTTCTCGTTTTTGCAAAGTTAGCATAGGTGGTAAAATATTACTAACTATATATTTTACTATATCAAGCATACCATGGTATTTTCCACTCATTGATATTATATAGTTGTTCATCGGAAAATTGTCTATAATTTAATTTTCAATATCGATAATTCATGATTTTCTAATCTTGATAAATGATCCGCAATTTGATTATCGGTTCCTTTCTTATTAACGATCTCAAAATCGAATTCTTGCATTAATAGCATCCATCTAATTAATCTTGGTTCGGAATCTTTCTTTTGCATTAAATATTTGATAGCAGAATGATCGGTATGCACGATACATTTTGTTCCAATCGTATAAGGTCTAAATTTATTAAAACCATATACTACCGCTAATAATTCTCTTTCAGTAATCGTATAATTTATTTCGAATCATTTAGAGTTTTACTAAGCATAGTATATAACTTTAAAAATCTTTTCATATCTTTGCCCAAGAACTCGCTCCTACAACGATAATCACTAGCATCACACATAAGCTCAAATGGTTTCTCCCAAGCTAGGTGAAACTATTATAGGTGCTGTAATTAACTTTTCTTTTAAGAGTTCAAAAGCATTCGAGCATTCGATTGTAAATTCAAATTTCTTGTCCTTTTCGAGAAGTTGGCATAGAGGTTTAGTAATTTTTGAAAAATCTTTTATATAGCGTCTCGTAGAATCCAGAGATGTCCAAGAAAACTTCTTACCCCTTTTACCATAGTTGGAGGTGATAATTTAGCTATAACTTGAATTTTTGCAGGTCCACTTCCATGCCTTTTTCCGAAATTTTATGCCCTAATACAATACCGCCCGCAACCATAAATCGACATTTCTCCCAATTTAGAACTAAATTTGTTTTCTCACATACTTCTAATACTTTTTCAAGATGAGTTAAGCATGTGTCAAATGATGTTCCAAATACAAAGAAATCATCCATAAATACTTCTATTCCATTGTCAATTAACTTACTAAATATAGACATCATACATCTCTGGAATGTTGCTTGGTGCATTACATAATCCAAAAGGCATTCTTCGAAAAGCGAAAGTTCCATAAGGACTAGTAAATGTAGTTTTCTCTTGATCCTCAGGAGCAATTTGTATTTGATGATAACCGGTGTATCCATCTAGAAAACAAAAATACTTATGTCCGGCTAATCTATCTAACATCTGGTCTAGAAATGGTAAAGGGAAGTGATCTTTCCTGGTGGCAGTATTTAATTTCCTATAATCAATACATATACGCCAACCAGTAACTTGTCTTATAGGAATAAGATCGTTATTTTCATTGGCAGTGACGGTCACTCCTCCCTTCTTAGGAACATAGTGAATTGGGCTTACCCAAGCACTGTCAGAAATAGGATATATAATACCATTATCTAACCATTTTAAAATTTCTTTCTTAACAACTTCTTTCATTATCGGGATTAATCTCCTTTGGGGATCTGCTTTAGGTTTATGTTCATCATCTAAAATAATTCTATGCATACAGATTGAAGGACTAATTCCTTTAATATCTGCTAAAGTCCAACCAAAAGTTTTCTTATATTTTTTTAAAGTTTCTAAAAGTTTTTGTTCTTGAGATTCGTTTAATGCAGATGAAATAATAACTGGTAAAGTTGAAGAATTACCTAAATAAGCATATTTCAAATGATCAGGTAATATTTTTAGCTCAAGTTCAGGAGGTTTAATAATTGATGGAACTATATTCTTGTCAGTGTTTTCAGTATTATCCAAAAATTCAAATCTTTCCTGAATATAATCTAGTTCTTCATTATTATCTTCAATTAATTCAGTGTTTTCTTTTTCTAATTTATCTTCGTAATATTCCTTAAAATGTTCTTGTTGTAAATGTTCAAGTATTTCCATCCGAAAACATTCATCATCTTTTTCTAGCGCAGGATATTTCATTGATTTTGCAATATTAAATGTAACTTTTTGGTCATTTACTCTCATAGTTAATTCTCCTTTCTGAACATCAATCATAGCTTTTCCAGTAGCTAAAAATGGTCTTCCTAAAATGATAGGAATTTCTTTATCTTCCTCCATATCTAAAACAATAAAATCTACTTGGGAAGATAAATTTATCCACTTTTACTAACACATCTTCAATAACTCCTTAGGATAGGTAACCGAACGATCAGCTAATTGAAGGGTTACTCGAAGTAGGTGTAATTTTTCCTAATCCTAATCTCTTAAAAATCGATAGAGGCATTAGATTGATGCTTGCTCCTAAGTCACACAAAGCTTTTCCATAAAATTTTTCTCCTATAGCGCAGGGTATAGTGAAACTACCAGGATCTTTCAATTTTTCAGGAAGCTTCTTCCGAATAATAGCACTACACTCTTCACTAAGTGCGACCGTTTCATTATCGTTGAATTTTCTTTTCTTATTTAGAATATCTTTCATAAATTTTACATAATTTGGCATCCGATCTAAAGCTTCGACAAAAGGTATATTGATTGTTAATTTCTTTAATATTTCAAGGAATTTAGCAAATTGTTTATCTTTTTTATGTTGAGCTAGTCGTTGAGGAAATGGTGGTGGAGGTTTTTCAACGAAATTTTCATAGGTATTAAAGGATGTTCTAAGTTTGAATCTTGTTGAAGTGTTTCCTTTTCAATTTCCACTTCCTCTTTTGGCTTTCAAGTTCTTTTTGAATTTGAGGTTCTAATTCTTTTCCACTCCTTAGTTGTATTGCTTTAATTTGTTCTTTTCCTTGATCTTTAGGATTTATTTCCACATTACTAGGAAAAGTTCCGTGTATTCTATTATTTAGCGTAAGTAGTAATATGTCCAAGTTGAGTTTCGATATTTTTAATAGATGTTCCTTGAATTTGTAATTGATTTCCTTGAATTTGTAGTTGATTTCCTTGATTTTGTAGTTGATGACCCATATTCGTAATTAATTCATCCATAGATAATTTCTTATCTTTGAATCGAGGGTTATTGTTATTAAATCCAGTGGGTAATTAGGTTTATAGTTTGGATTTGCTTGATTAGGTTGATTCATCCATTGTTGATTAGATGTGTTATTCCAATTAAAATTTGGATGAGTTTTCCAACCAGGATTATAATAGTTTGAATAAGGGTTATTAGTTCTATTATTAATAGCATTTAAAGTTTCATAATTAGATTGAGATTCTATGATTTGTTCGGATGAGTTTTCTTCTAAAGTAGGAGAGTAGTTCATTCCAAAATGATCTAATTTCTTAGATATAGCAGCAATTTGAGAAGCTAACATAGATATTGCATCGTTTTCATGAATGCCGGCTATCTTTTTCGGATTTACTCTATCAGCAGGCCATTGGAAATTATTTGTTGTCATTTCTTCGATTAGTGCATAAGATTCATCAAATGGTTTAGACATTAATGAACCTCAAGCAGCAGCATCGATGATTGATCTTAAAGATCCTACTAATCCATTATAAAAGGTTTGAATAATCAGCCAACTGCAGCAGCATGATGTGGGCATTTCCTAAGAAGTTCCTTAAATCTCTCCAAAGCTTCATATATCGATTCTCCATCTAACCGACAAAAAGAAGTTATATCATTTCTAAACTTAGCGAGCTTTAGATGGTGGAAAATATTTGGATAGAAATTTTTGTGATAATTCTCCCCAAGTTTTAATAGATCCAGGTGCTAACGAATTCAACCACATTTTAGCCTTATCCCTTAATGAAAAAGGAAAAAGTCTAAGTCTTATAAAGCATCGTCGGATACTCCTTGATATTTAAAAGTAGCACAAAGTTCTAGAAAACTAGCAAGATGTAAGTTAGAATCTTCAGTAGGTGAACCACTAAATTGATTCTTTTGTACCATTTGGATAATTGCAGGTTTAAGTTCAAATGAATTAGCAGACTACATCGTGGTTTTGAATAGTTAAATGAATTTCATCCGATGTAGTGTTGGCATAATCTCTTAATGGTCTTTGTTGGTTCATATTTTGAATTTCGGGAATATTCGCCATTTGTGTTAAATTTATAATTTGTTTCTTTTGTTTTCTAATTCTTTTAATTGTACGCTCTAATTCAGAATCGTAAGGTATTAAATTTTCGTTTCCAAATTTGCGCATACAATTTTAGAATAGATATTAATTTATTTATTATGATTATTTTAAAATAGTCCGTTACTCTAGTAAATTTTTCTTACTTTCTCCCGGCAACGGCGCCAAAAACTTGACCCACAATTTTATATTATGATACTTTTACTTTAATTGCAACGACGCCAAAAACTTGACCCCGCTATATTATATGTATAGAATTGTAATTGTTTAAGTTGTGGATGCTACACAAGTATACGTATCGTATCAAGTAATGCAGGGCTCTAGTGGAGTCCTGGTTATCGATCCCACAGGGAAATAGAAAATTAAATAACAACTAATTTTAAAATAATAATAATAATAATTTTAAAATAAGATACGAAAATTTGGAATTCTAAATTTAAGCGCAATAAATTAAACTAAGTATTTTAATTAGGTAACTTAACTAAGTAGAAAATTAATACGTATTGAAAGTGCAGGAAATTAAACTAATTGCTAAATAAGTCTTAACAATTCAGAAAAAGTATCTTTCCCTTTGTTTAGAAATTTAAGTGATTGATGAATTTAAATAGATAATTTTAAGGTATTGTGACAAATAGGAGCATTCCTATTCTTTACCCTTTGGTCCAGGTGTAAAGAATATTGACTAATCCTATGTTTGATTACCGAATCCGCGGCTAGGCCGGGAGGATACCGACCGCCACTTCGAGCTCCCACGTTCCCCTCGCCCGAGGGCTAACATCTACACTTCGGCTCTCAAACAATAGGACCGAATTGAATATTTTAGTCTGTCACACTAAAATGCTCTATTCTACGCCCATTGATATTATTTCCCTATTTATTTGCACCCTCCTTCCAAGGCTTTTGAATTCCCCGAATATCAGATGTAATTTTTACTATAGTTGATAATCAACACATTTTAACAAATCAAATGGCCAGTTTAAAGTAAATTAAGTTTTAAGTAAAAATTATCACAATTTATTAATATATATAAAAGTACTTCATTTTTAAGTTCATCAAGTCACTTAATTTCATAACAGGGAGAAAGACTAAAAAACTATTCAGAATGCATGGGAACTAAACTAAGCATGGATTTCATTTAAAGTTAAAAACAATAAATATAAATACTTATCTCGATTTATCCCCAAGCAGACTCTTTGAAGTTCCTTTGACTTTTCCTTCTAGTACAGCACACTTCTAACTCACTAAAGATTCACTAAGACTCTCTAAATAAACTCACTTAAGACTCCAGAGATACACACAAATGACACACACTTATAACACACACTTAGAAGCTGAATTTCGGCTTCTATATATAGAGGTGAGCAAAGGACCAAGAGGTGTGTAAGCATCCCTTCAAAAAGTGTCCAGGTTCAATGTATCTGCGCCATTTGAACTACCTCGCCGTCGGCGACGAACTACCTCGCTGTCGGCGAGGCTTCTAGAAGGTCTTCGAACCGCGCTATCTCGCTGTCGGCGGGCTCGGTCTCGCTGTCAGCGAGACAGTTATAAATCCTTCGTAATTTCTTCCTCGTACCCTCACCGTCGGCGGGCTCGATCTCGCCGTCGGCGACTCAGCACAAATTACATTATTTTCTTCCTTTTTGCTCCAAATCCACTCCTTTTTATGATTTTTGCTTTTATCACCTAAATTCTACATTCCTGCAACAAAATAAAGAAAATACCTTTCTTTAAAGTGCAATTTCATCAAAAATAGGTATGAATTTCTTAATAAAATTTTCAGTGATCAACTATGCTAGCAAAACTCTTAATGAAACTCAAATAAATTACACAACTACTGAAAAAGAGCTGTTAGCAATAGTATATGCCTTTGATAAATTTAGATCATATCTTCTTGGAACAAAATGTATCGTACACACTAATCATTCTGCTATTAAGTATTTAATATCTAAAAAGGATGATAAACCGATATTGATCAGATGGGTTTTCCTTTTGCAAGAATTTAATTTTGGAATAGTAAATAGAAGAGGGACTGACAACCAAATTGCTGATCATTTATCAAGAACAATAACGAGAAGATTTACGAAGAAATTATAAATGAAAAATTCCCGGATGAGCAATTATATGTCATTTAAGGAATACAAATACCATGGAATGCAGATATAGTTAACTACTTGGTTAGCAATATTTTACCATATAGGATGAATAGTAAATATATTAAGAAATTCAAGAATGATTGTAAATCATATATTTGGGAAGATCCTCATTTATTTAAAATAGAAAGAGATTTTGTGATTCGAAGATGTGTACCTTATCAAGAAACTTTTGCTATTATTCAAAAACGTCACGATTCTGAATTTGGAGGACACTTTTGGAGTGGATAAAACTGCATTTAAAATTTTAAATTATGGATTTTATTGGCCTACTTTATTTAAAGATGTTGGACATTATGTGAAAACTTGTGATCGATGTCAAAGAATGGGAAACATATCCAGAAAAGATGAAATGCCTCTAAATTTTATAATAGAAATCAAAATTTTCGATGTATAGGGTTTAGACTTTATGGGACCTTTCGTACAATCATCTGGAAAGATTTGTATTTTATTAGCAGTTGATTATAATTCAAAGTGGATCGAAGCTGTAGCTTTACCGAACTATGGTTCCAAAAGTGTTTCAAAATTTTTAAAGAAAATGATTTTTACAAGATTTGGAATGCCTAGGATAATTATCACAGATGGGGGAAGTCATTTCAGAAATATAAGAATTCAATAATTGCTGGAAAAATTCGGAATTAAGCATAGAATTGTAACTGCTTATCATCCTCAAACAAGTGGAATGGCTGAAGTATCAAACAGAGAAATTAAAAGAATATTGGAAAAGACTGTTAATCCTAAAAGAACTGACTGGGTTGATAGACTTAATTCTGCATTATGGGCTTATAGAAAAGCTTATAAGACACCTATCTGAATGTCACCTTATCGGTTAATTTATGGTAAATATTGTCACTTACCTGTTGAACTGGAGCATAAAGCTTATTGGGCGATAAAAGAGTTCAATTATAATCTGAATACTGTAGGAGAAAAATAATTATTACAACTAAATAAATGGAATAGATAAGAAATGAATCTTATGAAAATGCAAGAATTTATAAGGATAGAATGAAGAAATTACATGATAAAATGATTTCAAGGAAAGTATTCGAGCCTGGACAAGAAGTATTATTTAATGCTCGTTTAAAACTTTTCCCTGGAAAATTAAAATCTAAATGGATGGGACCGTTTATAATCGAGAAAGTATACCCTTATGGAGTCGTGGATATTAAAGATCCCAAAACCTGGATAAGTATTTAAAGTTAATGGATTAAGATCGAAGCCTTAGATGGGAAAAATGAAATTAAATTACAAAGAGGCTTATGAATTGAGTCTACCTGATTAATTCAATTAATTAAGTCGGGTTGACGACGTTAAACCAAGTGCTTTGTGGGAGGCAACCCATATTTATTAGTTTTGACTAAATTTGTATATAACTTCTAGAAATAATTAGCTAACGAGTCTGTATTGGCTTAAGCTAAAAATTTTCTTGAAGTATATAGAAATTGGACTTGGACCACTCCATGACAAATGTAAGTAAAAAGGAGATCAAGTTAACCTTCGTTTGTTATTTGAAATTTTTTTAATTGTGTTTATGTGTTGATCATATTCATTTATTAGACCTATTTTTACGACTGAAACTTTGCAAAATTTGACAATAGGCGAATCAGAGTCAATCGAGGTTCCGGCGCCTAAGAGCCAGAATAACTGACATATCGATGAATCCGGCGCCTGGGCACCAGATTCCGGCACATAAGCGCCGCGATTACAGATCATGGAAAAATCGAATTTCTTCAGTTTTTCACACGAAATCTCTTTATTTATAGCCTATTTTTCATCCCCAATCCCATAGACACACTAATTTCGACCAGAGCAATTCATTTTGGAGGAGTTAGGAGGGTTTTAGAGGCCATGGATAGAGGAAATCATGGAAATGAGGTAAGAGAC
Organism: Papilionanthe hookeriana x Papilionanthe teres; assembly: GCA_022702705.1. Classification (NCBI taxonomy): domain Eukaryota; kingdom Viridiplantae; phylum Streptophyta; class Magnoliopsida; order Asparagales; family Orchidaceae; genus Papilionanthe; species Papilionanthe hookeriana x Papilionanthe teres. The sequence goes on along the minus strand of CM040424.1, from coordinate 37,465,486 downwards.
AAATCTCGTAAAGATCCTCAGCCTTATTTTAATGTTTTTATTATTGTTAGTTTGGAGAAAATGTTTCGTCGAATGGATAAGATTGAAGCAGAACTTCAAAGTATTGGTAATCGTCTCCATGAGATGTACCACCAATACGAACACTTGGAATGGCAAACCAAACTTCAATCTATTCACATGGCTGCCTATCAAGACGCTCAAGTAGAAATGTACGCGAAGAACAAATGGATTGATGAAAAGACAGCTTTGGAATTTCCAAGGGCCTTGGTGTTCTATCCCTTCAGTCCTAGTGAACTTCATTACAAAAGAGATAGAAATTGAAGATCCTTGTTAAATAGATTCCATGTGTGTTTTAGGTGTGATTGAGTCTTATTTTAGTGTGTTGAATATCTAATGTGTGTATTTGCTTAAATTGTTCAATGTGTGTTGTTGGATTTGAATGTTTGCTTTAATTATGTTGTTGTTTGTGTTATTTATAAAACGATGAACCTTGATATAAGTCTTGTACTTAAGATTATTGAATTTGGAATGGATATTAGGATTTTGAATTGAAGAATTTGGATACATTTATGTGGATCTATGCTATCATTTTAAATTTATTGTGAAAATATTTGGAGGTTATAAAAAGGATTAATACTCTCATAAGTGTAATTAGGAGTCGAATTTGATAAGATTTGGTGGAAAATATTTAACTTAAATCGAATTTTTGGAAAGGCGCTAGAATTCGGCGCTTAAGCGCTGGTTCGACCTGAACCCGAAAAATCATCTTCTTAAACCCCTCCCACGCCATTGTTGACGCCTAAGCTTACTTCGCCACAGTATTTTTGTGAAAATACCACCTAGAGATCCCATTTAGAGCCAGATTTTCAAGTTTTTGGGCTTGAAATCACCCGATTTCTTCATCTCAAGGTCAGATCTACATTCTAAACTCCTTATTTTTGATTTTTACCAAGGATTTTGCTTTCTACCAAGGATTTTGCTTTCATTAAGAAAAACCAAAATTTTGAGAAAAATATTGATTTTTTATGATCAAATTCATGGATGTTTAAGCTATTTCAAGTTTGAAAAGCTTAAATTAGTTTATTTTCCTAGATCCGTTGAATTTATTTCACGTTTTTCTTTCACGTTTAGATGGCACCCAAATCTAAGTGAGGAAAGGAATGAGAAAACTTTGATCATAACAAGTTCGTCACTGCTGCTACACACTTTCGATATAATGATTTTCCTACGACTCGAAAGTTTATCTCAAAGCGAAGTTTCTATAATCCTAGAGGAAGAATTGAGGAGACAATTGTTTCACTCAACTGGCAACGATTTTGCTATTTCACTACTGTTGTCGTTATCCCGGTGGTTAGAGAGTTTTATGCTAATTTCGTGGATGCGGAGGAATACGAGATTTTCGTTCGAGGAGTCGGAGTAGGATTCACTCGTGAACGTTCAATATTTTCTATGGCCTGCTGCCAAACATTTAGTGTTATTACTCAGGTTATCTCCATCTTAGGAAGATTTGGACATGATCATTTCCTACCTAACTGATAGTACTGGAGCCTAGAAGACTCGAAATGGAAAAAAGAGTAAATTTTTCATCTTCTAAGCTTAATGGTGTTTCCAATGCATGGCACTACTTTATTTCTGCTTGTCTCCTTCCATCCAATCATCTGAATGAAGTTACCAGAGATAGAACTATTCTAAACTACTGCATTCAAGAGAAGAAGTCTATTGATGTAGGGAGCATTATTTATGATTCTATGGAGGCTACTACTCTTTCTAGCACATCTATTGGACTTGGTTTTCCATCACTGATCTATTCTCTTTGTCAAAGTGCTGGAGTAGTTGCTGAGCTTTCTAAAGAAAAGCTTAAGTCGATGAAGCCTATAGGAAGAGAGAGTGTTAGCATTTATGATCGACTGCGAGGTAAGAGTTCTACTGCACCTGCTGGTTCATTACCTACTTCAGGTAGAGCTTCTACTTTTAAACCCTCTACTTCTGCTGAGCCATCATCTACATTTTGGGAAACCATGCATGAACAGTTCATAGAGCAGCAGCATGAGTTATTCTTAACTCACTGCATAGTAGATACCATAGACAAGAAGATTTATCATCCTTCTGAGTATACACAAGGAAAGAGTGATTATGATGCTGAATATTCAGAATCTTTAGTAAGATTTCTGAGGGTGAGCATGATGTTCAGTTCCCTACTTGTCACAAATTTTCACCCTATGTTGATCCTAAGGATATGGAGTTCTCTTTTGGTGGTAATGATGATAAAGCTACAGACAATGATTAGTAGCTTGACTTATCTCTAGAGATTATTGATTCTGTTTTTTAGAGTGTTTTCTTATTTCTTGTACTATTTATTGTGATGTTATTTGTTAGAGTTGTTGTGAACTTTTTATGTTAAAACTGTTTTTAGATTATCTGATGTGTGTTTAAGACTGAGATGTGAATGAATTTCTATAAAAGTTTATTTATGTTTAAGCCTACTGTTTAGTGTTCATGAATAGTTAGTAAATTTGCATGTTCTAAAATAAATTTTTTTAAAATATAACTCCTGCTCTGCAAAAATTTTCTATATATGCTTAATTATTTCTGTTATATTCATTTTGAAGCATGTGTAGAAGTAGAGTATAGTTTTTCCTTACTACATCATTGTTACACTTAGATTAATTCCTGTTTATTTCTTTCTCTCATGCTTTAGAAAATTTCATTATTCATATTTATACTAAAGCTGAAGTTTGAGGGAGGGAAAATATTTATCAAATTTAAATATTATTTCTCCTTAAAGAACTAATATTTTCTTTAAAAATATATTAACATAACATAAGGAATGAAAAATCTATTTAAGAATACCTAAATTTTTGAATTTATAACAAATTTAGTAAACTTAACTAAAATTTCAAAAAATTTGGTTGATTTTAAGAATAGAATTATTTAGCTTAAAGAATAATAAGATGAAATTTTTTCTATTTATAGTCAAGAGAATTGTATATTTTTTGAAATACTAAGGAATCAAGATTATTGCTTGAAAAAGAAAAGATTGAAATAAATTTTGAAAAATAATAAATTATTAATGTCATATTTATTAAGTAAAAATGTAAAAGTTTTTGAAATAAGTTAAGAATAGTGAAGTTCAAAATCATTAACAGGCTATCCAAAAATAGAAATCCTCACTTAAAAAAAAAGAAGAAGAAAGAAAGAAAAAAAAGGTGAGGAGAAACTTAAGGAAATGCCTAATCAAAAATTGGCTTCACTTGAATTATCTTATAGTAAGAAAATTGATTACATTTTTAACTTAATTTCTATGTACATATATTTTTACTAAAAAAATATTTCATGAAAATCTTTTTCTTGTAAATATTCTATGTGACCTTGATATGATGAACTACAATTATTCTTGAAATAAATGAAAAATTGGAAGTCTTATGATTTGGTAGTTAAATGTTATTTAATTCATAAAATTAAACTTAATTAGTGAAATTTGGTTAATGATTTGCTAAAGTATTTATAAAACCAAAAACTATACAGAATCTTAAATATTTTAACTTCATTCCAAATGTTATTTATTTATTTATTTTATGTAATTAAAAGGGTTACTTGAGGACAAGTAACGTTTAAGTTTGGGGGAATTTGATCCACTTAAAAAATACCCATTTTTATGCCTTATTTATGATTTAATTCTTAAGGATATTATGCTTTAATGAAAGATATTTTCATGTTTTTGGATGTAGATGATTAAAAAGAGCCCAAGAAGGAAAAAAAGAGCAAAAAGGAGCAAAAATGGAGCTTATGGAGCAATTTTTGGAATTATTGGCCTGGCGCCTAGGCGCCAGAGTCCGGCGCCTAAGCGCCAGTTCGATACAGACGCTGTTAAGTTTTTTTTTATGACTTTGGGCAGTTATTTTGACGGTGTTAAGTGGTTATTGGAGCTTCTAGAAGACTGGAAGTTACTCCTAATATATTAGACATGTGATATAATGTATTTGGACATAAGGAAACAGTCTTGATCGCGAAGAGGTGCGACCCAAAGTGAAGAGGTGCAAACGACCTGGTCACGGAGTCCGGCGCCTAGGCCCCAGATCCCGGCGCCTAGGCGCGACGGTTACCTTCTAGAAGATACATTGAATTTGGACGAATTTTAAAGAGGTGCCTTAAGCAACCCCTGGTCAAATTCAGAGCACTAAAAATAGGAGCCCATTCTACAGAGAAAATCGCACCAAACCCCCCCCTCTTAGTACGCATACCCATTTTAGCCTATTCTAGTTTAATTTAGTCTCTTCCATACTTAGGGTGCCACTTTATTTTGTATATAGTGAGTTTATTTTGAGTGTTTATTGTGCGTAATTGATGTTGGAGTCTTTCATCATTGCGTTGGAGTCAGTAGAAGTCAACGGAGCTCTTGAAGGAACACTTCAGATAAGTATTTGTACTTTGGTTCAAAGTTTTATAAATATGTTTTGTTCTGTTATTTTAATGAATTCGAGTAGTTAGTTATCTTTCTCCTTTCAACTATGAAAAGATTATAAATTAATTAAATTTTGTAGAAGAATTAAATATAAAATATTTTAAAATATTGTGATGATATTAATACTCGATCTTAGTTTACTTTTTAAATCGACCATTTAATTTGTTAAAACCTGTTGAAGAATTTTGAGACCTATCCGGAGATAAATTCTTAATTAGTAGATATCACATGAATCCTTAAAGTAATTGAAGGCTTTACGTGGATTATTTAAGGTGAAGTGCAAATAAATAGGAAGATATTATTTATTGGGCGTAGAATTAATTAGTTTTTAGAGTGACAGACTAAATTCTAATAATTTGGTTTATAGAAAGGTAACGTGTCACTGATAGGGCCGACCATAGCCACCCTTGGACATCTAGTAGTGTGAGCTTAGATTAACCCATTCTACTAATAACACATCCAGAGCCTAACTATAGATTAGTCAATGTTCTTTGCACCTGGACCAAAGGGTAAAGAATAGGAATGCTTCTATTATGCATAATACTATAATCTTAGTTCCCTACAAAAGATAATTAATCTATAATTCTTGGATTAGTTGAATAAGGAGAAAGTCGTTTTTATAATTACATTAAATTACTGCTTACTTTACTTTCCTGCTTATTGCTTACTTTCTTTTAGTAAAAGTTATTAGTTTATTAAATTTGAATATATATATATATATATATATATATATATATATATATATATATATATATATATATATATATATATAAAGGTATATATAATTTGCTTAAGAAAATTTTAAAATATTGTTTTTATACATTTTTACTTTTTGTTTTTATTATCCCCATGGGATCGATAACCATGACTCCACTAGATCCCTGTATTACTTGAACGATACGTATACTTGCGTTTAATATTGTGACTTTTACAATAATTAAATCTAATAAAATTATAAAAGTAAACCTCGCAAATCAAGTTTTTGAAGCCATTTGCCAGGAATTAAATCTTCTAAAAAGTGGTATCAAAATCTTGTATTTTAAAGCTTAATTAAAGTCGCATCGCATCACTCAGCAACTACTCCAGCACTTTGACATAGAGAATAGATCAGTGATGGAAAACCAAGTCCAACAGATGTGCTAGAACGAGCAGTAGCCTCCACAGAATCATAAATAATGCTCCCTACATCAATAGACTTCCTCTCTTGAATGCAGTAGTTTAGAATAGCTCTATCTCTGGTAACTTCACTCAAATGATTGGATGGAAGGAGACGAGCAGAAATAAAGTAGTGCCATGCCTTGGAAACACCATTAAGCTTAGAAGATGAAAAATTTGCCCTTTTTCCATTCTGAGTCTTCCAAGCTCCAGTACTATCAGTCAAGTAGGCAATGATCTTGTCTAAATCTTCCTCAAATGGAGATAAACCTGAGTAATAACACTCAATGTTTGGCGGTAGGCCATAGAAAATGTTGATGCATTCAGGAGTGAATCCTACTCCAACTCCTCGAACGAAAATCTCGTATTCCTCCGCATCCACAAAATTAGCATAAATTTATCTAACCACCGGGATAACGGCAACAGCAGTGAAATGGCAAAATTGTTGCTAGTTGAGTGCAACGATTGTCTCCTCAATTCTTCCTTCAGGATTATAAAAACTTCGCTCTGAGATAAACTTCCGAGTCGTAGCAAAATCATTATATCGGAAATGTGCAGCAGCAGTGATGAACTTGCTATGATCAAGGTTTTCTCGTTCCTTTCCTCGCTTAGATTTGGGTGCCATCTAAACGTGAAAGAAAAATACGAAATAAATTCAACATATCTAGAAAAATAAACTAATTTAAGCTTTTCAAACTTGAAATAGCTTAAACACCCATGGATCTAACCATAAAAAATCAAAATTTTTCTCAACATTTCAGTTTTTCTAGATGAGAGCAAAATCCATGGTGAAAATAAAAATTAATGAGTTTATTAGAATGTAGATCTGACCTCGAGATGAAGAAATCAGGTGATTTCAAGCCCAAAAACTTGAAAATCCGTCTCTAAATGGGATCTTTAGGTGGTATTTTTTGTGAAATACTGTGGAGAAGGAAGCTTAGGCGTCAAAAATGGCGTGGGGGGGGGTTTAAGAAGATGAGTTTTCAGGATCAGGCCAAACCGGCGCCTAGGCGCCGAATTCTGGTGCCTAGGAGCTAGAGTCGCCTTTCCAAAAATTCGATTTAAATTAAATATTTCCACCAAATCTTATCAAATTTGACTCCTAATTACTCTTATGAGAGTATTTATCCATTTTATAACCTCCAAATATTTTCACAATCAATTTAAAATGAAAGTATAGATCCACATAAATGTATCCAAATTCTTCAATTCAAAATCCTAATATCCATTCCAAATTCAACAATCTTCAATACAAGACTTGTATCAAGGTTCAACGTTTTATAAATAACACTAACAATCAACAAAGCAAACATTCAAATCCAACAACACAAATTGAACAATTTAAGCAAATACACACATTAGATATTCAAGATACTAAAACAAGACTCGATCACACCTAAAACACATATAAAATCTATTTAACACCGATCTTCAATTTCCATCTCTTTCGCAATGAAGTTCGCTAGGACCGAAGGGATAGAACACCAACGCCCTTAGAAATCCCAAAGCCGTCTTTTCATCAATCCACTTGTTCTTCGCGTACATTTCTACTTGAGCGTCATGATAAGCAACCATATGATCGTATCAAGTTTGGTTTGCCATTCCAAGTGTTCGTATTGGTGATACATCTCATGGAGACGATTACCAATACTTTCAAGTTCCACTTCAATCTTATTCATTCGGCTAAACATCTTCTCCAAACTAACAGCAATAAAACCATTAAAATAAAGCTGAGGATCTTTAGGAGATTTGTCTCTTACCTCATTTCCATGATTTCCTCTATCCATGGCCTCCAAATCCTTCCTAACTCCTCCAAACTGAATTGATCTGGTCGAAATTAGTGTGTCTATGGGACTGGGGGCGAAATAGGCTATAAATAATGAGATTTCGTGTGAAAAACTTAAGAATTTCAGTTTTTCCATGATCTGTAACCGCGGCGCTTAGGCGTTGGAATCTGGCGCCTAGACGCCGGATCATCGATACGCTAGTTATTCTAGCGCTTTAGCGTCAACTTTTGGTGCCTAGGCACCGGAACCTCGATCGACTCCGATTTGCCTATCATCAAATTTTGCAAAGTTTCGGTCGTAAAAATAAGTCTAATAAACAAGTATGATCAACACACAAACACAATTACGAAAAATTCAAATCACAAACAATCACAAATGAAGGTTAACTTGATCTCCTTTTTACTCACATTTGACATGGAGTGGTCCAAGTCCAATTTCTATATACTTCAAGAAAATGTTTAGCTTAAGCCAATACAGACTTGTTAGCCTTCTATTTCTAGAAGTTATATACAAATTCAGTCAAGACTAAGGCATAACCTTATAGTGATAATTAAACTCAAACTAATAAATATGGGTTGCCTCCCACAAAGCGTTTGGTTTAACGTCGTCAGTCTGACCTAATTAATTTAATTAATTGGGTAGACTCAGCTCATAAGCCTCTTTATAATTTAATTTCATTTCTCCCATATATGGCTTCAGTCTTAATCCGTTAACTTTAAATACTTTTCCAGTTTTGGGATCTTTAATATCCACAGCTCCATAAGGGTATACTTTCTCAATTATAAACGGTCCCATCCATTTAGATCTTAATTTTCCAGGAAAAGTCTTAAACGAACATTAAATAATAATACTTCTTGTCCAGGCTCGAATGTTTTCCTTGAAATCATTTTGTCATGCAATTTCTTCATTCTTCCTTATAAATTCTTGCATTTTCATAAGACTCATTTATAATGTCTTCCATTTCATTCAGTTGTAATAATCATTTTTCTCCTGCAGTATTCAAATTATAATTGAACTCATTTATCGCCCAATAAGCTTTATGCTCCAGTTCAACAGGTAAGTGATAATGTTTACCATAAATTAACCGATAAGGTGACCTTCCGATAGGTGTCTTATAAGTTGTTCTATAAGCCCATAATGCAGAATCAAGTCTATCAACCTAGTCAGTCCTTTTAGGATTAACAGTCTTTTCCAATATTTTTTAAATTTCTCTCGTTTGATACTTCAACCATTCCACTTATTTCGAGGATGATAAGCAGCTGAATTCTATGCTTAATTCCGAATTTTTCCAACGAATGATCGAATTCTTATATTTCTGAAATGACTTCCCCCATATGTGATAATTATCCTAGGCATTCCAAATCTTGTAAAAATCATTTTCTTTAAAAATTTCGAAACACTTTTATAATCACAGTTCGGTAAAGCTACAGCTTCAATCCACTTTGAAACTAATCAACTGCTAATAAAATATAAATCTTTTCAGATGATGGTACGAAAGGTCCCATAAAGTCTAAACCCCATACATAAAAAATTTCGATTTCTAATATAAAGTTTAGAGGCATTTCATCTTTTCTGGATATATTTCCCATTCTTTAACATTGATCACAAGTTTTTACATAATGTCTAACATCTTTAAATAAAGTAGGCCAATAAAATCCAGTAATTTAAAATTTTAAATGCCGTTTTATCCACTCCAAAGTGTCCTCCAAATTCAGAATCGTGACATTTTTGAATAATTACAAAAGTTTCTTCATAAGGTACACATCTTCGAATCACAGAATCTCTTCCTATTTTAAATAAATGAGGATCTTCCCAAATATATGATTTAAAATCATTCTTAAATTTCTTAAAATATTTACTATTCATCCCATATGGTAAAATATTACTAACCAAGTAGTTAACTATATCTGCATACCACGACATTTGTAATCCTTGAATGACATATAATTGCTCATCTGGGAATTTCTTATTTATATTTTCTTCATAAATAATCTCATTATTGTTTTTTATTTTTGATAAATGATCAGCAATTTGGTTGTCAGTCCCTCTTCTGTTCACAATTTCAAAATCAAATTCTTGCAAAAGTAAAACCCATCTGATCAATCTAGGTTTAGCATCCTTTTTAGATATTAAATACTTAATAGCAGAATGATTAGTATGCACTATACATTTTTTTCCAAGAAGATATGGTCTAAATTTATCAATGGCATATACTATTGCTAACAGCTCTTTTTCAGAAGTAGTGTAATTTACTTCAGTTTCATTAAGAGTTTTGCTAGCATAGTATATAACTTTGAAAATCTTCTCATATTTTTGTCCTAATACAGCTCCGATTGCATAATCACTTGCATCACACATTAATTCAAAAGGTTTATTCCAATCAGGTGCAACAATGACAGGTGCAGTGATTAACTTTTCTTTCAGAATATTGAACGCATTCAGACAATCTTCATTAAATTCAAATTTAGCTTATTTTTCCAATAAATGGCAAAGAGGTTTAGAAATCTTAGAAAATTCCTTTATATATCTCCTATAAAATTCAGCATGACCCAGAAAACTTCTTACATCAGTAACAATAGTAGGTGGTTGCAGTTTAGCAATAATTTTCACTTTTGCTTGATCAACTTCCATCCCTATTTGTGAAACTTTATGTCCAAGTACAATGCCTTCTGTGACCATAAATTGACATTTTTCCCAGTATAGAATTAAATTTGTTTCTTCACATTTCTTCAAAATTTTCGTTATATTTTCCAAGCAAGATTCAAAAGAAGTTCCAAAAACTGAAAAATCGTCCATGAATACTTCAATTCCTTTATCAATCAAATCACAGAATATTGACATCATACAACTTTGAAAAGTTGCAGGTGCATTGCATAAACTAAAAGGCATTTTTCTAAAGGCAAATGTTCCATAAGGACTAGTAAATGTTGTCTTTTCTTGATCCTCAGGAGCAACTGGTAATTGATGATAACAAGAATATCCATCTAGAAAATAGAAATATGAGTGTCCAGCAAGTTTATCCAACATTTGATCCAAGAAAGGTAAAGGAAAATGATCCTTTCTAGTGGTGTTGTTTAATTTTCGATAGTCAATGCAAAATCGCCATCCAGTAACTTGTCTTGTTGGGATTAATTCATTCTTTTCATTAACAATGACAGTTAATCCTCCTTTCTTCGGAACACAATGAATAGGACTTACCCATGGCTATCCGAAATACTATAAATAATTCCAGCATCTAACCATTTCAAAATCTCTTTCTTAACAACCTCTTTCATAATTGGATTTAATCTTCTTTGAGGTTCAATAGTGGGTTTACAATTTTCTTCTATTAACATCCTATGCATACAGATTGAAGGGCTTATTCCTTTTATATCTGCAATAGTCCAATCAAAAGCTTTCTTATAATTCTTCAGAACTCTAATTAAGTTTTCTTCTTGATCCTTGCTTAATTTTGAAGATATAATTACAGGTAAAGTTAATGAATCTGCAAGAAATGCATACATTAAATGTTCAGGTAACATCTTTAATTTCAGTTCAGGGGCTTTTTCAATTGAGGGTAATAATATCTCATTTGTAGTTGTGTATAAAATTTCCCAATTTTCATGAATATAATGAGCTCCTTCAGATGAATTTCTTCATTTAATGACTCATCATATAATAACATAGATTCTTTATCTTTATCATAAAAAATGACCTTACATCTTTCTTGGTAAAACTTTTCAATCATATAATCAAAAATATCCATCTGATAACATTTTTCTTTTTCAGGATACCTCATTGATTTCAGAACATTGAATGTTATCTCTTGATCATTAACTCTTATCATTAATTCTCCTTTTTGCACATCAATCATAGCTCGACCAGTAGCTAGAAAAGGTCTTCCTAAAATGATAGGTATTTCTTTATCTTCTTCCATATGTAGAACAATGAAATCTATAGGGAAGATAAATTTATCTACCTTAACAAGAACATCCTCTATAACTCCTATAGGACAAGTGATCGATCGATCAACTAACTGAAGAGATACAGTGGTAGGAGAGATCTCTCCTAAATCTAACATTCGAAAGATTGAAAATGGCATGAGATTAATACTAGCTCCTAAATCACATAAGGCTATTCCACAGAATTTTTCTCAAATAGCACATGGTATAGTGAAACTTCTAGGATCTTTAAGTTTCTGACGTAAATTCTTCTGAATTATTGCACTACAATCTTCACTTAATGCAACAGTTTCATAAGTTTCAAATTTTATCTTCTTGCTTAAAATATCCTTCATAAATTTTGTATAGCTTGGCATTTGCTCCAAAGCTTCAGCAAAAGGAATGTTGATGGTAAGTTTCTTAAAAATTTTAAAGAACTTAAAAAATTGATAGTCAAGCTTCTGTTGTTTAAGTCTTTGAGGAAAAGGTGGTGGTGGTCTTTCAAATTCCACTTCAATAGGTACAACAGTATGGTCTTTACTTGGTGAAAGGGTATCTTTAGGTTTTTCAATCTCTTCAACTTCTTTCTCTTTTTCAATCTTATTCCGTGTTTTCTCTTTTAATTCCTTTCCACTTCTAAGTTGTACATCTTTTGCTTGTTCATGCTCTTTTCCAAATCCTTTAGGATTAATTTCGACATTGCTAGGCAGTTTTCCTTGAGGTCTGTAATTAATGAAATTAGCAATCTGACCCATCTGATTCTCAATATTACGAATAGCAGTGTTTTGACTTTGTAGCTGATTGCTAAGTTGCAAGATCAATCCTTCTACAAACAACTTTTTCTGCTGATTGTTATAACCAGGAGGATAAGTTGGTCTATAGTTTGAATTTCCTTGATTGTTCCAATTTGGATTGGTTTGATGTTCATCACTCCAATTAAAATTAGGATGATTTTCCAACCAGGATTATAATAATTATATTAAGGATTATTAGTTTTACTAGCAATAGCTTGCACAGTTTCCATTGTTTGAGAATCATCAGAATTTGCAGTATTATCATTACTTACATGCAATATATTAATAACAAAATTATCTAATTTCTTAGATATCGCAGCCACTTGTGAAGCTGAAATAGAAAAGGCTTCATTATCATGAATACTGGCCATTCTTTTATGATTAACCCTTTCAGAAAGCCATTGAAAATTGTTGTTATCCATTTCTTCAATTAAGGTGTAGGCTTCTTCAAATGTCTTAGCCATTAAAGAACCACCAGCAGCAACATCAATAATTAATCTAAGTTATCCAATAAGTCCATTATAAAATATTTGAATAATTAACCAATCTAGTAAAGCATGATGAGGACATTTTCTTAATAGTTCTTTAAATCTTTCCCAAGCTTCATAAATTGTTTCTCCATCAAATTGCGTAAATGAAGTAATATCATTTCTCAATTTAGCAGTTTTTGAAGGAGGAAAATATTTAGCAAGGAATTTTTGTGTCATATCTACCCATGTTTTAATAGAACAAGTTGCTAATGAATTAAGCCACATCTTTGCTTTATCTTTTAAGGAAAAATGAAAGAGTCTAAGCCTAATAGCATCATAAGAAACATTATTATATTTAAAGGTAGCATAAAGTTCTAAAAAACTAGCAAGGTGTAAATTTGGATCCTCATTAGGTGTTCCTCCAAATTGATTGTTTTGAACCATTTGAATATCAGAAGGTTTAAGCTCAAAATAATTTGCATCTACAACTGAAATTTGAATACTAACATGAAGTTCATCAGCTGTAGGGTTTGCATATTCCCTTAATGGTTTATTCATATTTTGTTCATTAATTTCGATTAGATTTTGATTATTATTATGTAAGTTAGCCATTATTTGATGTTTTGAAATTTGTTTTCCTTTTTTAATTCTTTTAATTGTTCTTTCTAATTCAGAATCAAAAGGTAGTAATCCTTCAGATCCAGAACTACGCATAAAATTTAAAAAATATTTTTGTTTTTATGTTTTTTTTATGTTTTGTTTTTATGTTTTTTTTACTTTTACTTTTTATTTTATCGTATCCCCAGCAAGGGCGCCAAAAACTTGATGCGATGCGACATTAAATATGCTTTAACAAGAATTTGATACCACTTTTTAGAAGATTTAACCTCCAGCAAATGGTGCCAAAAACTTGATATGCGAGGTTTACCTTTATAATTTTATATTTAGATTTAATTTTTGTAAAAGTCACAATTTTAAACGCAAGTATACGTATCGTTCAAGTAATACAGGGCTCTAGTGGAGTCCTGGTTATCGATCCCACAAGGATAGTGAAATAAAAAGTAAAATATATAAGTAATATTTTGAAATTTTCTTATGCAAATTATATATACCTTTATATATATATATATATTTATATATATATATATATATATATATATATATATATATATTCAAATAATAATTTTACTAAAATAAAGGAAGCAGTAAGTAGTAAATTAAAATAAGCAGTAATTAAAATTCTATGCAAGTGTAAAAATGACTTTCTTCTTTTTCAATTAATCTAAGAATTATAGATTAATTATCTTTTGTAGGGAATTAAAATTATGTTATTTTGCCAAATAGAAGCATTCCTATTCTTTACCCTTTGGTCCAGGTGCAAAGAACATTGACTAATCTATAGTTAGGCTCATGATATTTTATTAGTAGAATGGGTTAATCTAGGCTCACACTACTAGATGTCCAATGGTGGATATGGTCTGCCCTACTAGTGACCCGTTACCTTTCTATAAACCAAATTATTAGAATTTAGTTTGTCACTCTAAAAACTAATTAATTCCATGCCCAATAAATAATATCTTCCTATTTATTTACACTTCACCTTAAACAATCTGCGTATAGCTTGCGATTACCTAAGGATTCATGTGATATCTACTAGTTAAGAATTTATCTCCGGATAGGTCTCAAAATTCTTCAACAGGTTTTAACAAATTAAATGGCCAATTTAAAAAGTAAACTAAGATCAGGTATTAATATCATCACAATATATTAAAATATTTTATATTTAATTCTCCTACGAAATTTAATTAATTTATAATCTTTTCATAGTTGAAAGGAGAAAGATAACTAACTACTAAGAACTCATTAAAATAACACAACAAAATATATTTATAAAACTTTGAACCAAAGTACAAATACTTATCTGAAGTGTTCCTTCAAGAGCTCCGCTAACTTCTACTGACTCCAAAGCAATGATGAAAGACTCCAACAGCAATTACACACAATAAACACTCAAAATAAACTCACTAGATACAAAATAAAGTGGCATCCTAAGTATGGAAGAGACTAAATTAAACTAGAGATGAGAGAGAAGATGCTAAAATGGGTATGTGCACAAAGAGGGGGGTTTTGGTGTGATTTTCTCTGTAGAATGGGCTCCTATTTATGGAGCTCTGAATTTGACCAGGGGTTGCTTAAGGTACCTCTTCAAAATTCGTCCAAATTTAATGTATCTTCTAGAAAGTAACCGTCACGGCTAGACGCCAGACTCCGTGACCAGGTCTTTCGCACCTCTTCACTTTGGGTCGCACCTCTTCGTGATTCAGACCGTTTCCTTGTGTCCAAATACATTGTATCACATGTCCTATATATTAGGAATAACTTCCAATCTTCTAGAAGCTCCAATAAGCGCTTAACACCGTCAAAATAACTGCCTAAAGTCAACAAAAAAACTTAACAGCGTTTGTATCGAACTGGCGCTTAGGCGCCGGACTCTGGCGCCAGGCCAATAATTCAAAAAATTGCTCTATAAGCTCTATTTTTGCTCATTTTTGCTCCTTTTTCCTTCTATTTCTTTCTTGGACTCTTTTTAATCTTGTACATCCAAAAACATGAAAATACCTTTCATTAAAGCATAACATCCTTAAGAATTGAATCATAAATAAGGCATAAAAATGGATAATTTTTTAGGTAGATCAATAAGCTTCCTCTTTATAAAAACTTTAACACAAAGTCGTTGCGTCTCGAAACTGACGAACTTCCTCCTATTGAATACTCTAAATTTTGGAGATTCTAAGAAGTTAGAAGCCATGGAATGCAAATTTTAGAACTTCCTTTTAATTTTTTCTAGAGTTAATGGGATTAAAACTGAGTTTAGGGAGTTATAAAGGGTGAAGTTCCCGCTCAAAACCGCCAAATCCCGCCATTTGAAACTCAAAAAACCGCTCTCTGTTCGTCAACGTCGTCGGTACTCAAGCTCCAAAAAATTAAGTTGCTCATTGGAAAATCTGTTGTCGAGCACTGAAACGAGCACCTTCGATGCTAGTTTACAACTTTACTCCAACTTCTTTTTCGTCCAAATCTTTGATTCAATCCAATAATTAGCGCCATATAGGAGAACTCAAATATAAGGTTATCTAATAATAACATCAACTGTATCTCAATTAAAACAAAATAAACAACACAAACAACTATGGGTTTCCTCCCATAAAGTGCTTGGTTTAACATCGTTAGCCCGAAAAACATTAGTTTCATTCATGATGACTTAACATTAAAACTTCTTTAATATTTGGTCGTGACCCTTCAAAATATGGTTTTAATCGATGCCCATTAACTTTAAATGTTTTTTCGGTTTTTGGGTCCTCAATATCAACAGCTCCAAACTAGTAGACCTTTTTTTACAGTGAAAGGTCTTATTCACCTAGACTTAATTTTTCCAGGAAATAATCTTAATCTTGTATTATATAATAAAACTTCTTGTCTAGGTTCAAATCTCTTTTTAATAATTTTTTGATCTGCCATATCTTAATATTCTCCTTATAAATTCTTTCATTATCATAAGATTCATTTCTCATTTCTACCAATTTGTTAAGTTGCAATAATCTTTTCTCACTAGCATTTTTTAAATTAAAACTGAGCTCTTTAATTACCAAATATGCTTTATATTCCAATTCAACAGGTAAATGACAGTTTTTTCCAAAAATTAGTCTATATGGAGACATTCCTATAGGAGTTTTATAAGCAGCCCTATATGCCTATAATACAGTATATAATCTTGCAGATCAATCTAATTTATATGGATTTATATATTTCTCCAAAATTATTTTAATTTTGCTATTAAATATTTCAGCTAAACCACTCGTCTTTGGATGATAAGCGGTAGAGATTCTATGCATAATATTATATTTTTCAAGTCAATCATTGAATCAGATTATTTCTAAAATGGGATTCAACATCAGTAATGATAACTCTCAGCATTCCATAACTTATAAAAATATTTTTCATTAAAAATTTTGAAGCACTTCGAGCATCACATCTGGGTAAAGCTATGTCTTCAATCCATTTTGATACATAATCAATAACGACCAATATATATATATATATATATATATATATTCCCAAATGAAGGAATAAATGGTCCCATGAAATCTAGTCCCCAAACATCAAAGATTTCAACTTCCAATGTAAAATTTAGGGGCATTTCATTTCTTCTAGAAATATTACCTACTCACTGACATCGATCACATATTTTAATATATCTATTAACATCCCTAAAAAGAGTAGGCCAATAGAATCTAGATTGTAAAATTTTATGTGTAGTTTTGTCAGTTCTAAAATTCACTAAAATTCAAAATCATGGCTTCTCTGAATAATTGGTTCAATTTCTTCATAAGGCGCGCATCTCCTAATAACTAGGTCCTTGCATTGTTTATATAAATAAGGGTCATCCCAAAAATAAAATTTGGCATCATACAAAAATTTTTTCTGTTGTTGCTTCAGTAAATGAGGTGGTAAAATATCACTAACAATATAATTCACAATATGAGCATACCACGGTAAATTCCATTCCATAATATTGTAAAGTTGTTCATCAGAAAAAGTTTTATAATTTCATCTTCAAAATCAAATAGATCATGCTATTCTAGCCTAGAAAAATGATCAACTATTTGATTGTCAGATCCTTTTCTATCCACTATAACAAAGTCAAATTCTTGCATTAGAAGTACCCATCTGATTAATCTAGGTTTAACATCCTTATTTTTCATTAAGTACTTGATAGTAGAATGGTTTGTATGCACTAGACATTTAGTCTCAATTAAGTACGACCTAAATTTTTCAAAAGCATATACAATTGCTAATAATTCTCTGTCAGTAGTGGTATAATTAATTTGAGCATCAATAAGAGTTCTACTAGCATAGTATATAACTTTGAAAATTTTATCATACATTTGTCCTAAAACAGCTTCAATTGCATAATCACTGGCATCACACATAAGTTCCAATGCTTTCTCCCAATCAGGTGAAACTATTATAGGAGCAGTGATTAATTTTTCTTTAAAAAGTTCGAAAGCATTTAAACAATCTTCATTAAAGTCAAATTTCTTATCTTTCTCTAAAGGCTGGCATAGAGGCTTAGTAATTTTTGAAAAATCTTTAGTCTAACGTCTGTAGAACCTAACATGTCTTAAAAAACTTCTAACCCCTCTCACAGTAGTTGGAGCTGGTAGTTTAACAATAATTTGAATCTTTACAGGGTCTATTTCCCTGCCATATTCAGAAATTTTATGCCCAAGCACAATTCCTCCTGCAACCATAAATTGACATTTCTCCCAATTTAGAACTAAATTTATTTTTTTCACATAACTCCAAAACTTTTTCTAAATTATTTAAGTAAATGTCAAATGAAATTCCAAACATAGAAAAATCGTCCATAAAAACTTCTATTCCATTATCAATCAGATTAATGAAGATAGACATCATACATCTTTGAAATGTTGCAGGTGCATTACATAATCCAAAGGGAATTCGTCGAAAAGAAAATGTTCCATAAGAATCAGTAAATGTTGTCTTTTCTTGATCCTCAAGAGCAATTAGTATTTGATGATAGCTAATATATCCATTTAAAAAGCAAAAATATTTGTGCCCAGCAAGCCTATCCAACATTTAATTAAGAAAAGGTAAAAGAAAGTGATCTTTCCTAGGGGCGGCAATTAATTTTCTATAATCAATATAGATTCGCCAACTACTGACTTGTCTCGTGGTGATAAATTCATTTCTTTCATTAGTTTCAACAATCACTCTTCCTTTCTTAGGAACACAATGGATTGGACTCACACACGCACCGTCTGAAATTGGATATATAATTTCAGCATCCAACCATTTTAAAATTTCTTTATTTACTACTTCCTTCATCAATGATTTAATCTCCTTTGCGGATCAGCTCTAGGTTTATGTTGTTCATCCAATAAGATTCTATGCATATAGTTCGAATGACTGATTCCTTTAATATCATCTAATGTCCAACCAAAAGTTTTTTTATATCTTTTCAAGGTTTCTAATAATTTATGCTCTTGTATATCAGTCAAATAACTGGTAAAGTAGATAATTCTCCTAAGAACACATACTTCAAATGGTTTGGAAGTATTTTCATCTCAAGTTCAGAGGGTGTTGTGATAGATGAAACTAAACTTTTATTATCATTTACTATAATATCCAACATTTCAAATATTTCCTGAACATAATCCATTTCTTCATTATCTGTCTCAACATATTTTTCTTTCATTTCATCTTTTTCCTCACATTTAAAAATTTCTTGTTTAAGTTTCTTTTCATTTTTTCTCCTTAAAATGCTTATTTTTTAAATAATACAAATGTCCATCCGAAAGCATTCGTCATCTTTTTCTGTTGCTGGATACTTTATAGCTTTTGACATATTGAATGTCACTTCTTGATCATTAAATCTCATAGTTAATTTTCCTTTTAAACATCGATCATAGCTCTTCTAGTCGCAAGGAATAGTCTTCCCAAAATTATAGGAATTTTTTATCTTCCTCCATATCTAAAACAATAAAATTCACATGGAAGATAAATTTATCAATCTTTACTAAAACATCTTCAACAACTTCTTTAGGATAAGTAATAGAAAGATCAGCTAATTGAAGAGTTACTGAAGTACAAGAAATTTCTCTTATTCGCAAACTTTTAAATGTTGATAGAGGCATGAGATTAACGCTGGCTCCCATATCACATAAGACTCTTCCAAAAAAATTTCCTCCAATAGCACAAGGTATAGTGAAGCTACCAGGATCCTTGAGTTTTTTAGGAAGCTTTTTCTGAATAATTGCACTACACTCCTCACTGAGTGCAACGGTCTCATTATCTGTAAACTTCCATTTCTTATTTAATATATCCTTCATAAACTTCACATAATTGGGCATTTGTTCTAACACTTCAACAAAAGGGATGTTTACTTATAATTTTTTAAGGATTTCAAGGAATTTTGAAAATTGTTTTTCACTCTTTTGTTGTTTCAATCTCTAAGGAAACGGAGGTGGTGGTCTTTAAACTGTAACTTTATTCGGTTTAAGCGGATATTGTAAATTTAGATATATGTTATCATTACTTTTATCAGTTTCCACCTTCTCTTTTTCAACTTTAATGTCGTTTGCACTCTTGATTCCAATTCTTTTTCACTTCTTAACTGTATAGCCATAAGTAGTTCTTTATTTTGATCCTTAGGTTAATTCAACATCACTAGAGAAAGTTCCAGAATGTATACTACTAAGTGTAGTAACAATATGCACCATTTGATTTTCAATATTTTTAATAGTAGCTCCTTGTCTTTGCAATTGGGTCCCTTGACTTTGTAACTGATTCCCTTGACTTTGCAATTGATTACTCATATTTTATATTAATTCTTCCATATACAACTTCTTCTCCTTGAACTATGGGTTACTATTGAATCCTGGAGGATAAGAAGGTCTATAATTTGTGTTTCCCTTATTGTTTGAATTTCCTAATGGGTTCATAGAATTGTTCCCCCATTGCGGGTTAACAATAGCAATATTATTATTCCAGTTTAAGTTTGGGTGGCTCTTCCAACCAGGATTATAATAATTAGCATAAGGATTGTTGGGTCTAATAAGAAGATTGAGAATCTGCTATTTGTCCCAATGAATTTTCTTCTAACACCTAAGGGCTTGAGAATAGTTCATTCCATATTGATCTATTTTATTTGAAATCGCAGCAATTTGAGAAGCCAACATAGATATTGCATCAGAATCATGAATACTAGATACCCTTTTTGGATTTATCCATTTTGAGGGCCATTGAAAATTGTTAGTAGCATTTCTTCAATTAAAGAATATGCCTCGTCAAAAGGTTTTGGCATTAACGATCCACCATCAGCAGCGTCAATAATCGATCTAAGAGATCCCACTAATCCATTATAAAATGTTTAAATTTTTAACCAATCTAGTAAAGCATGATGTAGACACCTCTTAAGAAGATTTTTAAATCTTTCCCAAGCTTCATATATTAATTCTCATTCAAATTGACAAAAAGATGTAGTATTGTTTCTAAGCTTAGCAATTTTTTATGGAGATAAATATTTGGATAAAAAATTTTTTGACAGTTATCCCCAAGTTCTGATAGATTCAGGTGCTAACGAATTTATCCACGCCTTACCTTTATCTCTTAGTGAAAAAGAAAAAATCTAAGTCTGACAGTGTCGTTCGACACTCCATCATATTTAAATGTAGCACATAATTCTAGAAAACTAGCAAGATGTAAGTTAGGATCTTAATTTAGTGTACCACCAAATTGATTGTTTAGTACCAATTGGATAATAGCAGCTTTAAGCTCAAATGAATTAGCAGCTACATCAGGATTTTGAATATTTAAATGAATTTCATCTGTTGTAAGGTTCACATAATCTCTTAAAGGTCTAGGTTGATGTTCATTTTCATGTCTTTGATTATCGAGATTGTTCGCCATTTTGCTCAAATTTTTAAATTCTTTTGTTGTTTTCTAATTTTTCTAATGGTGCATTTTAACTCTCACTCGTAAGATATTAATTAAACTTTCAGATCCAACACTACGTATACACAAATATGAATTAAAGTTTCTCAGTTATTACTAATTTACTATTGCCTCCCCGGTAACGGTGCAAAAAACTTAACTGCGGCGGCTGCAAATACGAAGTAATAAATTTTTGCAAATAGTTTCAATTCAATCACAAAATATAATCAGTTTAATAAGGTAGCAGTCGATCTATACGCTAGTATACGTATCGTTCAAGTAATACAGGGCTCTAGCGGAGTTCTGGTTATCAATTCCACAGGGAGGAAGCAAACCTTAAAGCATAGCTTAGAAATCTAATATCCAATTTGCAAAGCACTTATTGTATTACCAAAAATGCTATAGTTTAACAATGCTAGAGAGTTTGAAATCTCTAATTTTCTTTCTAAGCTTCAAAGTAAAGTAACTACTACTGTAATAAGTTTTTGTAATGCAAGGTTCAAATTTAGAGAAAGCGTCCTCCCCCTTACAATGATATTATGATGAGTGAATGATAAAGATTAGTAAGATTCTTGTATTGTGTCAAATAAGAGCATACCTATTATTTATCCGCTTTCGAGTGCTATAAAGAATAATGGCTAATCCTAGGTTTAGTTCCTAAATCTGTGGTTAGACTAGGAGGATACTAGCTCTCACTCCAGAGCTTCCACTTCCCTTTGCTTGAAGTCTAATTCTCGCTTTAGTTTCCAAACGCTAAAACCAAATTGAGGATGTTAGTTTGTCACCCTAAATTCTCCAATTCTACGCCCAATAAACATATTTCCCTATTTATTTGCACCCAATCCCCATGAACTTCACCGTCCATAAAATTTGAATGCAATCTCCACTTTTGTTGTAGAAAACATAGCCCTTTCGGATCATATGTTTAACAACATATTTTAATAAATCAATTGGCCATATCAATAAGTAAATTAAGAACGATGTGGGAAATCATCACAATTTCTATTCTTTCTGGTGACACATCCAATCTAAACTATCACATCACCATTTATCATCGCACGGAGAAAGACAAAGCAATCTACTCAGAATTCATGGGGAAGATATGTCAAAATAAAGATTATATATATAAAAACAATGTCATACAAACAATAAAAAATAAATACAACTTATCTGAATTTCTTCCCCAAGCAAATCCCTTGAAGTTCCCTTGGATCTCTTTCTCTCTTCACAACACACACAATTCTCTCTTGGAAAAGTAGGGAAGAAACAATCTCTCACTTTCCCTCTCCTCCTACAAATCTTTTGAGAAGAATCTCTCACAAGACAACACTAAACACCAAACCCTTGACTCTAAACTCTCTCTAAACACTTCATCTTCACTTACATAAACACACACACTTAAGAAAACACACCACACACACTACTCACACTGATTTTTGCCGCCCAAAATAAGTTAAATTTATCTAGGAATGAATTTCCCAAGAGTTGTCTCAAGAATCCCTCCAAAATGTGTCCAAATACATTGAATCTGGCTTAAACCAACATTGGGCGCCGTCATCGGGCAATAGGGCACCGTCGGCGAGAAATAGGGCGGTGTCGACGGCATATCCCGACTTTTATTTATGAACTCTTTAAAAAAGCGCCGTGGGGACCAGTTTGGGCTCCGTCGGTGCTAGAACTTCAAAAATATGATTTTTACTTTTTTTGCTCCAAATTCATTCATTTTCTCTTCTTTTTTCTCCATTTGCATAAAATCATTATACTTGCAGCAAAGCATGAGAAATAACTTCCATTAAAATGCAATATCACCAAAAATAAGTACGAAATATTAATGAAAAAGCAAACATATTTTTGGTGCATCATACCATCACCTCTACGATCTTATCGGCATATGGACTTTCGAAAGCCAACAAGTCCCCCGACGGGGGGCATACAACCCCTTCCTTCATAAGTGATCTACAAGCAGGAAAGTAAATTTAATTAGTACATCTACATACTACTAAAGATGAAAACACAATAATACATAAAAAAAAAGAAAGAACAAAGCTAAATTGCATACGTACAATATACGAACTACTAAAACTAAAAAAAATAAAGTATGCAGTAAATGGAAGGGAAAATTGAAAAGTGCAATCTATAAACTACTGAAACTAAAAATACAGAAGTACAAAATCAAAATAAAATAAAGCTTACACAACTTCGTTAACCTCCTCTGATAAGTCGCTTGATGATATAGTTAAAATTACTTTATCTAAGTCATCGCCAGAGTCATGCTCATCGATATCAATTTCTTTGTTATTGTAAAAGATCTATTGATAGATTTGTAACAAAAAGTGATCAAACCTGACAATAGTCAACATATTTTAAAAAGTGTGAAAGTTTTAGAAAGCATTAAAGTCAGAACGTTAACAACCTACTAAGGATGTTAGAGCTGTCGAAGAATGATAATCGGTGAACATTTATCCATGTTTTACCTCTAATCCTAGCTGTCACTATAGCTACACCAACCCTTTCATGAGTGTATTTCTTTCAAATATTTTATACATGTGTAAAATCACTTATAACCTAAGTATTCTCATCTCAACAACTTTAACTAGATTACTTTCACATCTATAAATAAATTTTATGACGAAAATATTTTGTATGATGTAAGAGTGTTATTCACTTCTTCATCCAATGAGAAATCTAACTTTCACTCCCAGAATGGAAATTCAATTCAAATATTATGCTCATGACATCACAGAACATAATGTTTGAAGTGAATTTCCATTCTCAGAATGGAAGTCAGTCTGATCATTGGAAGATGAAGTGAACAACATTCTTATATCATACGAAATATTTCCTTCCTAGAATTTATTTAAAGGTATGAAAGTAATCTAGTTAAAATTTGTAAAGATAAGCATGCTTAGGTTTATGATTAACTTTTTACTTGTAGACAAAATATGACACAAATATATCTGTGCGAGAACTAGTGTAGCTACAATGACATACAATATTAGAGGGAGCAACATAACAAATTACAAATCAATGTTCAATCGATTGATGATCTTATATGAAACTAACATTACTAGAATGTTAAATGATCAGACTTGTAGTAGACCCAATAATAGAGTTGGAATCGAAGGTGATCAAATTTGACTTAAATCAACAAATTGTAAAAGGAGTGAACATTTTAGATAGCTCAAAAAACGAGAATCACTTGAAAATTAAATGATTTAATTTTGGCTCGGTTAAAGAGGAGATCGAAATAAACAACCCAAGTTTGAGCAATAAATTTTGGATCAAATTTCTTTCGAGCTGACCACAATAAGCTGGAAGTCAAAACATTAACAATCTACTAAGACTGTTAGAGCTGCCTAATAATGATAATCCATCTTAAAATTTTTTGAACTTTCAGATATAATATTATCTATCTCCGTAGCTACATCAAACCCTATACAAATTTATTCCTTTAACATTTTACTTTTCTAGTGAAAAACCAATCATGAATCTAAACATTCTTGTCTCCACAAACCCCATATTTGATTGGTTGTGCAACTAAAAAATATGTTCTTAGAAGAAAATGTTTCATTTGAAGAGTATTCACTGCATACTCCAATGTGAAGTCTAATTTTTATATCCAAAATGGAAATTCACTTCAAAATCTAAGTTGTAAGTTTAAAAATGGAAATTCACTTCAAATTTTCATCTACATTGCCAAAATTGGAATTGCGGTTATAGAAAATAGATTTCGAAGTGAATTTCTATTTTAGAACTAACAAATTAGATTTCAAAGTGAATTTCTTTTTTGAAAATGGAAATTAGACTTTGAAAAGGAGGAAACAATGAATATGATCACAGAAAAATTCATTAAGAAATTCTTATCTATTTTTTGATGAAATTGCACTTTAAAGAAATGTACTTTCTTTATTTTACTGCAGGAATGAAGATTTATAAGTGATTAAAGCAAAAAGCATGAAATGGAGCGAATTTGGATCAAAAAGGAAGAAATTCATGCAAATTGAACTAAGTCACCGACGGCGAGATCGAGGCCGCCGACGGCGAGATCATGAGGAGAATTTCTGAAGGAATTATAACTACCTCGCCGACAGCGAGCCCGAGCCCGCCGACAGCGAGATCGCGCGGTTTGAAGACCTTCTAGAAGCCCCACTGACGCGAGGTCGTTTCCCGCCGACGGCGAGACAAGCTCAAAATGCAAATACTTTGAACCCGGACACTTTTCAAGAGGTGTTTAAGCACCCTTCGGACCTTTGCCTACCTCTATAAATAGAGGCCGAATTCTAGTGTCTAGGTGTGTCTATTTTAGAGAGCCTGAGTCTCTTTTTGGTGTTTTAAGTGTGTATGTTGTTCGTCATTAGTGAGTTTCTTTAGTTTATTTGAGTGCTATTTAGAAGTTTGTTGTACCGAAGGAAAAGTCAAAGGAACTTCAAGGAGTCTCGCTTGGGAGGAAATTAAGATAAGTATCTTTGTTTATCGTTGTTGTTAACTTTAAATGAAATCCATGCTTTGTTTTATTTCCATGCATTCTCGAGTAGTTTTCTTAGTCTTTCTCCTTGTTTATGAAAATTATGCGGATTGATGAAATTAAATAAGCACCTAATATATTAAAATAAATTGTGATAATTTTTACTTAAAACTTAATTTACTTTCAATCAGGCCAATTGAGTTGTTAAAATATGTTGAATTATCAACCATAGTAAAAATTACATCCAATATTCAGGGAAGTCAAAAACCTTGGAAGGAGGGTGCAAATAGATAGGGAAATATTATATATCGGACGTAGAATTGGACATTTTACAGGTGACGTACTAAAATATTCAATTTGGTCCTATTGTTCGAGAGCTGAAGTGTAGATGTTAGCCCTCGAGTGAGGGGAACGTGGGAGCTCGAAGTGGCAGCCGGTATCCTCCCGAACTTAGCCGCAGATTCGATAATCAAACATAGGATTAGTCAATGTTCTTTGCACCTGGACCAAAGGGTAAAGAATAGGAATGCTCCTATTTGTCACAATACAATTCAAGAATTCTATTTAGATTCATAATTCACTTAATTTTCTAAAAACAAGGAGAAGGATACTTTTTCTGAATTATTTAAATCAACTTTATTTCAAGCATTAGTTTACTTTAGTTTGCTGTAGTTACTTTAAAATTCTGTTTACTATATTAGTAAGTAATTCCTTTAAATTTAGCTGATAACAAATCTGTTAAAAACTTCCCTGTGGGATCGATAACCAGGACTCCACTAGAGCCCTGTATTACTTGATACGATACGTATACTTGCGTAGAATCCACATTATACATTCCATCATTAATTCATATATATATATTTAAAGCGGGATCAAGTTTTTGGTGCCGTTGCTATAAACATAAATTGCAAACATATTAAAAGTGGGTCAGAATACTTTTTACATCATATGAAATATCTTCTTTTAAGAAAATAGTTTTAGGTATGCAATCAATTGCGTAAGGCTACGGGGATAAAAATGCTTAGTTTTATGATTAGTTTTACATCTCAAAACAAAAAGTTAAACAAATATGTTCGTGAAAGGATTGTAATAGCTACAATTTCACACAATATTAGAGAGAGATGCCTTATTGAATTTAACTATCTTTGACATACCTAACGTCAACATGATATTAAACAATTCAATTTTGATTCGATCGGAGGCCAATTAGAAAGAAATTCAATCCAAAATTTACTTTAGAGTGATTGTCATTATTTGTTAGTAAACCTGAATTTAGTGAATCAATTTATTAGTTGCTTTTAACATATTTATCCTACAACCTTCAACCACTCTAAATCCTGTAAATCATGCTTCCTACTTCTTTTGGTATATCCCAGATTTAAGACAAAATGAAGCAAAAATGGAATTGAAGAATTTGTAGGATTTATAAAGGCATTTTCTATTGTTTGACAAGATTTAGCTTAAGTTCTACATAAATCTTTTACTAAACAGCCCCAAATTAAACTCTTTCTCTAGGGGTTGTTTGGTTGCAAGTAGGATATAGTTTGAATATGATTGAGTAAATCTTGTAAAGCCAAGTTTATGAAACCTTGAAGGTGTTAAAGCTTGAAAACTATTTGGTATGTTAATAAGTAAATACTAGACAATTCGGAGAAAGTGTTTGATGACTCTAATAGGATTTACTAAATCCCACAAGCTTCAGCTTCTCTACAACAACAATAACAACAAGCCTTTATCCCACTAAGAGGGGTCTGTTACATGAATTCGTTTTCTCCATTGTGTTTTATTGAGACTCATATTTTTACTAAATTTTAACAAACATAGATCATTTTTTATACAATATGCCCAAGTCATTGTAGGTGGTCTACCTCTACCTTTATTAACATAAGTCGAATCAAGAAGATCTATTCTTCTAACTGTTTCATCAGATGGTTGACATTTAATTTGATCAAACCATCTAAGATGAGTCTCTCTAATTTTGTCTGCTACATGAGCTACACCATCCATATCACTGATAAACACATTTCACAATTTGCCTCAAGTGTAAAGCTACTCATCTACCTAAGCATTCTCATCTTAGCATCACTTAACTTAATTTTTATTCTTCTCTTTTAAAGGCCAACATTCTGTGCCATAGAGCATTGCAGATCTCACCAACATCTTATAAAATTTCCCTTTCAATCTAAACGGTACTCTTCTATCACACAATAGTACCGAAACATTCCTCCACTTCAACCAACCAAATTAGATTCTACTAATAACATCCCCTTCTACATCATCTAGTACACTAGACCCGAGATATATAAGGTATTCACACCATAGATATATCCAAAGAAGGATATCAACAACAAGAAGCATAAACCAAGGTACATACTCATGTAAATGTCCCTTAATAGCATCCAACCAAACATTTGAAGTCGACACTACTTAATCAATCATATATATGACACTTATTTGAAGTGGTAATTTTTTAAACAATAGACCCAATGCATTCCTCCACTTTAACCAACCAACATAAATTATACTAATAGCATTCTCATCTATATCGCCATCACTATGAACATGACCACTTGCACTCATCTAGGTCAACCAACCAACTTGAATTCTACTAATATCATCACCATCTATATCACCATCACTTTGAACAGTAGACTGGATCGATGTATGCTTTCCCCGCTTCAACCAACCAATTCTAATTTTGCAAATAACAATATCCTTATATCACCATCACTTTAACAATATACCCGATGCATTCCTCTACTTCAACCAAGAAGAGTGAATTCTATTAATAACATCCCCTTCTAACACTTAAAATTCTTTTTATATGATGATTTTCATACATAACACTCAATTCTCATATATATATATATATATATATATATATATATATATATATATATATATTGTCATTTAGGTGTTAAGTAAATTATATATATATATATATATATATAATTTACTTAACACCTAAATGACAATTTTTACAAACGTATCATTGAATTCTTAGGTATATACTTGCCTAAAATCAAAATATTAGTTTTTACATAAATACCATATTACCTATATATGCATTTTATACACTTTCACTAAAAACTTGAATTTTTATACTCTCCTCTCCTCATCCTTCGAGCATGAGAAGAAATTTCTCCTTCCTCTTTCGAGCGTCCTGTCACTCGATCGCAAGACCTCATTTACTCTCTTCATTTCGACTGCACGATGATCGCAAGAGATCCCTCAACTTCTCTTCTATCTTCGTTTGCAAGACCATTTCTTTCTCCGAATCGTTTGAGCCGCAAGGAATTTCTTCCTCCTCCGATGATTTGAACTGCGCAAAGCTTCAGTCGGTAAACCTAAATCTATTTGTCTTCATTTGCTTGCACATAATGGTTCACAATTCTTCTTATATATCTCTAATGTGTGAATCACATATTCTAGGGCTTGAATTGGCTTTAAGATCCTTGATCTTCTACTTTGCTCTTATCTGTATACACTTTCTGAATGTTTTGTTTTAATTTGAATGTTTGAATCGTAGCATATAGTTTCATTAAATGCTTTGCAAGAACTCTAGCTTTTCATTTGGATTACTTTTTCAAGTTATCAAGCATTGGATTCTCGGTTTCTTTCAACAATTGCAGATGATAATCTTTGGAGATTAATGCTGAATTGTGTTTGATTAAGAACATTTATGATTGTCTTTAGACTATATGTTTTAAACGCTATTAATGTTTGGAAAGAGTGTTGTGATGTTTGCTTGTGATTTATATGATCATAACATGATATATGAATCGGATTTGGGAATGGGATGTTAAAGATTTTTGGTTCTGGCCATTTGGGATCGATATTCGATAAAAATTGTTATCATAACCATCTGAATATTGTAACAATTACTAAGGGATGATTATTGGTGTTCATATATGTTTAGAATTCATTTAATATAATTCTAACTTCTCATAGATTTTGATAAATGCTGTTAAAACTGAGCTAACTGAATAAATTCCTTATTCTTGTTCAAGTATCTTGGGAATGTTGTCCAAATTTCAGTAAAATCAAGAGATGGTCAAATCTTGCTACTAGAATAATACATTAAATTTATTTAAAATTTGCTTGAATCTTTATACTTTCAAGGAAATACTCATATGCTGGTGATCTTCTTCCTTTTAGAGTTTGCAAAGAATGAGCATTGAATTGTTTTTCTATATAATCCTATGCGGACCATTCCTATTTTGTGCTATTGCTATTTCAATATTTGGGAAACCATGATGTATAGTGTACGACTCTTTATTGCAAGATGTTTTAATTGGGAAGATTTACATACATACCACTCAATTCCTTTAGCATTTTGATATTTGACAACAACAACAACAACAACAACAACAAAGCCTTAATCCCACTAAGTGGGGTCGGCTACATGAATCCTTTTTCTCCATTGCGTCCTATTTAGTGTCAAATTTTCGTTTAATTCGAATAAATTAAGATCATTTTTATGCAATAAGCCCAAGTTTTCCTAGGTCTGCCTCTGCCTTTCTTAACATAAGTTGTATTTAAAACATCTACTCTCCTAATCGGATCATCAGGTGGTCGACGTTTAATGTGACCAAACCATCTAAGGCGACTCTCTCTAATTTTATCCGTCACTGGTGCAACTCCAACCCTATTACGAATATATTCATTTCGCATTTTGTCTCTAAGTGTAAAGCCACTCATCCACCTAATCATTCTCATCTCGGCAACACTTAACTTAACATTATGCTTTTCTTTTAAAGGCCAACATTCAGCACCATAGAGCATTTTGATATTTGACACTTGAATTTAAAATGAAGTTACAAATTTTGTAATTCCTAAGCATTTAGTATTTACATAACTAGTACCTGAATGTATATGTGTGGCTATATTAATTTGTTGTAATCAAATGTCTTTGCCTTCCAAACATTCAAATGTAAAGCATATGTGCAGTTTGTTCTAGTTTTGGATACACTTGCATAATACTAGAATCAAATATATATATATATATATGCAGAATTCTCAGCCCTTTGACATATTTGCATGGATAATGTTTAAAGTGAAATGTTTATATATTGAATCTCTTAATTTTCTCATTTATATACTTGCATAGTGCTTAAATTTTAATGAAAAACTTTGTAATTATCTATATATTTACATACTTAGCACTTAAAATCATACGAATAATTTCAGATTTTTTTATTAACCTTGTATTTGCCTGTTGAAGAACTAAAGTTTATTTTTATTACACACCATCTTACTTGAGCATGCAAAACTATGTTGATGGTATCTTTGACGTGATGTGGAAGTTTATATGGTGACAATATGAAAAGCAAAGTGTTGGTGTGGTGTGAATATTACAAGAATGAGAAGGTTCTGTTGTATTTTTAGGTGTATTTCAATGAGTATCTGTTAATGGCTTACATGAGCATATCCAAGTATCATCAAGTATTTTGGTCGTATGTTGTGATGAGTTATATTCAAATTCACTTTGCATAAACTTGCTCTATAGTTTGAACAATTCATGAGAAGCAGCTACTTGAGATAGCTTGGAATACAAAATGTACGTTCTATTACTGGCTTATATGTGTTTTGTTTGAACATACGATAATGATATTCCTCTTTTATCTGTCACATTTTTTATATGTGAATATAGAACCCTATAATAGATTTTGTAGGTCATATGTCTCGGGTGATGACATCCAATGCATAATTCAATTTTATCATATAAAGAACCCTAGGGTAGCGAACGTAGGACATATACTTAAGGTAGAAAATTGTGAATGTGTAATTTATTCTTATCTTATAAGAAACCTTAGGGTAGAAAAGTATGACATGTGTAGATTGAGACCTTCTAACATGTGACTAACACATTCATTTGACAAAGATAATTTTAGTAACTCTTAAACCCTATAACAAAATTCATTAACTAAAAAAAACTCAATTAAATAAATTACAAGTATTTGAAACTTTAAATCATTAACTCAAAACATTCAATAAGACCTTATAAAATCATAAATTACATTGAAAAAAATAAAAAATGAATCAATATAAAAATCAGAAACAACGAATTCATGAATATGTTTTTTATGAATATTAAAAAAAAATTTCTTGTAAAACCTAAAATCAAATGAAGTTCTTCAAAAAAAAAAATCAAATTATTCTTTATAAATAAAAAATAAAAATTCTTCTAATTTTTCCTGCAAAATTCCAATTGAAACAAATTTTTCATAAAACAATTAAATAAATTAATAAAAATGAATGAATTGAACAAGTCAAGAAGAATCGAAATAAAAATATAAAGTCTTTCGTTGAACAAATTTGAATAAAATTTAAACCAATAATTTATCAAACATAACTCCTAAAAATTTTGAATGAATATTAGAACGATCGAAGAATTGTGGTGGTCATTTGGAATTTAATTATGAACGACCCTATGAAAACTCTGAGGGTTTCATAAATCCTTTAAACTTAACAAAAATATTTTTCTTAACAAAATGTTAAAGAAGTTTAAATTTAATCACTCTAAAATCAAAAAATCAAAATAAAATAAAGTGATAAATAAACTCTGCTAAGAAGTTGCAAACTACTAAAATTTTTTAACAACTTAAAATTTAAAAGACAATAAAACTTAAAGTGAAGCTATTGAACCAATATCGCCGAACACAACTTTAACACTTTCTACTAAGGTATTTAGACGATGCAACTCATAATTGCTGACAAGAGTCTTCTAGTCAAGAGTAGGTTTGACTACCTATCTTAGCTAAGTAGGTCTGGAAACATGACGTCCCGAGACGATGGAAAGTCGTGAGTATCTTGACTGGGTTGTCTCAAATAAAAATATAAATAATTTCTTCTTATTTCAGTTTAAACCTCTAGACGTCAGAGAGTTGATAGATTGTGATTGCTATGTCAGGTTTACTATCTTTGATATTCCCATAGAACAAGAGATAAAGTTGACTGGGCAATTGTCATATCGAGTTAACATAGAACTACCATAGATATTCAGAATAATATTGTACGAGCTCATTAAGAAAATAAAATGCCAGATTTTTTTTTTCCACTTGATCTTATCCATTAAGGATTCAATCTATAGGATGCTAGTGGCAAAGACGAAGACGTTACTTTTTTGGTGATGAGTATGACTCTGGCAATGCATTTGAAGAAGAAATTCCGATTACATTCTTTAATCACTCTTCTACATGTAGTGCGTATTATTGTGTTTTATGTTCAATACGGACAATATTTTCTTAGTTTATTACATAGTTTTTTGTTATGTGTGGTGGGGTGGGGAACGTGGAGCACAACGTTATTTGTCAAAGATGACTATAAGAGAGGCTACCACCACCCCCACCTCGCCCCCATCCGCTACCTCCACCCCCACACTCACCCCTACCTCTACCCGGGCTGTAGAGGGGATGAGTTCGGTCAAGGCCCACACATCATTTATTGGGTGAGTCACAGGCAGTAACTACCACATTGAACTTGTCGGGAACACGAGTATTTTATGATATTGAAAATAATCTTTTTATTTTTTTAATTGAATAGAAAAGTAACAATTTGTTGTTTCCCGGTTTACTTTGATATTCCCATAGAACCAGAGATAAAGTTGACTGGACAATTGTCATATCGAGTTAACATAGAACTACCATAGATATTCAGAATAATATTGTATGAGCTCATTAAGAAAATAAAATGCCAGATTTTTTTTTCCACTTGATCTTATCCATGAAGGATTCAATCTATAGGATGCTAGTGGCAAAGACGAAGACATTACTTTTTTGGTGATGAGTATGACTCTCGCAATGCATTTGAAGAAGAAATTCCAATTACATTCTTTAATCACTCTTCTACATGTAGTGCTTATTATTGTGTTTTATGTTCAATACGAACAATATTTTCTTAGTTTATTACGTAGTTTTTTATTATGTGTGGTGGGGTGGGGAATGTGGAGCACAACGTTATTTGTCAAAGAAGACTATAAGGAGAGGCCACCACCACCCGCACCTCGCCCCCATCTGCTACCTCCACCCCCACACTCACCCCTACCTCCACCCGGCCGTAGAGGGGATGAGTTCGGTCAAGGCCCACACATCATTTATTGGGTGAGTCGCGAGCGATAACTACCACATTGAACTTGTCGGGAACACGAGTATTTTATTATATTGAAAATAATCTTTTTATTTTTTAATTGAATAGAAAAGTTACAATTCGTTGTTTCCAGGTTCTACATACCCCCCCCCCCCCCGACACGTGTTATTCACTCCATTAGGGATATCATCCGGAGCAAGTATGACTCAGCGTAATTGTCCTAGAAGATCTCAGATCTTTGGTTCCAGGAGTTTGCAGTAGATATCTATCAAAATAATCTTAAGTTGTGTTTATATTTTTATCAATCTAACATAATCCATGTGATTTTCTATAAACAATTCTTCTGGCGCTTTGAGCATGAAGCATATTTCTGATGCAACTTCGAGCGCAAGGGTAGTGAAGGCCTACAGAACATGTTCAACATTATTTAGAAATCGCGACCAGCGTCCTTTGTGGCTCATAGAGGATGTTTTTGCCTCTTTGCTCAGGGCCTGCATTTCTCCGGAGCACCTAAAGAAGAGAGAGCAGGTGAAGCAGAATCGATGCTATGACTATGGAGGC
This sequence comes from Papilionanthe hookeriana x Papilionanthe teres, assembly GCA_022702705.1. Taxonomy (NCBI): domain Eukaryota; kingdom Viridiplantae; phylum Streptophyta; class Magnoliopsida; order Asparagales; family Orchidaceae; genus Papilionanthe; species Papilionanthe hookeriana x Papilionanthe teres. The sequence continues at coordinate 37,431,267 of CM040424.1, read as the reverse complement.
TTGGGGGCCTCCAAGCACATTGATGGGACACTCCCTTACACAGAATACAAGAGGCTGGTAAGAATTTATTTCAGCTTTAAATTTTACTATAAACTGGTCATATATTCTGTCTATTTCATTATATTGTCAGACAGTGCAGTTGGTATGAGAGTCCTCTGCTACAGATGTAAACAAACACGCTCATAGAAGGTAGTTGGACCAGTCGTGGATCGACAATAGATCCTATATAAAGCAGGTAATTCATAAGTTAAACTAGTTTGATTTTTATTCACGGCAGCTCCAATTATATGTAACTAATTTTTTTTGAAGGAGAGATTGTAGCAGCTGAAGGAGAGCCAATCTAAAATGCCAGACTGTATTACGATCTGAGATCGTGATCCATTCGAGTACGACCGGTGGAGAGAGGCTGCTGGAGGGAAGAAAAATGGACGATTCTACTGGCTCGGGTCTCAGGCGTACGCCTACAATGCTTGCCCCCCCTACTAGTGCATCTGTGGCTTCTACTTTTATTGCACAGGAGGAGGTCTCCAGGAGTGTTGCCGCATTTGCTGCTGAGGTGGAGACTCGCTTCAATTAGATGGAGGTCAGAGTTGAGGGCCAATATGATTGAGTTAGATTGCATTTTGACAGCGTGTGAAACAGTGGGAGAAACTACCATTGAAGGAGGAGGATGAGGATGATGAGGAGGCAGAGGAGGTTTAGCAGAGATTTTTTCTTTCATTTTTTTTGTATATAATTTTGTTGAACATTTAAGCGGACACTTTCTTATTGAATAGTGATATATATATATATATATATATATATATATATATATATATATATATATATATATATATATGTATGTATATATTTATATATATATATATCTAAAGACCTAGGGCCTATTTTATTAACATAAAATGGTTACGAGAGGATTTGAGAATAGGGCTCAATAGATGAAGTCCTACCCCTACGATACAAATCAAACATAAGGATACAAAGGACAGAAAAGGAAATTCCAAATAACTGTGGCTAAGAACGAAATTGCCATGGTAGTGCTCTCGCTCTGGTTCTTGGCGATCCGAAAAGTAATCTCTTAAGTGCTAATCCATTGCCAGGGGTAACCAAGATATCATCAATTAAGTCTCTAAGCATATCCCCAGGCTTCTTCTTTTGTCGAGAATAAACTTTTCAATCTTCTTCTTCTCATCCCTTTTCATATTCTTCTCCTTCATCATCTTCTTCTGAGGATGGATCCTTCTGAGTCATAGAAGGAACCCTAGGCGCAACGATGGGTATCACTTGGGGGTGTCTTCTCATTCAACTGAATTTTTGAATATACCGGTCGAACTCCACAACATTAGTGGCAACAGAAACATAATAAGGAGAAAAAGGAGGAGCTTCCTTTTCCACCTTTGAAGTTTTAGCCACTGGGGTATTCTCAATTCGCTCCACCTCTGCAACAGGTGAATCAGACGAGGGTGAAGGGGTAACAACAGTAACCAGTTCATTAACTTGTCTAAGACCAACTTCAGAAGGTTCCTGCTCTTCATGTGATATAGATGGGGGGCAGTGTGTTCCTCAGACGTCGCAGCAAACAACACCGCAGAACTTCGCGCGTGCCTGTGAGAAGGTAGAAGTCGCAGCAGAGAGCACTCGTGCTCGTGCGATCCTGAGCGGAAGACGATTGAGTGTCATATCGAAGATATGATGGAGATGACGGAGATGACTCGCTGAAACAAGGCGAAGTCGTGCGAGACACCGTCGAGCGTTGGTACCACTGGGAATCGCCTCCACCAAGATTGTTAGATCGCCATGGAAACTGAACCCTCGATATATATATAATGGGAAATGGAGCCGTTGGAGGAGCTGGTGTTCGAGGAGGTAGGCTGCGGCGATCTTGGAGGTCTGCCTCTGTAAAGCTTCGATCTTCGCTTCTCTGCTGGTATACTCCTTCCATCTCCGTTTTTCTGCTCTGTAGTTCTCTTTACTTGGATCTAGGTTTTTTCCCTTTCTTTCTATCGTGATCTGCTGTTTTCTTGCGGTTTGGGTGTTTCGGTTGGGGATTCTGATTATTCCGTCCGGATCTCACTTGATTTGGTTTGGATTTTGATTTTTTACTCTTGATTCGCTTCTTTTCCTGATCCTGTTGTTCCTTCCTTTAGGTTTGCAGGTATTGCGATTTTTCTTTTTGTGTTAGGGCTTTTGGTTTTTTTTTGTTTGAATTGGGGCTTTTCTGTTTCTTAGGTTAGATCTTGTTTCTTTTTATTTTTTTTTTTGTGGCAAGTTTTTTAGTCTTTGCTTGGATCTGATTTTCATGGGGTTAATTTTCGGGTTTCCTTGTGTTTTCCTTGATTAGATTTATTATGTAGGTTTTTCCTTTATCGCTGTTCTGGGTCTTCACTGGGTTTTTGATCGGCAGTTGGATGTTTGAGATTGCTGAGCTTGAATTTTCTGCCTTCGTTTTGTTTGGATCTTGCTGCTCCTTTCTATGTGCTCTTGTTTAGGTTTGGTTCTGTGGTTCTAAGGTTCTAGTGGTTATGGCGAGATCATACGCGGATGCGCTTGGCGGGACTGGGGGTTCCTCTGGGATGACGTCTCTTTTCTTCCCTCAATCGTTCCATGATGCTTTAGCTCGTGGTGGCGATAATTTGTTCATTAGGAAAACGGGGCGTAAGAATGGGAAGCCCGCGATCTTTATTTCGGACGCGGAGAATGAGTTGCTTGCGTCTTCCTTTGGATTAGCGTTGGTAGGAAAGTTTTTGTACAGCCACCCGAAACTGGAATTGATTAGGAAGGAGTTCAAACTTATGAAATTATTTGTCTCCTAGAAAGTTGGGCGTTTGGATGGTAGACATATTCTAATTCAACTCTCCAATGAGGAGGATTACACACGGTTGTTTGCTCGTCGAATTTTGTGAATTAACAATCGAATTATGAAAATTTTAAAATGGTCAGCTGACTTTGATCCACGCGCAGAACCTTCTACTATTCCGGTTTGGATTCGGTTGCCCGCGTTGAAACCTCATCACTTCAAGGATGAATTTGTGTTCTACATTGCTTCGATTTTTGGAAAATCCTTACAAGTCGATACACCTATGTTTGATGGTTCCAAACCTTCTACAGCCAGGATCCTTGTAAAACGTGACATAACTCAATCATTCTCCAATGAGATGTGGATAGGTTCTGCACACAACGGGTATTGGTTACAACCTATCTTTGAGCGACACCCTCTATATTGCTCCAACTGTAGGATTTTTGGGCACTATGCTGCTCAATGTCATCATTTACACCCTGAGCTCAAAAACGTTATTAAAGAGAGATCTCTCCCTAGTAATAAGCATCCTAATCCTCTGGAGCTTATGCCTCCTGAAGGGGATGGTTTTGGGGATAATCTTGGGGGAGAGGGTGAGGTAGATAAAGGTTCTACCGAGATTCCTAATCATGGACAGGAGTTCCACCTCCACCTGTAGCCCCTGCCCCTCCACCTTCTCCTATTGTTGTTGTTGATGAAACTGTGCAAGTTACTCCTTCTTTGCCTATGATTGACACGGTGGACACTAATACTGCAGCAGATCCTACCCCGATGATGCGGGATGGCTGCCACCCAGCGCCTCCCGAAGTTACTATCGAAAAGGCATCTTTAGGAATCTTAACTCGTCATCGTTAATCCCCCCAATTTAATGCAGAATCTCTCCAAAGAGGCCACTACTTCATTAGCAACAGAATGGATCATTTAAAAGTCTATAAAGATGAAAAAATTCAAGACTACTAATGAGCTCATGCAGCTGGAGGATTCTAATATTTTACAGGAAGGAGATTCATTATGTGAGGATAATCAATTAAGCAGTCAGCCTAGATCTTCTAAGAAGGCTGGCTTAAGACAATATGTTTAACATCATTGTTTGGAGTATTAGTGGAGTGTGAAGCCTGCCTCCCTTAATAGGTTAAAGCATTTATGCAAGGTTCATAAAATTTGCATCTTTGCTATTTTGGAGCCTTTGGTCTCTGTACATAAAGATCAAATTATGAGGAAATTCAAATCTTATCTTCACTTTTGCAATGTCAGTAACAAAATCTGGTTATTTTGGAAAAGGGATATTACTCTTCGTAGTTGCTTAAGATGACAACCAAGCTCATGCTTCGCTTCCTTCCAATACGAGGAATTCAAAGGGTGGGCTACCTTTATATATGCTACTCTATGCTTCAACACGTATATTTTCTCTATGGGCTAAATTAATTCACTTATGGGATTCCATTTCGATACTTTGTTTGTAGGCAGTAGATTTTAACATGATTATGAGCCCCCGGAGAGAAGGGGAGGCGTCGCCTGATCTTTCTCTAATTAACAAGTTTTGTGACGCAGTTTCTAGGCTAATCTATTCGATCTTGGATTCTCTGGTTCTCCATACACGTGGAGAAGGGGTTTTTTAGCACAGAGGTTAGATCGGTTCTTTGGTAACCATAGGTTTCTGGAGTATTTTACTATGGCTATGTACGGCTTATTTTTTAGGTTGTGTGTTGTATTTTAAAAAGGGTCACTCTGCTTAAATCGTTTCGCGAATTTTAGATTTTAAATTTAATTTAAATATATATAATTTAGAAAGTAGTATTTGATTTTGAAAATAATTTTAAATTTGAAAATTTTAAGATATGAAATCAAACCGATCTCACATCCCAAATAGTTTAAATAAACGAGCACCGCATCACAAACCGTGTATCTATCCCGAAGAATGACACACTGCTGATGACTGTGGCTCGTTAAATAAACTGTAAGATTTGTGACATCCGTTCTGTCTCGCGAACCAACTTTATAAGCTCGATCAAATTCCCCTGTTTAATATAAAGAAATTAAACATGGTTTATATTACCTCGGGTTCTTAAAGTTCCATATAGGGCAAGCCCATATAGCTAATTACATCTTAAATGTCCGAAGACACTCTAAGAAAACTCTCGATAATGATCAGGTTTTGCTTCTCAAGCAGTTTCAAAGTTTTAAGGCTTTCAAAGGATTCGAGTTTCGGAAATTTCAATAGGAATGCGATCAAATTTGGAATGCATTTATTTTAAGAGTCCAAAGAAAGAGAAGTAGGAGAAGTTCGTAGATCCAAGTAGAATCTGACAACTTCTCAAACAATCCTATTGCTTCAGCTTCAATTGGGAATTTATTTAATATTTCAATCTGTCAATTTTAATTAATTAGACTTATATTAGTATGACATAATCATACAAATAAATCTCGAAGATGTGAGGGTTTATGTCGTACCAAACGACTACCTCGGAGTCCTAAGACCGGTTAGTGCTTAATTTACATAACATGATTATGCAAATGCCTAACAAAAGAGTTGAGGCATTTATGTCGCACTAGTGCAAACTACCTCGAAGTCCTACGGTTTGGTTGTTTAATTCTAGGAATGTTTAGCTGATGTAGAGTTGTTTTGCTGACGAAGATGGCCGTGCTGCCCACCGTGCTCCATGCTCCTTGTTGTTGCAGAGGTTTAGTTTTAGAAGTCATAAATCAGGAGATGAGAGAAGTGTTTTGGTTTAGAGAAAATCTTAAAATCCAAGTGTTTTTAATATTTTAATTAAAACAAATCTTAAAGTTGTTTAAACATAACCGATTAAGATCCTACGCGTTCCGTCATCCCGCATCGTTATTTTCATCGAATTCACTTAGTCCCGTATGAATTTGCTAAACTAAACCGAATGAGTTCCACACTTTCATTTAGACCGTGGAAATCCCGTTAAGCAACACGCGGGTTACATCATCCGAGGTATTCCCGATCATCCAACGAGACGTTTTAATTTAGTTGCAATTGTAGTTTGTTGTTCCGTTTCATGATTAAATTTCGAGTTTTTTTATATTTTCGAAATGTTGTGGCGGTGAATTTTATCTTGCAATGACTTTTAATTTAGTTTTGGTTTCAGCTCAGTGACGATCCTAAAGGTTTTGGTTTTCATGCAACGATCTTGTTTAACATGCAAGAAAAGTAAAGTACAGCAGTGCATGTAAGTAAATTGCAATAAAAGCGTACTCGGAGGGTCTTCCCGTCATCCCAAGCTCGCACTTAAATCACATGTTAAGGCATTTAAATATTTCAACGTATACCTAGTAAAGCTAAGTGGAAGGGTTTTGGTTGCCTACCAAATTCCTAATCCTATTGCTAGTCATCTCCTATGACATTTAGGTTGTTGGTTTGGTTTAAGGATAATTTTCTTCATCAAAGAACAATTAAATTCAATTGTTCTTCTAAAACACCCCATCGTAACGAGGAAGTGTTTAAGATTAATCTTAAACATTTTTTCGATACTTCTGAGATTGTTTCGAGTCCAAGTAAATTTAATTGCACAGGTGAATTAATCATCCAGGGGTTTAAGTTTTGTTCTATCGTCAGCTGAATCTAGGACATTCGAATATCCTATAAGTCAAGTAACACTTCACTTTATACTTCATTTAAGAGTTATAAGAGCTTTAAAAGGGCAAATTTATTAGGTATTCCGATGATTCGAACTTAATGATTTAATTTCAATTTCGACTTAATTATAGAAATTAGTTTAAGTTCGGAATAGTGTTCAAGTTATTTTACATTTAATTCTTAATGATTTCATTTAGGTTTGTTATTAAATGATTTTGATTTAATTTAATTCAAGTTAATTTTAATTTAATTTATTTTAATTTTAACTTAATTTGATTTGATTTTGATTTTAATTTAATTTGGTTCAATTTAATTTAATTTAAAATTAAATTAAATTTAATTTCATTTTAATTTTAATTTAATTTAATTTAATTTAATTTAATTTAATTTAATCTTAATTTAAATTTAGTTTAATTTTAACTTTAATTTAATTTAATTTAATTTAATTTAGTTTAGTTTAATTTAATTTTAATTTAATTTAATTTTAATTGAATTTAATTTTAATTTCTTTTAATTTTAATTTAATTTGATTTTAATTTAGTTTTAATTTTAATTTAATTTTAATTTACTTTAATTTAGTTTAGTTTAATTTTAATTTAACTTTAATTTGATTTAATTTTTAATTTAGTTTAAATTTAATTTAAATTTAATTTTAGTTTAATTTTAGATTTAATTATTAATTTGGATTATTATTTTAATTTTTTAATTAAGAATTAAATATTATCAAGCTGATTTATTTAGTGATTTTTAAATTAAAGTAATAAATATCTTCTCGAATAATATCCCTACTTTAATAATTCCAATTTTTATTATTCTTCCAAAATTTCAATTAATTAATTAATTAAAGTTTTATTTTAATTATATTAGAAATAGTTAGTAGGTTTCTACCCTCAATCATTTAAGTCTCAATCATCTAAAATCAGTTTAAAATCAAATATTTTACCCTTCCCTTTTTGATTAACCCTAAAATTTTAATTAAAGGTTGAAATTTTTAATTACCCTTTTGCCCTTCAAGCTTAATAATTCTATAACTCACTAAATCTAAGCCTCAAATAAAATTGAAATTTTTATGTGACCTTCACTCACATGTCAATTAAGACATTGGATGAGAAAATGTGATTTTTCCGTATTTAATTTATTTATGTAATTATTTTTAATGGAAAATAGGGGTTTTCAAGAAAAATTCAATAACACTGACTGAAAAATGTTTCTGTCCTCAAGAAAATTATGGGATGTTCCTAATGATCAGTAGACCATTTGGACCAATTTTGGTGATTTTTTTTAATTATATTTTATTTGTTATAATTATATTGAGTTTTGGAGTATTAATTAATTTAAAAATAAAATTGAAGTTGAAAAATAGGTGTTTATATTTTTCAAAAATCTTCCGATATCAGAGAAACCGTAGAACAAAATTTTATATTTTTCTGATTTTCTTCGATTTATTATAATTAATTTAGTGGAAATGTTAAAGAAAATCATTTTTTTTATTCAAAAATTGTTTCAAGCCTTTAAAATTCAATATCTTACGCTAGAAACTTAGGAAAAATATTTGGTTTGTTCCTAAGTGATTAGAATTCAATATGTGACATTTTGGTGATTTTTAATATTTTTATGATTTTTATTATTTTTTTATTATTAAAATATTAAAATAATGATAAAAATCAACTTTTTTTAGAAAATTACAATTTTAATTTTCCTAAGTTCCTCTGATATCAGAGAAGCTCCAAAACCATTTTGTGAATTTTTGAAAAGTATTTTGTGAGTTATGAATTTTTAAAATTTAATTTTATCCATTTTTGCTTAAGAGGCTTAATCAACCCATTCGGTGAGGCTAATCAAATACAATTGACTTCAAATTTTTATGTGATGTTCCTCCGATTCTAAAGATCAGTGGAGAATTGTTTTCAAGTTAATTTGATGTGTAGTTAACCCTAGTTAATTAAAGTTCAGCTTTAGTGTTTAAAGCCAATTAGTGTTGTTTCACGTGAATTAACTCAAAACCTATTTTTCTAGTGCTTCTCCAGTCATAAGAAACATCACCAAATTTTCCTAGAATTTATTTTACAACATGTTAATTATTGGAATTAAACTACTCAAAACAAGTAACATGCAATCGAAAAATCAATAACTTCTCATAGGATTAGCTCCACTTGAAAATTCATGAATGTTCCCAAGTTCGGAGGCTTCAAAAGCCCCATGGTCTCATGACACGGTGAATCGCCTATGCAAACGGAGAATTAAAACAATGCAGAGAGTAAATAAATCATTAAAAATAAAATACTTTATGAAATTACTCGATTTCTTTTCCACATTATTCTCCTCCGTTCACCGAGCAATAGGGTATTTTTGTTTTATTTTTATGATTTTTCTACACAAAGTTACGCATTTTTAAGTTCTCGTATTTAATAAATAAGAAAATTCCCTTATTTTCTACTTATCCAACGCGGCGCCCCCGTCATCCCCGGCATATCCGAGCGCCACGCGGCGCGCTTCGATTCGGCGCCGCCTATCCGAGTCGACCGCCACGGGCTCGCGGCTCACGTACCATCTCCTGGTCCGACGCCATCTGAGCCGTCCGCTCGATGCACGCGCGATCCAACGGCTCCCGGTCATCGTCTACGACTGGTGTGCACCCGTGACAGTCCACACTAAAAGCCTAAGATCTCACTCGATTCTCAATGGATATTTATGTTCTTATACTCTATGGATTCGTCTTGAAGAGACGAACATATCCATACGGTTTATGTGACATGAAATTAACCCAATCAAAATAGAGAATGTTCGAAGCTCGAGAAGAAGAGAGAGCTCATACCTTCTGCTCGCAGAAGTGAAGCTTCGATCCGAGAGTCGTGTCACCTTCGATCGAGTCCAAGCAAGCTCCGCATGAAGTCTCCGGCCCCGAGGAATCGCCTGCACTCGATTTCCACCAGACCCGATTTCAACCTTTCGAGGCTAGTAACAAATGGGCGGCCCGTAGAGGGGGCTTTCACTCTGGGAACTCTTCTTTTGGTCTTCAGGTGGCAGGGAGAGTTTAATTTGATTTTGGTGGAGGATCCGAAAGTGTCCTCGTTCTCGGCTCGAGAATCGAGCTCCAAAATCGAGCTCAATCAGCGTGGAATTAGGCAGTAGGAGAGTGGGGATCAAATGCTCTCGGCTAGGGAAGCTTAGTGAGGAGTTCCGGACGGATTTTGTGAAGGTCGATTTCATCCAACCTTTTGGCCGAGATGGTCACTACTAAATAAATGATGGCCACGGCTCTCTCATGAGTTGTGTCGTATCACCAAGCACAAGGAGGAGAAGAATCAATGCACAGCAATACGTAACTGAACGAAGCATACGATGAGAAATTTTGAATTTTTGTATTCAAAACATAGGAGACCATTGATATTGGATGAGTTATTTATAATAGCATTCGACCGCTAGGTAAGGGAGAAACCAGTTTGGAGGATTGAGACATCTTTCCTTTGATTTATGCATTATGTATACGAAGTAGGAGTTGAGTTTGATAGTAACAATAGTTTGGTCCATCCTTTGAAACCTATTAGTAAAGCCGACATTCACACTTACTTATGAATCACATGTAGGATGGAGATCTGGATGTAGGTAGTGAGATTCCCTCTGCTTAGTCATGACATACCTTCTACCTCGGGAACTTCTACTATTTTTTATATTATGGAGCGGTGATGATCTGACAAGATGATATTACAAGGCTTCGCTTAGAAAGATGGATATGGTTTCGAAGCATGAAATAACATCGACGATGATTATCAGAGGAGAAGAGTGGAATATGATATTTCTTATCATGATGCTCGGATATGAGATTTATGAGAGAGAAACATGTGTGATATTTCCTACTGCTTTCCCTTGCTACATGTCATACCGACTGAGGAGAAGAAAGAGTAGAAGAAGGATGAGATGATGATTGGTAAGTGTAATGTTTTGTGTACGTATTATTATGTTAGTTAGTTGTATTTGTGTAGTAGTTATTTTTAGTGATTGTACTTTCATTTTAGTTAATTTGTATTGAAATTGATGTTAGTATGTAATAGTTGTAGTAAAATTGTAATGGTTTGTTGTAGTAAGTGTTTAAAGTAGTGTTTAAATTTTCTTTACTGCCAAATCTCTGATATTTATGTGAGCAATCTTACAACGTTTTATGCGCACGTAGTTAAATTTTTATTTAATAGTTTGCATGCTTCGGGGAGAATCAAAGCCCGTGGTCAAGCCTTAGGACTAACACTGGGTGGTCTAGTTTGGGTCAGGCCTGAACACACACATACACTTAAACCTCACACTTTCACTCCTAATCCAAAACCCTAAACCAAACATGCCCAACCTTGGTTCACTACTCTTCTTGGAAACTCATGTGAGTGGTGCTTTAAGTCCTTAGCCCTAGGCTAGGGTTTCGCTAGGAACAACACATATAGGATCCAAAATGGAATTTTTCTTTGGTCCATGGCTCAAATAAGATGATCTCATGAGTGACATGCTCAATTAATCTCAGTTTCATTAAACTCTTAATTTTGACCCTTTTAGCCCAAACTTCACCAAAATTACTACATTGGCCCTACAACCCTATTCTTTTTTAAAATTCCCAAAAATTTCCCAAATTCTCAAATTTCCTTAAAAAATAATTTTAAAACATTTTCAAACATTTAAATTGACCAAAATACCCCAAAATCCAAAATTATCAAAATGCCCTTCATGCTCCAAAAATTCCAAAAATTCCTAAAATTTCCAAAATCACTCCAAATGTCCCCAAAACCAACTTGAACCACTCCATTGAACTCAATTTGACCAAATTGACCCATTTTGACTAAAATCCCAAAATTACCCTTAAAGGCCCAAAATGCCCAAATCATCCCCTAATTTCCACCAAATTGACTTCAATCTCCCCCCAATTTCAATCATAAACCAAAATTCATCATATACACCAAAACTCTTCATGATAATCACCCACATCAAATTAAACCATATCTAAGCCCTAGCACAATCCAATCCCAAGTCTAGCCCAATTGCCCCAAAATTAACTATGAACTAAATTCCCCCAAATTGACCCTCCAAATCAATTCAAAATTACCTAATTCCTTTCCAAAACTCTTCATGACAATCATCTACACCAAATTGATTAATCACTTGACTCAAATCCTAGCCCACACCCAACCTAGACCCAAGTTTGACAAAAAAAAATTCAATTTTGAACTCAAGCCATAAAATTAAGCAAACCAACTCAAATTGACCAAACCGAGTTCACCACAGTCAAGTTTGAACCCTAAGAACCAACCTAGATCCACCTAGCCCAACTTAGTTGAGCCATGGGGGTCTCATGCTTTAGGGGATTTCCTCTCATTTTGGGCTAAACAAAAGATATCTTTGTCACCAACCATCCCCAAGCCTTCTTGTTCACCATTAATATTCCTCTGACTCACCTGACCACCCTAGCCACCAGCCCAGGCCTGACAGGCAGGCCTAGTTACCGGAGAACCCCAAAACCGAGAGTTACCCATCCTAAACAAAACCCATTACACCCATCCAATGTGTCCAATCCCAATTGATCATTGGTTCTGCTCAACCCTCCACCTAAGTAGTTGATTGCACCCACTAGCCAGCCCTGGTGGCCACCCTAAGCCCCTCTATTTAAACACTACCCGTTCATGACCAACTAAGGAGAGTGCACTGAACTTAGGGAAACTATGCAAAATTGCTCTAAGGGATTCTCCCAGCCTTCCTAAGCTCAACCCAGCCATTTTATAACCACCTCTACCATTGCTTGGGCTCAATATCAGAGCTCAAAATCATGCTAGAAATAGAACACCTCACATACTTCACTTAAACTTAAATTTACCATTCCCTGATCTTCATTAGAGGAAGCTTTCCACTGAAAGCCCCATCTCCCTGCACCTCTGAACCAGACTTCCTCCTCAGCCTCCCCACTTGTAGGAAGAAGTCTTACACAAAAAATTTACCAAAGCTACGAGACACTTCCAGGAGGTTCGCCATGTCCCAACGAAGCTTGAGGCCAAACCTCTCAGAAAAAGGTATACACCATTTGCCCCCTTTTTTTAGCTCAATTTGAGACACTGTGAAGAGAAATTTAATTTCATAATTGATAAACTGATTTGATTCATAGACTAGATGAAGGTGTAGGAACAAACCTGAGGTGATTTGGTTAATTCTAGGCAGAGATCTTAGGGTTTGAATGCTTGTGGTCCATAGTTCACACCAGTTGGGGACGATGACTCTCAGCCGTCAGATCGCACGTATAACTAATGGAGGGTCAGGATTGCGGCGGACGAGCAGATGTTACATGAACCGCCGGACGCATGGTCGGTGAGTAAGATGGCGGCGTCGAATAGAGGAGCGCCACGCGGAGCTTCGGAGCTGCGTAGGTTGAGGTGGTGTCGCGCTGGATAAATAGAAAAATATGTGAATTTTTATTTATTTTGATTCAATTAAATTTAAATATGCATAACTTTGTGTAAAAAATTCATAAAAATAAAAAAAAAACATGTTGCTTAGTGAACATACAAGGATAATGTGGAAATAAAATCAAAATTATTTAACTTATATTTATTTTTAAATTAATTAAATACCTTGAAACTTCATTAATCATAACTTGTTATATATGATTCACCATGGCATGGGATTTGGAGGGTTTGTTCCCTCTGTGGTTATGGGTCTTCTCTGATTTTTCTAAAGTTAAAGAACATCTCTAGCCAGAGATCTCAAATAAACCCCTATGTTTTAGTTTAAAAATTATAAAAATAAAAATATAAATAAAAAATACAAAAATTATTTTCGTAGGTTCACTATGGTCAAATGACCCTAACAAAAATATAAAATGGATTCAAGTAATTAAAAATGACATTTTAAGTAGTTAACTCATTAAAATCCTTAAAAAATTAAATAATTAAAGTATAAATAAAAAAAAATCACAAAAATCATTCCACACTGTAAATAATAGTCATGTTGACTTCCCATAAAAATTTGAAGTCAATTGGAACTAATTTAATTAATAAAATGGATTTTCTAAGTAAAATAGTAATTTTTGCATTCAAATAACTATGATAAATAAAATATAATTAAGAAAATTATGAAAAAAGGTTTTGAGAGACCTTTGTAAATAAGGGAATATAAGAAAAATAAAATTTAAAATAACATAAATATTTGATTTTTAAAGTATATTTTAAATATTAAATAATATTAAATAATTAAAAATGATTAAAAAGAATGAAAATGACAAAAATAAAAAAAAACTAAACTGTTCTAAATTGTTTCTTGAGAACCTATGCACATTTGGAATATTTTTCCTAATTTTCTAAAAAGAATTATTGAATTTTTAAAGGGCTAAAAATAATTTTTCTCTAATTTTGCACAAAAATAATTATAATAAATAAAATAAAAATAATAAAAATATGAAATTTTCTTCTATGGGTTTCGTGAACTTAGAGAGATTTAAGAAAAATATAAACTTTAATTTTATACTTAAATAATGGTTTATATTTAATTAATACTCAAAACAAACAAATAATTATAATAATTAAAATTAAATTCAAAAATTCATGAAAATTGGTCTAGATAGTCGTCTGACCAAGTGGAACCTCTATTAATTTTCCTAAGGACACATGACTTGGCTAAGTTAATGAATTAATATTAAAACACTTAATTTTGCATTAAAATAATTATAAAACTAAAATAAAATTTTGAAAAATCACATTTTCTCCTTTGAAGTTTTAATTTACCCATGAGTGGGGGGTAATATAAAAATTTTATAGTCATTTGAGTTGAATTTAATAAATTATGAAGTGATAGACCTTAAAGGGGCAAAATTGTAATTATGAAATTTAAGCTTTAAATTAATATTTAGGCTAAACCAAAGGGTAAAATAGGTAATGCATGATCTTAATTATTCATCAAGATGATTGAAACACAAGGGATTATAAGGTAGAAACCAATCTCTCCTTTTACATAATAAGGGAACAATTGAAATTTCTTGGAATTATCATGGCTTCGAAAGTTAATTGAACTAAATGATTCTAAGGTGAGGGGTATTATTTTTGGAAGGCAATAACTCACTAATTTGAGACCCCTAGCTAATGGTTTGATGATAATACAATCATATGTAAGGATTAATAAAACATAACCTAATATTCCTAAAATTAAAAATTCACCCATGAAACCTTAAGAGCCTTAATATTCCTAAAATTAAAAATTCACCCATGAAACCTTAAGAGCTTAGTAATGAACTATGCTTAATCCAAATTTTGATTAATGAGGTTTAGAAAAGAAAATATAGATAAAAATATTTTGAAAATGCTACTAGCCCAACATTAAATTAATTGGTTAAATTCTTTAACAAATCAATTTACCCTTAAAGGCCTGTTGACCTCAATTTTGGTCAGGTCTGTCTTCTCTCTCAGTGCTTAGGATCTAGTCATAGATCTTTCTTTTTGACTATCCTAGAAGACTAAAGATAAAATCCACCACTTAGAAATTCAATCTACTTCCTTGCTCTATTTAGAGTTCCACATAGATGGTCATGAACCTCCAAGCTACTTGAAAGGTTAAGACCAATGTTTGGAAGGTCAAGGATCAACCCCCATAGGATGTTCAAGCCTTAGTACTAACTCTGGGTGGTCTGGTCTTGGTTAAGTCAGCTTGCACATAGTGCACCTTCTTACACACCCCAAACCCTAAACTCACTTGCACCTATCTTGATTTAACCTCCTGACTTTTTGGAAGACTCACATGGGTGGACCCAAACCCCTAACCTCTGGCTAAGAGGGTTATGAACAACGTGTTGAGTGTCCAAAATGAGTCCTCATATGGCTCCTATGAGTTTATAATGGCTTCATGGCTTACTTACCTACCTTAGCCTAAATGTCCCAAAATTAACCATGTGTTAAAATTCCACCAATTTAACCTACCAATCCAATTCAAATTGCTTGTAATCTTTTCTAAACTCCTCGTGACATATTACTACACCAAATACAACATTCAATTGGCCCAAATTTTTGACTTAAACCCAACCCAAACTCAAGCCCAAGTTCATACCCAATATATTTTTATTGTTAAAAGCCCAAGCCTTAATTCATTCCAAAAGCCCAAGATTCATTTTAAAGCCCACATGACAAATTTCCCTCATCCTATTAATCAAATTCAAACTATGCCCCATGACATTTATAATTGATTTTACCTATATTTGGGCTCATGACAATTCTTCACAAAATACTCCAAAATTCAAAAATTCACTTCCATGTAACTTGTGCAAGCCATATGCAAGCTACTAAGCCACATGCAAGCCACCAAGTCATGTCAAAGCTTAATGCAAGCCATCAAACCATTTATAGCCAAAGGTGACCACCTTTTTGGATTTCCCAAAAAGTGGATAACCACTCTAATGACTCATCCAAATCCAAGCTTAACCCAAATTCCCATGATTGAGACCTCACCACCCAAGTCCCCAAGAAGTTTAATTGTTCATGATGGGTGAGTACAACCCAATTTCATGCCAATGACCAAAAAATACCCTAAAGTGAGCAAAGTCCACTTTCTTCTAAATCAAGTCAAAGCTCATATGTCACTAAATGTAAAAAAAATATATAAAAGATAAAAAAATAAAAATGTATATCAAACTCTCTCATGACAAAAAAAAATGATAATAATAATATTAATACAAAGAGATAACAAATATATATATGAATTAAAATTAAAATTAAAATTAAAAGGAGACCACGTTATATATATATATATATATATATATATATATATATATATATATATATATATATATATATATATATATATATATATATATATATATATATATATATATATAGGCTCACGTTTTTTTTTCTTCATTAAAGAGGAGTTGATTATTATTTTAGGATTTCTCTCTCTCTCTCTCTCTCTCTCTCTCTCTCTCTCCCACTATATTCTATTCCTCTCTACTAGGGGTGTAAACGAACCAAACACGAACAAACAGAGCTAGTGTTCGTGTTTGAAATGTTCGAACACATCATTGTTCGTGTTTGGTTCGTTTGCTTATCGAACGAACACGAACTTCCTGGCGAACCGAACACGAACTGTTTGTGAACAACGAGCTTTTTTGACAACCCTAACTTTGATAAGACCCTTCCTCAAAATGAAGCAAATTGATGAGGTATTCCGTACACATCAGGTAACCCATACTTCCTCAAAATGAAGCAAGCCGAATAAGACGTTTAGGGTTTTGATTAGGATTTTATTTTAATATATAGTATAGTATATTAATTATAATATTATAATATTTATATTAATATAATTAATATTATAGTATTATTATTATTATTATTATTAATTTATCATTTATTTTAATTTATAGAAGTTTAATTATTTAAAATATGATAAATTTTTATAATATATACTTATTTTTAAAATATCATAAATTTTTTTATATATAATTATTTTAAATTATTTTATATTTCGAACAATAACGAACCAAACACGAACGAACACATCATTGTTCGTGTTTGGTTCGTTTAACAAACCGAACGGAAAAAATTATTCGTGTTCGTCTCGTTTGCTTATCGAACAAATCGAACACAAACTTTTTGGCGAACCGAACACGAACTATTCACAAACAATGAGCTTTTTTGACAGCCCTACTCTCTCTACCGTGAAGGAAAAAAAAAAAAAAAAACACACACACACACGATAAAAAAAAAACTCTCCCGACGCCATCTCTTCTCCTCCCAATAAAAAAAAAAACTATCCAAACTTCCACTTCTCTATCCTCTCCACCGGCCAACCGAACAGCACTCCCCCTCTCGACGACAACTATCGGCGAAACGGCAACGGTGCGAGGAATACAGCAAGCATCCTATTCTCCCTCCTCCAATAATAATAAAAAAAAAAATCCTGACTCCAAGCAACTGGTGAGTAACTCTCTCTCTCTCTCTCTCTCTCTCTCTCTCTCTCTCTCTCTCTCTCCTTCTTTTATTATTTTTCATTAATACCACCCTAACCCTATTTATTTTCATGCATCCCACTCAAATCCTATGTGATCACATGCATAACACTTCAAAATAAAAAAAAGGAAGATTTACATACATGACGTTTTATTCCTATACATTTACATTTCAAACACCTAAACATTTCAGCTATACACATGTCACTTAATTCTCAAGTATCTACATGTATAATCCCTAAAATTTGATAATTGCATGCATGTCACATTAATTCTTACATGTCTAAAACCTTAAAAAAATTATATAGATTTACATGTAGACCACTCTATTCTCATGTATTTACATATCCAACACCTAAACTCTGATAGTTTATGTCGTCATCGCTCAAATCTTTTGTATTCACATGTTTAACCTCAAAACTCAAATATTCTACATGCATATCTCCCACAATTTAATGTATTTATTTGCACGTCAAAAAACATAAATTTGTTAGGTGCAAAGTAACTTAGTCTTCGGAGACGACGAGGTCGACGCGGCACCAAAGTGGATGAGTAGAGAAATAAGATTTTTATTTATTTATTTAATAAATCCCCTAACTTTAAAAATCCATAACTTTGTCTAGAAAAATTCTAAAAATAAAATAAAAATATCCATGTGCTCAATGAATAGAGAAAAATAATGTGAGCAAAATATTAGAAAAAATATATATTTATTTATTTTTAAATTAATTAAATACTTCATAACTTGTTTAAACTATAAATAATTAAATATTAATCATAAAAATGTAAAATTTGGAGGGTTTGTTCTTCATATGATTAGGGATGTTCTCTAATTTTTTTCAAAGTCGGAGAACATCCCTAACATGGCAAAGCCTGTTTTAATGTTAAGTCACATCTTTTGATTAAAATAATTATAAAATTAAAATATAAATAAAAAAATTATAAAAATGAGTTTGGTAGGTTCACTATGGTTAGGAGATTCTAGGAAAAATATAAAATGGATTTAAGTAATTAAAAATGACACTTTATGTAATTAACTCTTTAAAGCTTAAGAAAAATCAAATAATTAAAATAAAATCTGAAAAATCACAAAAATCAACCCACACTAAAGGAAATGGTTAGGGGAACTCCAAATAAAAATTTTAAGTCAATTGAAGTTGATTTGATCATTAAACTTGAATTTCTAAATAAATTTGTATTTTGGCATTAAAATAATTAAAATAATTAAAATATAAGTCAAAAAATTACTAAATTGATTTTAAGAGTTCTCTGTAATCAAAGGAGCATAAGAAAAATAAAATTTAGAATTTTAGTGAAATTTTCATTTTTAACCAATATTTAAATATTTAAATAACTAAAAATGATAAAAATCACAAAATTAATAAAATTTATAAAAATGTCATAAATTGTTTCCTAATCATTTGGGAGCAATTGGAATAATTTTCCTAAGTCTTTAATGAAGATATTAATTTTTGAAGGCTTAAAATAATTTTTAAAGGCTAAAAAGAATTTTCTTAATTCTCCACAAAAATAATTCCAACAATTCAATGAAAAAATCAGAAAAATATGAAATTTTCTCTTCTAGGTTCCCTGACCTTGAAGGGATTTAAAAAAAATGTAAAACTCAAGTTTCTACTTTTAAAATATTTTATAATTAATTAACACTACAGAGTTAAAATAATTCTCATAATTAAATTAAAACTCTAAAAATCATGAAAATTGGTCCTAGTGGTCCTCTGGTCTAGTCTACCTTCATTAAAAATTTCAAAGGCAGAGGCCTAGCCTTTGCCGAGCTATTGAATTTTCATTGAAAAAACCTATTTTGCATTAAAATAAATATATAAATTAAATTAAATTCAGAAAAATTACATTTTCTCCTCTGATATTTTAATTGACCCAAGATAGGGTGACAAAAAAATTTCCAAGTCATTTGACTTTAATTTGATGAAGAATGAACAAGCATAAAGGGGCAAAATGATAATTATGAAATCTAGCCTTAATTAATATTTAGGCTTAACTATAGGTAACAGGCAATGAAAAATCTTAATCGATCTCCTTAGATGATTGAAACATGTAAAAGGGGTAGAAACTAACTCATCACTTTTCAACAATAAGAGAAATATTAACTTTCTTAATTGTTAAAATTTGGAATTTAACTAAAAAAGAAGATATTAGGTGAAGAGGTTGAATATTGGAAGATCTTAACTCACCAATTTAAACCTCTAGTCAATGATCTAATAATGATGCAACCTTGGATTAAGATCAAATAAATTATAAGTCTACCCATAAGGGCTTAATGGCTTATTAATGAGATTAAGGTAGAATATTATAATTAATTTGAAACATCGTAAAATATTATAATTAATTTAAAATAATTTTAAAATAACATAATTAATTTAAAATAACTTAAAATAATATAATTAATTTAAAAAAATTAAAATAATAATTTAAAATAATATAATTAATTTAAAACAGTTCTAAAATAATATAACTAAATTTCAAAATAATATGATTAAGTTAAAGTAAATTTAAGATAACATAATTAATATAATATAGTTGAATTTAAAATAATACAATCAAATCAAAATAATATAATTAACTTGAACTTGTTTTGAAATATTATAACTAATTTGAAAAATTAATTTGGAACGTCTTGAAATTCTATTAATTCAACCTTAATTAAATTAGATGTGTTTTAACAATTCATTTTGCCCCTAAAGGCTCTCACTCACATAATTCTTAAATGAAATATCAAGTGAATGCCACCTCACTCGAGGGATAATTAGAATATCTCAGTTCACTGAGCAAGAATTAAATCACTCTTAAACCTTAATTAAATTGGGGTGATTGATTGATCGACTCGATGAAGTTCATTTGGACTCAAAATGATCCCACAAGCATCTGAAAGATGTTTAGGATACATCCTAAGCACTTTCCCGATAACAATTGGATTTCATTGTTCTTTGATGAAGAAAATTATCCTTAACACACCTTAAGGACTTGCTAAATTACAACTTAGGATTTGATAGACACACTTTACACTTACTCTTCCTGTTTTCTGGCATGCTTTAAATTCCTGCAATATTATATATATGCATTGCAAAATTAAACTTTCAGTTGGGGGAGACGAGAAGACTCGCCAGGTACATATTTATTTATTGCAATTTATGTTTGCTTTACTTAAATGCCTTTATTGCTTTTGCATATTATACTTGTGATAAATTACCAAAATGATAGAATCCAATATATTTAAACAACTCAAAATTTAATCACAAACAAAAAAACTTGCAACTTCAATTAAGATTAAGACGTCTCTCGGATGATCGGGAATCCCTCATAGGATGTAACTTATGTGTTTATAACGAGATTTCCCACAGTCTAAATGAAAGTATGAAACTCATTTAGTTGAGTTTAATAAATTCATTTGGACTAAGTGAATCTGAACAAAATAGTGGTGTCAGAACGAGAGAACCGTGAGATTCTAACCGGTATTGCTTAATCAACTTTAACATTTCCCCAATAAGACATTAAGCCACCTTAGTTTTAAATTTTCTATAACATGACACTTCTCTCATCACTTGATTGTCACTTCTTAAACTAAACCCTCTGCAATAACAAGGAGCTCGAAGCAAGTAAGGTGGGCAGCATGGCCATCTTCAACAATAAAATAAATCTACGTCAATTAAACCTTCCTTAGAAATAAATAACAAGCCATAAGACTTCGGGGTAGTTTTTCTAGTGCAACATGAATCCTCACGTTATCTTTTTAGGCCTTTGCACATCATGTAATATAAAGCCCTAACTAATCTTATGTTTCTGAGTTTGTCATCTGATATGACATAAATGCTCATATCTTCCAGGCTATTTACATGATCAGAATCATGCAAATGTAAGCCTAAATAATAAAAATTGATTGTATTAAACATTAAATAATTATCTCGTCTAAACTGAAACCCAACAATTGGGTAGTCTGGGAAGTCACCACAGGTTCTCCTCTTGATCCATGACATCCCCTACTTCACATTTCTTTGGAAAACTAAAATAACTATCCCTAATTTGATCCATTTCCTTTTGAATTTCCAATGTCTAATCGTGAAAACTTAGACTTTGAAATTTTTTAGAGCAAAACCACTGATCATTATCTAGAGTTTTCTGAAATTACTTTGGTTATTTAAGATGTAATTAACTATAGGGGTTTGCCCTTATAGGAAACTTTAGAACACATGTAATATAAACACTATTTAATTCCTTTGTATTAAATATGAGAATTTATCGCTCAACATAAAAATTGGTTCGCAGTCGAAATACTTGTCATAAATCTACTAGTTTGTTTATTCGAACCTCACTATCAAGTAATGTATATATTCCTCGGGATATATGCATGGTTTTGCGGTGTATGGTTTGTTTATTTAAACTATTAAAGATATGAGATCGGTTCGGGCTCGTATTTTTAAAATCAAATATTACTTTCCAAACTATTTAAAATTATACATACTTAAATTAAACCGAGAGGAAAATGTGCCGACAATTTCTGGAGACTCCGCTGGGGAGTAGCTGGTTCCTTTCTCCATTTAGATCAGATGGTTTTGCTTTTGTAAAGCGGTAGTAAGTCTATGTCTCTAGTGAACCAAACTACCGTTCTTTCCATTGAAATACCTCACTCATTTCTGCCTTGAACAGGTATAGTCAACTATTCTTGGATTCTGGAGTGACTAGTTAGACATCCATAAACAGAGAGGTTCTGAAATCCTTCCACCTCCAAAAATGGGGTGAACCTCCAATAGGTGTGTTAGAATAGGATCGGTCTATTAAATTGAATTCAATGCGAAATCAATCCCCCTCCAGATCTCGGACTGGGTCCGATACTTTGTTCCTCTTTAGGTTTAACTTGTTACAAACATGTCAAACTGAAATTTCACTCTAACAACCTTCCAATAAACTCTAAATAAAACAAAATTTTGTCAAAATTTCAAATCAAAATAAAACTTCTCAAAACACATCGAATATACAATAACAAAGCAAACAAATCAAAATAAAACTTATCAAAACACATCGAATATACAACAGTAAAATAAAACACAAAATTAAAAAAATAAAAATTCACATGAATATATTTCAAACGATGCACAGTTTACAAGACAAGTACGTTAACTTGAGTATTACCGCTGAAATTATAAGGCACAGGACGTCACAAATTTTCAAAAACTCTTCAAATGACAGAAACGATGACATCGTTGAAATTGATCTTTACATTCACTGAGGAACCATCCCTTGACAAGGTTGTCTACAAAGTTAAACTATCAGGATCAACAATAAAAAAATGACATCAACAAGATGATGGGTAGTTGGCCCAACCCTCCCACCGCAATAAAAAAAAGAGAGAGAAGAAAGAACTGACTGGTTGCCTAGAATTTTTCAATATTTGGAAAGCTCAATTAAGGAACGTTCGAAGATCAACAAAAAGATAATTGAGAATGAAGTAATCCAAGACAAAACATCTGGTGTTTGTTGACCTCATTTTTAATGAGGTCTTCTTTTCTCTCTTTAGTACTTAGGATCTAGCCTTAGGCTTTTCCTTTGACTGTCTTAGAGGATTAGAATTGGGACCCACCACCTAGAAATTCAAACCACTTCTTAACTCCCCGCAAACTCCACAAACTCGATCGTAGACCCCTAATCACCTGAGGGTTGAAATCAAATGTGGAAGTTTAAAGGATGAGTTCCTATAGGACTCTTTGGCCTTAGGACCGCCCTGGGTGGCCCGGTCCAGTGAAGGGCCGACTTACACACACACTACACCTATACACTACACTTTCACACACATCCTAAAAACACACCCATACCTAACTCGACCTCCCGACTCATGAAGGTGATTCACATGGATGGTCTTTAACCCCTAAGCCCTTGGCTAAGAGGGTTAGGAACAACATAGTGGATGCTTCAAATGAGTCCCTTCATGGCTCATGTGGGCTTGATATGGCTTCATGGCTCAACCAAAATGATTTCATTCCACTTACAATTACTCAATCTTCATTTTTGCAAATTTTCAATTTTTTGACTGACAGGACCCTACACCCGCCTAGCCTACCCAAAGCCCTTAAAATTACCCAAATTTTTTAAAATTTTCAAATTACCCAAAATTCCCCAAAATTAACCTTGAACATTTCCTCACCAATCAAGTTGATCGTCCATAGCCAAAAATACCAAAAATTCCAAAAATACCTCCCAATACCCTCCAAATACCCAAAATACCCCTCTTGACCCAAAAATCCAAAAATTCAGAAAATTCCCAAAAAATTCCAGAAGATCTCAAATATTCCCAATTCATTTTGTTCAACTACACCATGGGTCAATTTTGTCAATTTACCCCACTTTTGTGAAAACCCCCAATTTGACCCATTTTAACCCTAAGTGAACCCAATGTCAAGCCAAACCTACCCAATTGACCCAAATTCTGGTCCAATTCAATTCTAAACTTCAATTTATCATTTAGAACACCAATCTAGACCAGATCCAAGTCCAATTTGATTGACATTTGAATCCAATTTCACTTTTGGCCTTAAAGCCCAATTTGGACCCATGACCCAAACCTAACCCAAACTAACCCAATTCAACTCCAATTAACCCCAAACCTTTTCTAAACCTTCCCTAACATCCCCACAAACAAAACACTAACATGATTTACCCAAAATTTAGACCCAAACCCCACTCAAATTCAATCCAAAGCCAAAAAGCCCAATTTTAACCTAAACCCAAACCTAACCCAAATAAGCCCAAACCCCAAAATCAAAACCCAACCAAAGTCAAAACCTATTTGAAACACTCCCATAAACATTTCCCAACATTAATTTCACATCAATTTGAACCCTAGCCCAACATTGGCCCAAGTTAGCCCAATTTGGCCTATATTGGCTCATTTACCAAAGAGGCCCAAATCCAACCCAATTCAAGCCCAAACCACATCAAATTTATTCCAAATCATTCATGAAACCTTCCTAAATTAAATTCAACACCTATTGATCCAATCCTTTACAAAATTATCATCCTAAAATTTGTTTTGAAATCTAAAAGCCCACTCTCTAAACCATCTTGAAAGCCCATCCAAAGAGAAATCCAAAAGCCCAAAGCCCACATGGCAATTCCTTCTCATCATCCCTTTAATTGGGATCAATTCCTAAGTCCCAAATCAATCATCAAATCAACCTAAATCAAGCACCATCAAAAATTTTTCACTAAATTGCCAAAATATCCAAATTCCTTTTTCATATAAATGGATCCACTTTTCCTAAGTCAAGGATGAGCCAAATGAAGCCACATACAAGCCATGGACAAGCCACATGAAGCCATGGAAGGTTTGATATGTGACCAAGCCATTAATGACAAAAGGAGGGCCCCCTTTCCTAATCCTTCATTAAGCCTTTTTAACCATAAGCATGTCACACACTAAACCATGCTTAGCCACCTCACCATGGATGGAGACTTCACCACTCCATGGCAGCTGACCCAAGTGACTCTTTTCAGCCCAAAACCAGACCTTGGGTGGTGCACCTAGCCCAAAAGGATGGGTTGACCCAAATCAAGCCAAAGTGGTCTCTCCCCCATACCATTTTAATCCAAGCACTTTACACATGTCCAAGCCCAATTGACTTCACCATTGCTTAAGCCCCGACCTCCCCGGTCAAGATGGTGACCCTCGCTCGCCGGCCGACCACCGGGCCGCCGGAAAACACCACACCCGAGAGCATCATGTGAGACCAAGCTTGGAATTCTCACCTGCCGAGTTGCCCCATGCCCAATGGCCACCATGGCTCGTTCTTCTCCTCACCGCAAGCAAGCTCGATCCCAAGCCCTAACTCCCCCTGGGAGAGCCTCCAGCCAGCTCTATTTAAACCCCACCTCTCTCGACCATGGGAGAGGTGCCGAACCAACCTTAAGGAAACTCTGCCAAAATCATTCCAGACCACTCTCTACACATAGAGCACTTGATTCCCACTGGATTCCGACCTCAATTCCTCTAAGTCGAGCTCAATTTTGAGTTCAAACTTCAGCACAAAACCATGACACTTCTTTACAGTGGACCAATCCACAAATTGATTGATCCTACACCTTCACCAGACTAAGGGAAGAAGTCCACCAGCAAAAGCCCCCTCTCCAAGCCACCCATCTGTTCCAGACTCCAAGCTTGTAATCGGCTGTGGTCGAAATCCTACCTAGACAATTCACTGCACTAGGAGACTTCATCTGGAGCTTGCTGGGACGCAATCGAAGGTGACACAACCCTCAGATCGAAGCCACACTTCTCTGAGCAAAGGTATGGCCTCACTCTTCTTCCCGAGCTTCTGAACATTCTCCATTTTTATTGAGTCAATTTCATGCCACATAAACCGTATGGATGTGTTCGTCTTCTCGAGACGAATCCATAGAGCATAAGAACGTTCAATTTGGTCAAGTATCGAGTGAGATCTTAGGTCTAGAAGACGGACGGTTCTCGGGCTAGGAGGCTTGGGGACGATGAACGGATGCCGTTCATTCAATACACGCGCGGACGGACGGCTCAGATGGCGTCGGACCAGGAGATGATACGTGAACCGCGGGCCGCGTGGCGCTGAGTCGGAAGGCGGCGTCGAATGGGAGCACGCCGCGTGGCCGTTCGGAGATGCCGAGGATGACAGGGCGCCGCGTGGATAAGTAGGAAATTAGGCTATTTTCCTATTTATTTAATTACCAGAACTTGAAAAATGCATAAATTTGTGTAGAAAAATCGTAAAAATAAAATAAAAATACCCTCTTGCTCAGTGAACAGAGGAGAATAATGTGGAAAAGAAATCATTTCATTTCATTGAGTATTTGATTTTTAATAATTTATTTACTCTCTGCACATTTTCAATTCTCCATGCATGTATACAATTCACCATGACATGAGACCATAGGGCTTTTGAAGCCTCTGAATTTGGGAACATTCCCTGAATTTTCCAAAGTTAGAGGCCATCCCTATGAAGAGTTATTGATTTTTCAACTCTAGGTTGCTAGTTTGAGTATTTTAATTCCAATAATTAGTATATTATGAAATAAATTCTAGGAAAATTTGGTGATGTTTATTATGACCGGAGGAACCTAGGAAAAATAGGTTTTGAATTAATCCACTTGAATAACCCTAATCGGCTTAAACACCCAAAATAGGTCCTTAATTAATTAGAGCTAATCATACATCAAATTAACTTGAAATCAATTCTCCACTGACCTTTAGGATCAGAGGAACCCACCATAAAAATTTGAAGTCAATTGGACTTGGTTAGCCCCACCAAATCGGTTGATTAAACCATTTAGCTAATTTAAAATTTAAAAATTCATAACTTTCAAAACACTTTTCAAAAATTCACTAAATTAGTTTTGGGGTCTCTCTGACATCAGGGGAATTTAAGAAAAATAAAATTGCAATTTTCTAAAAAAGTTGATTTTTTTGCATTATTTTAATATTTTAATAATTAAAAAATAATAAAAATCACAAAAATAATAAAATTCATCCAAATGTCACATTTTGAATTTTAATCACTTGGGAACAAATCCCATATTTTTCTTAAGTCTCTATAATGAGATATTAAATTTTAAAGCCTTAAGGTAATTTTAAAATTAAAAAAATGTATATTTTTAGCATTTCCACTAAAATAATTCTAATAAATCAAAGAAAATCAAAAAATTATAAAAATTGGTTCTCTGGTTTCCTTGATATCAGAGAGATTTTTGAAAAATATAAAATTCATTTTTCAATCTTTATTTTATTTTTAAATTAATTAATACTCCAAAACTCAAAATAATTATAATAAAAAGAATATAATTCAAAAAATCACCAAAATTGGTCCAAGTGATCCTCTGGTCATTAGGAATGTCTCATAATTTTCTTAAGGACAGAAACTTTTCCTTGGTCATATTATTAAATTTTCCTTGGAAATCCCTATTTTCCACCAAAAATAATTACATTAATAAATTAAATACAGAAAAATCACATTTTCTCCTCTCATGCCTTTATTGACATATGAGTGAAGTCACATAAAAATTTCAAGTTCATTTAAGCTCAATTTAGTGAGTTATGAAATTATTAAGCTTGAAGGGCAAAATGGTAATTAAAATTTTAACCTTTAATTAAAACTTTAGGCTTAATAAAATTAAAGAGTAAAGTATTTGATCCTAATCTGATTTGGATGATTGAAATTTGAATAATAAGGGTAGAAACCTATTAAAAAATTTAAAAATAATTGAAATAAACCTTAATTAAATAATTGATTAAATTTGGAAGAATAATAAAATTGGAATTATTAAAATAGGGATATTATTAGGAAGAGATTTGTTCTTTAATTTAAGAATCCCTAAATTAATCATCTCAATAATATTTAATTCCTAATTAAAATGATAATCCAAATTTAAGATTTAAAATGCTAAAAGACTTAATTATTAAATTAAATTAAAGTTAAATTATTTAAATTAAATCCTTTTAAAATTTCAATTAAATTAATACTTTAATAATTAAAATTAAATCATCTTTAAAACAAAAAAAGAATATTAAATCAAAATAAAAAAAAATTAAATTAAAATTTAAATTAAAATTTAAGTTAAATCAAATTAAATCAAATTAAATTAAATTAAATTAAATTAAATCAAATTAAATTAAATTAAATCAAATTAAATTAAATTAAATGAAATCATTTCAAATCAAATTAAATTGAATTAAATAAAAGAATCAAGTTAAAATTAAAATTAGATTAAATTAAATTAAAATTAAAACTAAACTAAATTAAATTAAATTAAAGTTAAATTAAATTGAATTAAAAATAACATCACCTAAGACATAAAGAAATTCAAAAATAAATATAAAGCAACTTGAACACTATTCCAAATTTAAACTCGTTAACTGAAATTAAATTAAATCACAAACCATTTGAACATCAATTTGCCCTCAAAAGCTTTTGTTGTCGTAACTCCTAAACAGAACGTTAAATGAAATGTTACTTCCCCCATAGGATATTCAAATGTCCTAGTTCACCGAGTAAGATAACAACAAAACTTCGAATTCCTGGACGATTAATTCATTTGTATGATTAAAATCATTCGGACTTAAAACAATTCTAGCAATATTGAAAAGATGTTTAAGATTCTTCTTAAACACTTTCTCAATATGATAGGATGTTTATAAGAACAACTGAACTTAATTGTTCTTTGATGAAGGAAATCGTCCTCAAACCAAAACACAAGAACCTAGATGTCATAAGAGATGTCTAGCTATAGGATTAGGAATTTGGTAGAAAATCATAATCCTTCCCTTAGCTTTACCTAGGGACTTGCTTTAAATGCTTAAATATCCTAATTGTGTTTTAAGTGCAGCTTGGGATGACGGGAAGACCCTCCAGTACGCTTTTATTTTATTGCAATTTACTTTATTGCAATTTACTTAATCGCATCGCACTTACTTTTCTTGCATGATAAAGAACTGTTGCATGAAAACCCACACTTTTAGGATAGTCCCTAAAACAGAAACCAAAACTAAATTAAAAGTCATTGCAAGATAAAATTCACCGCCACAACATTTCAAAATATAAAACAACTCAAAATTTAATCACAAACGTAATACAAAACTACAACTACAACTAAATTAAAACGTCTTGTTGGATGATCGGGAATACCTCGGATGATGTAACCTACGTGTTGCTAACGAGATTTCCTACGGTCTAAATGAAAGTGTGGAACTCATTTAGTTGAGTTTAGCAAATTCATCTGGACTAAGTGAATCCGATAAAAATAACGATGCCGGAAGGATGGAACCGTGGGATCTTAACCGGTGTTGTTATAATTAACTTTAAGATTTGTTTTAATTAAAACATAAAAAACACTTGGAAATTAAGAATTTCTCTAAACCAAAACACTTTTCTCATCTCCTCGATTTATGACTTCTAAAACTAAACCTCCGCAACAACAAAGAGCTCGGAGCATGGTGCGCAAAGACGACCATCATCATCAGCAAAACCCGAATCTACTTCAAGAAAACTTTCTTAAGAATTAAATAACTAAGCCATAAGACTTCGAGGTAGTTTGCCTAGTGCAACATAAATCCTCAACCTTTTGTTAGGCATTTGCATTGCAAATTAAGCCCTAACCGGTTTTAGGATTTCGAGGTAGTCGTCCGATACAACATAAACCCTCACATCTTCCAGGCTATTTGTATGATTTTATCATACAAATATAAGTCCAAATTAACTAAAATTGGCAAGATTGAAATATCAGATAATATTAAGATTTTCTTAAACTCGAAGCCAAACAATAGGATAGTTTGGGAAGTTGCTAAGATTCTTCTTGGATCCCCAGCTTCTCCTATTTCTCTTCCTTTTGGACTCCTGAAATAAATTATTCCAAATTTGATCCATTCCCTATTGAAATTCCAAAATTCAATCCTCGAAAACTTAAACTTTGAAATTATTGAGAGCGAGAACTACCGATTATTATCGAGAGTTTTCTTAGGTGATTCCCATCACTTAAGATGTAATTAACTATAGGGGCTTGCCCTTATAGGGAATTTTAAGAACCCAGGTAATATAAACCCTACTTAATTCATTTATATTAAGCAGGGGAACTTGTCGGCTTATAAAATTGGTTCGCAGACCAAACAGATGTCACAAATCTTTTAGTTTATTTAATCGAGCCCCATCGTCAAGCAGTGTGCCTATTCTTTGGGATAGATACACGGTTTGTGGTGCGGTGCTCGTTTATATAAACTATTTGGGATGTGAGATCGGTTTGATTTCACATCTTAAAATTTTCAAACTTAAAATTATTTTTAAAATCAAATACTACTTTTCAAATTATTTATTTAAATTAAAATTTCGCCGACAATTTCTATAGGCGACATCTTTTCAAAAATACAACACTCAACCTAAAAATATGCCGACAGTGTTTTAACAAGATCATGACTCGAGGAAGAGTAAAGTTGATGCCCTAATAACTGGGTCCTCCCTTTAAGGAATTCAGATTGGGTCCTAAGTAGATTTCAAAATGAAGCAGTGTGGTTGAAATACTAGTAATTAATTCGAGATATCAAGATAATATCCTAGGATTCATGTTAAGGAACATTTAGGAATTATTAATTAGGGAGTTTCGACTTTCAAAATCTTTAAAAAAATGCCTTACTAGATATAGTAATTCTCATAAAGCAAAAGGAGCAAAAGAGAAAAAAAACTTTTCTTTGTGAAGATCCAACTGAAGAGAAGCTTGAGGTGAGCACAAAAAACAAAAATTGGTGTCCCAATTCAGACATTCAAAATCTTTAACATGAGCTCCACCATATATAGTAATCCTCAATAGAAAAGAAAAAAAAAATAAAGAACAAAAAAAAAACTGGTGCGAAAAGCTAAAAAAAAAGAGAGAACAAGAAGGCTCCCTGAGAAGAAACTTGAGGCAAGCATATATAAAAAATTGGTGTCTTAATCCTCCCCAAATTAATAAAACTTAAAAAGTTACCTTAAGAAGATTCCTCTGATATTATGCTTTGAAAAGAGTCAAGTGATTTTATGCCTTTTGGTCGATCATTAATTGACTTAGAAATATCTTTGGGCAATAAAAATATTTTAATTACATGAACAAAAATTTTGAAATCAGTTTAGGCCCAGAAAGAAAGAATCAAAGAGATGACAATGACATTAACAATTAATGGAAATTCGAACCTGAATTCATATCTTTCAGTTCCCAGAAAATACAACTCTAACTTCAATTCAAAGAACGTCAGAGCGATTTCGCGAAGACAACTTGAACAACATTTACATAATCGGTGACAAAGAAAATGATACTACTACGACGAAGCTACAAGGTTACAACATCTTCAGTTGTGGTCTGTAGAAATAATACATATTTGTAGGTACATGAAAAAATATATATAATTTTGATAGCACCTTGTAGAGTGAGTTATTTTCTAGAAGCGCTTTCAGTCAGTGGATGATACCTCAAGTGGTACTGTCTATCATGATGTTTCGAAGACAACCTCGTTCTAAGAAGCACAAATGCAGCACTTGCTTGTAACTGGGTCCAAATTCTAACTAAAAATAATAATACAACAAAAGAAAAGTCATGAAACATAAAAAAATATACAATAACATTTCACAAGTAAACAACAACAAATTCCCCAATGAATCAAATAATGAGTAAATAAATAACAAAAAAGGATGAATCCATCAAAATTAAAAAAATTAAAATGTGTATACAAATCAATATAAAATTCAAACCAAAATGAAACAAAATTCAAATAAAAAAAATAAAATAAAGTAATCTAAACAAAGAAAGCAAGAAAAGATAAAAAACAAATCAGAAATTTGAATTCCTCTCTCGACTAGGTAGCAGGTTGAGCTTCCTCAGCCTGGTGCTGTGATAAATTTCCTTTCAATTTTCTTCCTCATGTGAGAGAGAATCATCTTGTTCTACTGACATGGAGCCACGTGGTCTCATAGGTTCTGTTGGTCTGGAGCCACACCTTTTCTCACACAAACTTCTTTTGATCAGATCTTCGAGTAGATGCGAGACATCCTCGTACCTTCTCCCAATCAAATTCCTCCCACGAAATATTTTTCCAAACTTTCATGAATTCTGTGCTCCAAATTTAAGAAACTTCTTTTTGAATTTACTCAAATTAAATTTTAGAGGTTGAGGATCAGAGCATCCGATACCGCATTGCATTAGGATTATTTCCTATTGCAATGGTTCAATTCCAAAATCCAATTTTAGAGGTTAAGGATCACAACATCTAATACCACATTGCCTTAGGATCCTTTCATCTCACAATAGTTCAATTCCAAAATCCAAATTTAGAGGTTGAGGATCATAACATCCGATACCTCATTGCTTTAGGATCCTTCCTTACCACAATGGTTCAATTCCAAAATGAAATTTTAGAGGTTAAGGATCACAACATCTGATATCGCATTGTTTTAGGATTTTTTCCTATTGCAATGGTTCAATCCAAAAAATCAAATGAAATTTCAGATGTTAAGGATCGCAACATCTGATACCGCATTGTTTTAGGATCATTTCCTATCGCAATGGTTCAAATCAAAATTTTCGAGGTTGGTACCTAAATTCCAATTCTCATCTCGAGGCTGATACCCAAATTTCAGTCCTCAACTCAAAACTCCGACATAGGTATGAGACCACCTTAAATTGGAATAGGCATCTTATACTTGGTGACCGCCAATCTCCCATCCTATCTGCAAATTTTCCTCATTCTAAAACTCCGACATGAGTATGAGACCACCTTAAATGAGCAAAGGTATCCTATACTCGGTTACTGCCAATCTCGCATCCTATCCGCAAATTTTTCACATTCTAAAACTCTGACATGGGTATGAGACCACCTTAAATGGGTAAAGACATCATATACTCGGTGACCTCCAACCTCGCATCCCATCCACTAAATTTTCCGCATTCTAAACTCCTACATGGGTATGAGACCACCATAAATGGATAAAGGCATCCTATACTCAGTGACCACCAATCTCACATTCTCTAAGAAATTTTCCACACTATTGAATCTCGAGGTCGGTACTTGAATTCCGACTTTCATTTTGAGACTGGTAACTAACTTCCAGTTCTCATCTCGGGGCCAGTACCTGAATTCTGATTCTCATTTCTTCGAAGTCAGTACGTGAATTCCAATTCTCATTCCGAAACTGGTACCTAAATTCCAGTCCTCACCCCTTACCAACCTAATCTTTGTATTTATCAAATCCAAAACTTCCTACAAATCGCAAACTCCAATCAACTTTGAACAAAGAATCCAAATCAATTTTAAATTTCCATTTCGACTGTCGGCATTATTTTTAAGTTGTGTGTTTTATTTTGAAAAGGGGGTCGCCTAACAGAAATTGTCGGCGAATTTTTAATTTAATTTAAATAAATAATTTGAAAAGCAGTATTTGATTTTGAAAATAATTTTAAATTTGAAAATTTTAAGATATGAAATCAAACCGATCTCACATCCCGAATAGTTTATATAAACGAGCACCGCATCACAAACCGTGTATCTATCTCGAAGAATAGACACACTCGTTTGGTGATGGGGCTCGATTAAATAAACTAGAAGATTTGTGACATCCGTTTGGTCCGCCAACCAATTTTATAAGCCGCCAAATTCCCTCGCTTAATATAAATGAATTAAGTAGGGTTTATATTAATCAGGTTCTTAAAATTCCCTATAAGGGCAAGCCCCTATAGTTAATTACATCTTAAGTGACGGGAATCACCTAAGAAAACTCTCGATAATAATCAGTAGTTCTGCTCTCAAGAATTTCAAAGTTTAAGTTTTCAAAGGATTGAATTTTGGAATTTCAATAAGGAATGGATCGAATTTGGAACATTTTGTTTTGGGAATTCAAAGGAAGAAAAGTAGGAGAAATTACAGATTTGAAGCAAACTTCGGTAATTTCCCGACTATCCTATTGTTTGGCTTGGATTTAGAAAAGTCCTAATGTTTATTTAATGTTTTGATGTTGCTAATTTTAATTAATTAGGACTTATATTAGTATGATAAAATCATACAAATAGTCTCGAAGATGTGAGGGTTTATGTCGTATCGAACGACTACCTCGGAATCCTAAGACCGGTTAGGGCTTAATTTTCAATGCAAATGCCTAACAAAAGGTTGAGGATTTATGTTGCACTAGGCAAACTACCTCGAAGTCCTATGGCTTAGTTATTTAATTCTAAGAAAGTTTTGCTGATGACGATGGCCGTGCTGCCCACCATGCTCCGAGCTCCTTGTTGTTGCAGAGGTTTAGTTATAGAAGTCATAAATCAGGAGATGAGAAAAATGTTTTGGTTTAGAGAAAATCCTAATTTCCAAGTGTTTTTATGTTTTATTTAAAACAAATCTTAAAGTTGATTATAACAACACCGGTTAAGATCCCACGGTTCCATCCTTCCGGCATCGTTATTTTTATCGGATTCACTTAGTCCAAATGAATTTGCTAAACTCAACTGAATGAGTTCCACACTTTCATTTAGACCGTGGGAAATCCCGTTAGCGACACGTAGGTTACATCATCCGAGGTATTCCCGATCATCCAACAAGACGTTTTAATTTAGTTGTAATTGTAGTTTTGTGTTCTGTTTGTGATTAAATTTTGAGTTGTTTTATATTTTGAAATGTTGTGGCGGTGAATTTTATCTTGCAATGACTTTTAATTTAGTTTTGGTTTCAGCTTTAGGGGCTACCCTAGAGGTGTGGGTTTTCATGCAACAAGTTGTTTATCATGCAAGAAAAGTAAAGTGCATTTGCGTAATAAAGTAAATTGCAAGAAAAGTAATTTGCAATAAAATAAAAGCGTACCTGGAGGGTCATCCCGTCATCCCAAGCTGCACTTAAACACAATTTAGAATATTTAAGCAAGTTCCTAGGTAAAGCTAAGGGAAGGGTTATGGTTTTCTACCAAATTCCTAATCCTATAGCTAGTCATTTCCTATGACGTCTAGGTTCTTGTATTTTGGTTTGAGGACGATTTTCTTCATCAAAGAACAATTAAGTTCAATTGTTCTTATAAATATCCTATCATATTGAGGAAGTGCTTAAGAAGAATCTTAAACATCTTTTCAATATTGCTAGAATTGTTTTAAGTCCAAATGAATTTAATTATACAAATGAATTAATCGTCCGAGAATTCAAGTTTTGTTATCTTCTTGAGTGAACTAGGACATTTGAATATCCTATAAGTGAAGTAACATTTCATTTGACGTTTTGTTTAGGAGTTATGATAACCAAAGCTTTCGAGGGCAAATTGGTGTTCAAATGGTTTGTGATTTAATTTAATTTCAGTTAATGGATTTAAGTTTGGAATAGTGTTCAAGTTGTTTTAGATTTATTTTTGAATTCTTTATGTCTTAGGTGATGTTATTTTTAATTCAATTTAATTTAACTTTAATTTAATTTAATTTGGTTTAGTTTCAATTTTAATTTAATTTATTTAATTTAATTTAATTTTAATTTTAACTTGATTTTATTTTTTTATTTTAATTTAATTTAATTTAATTTAATATGATTTACTTTAATTTAATTTAATTTAATTTAATTTAATTTGATTTAATTTAATTTAATTTAATTTAATTTAATTTAATTTAATTTGATTTAATTTGATTTAATTGAATATGTTTTAATTTAATTTAATTTAATTTAATTTAATTTAATTTAAATTTAAATTTAATTTTAATTTAATATTTTATTTTTTATGTTTTAAAAAATGATTTAATGTTAATTGTTAAAGTATTAATTTAATTGAAATTTTAAAAGGATTTAATTTAAATAATTTAACTTTAATTTAATTTAATGATTAAGTCTTTTAGCATTTTAAATCTTAAATTTGGATTATCATTTTAATTAGGAATTAAATATTATTGAGATGATTAATTTAGGGATTCTTAAATTAAAGAACAAATCTCATCCTAATAATATCCCTATTTTAATAATTCCAATTTTATTATTCTTCCAAATCTAATCAATTATTTAATTAAGGTTTATTTCAATTATTTTCAAATTGTTTGGTAGGTTTCTACTCTTTAATTATTTAAATTTCAATCATCCAAATCATATTAGGATCAGATATTTTACTCTTTAATTTTATTAAGCCTAAAGTTTTAATTAAAGATTAAAATTTTAATTATCATTTTGCCCTTCAAGCTTAATAATTTCATAACTCACTAAATTGAGCTTAAATGAACTTGAAATTTTTATGTGACTTCACTCATATGTCAATAAAGACATGAGAGGAGAAAATGTGATTTTTCTGTATTTAATTTATTTATGTAATTATTTTTGGTGGAAAATAGAGATTTTCAAGGAAAATTTAATAATATGACCAAGGGAAATTTTCTGTCCTTAAGAAAATTATGGGACATTCCTAATGACCAGAAGACCACTTGGACCAATTTTGGTGATTTTTTGAATTATATTATTTTTATTATAATTATTTTAAATTTTGGAGTATTGATTAATTTAAAAATAAAATAAAAGTTGAAAAATGAATTTTATATTTTTCAAAAATCTCTCTGATATCAAGGAAATCAGAGAACCAATTTTTACAATTTTCTGATTTTTCTTTGATTTATTAGAATTATTTTAGTGGAAATGCTAAAAAATACATTTTTTTAATTTTAAAATTACATTAGGGCTTTAAAATTTAATATCTCATTATAGAGACTTAAGAAAAATATGGGGTTTGTTCCTGAGTGATTAAAATTCAAAATATAACATTTTGGTGAATTTTATTATTTTTGTGATTTTTATTATTTTTTAATTATTAAAATATTAAATAATACAAAAAAATGAACTTTTTTAGAAAATTACAATTTTATTTTTCTTAAATTTCCTTAATATCAGAGAGGCTCCAAAACCAATTTGGTGAATTTTTGAAAAGTATTTTGAAAGTTATGAATTTTTAAAGTTTAAATTGGCTAAATTGCTTAATCAACCCATTTAGTAGGGCTAACTAAGTCCAATTAACTTCAAATTTTTATGGTGGGTTCCTCTGATCCTAAAGGTCAGTGGAGAATTGATTTCAAGTCAATTTGATGCATGATTAGCTCTAATTAATTAAGGACCTATTTTGGGTGTTTAGTCCAATTAGGGTTATTCCAAGTGAAATAATTCAAAACCTATTTTTCCTAGGGTCCTCTGGTCATAAGAAACATCACCAAATTTTTCTAGAATTTATTTCACAACATGCTAATTATTGGATTTAAAATACTAAAAACAACAACATAAATTTGAAAAATCAATAACTTCTCATAGGGATGGCCTCTGACTTTGGAAAATTCAGGGAATGTTCCCAAATTCAGAGGCTTCAAAAGCCCTATGGTCTCATGCCATGGTGAATTTCCTATATGCATGGAGAATTAAAACAATGCAGAGGGTAATTAAATCATTAAAAATAAAATACTTGATGAAATTAAATGATTTCTTTTCCATATTATTCTCCTCTGTTCACTGAGCAAGAGGGTATTTTTATTTTATTTTTCTGATTTTTCTACACAAAGTTATGCATTTTTGAAGTTTAGGGAATTAAATAAATCAAGAAAATACCCTAATTTCCTACTTATCCACGCGGCGCCACGCCATCCTCGGCAGCTCCGAAACGCCGCGTGTCGCGCTGCCATTCGACTCTGCCATCCAACTCAGAGCTCCGGGGCCCGCTGTATCGTTCCATCTCCTCATCCGGTGCGATCCTGGCCGTCCGTCCGCGCGTGTATGGAATGAAAGGCATCCGTTAATCATCCCCAAGCGTCCTCACCCGAGAGCCGTCCACACTAAAACCCTAAGAACTCACTCATTTCTCAACGGATTTTCGTGTTCTTGTGCTCTATGGATTCGTCTTGAAGAGACGAACACATCTATATGGTGATCATGCATTGAAATTAAGGCATTTGAAATGGAGAATCTCCGAAGCTCGGGATAAAGAGTTAGCTCTTACCT
Organism: Papilionanthe hookeriana x Papilionanthe teres; assembly: GCA_022702705.1. NCBI lineage: Eukaryota > Viridiplantae > Streptophyta > Magnoliopsida > Asparagales > Orchidaceae > Papilionanthe > Papilionanthe hookeriana x Papilionanthe teres. The sequence goes on along the minus strand of CM040424.1, from coordinate 37,393,433 downwards.
TTGCTCGGAGAAGTGTGGCTTCAATCCGAGGGTCGTGTCACCTTCGATTGGGTCCAATCAAGCTCCGGATGAAGTCTCCTGGTCCAGTGAATCGCCTAGGTATGATTTCGACCAAGCCCGATCACAAAGCTTGGAGTCTAGAACGGATGGGTGGCCCGGAGAGAGGGCTTTGCTTGGTGGACTTCTTCCCCAGGTCCGGTGAAGGTGTAGGACCAATCAATTTGAGGATTGATCCACCGTGGAGAAGTGTCCTGGTTTTGGGTGGAATTTTGGCCGAGAAATCGAGCTCGTTGGTGGGGATTAGGGCAAATTGTCACCGGGGATCAACTCGATCTAAGTATGGAGAGTGTTCGGAGCAATTTTGGCAGTGGTTTCAATAAGGTCCGGTTCAAGCACCTCCCATGGCCGAGAGGGGTGGTGTTTAAATAGGAGAGGGTGGAGGGCCTCCCGCAGGGAGTTAGGGCTTGGGATCAGCTGCTCTTTGCAAGAGAAGAACAGCTACAATGGCCACTGGGGATGGGGCAGCTCAGCAGGTGAGAATTCCAAGTTTAGGCTCACATGTGAGCTCTCGGCCTGGTGGTTTCCGGCGGCTGTGGTGGCTGGCCGGCTAGGGTTAGGTCACCCTCAAGGTCAGGGAGGTCAGGGCTGGGGCTTAGTGCAGTCAATTGGGATTGGCCATGTGTAAAGGGCTTGATTTAGATGGAATGAGGGATGAGCTAATTTTGGGTCCAAATGAGTCCAAGTCATGGATTTAGGTTTGGTTCACCCTCCAAGGCCTGATTTTTGGGCTAAGGGAATCAGGTAAGTCAACTAGCTTAGTGGGGAGAAGTCACCATCTAAGTACATTTATGTTTAATCAAGGTTTAGAAGAGTCATGAAAAGGCTTAATCACCCTTAAGGGAATCATTAAAGGACTCCCTCCCTTTGCCAAAAATGACATGGTGATGTGTAAAGTGGCTGCCATGGCTTGCATATGGCTTGTGCATGGCTTCATGGCTCCATTTGGCTTAGGGCAAAGCTTAGTCAATTTCATGGAAGTAGATTTTAGGAATCTTGGCATTTTTGGTGGAAATTTGGATGAAGCTTGATTTAGAATGGTTTAATGACGATTTTGAAACTTAGGGGTGATATCAATTAAAGGTATGATGAAAAGAAATTGCCATGTGGGCTTTAGGGCCAATCTTGGGCTTTTGTATTTGGTGGAAATGGGCTTTTAGAATGGTTTAGGAAAGTGGGCCTTTAGGTTTGAAAACAAATTGGTGGATGGAAGTTTTGTGAAGGATTGGGCCAAAAAAATGTTGGGTTTAGCTCATGGATGTGTTATGAGTGATTTGAAGCAAGTTGGGAGTGATTTAGGTTTGAATTGGGTCGAATTCGGGCTTCTTGGTGAATGGGCCAATATAGGTCAAATTGGGCTAACTTGGGCCAATGTTGGGCTAGGGTTGAAATTAATGTAAAATAAATGTTGGGAAATGTTTATGGGAGTGTTTCAAAGAAGTTTTGGCTTTGGTTGGGTTTTGATTTTGGGGTTTGGGTTTATTTGGGTTAGGTTTGGGTTTAGGTCAAAATCGGGCCTTTTAGCTTTGGGTTGAATTTGAGTGGGGTTTAGGTCTAAATTTTGGGTAAATCATGTTAGTGTTTTGTTTGTGGGGATGATAAGGAAGGTTTAGGAAAGGTTTGGGGTTAATTGGAGTTGAATTGGGTTAGTTAGGATTAGGTTCTGGGTCATGGGTCCAAATTGGGCTTTAAGGCCAAAAGTGAAATTGGATTCAAATGTCAATCAAATTGGACTTGTATTTGGTCTAGATTGGTGTTGGGAATGTTGAATTGAAGTTTAGAATTGAATTGGACCAGAATTTGGGCCAATTGGGTAGGTTTGGTTTGACATTGGGTTCACTTTGGGTTAAAATGGGTCAAATTGGGGATTTTGATAAAAGTGGGGTAAATTTACAAAATTGGCCCATGGTGTAGTTGAACAAAATTAAATTGAGAATATTTGGGATTTTCTGGAATTTTCTGGGAATTTTTTGAATTTTTTGGATTTTTGGGTCAAGAGGGGTATTTTGGGTATTTGGAGGGTATTTTTGGAATTTTTGGTATTTTTGGCTATGGATGGTCAATTTGAGTGATGTGTTAATGTTTGGGATTGGTCTTGAGGAATTTGGGTGATTTGGAGATTTTTGGAAAATTTTAAGGGTTCTGGGTAGGCTAGGCGTAGGGTCCCGGGGGTCAAAAATTGAAAATTTGGAAAAATGAAGATTGAGTAATTGTAAGTGGAATGAAATCATTTTGGTTGAGCCATGAAGCCATATCAAGCCCACATGAGCCATGAAGGGACTCATTTGAGGTATTCACTATGTTGTTCCTAACCTCTTAGCCAAGGGCTTAGGGGTTAAAGACCATCCATGTGAATCACCCTTATGAGTCGGGAGGTCAAGTTGGGTATGGGTGTGTTTTAGAATGTGTGTGAAAGTGTAGTGTATAGGTGCAGTAGTGTGTGTAGGTCAGCCCTTCACCGCACCGGGCCACCTGTAGGCGGTCCTAAGGCCAAAGAGTCTTATAGGAACTCATCCTTTAAACTTCCACATTTGATTTCAACCCTCTAGGTGATTAGGGGTCTACAATCAAGTTTTGTGGAGTTTGCAGGGAGTTAAGAAGTGGTTTGAATTTCTAAGTGGTGGGTCCCAATTCTAATCCTCTAGGATAGTCAAAGGAAAAGCCTAAGGCTAGATCCTAAGTACTAAAGAGAAGAAGAGAAGACCTCATCAAAAATGAGGTCAACATTGACCTCAATCTCAAAATTAACCTCAAAGAATCAACCTCAAAATTCATCCTAAAATCAATCCTAAATCAAATTTCAATCAAAATCAAAACTCAATTCAAAATCAAAATCAAAATCTGAATTTAATCAAATAAAAAAATATGAAGCGAATCTAAAATCCAACTCTGAAATCTTGCAGTCTGAAAATTCACCTCCTAATCCCCAATGAGAATTCTGGAATCTTCAGTCTTGAAGATTTACCTGTTACTCCAAGCGAGAACCTTCATTACCCTTTCTCTGTTTAGTTTTGAGTGTTTTGGCTTGGAACGTCTGTGTTGGTCTTGTTGATCTCTTAGGTCAATGCCAATATACGTGGTGTGTTTGGTTAGCACACCACACCTATTGAGGGTTCATTTGTTGACCTCAATTTTTGTGAGGTCTTTATTCTCTCTCAGTGCTTAGGATTTAGCCATAGGACTTTCCTTTTGACTATCCTAGAAGACTAGAGATGAAACCCAACACTTAGAAATTCAATCTACTTCCTTGCTCTCCTTGGAATTCCACATAGATGGTCATGAACCTCCAAGCTACTTGGAAGGTTAAGACCAATGCTTGGAAGGTCAAGGATCAGCCCCCATAGGATGGTAAAGCCTTAGGACTAACCCTGGGTGGTCTGGTCTTGGTTAGGTTTGCTTGCACACAGTACACCTTCTCACACACCCCAAACCCTAAACTCACTTGCACCTATCTTGATTTAACCTCCTGACTTTTTGGAAGACTCACATGGGAGGACACAAACTCCTAACCCCTGGCTAAGAGGGTTAGGAACAACATGTTGAGTGTCCAAAATGAGCCTCATATGGCTCCTATGAGTTTATAATGGCTTCATGGCTTACCTACCTACCTTAGCCTAAATGTCCCAAAATTGACCATGTGTTAAAATTCCACCAAGTTGAACTCCCAATCCAATTCAAAATTACTTGAAATCTTTTCTAAACTCATCATGACATAAAATTACACCAAATGCAAGATTCAATTAGCCTAAAATTTTGACTTAAACCCAACCCAAACTCAAGCCCAAGTTCATACCAAACATTTTTTTTTTTAAAAAAAGGCTCAAGCCTTAATTCATTCCAAAGCCTACATGACAGATTCCCCTCATCCTATTAATCAAATTGAAACTATACTCCATGACATTCATATTGATTTTACCTATATTTAGGCTCATAACAACTTTTCACAAAATACTCCAAAATTGAAAAATCCACTTCCATGTAACTTGTGCAAGCCATATGCAAGCCACAAAGTCATGCCAAAGCTTCATGCAAGCCATCAAACCACTTATAGCCAATGGTGAACACCTTTTTGGATTTCCCAAAAAGTGGTTAACCACTTTAATGACTCACCCAAATTCCCATGATTGAGACCTCACCACCCATGCCCCCATGAAGTTGAATTTTCATGATGGGCGAGTACAACCCAATTTCATGCCAAAGACCAAAAAGTACCTTAAAGTGAGCCAAGTCCACTTCCTTCTAAATCAAGTCAAAGCTCACATGTCACTAAATGCCAAAAGAAGATAAAAGATAAAAAAATAAAAAATGTATAGAAAATAATAATATTAATACAAAGAGATAATAAATATATATATGAATTAAAATTAAAATTAAAATTAAAAGGAGGCCATATTATATATATATATATGTAAAGGCTCACATTTTTTTTTCTTCATTAAAAGGGGAGTTGATTATTATTATAGGATTCTTCTCACTCTCTCTCTCTCTCTCTCTCTCTCTCCTCTCTCCCCTATATTCTATTCCTCTCTACAACACACACACACAACCCTCACTCAAAACAACAAGCTCCCCCTTAAGCTTCTAACCCAGTCTTCAACCTAAAAAAATAAAACTCTCCTAACGCCACCTCTTCTCCTCATAATAAAAAGAAAAGTTCTAAGCTTCCACTTCCCTCTGCTCTCCACCAGCCAACATAACCACACTCCCCCTTGTCGGTCGTTAAATCATATGGAGTTCAGATTTTTGAGAGTTATGAAATGTAGTTTTATAAAATAGGATTTTGATTATATATATATATATATATAGATTTATGAAAATAATCTTTTAAACTTGAAAAAATGAGAATGTACTAATCTCATTCATTTAGTAGTTTGAAATGAACGAGCGCAATATCGCAAGTGATGCATCTATCCCGAGGAATACACACACTGCTTGATGATACGACTCGATCAAATAAACTAAAGAATTTATGACATCCGTTCTGGTCTGCGAATCTTTTGTGTTGATCAATAAATTCCCCTATTTAATACAAACAAATTAAATAGGGTTTATATTAATATGGGTCTTTAAGTTTCCTATAAGGTCAACCCCCTACAATTAATTACATCTTAGGTAACTGAAGTCACCTAAGAAAACTCTTGATATAGATCAAGAAATATTTATATTCATGACTTCCAAATGTAAGGTTTAAAAAAAATGTGATAGTCGAAAACTCAATAAGAGAATAACTCAAGTTTTAGAAAATTTAATTTTATCAGAATCCAAAGGAGAGGAGGCTAGAGGAAAGACATATATTTAAGAAAAATCTTGATGTCTTCCCAAACTATTCTATGGTTTGGCTTTGATTTAAGATATTTATTTGGTGTTTCATCTTGTCAATTTTATTATTTATGACTTAAATTCACTTGATACTGATCATGTGAATGGCCTGAAAGATAGAGGATTTATGTCATACCCAATGACAACCTCAGAATCCTAAGAAGAGTTAGGGTTTACGTTGCACAACATGGTTATACAAGGGCCTAAAGAAATGGTGAGGATTTATGTTGCACTAAGCAGGCTACCTCGAAGTCCTATGGCTTGTTTGTTTATTTGTAAGGAACTTTGCTGCTGAAGATGGCCATGCTGCCCACTATGCATGCTCCAAGCTCCTCGTCGTAGCAAGTTTAGTTTAAAGAAGTGTCAATTGAAGAGAAAAGAGAAGTATAATGTTTTGGAAATATTTAAATTGAGGTGTCTTAATATTTTATTAGGGGAACATTAAAGTTGATTATAGTGACACCGGTTAAAATACCACGGTTCCATCATCCCAACATTGGTTCTGCATTATCAAGATAAGCCCTGATGCGGTCCCCGCACTGAGCAACTTGCTTCATTATTTTTGTTATATTTTTGGTTACAGTAACACCGTGTCATGACTAATTTAACTAAGTTTAAGAAAGAAAACCTTTTTAGTCTTTATTCATTGGACACCTAAACTATAAATTAACCAAGCAAATCATTTCAATATAAATTAAATCAAAAGAAACCATAAATCACAACAAATAATTTTTCATACTTCTCGGTTCGTTGGCCTCAGTGTCCGCATTGGACTCGATAACTCACTGTCTTGACTATGTGAATCTTGTAGAGTATGTGCAGTTCTTTGGTATAGTCATTGCACACCACAGAAGAAACCTTAGGATCCAGAAGCCCAACGGTCAACACCTAAGAAAATCAGATCAGAGATTAAGGTATGTGTCAGTCCTTGAACTGTCCACCTTAAATTGATCACCTAAATTTTCTTTAGTTTAGATCCCCGTATCATCTATCCTGATCAAGTTGCCCCTGTGCATCACTGTTGACCTCATTTTTGATGAGGTCCTTTGCTTCTCTCTTTAGTAATTAGGATCTGCACCATAGGCTTTTCCTTTGACTAATCTTAGAGGACTATAAATGGAACCCACCCTTTAGAAATTCAAACACCTCTTGACTCCCTACAAACTCCACAAGCTTGATTGTAGACCCCTAATCACCTAGAGGGTTGAAATCAAAATGTGGAGGTTTAAAGGATGAGTTCCCTATAGGATCTTTTTGGCCTTAGGACTACCCTGGGTGACCTGGTCTGGTGAGGGTTGACTTGAACATACACTAAACTTTCACACACATTTCAAGTCCTAAAATCATACTTTCACCCAACTTGACTTCCTGACTCATGTAGGTGATTCATATGGATGGTCCTTAACCCCTAAGCCCCTGGCTAAGAGAGTTAGAAACAACATAGTGAATGCCTCAAATGAGTCATCTCCTGGCTTATATGAGCTTAATATGGCTTCATGGCTCAACCAAAGTGATTCCATCCTACTTAAATTTGATCAATCTTCATTTTCCCAAAATTTCAATTTTTGACCCCGGGGCCCCGGACATACTAAACCTACCAAAAGCCCTTGAAACTACCCAAAATTTACAAAAATCATCTAAATTACCCAAAATTCTTCAAAATCAATCCTAAACATTTCCCCCCACTCAAATTGATCATCCATAGCCAAAAATACCAAAAATTCCAAAAAGTACCCCCCAATACCCTCCAAATACCCAAAATGCCCTTCTTAGCTCAAAAATCCAAAAATTCAGAAAATTCCCAAATAAATTCCAGAAAATCCCAAATATTCCCAATTTCATTTTGTTCAACTACACCATGGGCTAATTTTGCTAATTTACCCCACTTTTATCAAAACCCCCAATTTGACCCATTTTGAACCCAAGTGAACCCAATGTCAAATCAAACCACCCCAATTGACCTCAATTTTGGTCCAATTCAATTCTAAACTTCAAATCAACATCCCAAATATCAATTTAGACCAAATCAAAGTCCAATTTGATTGACATTTGAGCCCAATTTTAATTTGAAGCCTAAGGCCCAATTTTGGCCCATGACTTAAACCAAGCCCAAACCAACCCAACTCAACCCCAATTGACCCCAAATATTTTCTAAAAATCTTCCTAACATCCCCACAAACAAAACACTAACTTGATTTGCCCCAAATTTGAACCTAAACCCCACCCAAACCTAACCCAAATGGGCCCAAAGCCCAAAATCAAAGCCCAACAAAAGTTGAAAACTCTTTGTAACACTGCCAAAAACATTTCTTAATATTAATTTTACATCAAATCCAACTTTAGCCCAACCTTAACCCAAATTAGCCCAATTTGGCCCACTTTGGCCCCTTTAAATAAAGACCCCACATTAAACCCAATTCAATTCAAAATCACTTCACACTTGTTCCAAACCACTCATGACACATACCTAAATAAATTACAACATTTATTTGGCATGATCCCTCACAAAATTTCCATCCACCAATTTATTTTCAAGCCTAAAGGCCCACTTTCTTAAACCATTCTAAAAGCCCACTTCCACCACATCCAAAAGCTCAAAATCTATCCTAAAGCCCATATGACATTTTCATTTTCCATCCATTTAATCAAAATCATTCCCTAAGTTCCAATTCCATCATCAAATGATTCCAAATCAAGCCTCATGCCAAATCACCCATAAATGCCAAAAATCCCAAAATCCCTTTCTCATGCAAGTAAGCCAAGCCATTCCCAAGCCATGAGCAAGCTTTGAAGCCATGCACAAGCCACATGAAGCAATGGGAATCACTTTAAACATCACCATACCATTAATTGCAAAAGGAGGAGCCTCTTTTAAACCCCCTTAAAAAGGTTTTAACCCTTTTAATGCTTCACCTTAATCCATGATTAATCCAAATATTCATGGATGGTGACTTCACTACCCTTTCCTAGCTGATCCAACTGACTTCTCTCAGCTCAAAGTCAAGCCTTGGGGAGGTGCACCCAGCCTAAACCATGCCTTAGACCAAATCAACTCAAAATGAGCCCCTTCCCCGTTTCATTTTGAATCAAGCTCTTTACACATGTCCATGGCCAATTGACTGCACTAAACCCCATCCCTGACCTCCCTGCCTTGAGGGTGACTCCGACCTCGGCCGGCCGCCCACCACAGCCCGCCGGAAACCACCAGGCCGAGAGCACCCATGTGAGCCAATTTTTGAATTCTGCCTTGCTGACTTGTCCCATGCCTAATGGCCACTGTGGCTGTTCTTCCCTTGGCCATGGCAGATGATCCAAGCCATTAAACCCCCTTGGGAGGCCCTCTAGCCACCTCTATTTAAACCCACTCACCTCTCGGCCGAAGGAGGAGTTGAACCAAACCTTAAGGAAACTCGCTAAAATTGCTCAGTGGCCTTCTCCTAACCTGCAGAGCGTTGATCCCCAGGTGTTCCTTCGACCTAATTTCCATTAACGCAGCTCAATTTCGAGTTGAAAATCCACCAAAAAATAGGACACTTCACCACAGTTAGCCAATCTCCAAATTGATTGGTCCTACACCTTCACCAGACCAAGAGGAGAAGTTCCCCAGCAAAAGCCCCCTCACCAGGCCAGTCATTGCTTCTAGCCTCCAAGCTTTGTGTTCGGGCTTAGTCATTTTCATACCTAGACAATTCCCCAGAGGTAGAGACTTCATCTAGAGCTTGCCTGGACTCAATCGAAGGTGACACAACTCTCAGATCGAAGCTTCACTTCTCCGAGCAAAGGTATGAACTCACTCTTCCTCCCGAGCTTCCATCAATTCTCCATTTTGTTTAAGTTAATTTAATAGCCTATAAACCGTATGGATGTGTACGTCTCTTCAAGACGAATCCATAGAGCATAAGAACACAAAAATCCATTGAGAAATGAGTGAGATCTTAGGGTTTTAGTGTGGACGGTCACGGGTGCACACCAGTCGTAGACGATGACCAGGAGTCGTTGGATCGCACGTGTATCGAGCGGACGGTCGAGATCGAGTCGGACGGCGCGATGGTACATGAACTGCGAGACGCGTGGCTGCTGACTCAAGTGGCGGCGTCGAATGGGAATGCGCCGCGTGGGCTTTCAGAGCTGCCGATGTTGCGCTAGCGACGAGTTAGATAAGTAGATAAATAGGGTATTTTTGAATTATTTAAATGCCCTGAACTTTAAAAATTCATATCTTTGCATAGAAAATCACAAAAATAAAATAAAAATACCCTCTTGATCAGTGAACAGAGGAGAATAATGTGGAAAAGAAATCAAATTAATTAGGTGAGTATTTTATTTTTAATAATTTATTTACTGTTTTCAATGTTTTGATTCTCCATTTGCATAGATAATTCACCATGGCATGATACCATAGGGCTTTTGAAGCCTCTGATCTTGGGAACATTCCTTGAATTTTTCAAGGTCAGAGGTCATCTCTGTGAAAAGTTATTGAATTTTCAAGTTCATGTCACTATTTTAGGTGTTTTAATTCCAATAATTGGCATGTTGTAAAATAAATTCTAGGAAAAATTGGTGAAGTTTCTTAGGACCAGAGAACTCTATGAAAAATATATTTTGAGTTAATTCATTCATAATAACCTTAATTGGCCTAAACCCCTAAAATTGAATTTAAATTAATTAGGGTTAACCACACATCAAAAGAACTTGAAAATAATTCTGCACTAATCTTTAGGATTAGAGAGACCTCACATAAAAATTTGGAATCAATTGGAAATGTTTAACCCCACTAAATGGATTAATTAAGTCACATAACCCAAATTAAACTTTAAAAGTTCATAACTCCAAAAATACTTTTAAAAAATTCACAAAAATGGTTTTGGAGCTTCTCTGATATTAGGGGAGTTTAGGAAAATTAAAATTGGAATTTTCTAAAAAAGTTAATTTTCCACAATATTTTAATATTTTAATAATTAAAAAATAATAAAAATCACAAAAATATTAAAAATCATAAAAATGTCACATTTTGACTCCTAATTACTTAGAAACAAACCAAATATTTTTCCTAAGTCCTTAGGGTAAGATATTGAATTTTAAAGGCTTAATGTAATTTTTAATATTAAAAAATGAGTTTTTAGCCTTCTTCACTAAAATAATTCTAAAAAATTAAAGAAAAATCAAAAAATTATAAAATTTGTTTCTTTGAACTCCTTGGGGTCAGAGAGATTTAAGAAAAATATAAAATCTATTTTTCAACTTTTATTTTATTTTAAAATTAATTAATAGTCTAAAACTAAAAATAATTATAATAAATAAAATATAATTCAAAAAATTATAAAAATTGGTCCAAGTGGTCCTCTAGTCATTAGGAACATCCCGTAATTTTCTTAAGGTTAGAAACCTTTCCTTGGTCATGTTGTTGAATTTTTTTTGAAAACCCCTATTTTCTACTAAAAATAATTATATAAATAAATTAAATTCAGAAAAATCACATTTTCTCCTCTAATGTCTTAATTGACATGTGAGTGAGGTGACATAAAAATTTCAAATTCATTTGAGCTCAATTTAGTGAGTTATGAAATAAATAAGCTTAAAAAGGGGCATAAAGGTAATTAAAATTTGAACCCTTAATTAAAACTTTAGGATTAATCAAAATGGGGGATAAAATATTTGATTTTAATTTTCTCTTAGATGATTGAAACCTAGGGAAATTGAGGGGTAGAAACCCATTAAACACTTTGAAAATATCAAAATGAAACTTTAATTAATTAAATAATTTAAAATTTGGAAAGAGTACATTTAAAACTTGGATTATTAAAGTAGGGATATTATTAAGTGGATATTTATTCTTTAATTTAAAAATCCCTAAATAAGTCACTTTAATAATATTTAATTCTTAATTAAAATAATAATCCAAATTAACAATTAAAATTAATAATTAAAATTAAAATTAGAAAAACTAAAATTAAATTAAAATTAAATTAAAATTAAATTAAAATCAGATTAAAATTAAATTAAAATTAAAATTAAAATTAAAATTAAAATTAAAATTAAAATTAAAATTAAAATTAAAATTAAAATTAAACTAAAATAAAATCAAATTTAATTAAATTAAATTAAAATCATTTAACAACAAACCTAAATGAAATCATTAAGAATTAAATTTAAAATAACTTGAACACTATTCCAAACTTAAAATAATCAATTAAAACCACATAATTAATTTAAAATACTTTAAACCATTAACTCAAATCTTAAATTAAGAATGATTAAAATTCTCGATAAACCAACTTGCCCTTAAAAGCTTTAATTATTATAACTCTTAAATATAGCATTAAGTGAAATGTCACTTCATTCATCGGGTAGTCAAATTGTTGACCTCATTTTTGATGAGGTCTTCTCTTCTCTCTTTAGTACTTAGGATCTAGCCTTAGGCTTTTCCTTCGACTATCTTAGAGGACTAGAAGTGGAACCCACCCTTTAGAAGTTCAAACACCTCTTGACTCCCTGCAAACCCCACAAGCTTGATTGTAGACCCCTAATCACCTAGAGGGTTGAAATCAAATGTGAATGTTTAAAGGATGAGTTCCCTATATGACTCTTTGGCCTTAGGACTACCTTGGGTGGCCTGGTCTGGTGAGGGTTGACTTACACACTCACTACACTCATACAATACACTCTCACACACACAATCCAAATCCTAAAACCACACCTATGCCCAACTTGACTCCCTGACTCGTGTAGGTAATTCATATGGATGGACCTTAACCCCTAAGCCCCTAGCTAAGAGGGTTATGAACAACATAGTGAATGCCTCCAATGAGTCCTCTCATGGCTCATATGGTCTTAATATGGCTTCATGGCTCAACCAAAGTGATTCCATTTCACTCACATTTGATCAATCTTCATTCCTCCAAAATTTCAATTTTTGACCCCGTGGACCCTACACCCATCAAACCTACCAAAAGCCCTTAAAATTGCCCAAATCCTCCAAAATCTCCAAATCACCTAAAAGTCCTCAGAATCAATCCTGAACATTTTTCCCCCACTCAATTGACCATCTCCAGCCAAAAATACCAAAATTTCTGAAAATACCCCCAATACCCTCCAAATTACCAAAATGCCCCTCTTGACCCAAAAAATCTTAAAATTCCAAAAATTCCCAGAAAATTCCAAAAAATCCCAAATATTCCCAATTTCATTTTGTCCAACTACACCATGGGACAATTTTGTCAATTTACCACACTTTTACCAAAACCCTCAATCTAGCCCATTTTAAACCCAAATGAACCCAATGTCAAACCAAATCACCCCAATTGGTCTCAATTTTTGTCCAATTCAATTCTAAAATTCAATTCAATATCCCCAGTATCAATCTAGACCAAATTCATGCCCAATTTGATTGACATTTAGGTCCAATTTCAATCTTAAACTTAAAGCCCAATTTTGACCCATGAGCTAAACTTAGCCCAAACCTAACCCAACTCAACTCCAATTAACCCCAAACCTTTTATAAAACCTTACTAGCTTCCCCACAAACAAAAAACTAACATGATTTGCCCAAAATTTACACCCAAACCTTACTCAATTTCAACACAAACCCAAAATTCCTTAAATGGGCCTACACCCAAATCTAACCCAAATGGGCCCAAATCTCAAAATCAAAACCCAACCAAAGCTGAAACCTATTTGTAAAACCCCCATAAACATTTCCCAACATTAATTTTATATCAATTTCAACATTAGCCCAACTTTAGCCCAAGGTAGCGCATTTTGACCCATTTGGACTCTATTACTAAAGAGATTCAATTTAGACCTAATTCAATTCCAAACCACCTTAAGTTTGATCCAAATCACTCATGACACATCCCTAAATCAAACCCAACAATTACTTGGCCCAAAATTTTACAAAAAAATCCCATCCATAAATTTATTTTTAAACCTAAAACCCACCTTTTTAAACCTTCCTAAAAGCCCATTCCTAAAAAATTTTCAAAAGTCCAAACCCATCCTAAGGCCCACATTACAATATCATCTCATCCTCACTCAATTAAAATCATCCCTAAGTTCTAAATTAGCCATCAAATTTTTCTAAACTAAGCCATATGCTAAATCCTATCAAATCACCCCTAAATTACCAAAATTCCTAAAATCCTCTTTCATGAAAGTTGACTTAGCTTTTTCCAAGCCAAAGGTGAGCCATGAAGCCATAAATGAGCCACATGTGAGCCATGAAAGCATTGGGCACTTCACCATACCCAAAATGGCAAGAAGAGGGGACCCTTTAATGATTCTCTTAAGAGTGATTAACCACTCCCATGTCTCGCCTAACTCATGCTTAAGCCTAATTGTACTTGGATTGTGACTTGACCCCACTAATGAAGCTGATCCAAATGACTTTCTCTTCAGCCCAAATTGGCCTTGGATGGTGGACCTAACCCAAAACCATGGATTGACCCATTTAGACCCAAAACTAGCCCTTTCCCATTCCACTTTGATTCAAACCCTTTACACATGGCAGCAACCAATTGACTTCACAAACATCAAGCCCTGAGCCTCCTGACCCTGAGGGTGACCCACGCCTGCCGTCCAGCCGCCTGGATCGCCAGAAAACACCACACCCGAGAGCTCCCATGTGAGCCAACATTGAAATTCTCCCTTACTGAGTTGCCCCATGCCCAATGGCCACCATGGCTGTTCTTCTCCTCACTAGAGCAGAGCTGATCCCAACCCCTAACTCCCCCGGAGGCCCTCCAACCCACTCCTATTTAAACCCCACTTCTCTCGGCCATGGAGGAGGTGCCGAAACAAACTTACCGAAACTCGCCAAAATTGTCCCGCACCACTCTCCACACTTAGAGCAATTGATCTCCGGTGTCCATTCGCCCTAATCCCCATTAATGCAGCTCAATTTCGCAGTCCAAATTCCACCCAAAAATAGGACACTTCACTACAGTGAGCCAATCTCCAAATTGATTGGTCCTACACCTTCACAAGATCAAGAGGAGAAGTTCCCCAGTGAAAGCCCCCTCTCCAGGCCACCCAGTTGCTCCAGCCTCCAAAATTTGTGATCGATCGTGGTCACTTTTGTACCTGAGCAATTCACTGTGCCAAGGACTTCGACTGGAGCTTGCTTGGACCCAATCGAACGTGACACAACTCTCGGATCTAAGCTTCACTTCTCCGAGCAAAGGTATGAACTCTCTCTTCTTCCCGAGCTTCGGAGATTCTCCATTTCAAATGCCTTAATTTCAATGCATGTTTACCATATGGATGTGTTCGTCTCTTCAAGACGAATCCAGAGAGCATAAGAACACAAAAATCAGTTGAGAATTGAGTGAGTTCTTAAGGTTTTAGTGTGGACGGTCACGGGTTCACACCAGTTGTAGATGATGACCAGGAGCCGTTAGATCGAGCGTGTATCGAGCGGACGGTCGGGATCGAGCCGGACAGCACGATGGTACATGAACCGCGGGTCCCTGGAGCGCTGAGTCGGATGGCGGTGCCGAACCAGAAGGCGCTGCGTGGCTGTTCGGAGATGCTAAGGATGACACAGCGCCGATTCGGATAAATAGAAAAATAGGATTTTATGGATTTATTTAATTACGAGAACTTAGAAAATTCATAACTTTGTGTAGAAAAATCCTAAAAATAAAATAAAAATACCCTCTGGCTCAGTGAACAGAGGAGAATAACATGGAAAAGAAATCAATTAATTTCATCTAGTATTTTATTTTTAATGATTTAATTACTCTCTGCACTATTTCAATTCTCCATGCACATAGAAAATTCACCATGGCATGAGACCATAGGGCTTTTAAAGCCTCTGAACTTGGGAACATTCCCTGAATTTTTCAAGGTCAGAGGCCATCCCTATGAGAAGTTATTGATTTTCCAAGTTCATGTTACTATTTTGAGTATTTTAATTCCAATAATTAGCATGTTGAGAAATAAATTATAGAAAAATTTGGTGATGTTTCTTATGACCAGAGGAACCTAGGAAAAATAAGTTTTGAGTTAATTCACTTGAAATAACCCTAATTGGTCTAAATACCCAAAATTGAATTTTAATTAATTAGGGCTAACTACACATCAAATTAAATTAAAAACAATTCTCCACTAATCTTTGAGATTAAAGGAACATCTCATAAAAATTTGAAATCAATTGGACTTAATTAACCTCACCTAATGGGTTGATTAAGCCTCTTAAGCAAAATGGGTGAAATTAAATTTTAAAAATTCATAACACACAAAATACTTTTCAAAAATTCACAAAAATAGTTTTGGAGCTTCTCTGATATCAGAGTAATTTAGGAAAATTAAAATTGTAATTTTCTAAAAAAGTTGATTTTTATCATTATTTTAATATTTTTAATAATTAAAAAATAATAAAATCATAAAAATATTAAAAATCACCAAAATGTCACATTTTGAATTCTAATTACTTAGGAACAAACCAAATATTTTTCTTAAGTCCCTAGGATAAGATATTGAATTTTAAAGGCTTGATGTAATTTTTAATATTAAAAAAATGTATTTTCCAACATTTTCATTAAAATAATCTAATAATCAAAGAAAAATCAGAAAAATATAAAATTTGTTTCTCTGGACTCTTTGCGGTCAGAGAGATTTAAGAAAAATATAAAATCCTTTTTTTTAAATTTAATTTTATTTTAAAATTAATTAATACTCCAAAACTCAAAATAATTCTAATAGATAAAATATAATTCAAAAAATCACCAAAATTGGTCTAAATGGTTCTCTGGTCATTAGGAACACCCCATAAGTTTCTCAAGGACTGAAGCATTTCCTTGGTCATGTTGTTGAATTTTCCTTGAAAACCCTTATTTTCTATCAAACATAATTACATAAATAAATTAAATACAGAAAAATCACATTTTCTCCTCTAATTTCTTAATTGACATGTGAGTGAGGTTACATAAAAATTTCAAGTTCATTTGAGCTTAATTTAGTGAGTTATAGAATTATTAAGCTTGAAGGACAAAAGGGTAATTAAAAATTTCAACCCTTAATTAAAATTTTAGGATTAATCAAAAAGGGGAGGGTAAAATATTTGATTTTAAACTGATTTTGGATGATTGAAACTTAAATGATTGAGGGTAGAAACCTACTAACCATTTCAAATATAATTAAAATAAAACTTTAATTAATTAATTAATTGAAATTTTGGAAGAATAATAGAAATTGAATTATTAAAGTAGAGATATTATTAAGAGGATATTTATTCTTTAATTTAAAAATCCCTAAATAAATCACTTCAATAATACTTAATTCTTACTTAAAAAAATTAATTAAAATAATAATCCAAATTAAAATTAAACTAAAATTAAATTAAATTTAATTAAATTAAAATTAAAATTAAATTAAATTAAAATTAAAATTAAATGAAATTAAATTAAACTAAATTAAAAAAAATTAAATTAAATTAAAACTAAATTAAAGTAAAATAAATTAAATTAAATTAAAATTAAATTAAATTAAATTAAGTTAAATTAAATTAAATTAAATTAAATTAAATTGAATCAAAATCATTTATCAACAAATCTAAATTAAATCATTAAGAATTAAATCTAGAATAATTTGTACACTATTCCAAACTTAAACTAATTTTTTATAATTAAGTCAAAATTAAAATTAAATCATTAAGTTTAAATCATTAAAATATTTAATAAGTTGATTTGCCCTTTTAAAACTCTTATTATTATAACTCTTAAATGAGGTATCAAGTGAAGTGTTACTTCACTTATAGGATATTCAAACGTCCTAGTTCACTGTGCAAGAGAACGAAACTTAAACCCCTGGATGATTAATTCACTTGTTTAATTAAATTCTCTTGGACTTAAAACAATCCTAGAGGTATTGAAAAGATGTTTAAGACTCGTTGTTGACCTCATTTTTGATGAGGTCTTCTCTTCTTCTCTTTGGTACGTAGGATCTAGCCTTAGGCTTTTCCTTTGACTGTCTTAAAGGACTAGAATTGGGACCCACCTTTTAGAAATTCAAACCACTTCTTAACTCCCTGCAAACTCCACAAACTTGACTGTAGACCCCTAATCACCTAGAGGGTTGAAATCAAATGTGGAAGTTTAAAGGATGAGTTCCTATAGGACTCTTTGGCCTTAGGACTCGCCTGGGTGGCCCGAGTCCAGTGAAGGGCTGACTTACACACACTACACTTATACACTACACCTACACACTACACTTCCACACACCTCCTAAAACACACCCATACCCAACTTGACCTCCTTACTCATGTAGGTGATTCACATGGATGGTCCTTAACCCCCGAGCCCTCGCGCTAGAGGGTTAGGAACAACATAGTGAATGCCTCAAATGGGTCCCTTCATGGCTCATATGGGCTTGATATGGCTTCATGGCTCAACCAAAATGACTTCTTTCCATTTACATCCACCCAATCTTCAATTTCGCAAATTTTCAATTTTTGACCCCCGAGACCCTACACCCGCTTAGCCTACCCAAAACCCCCGAAATTACCCAAATTTCTCAAAATTTCCAAATTATCCAAAATTCTCCAAAATCATTCCCAAACATTTCCACATCACTTAAATTGATCATCCATACCCAAAAATACCAAAAATTCCAAGAAAACCTCCCAATACCCTCCAAATACCCAAAATACCCCTCTTGACCCAAAAATCAAAAAATTCAGAAAATTCCCAGAAAATTCCAGAAAATCCCAAATATTCCCAATTTCATTTTGTCCAACTACACCATGGGCCAATTTTGTCAATTTACCCTACTTTTGTCAAAACCCCCAATGTGACCCATTTTAACCCAAAGTGAACCCAATGTCAAACCAAACCCACCCAATTGACCCCAATTTTGGTCCAATTCAATTCTAAACTTAAATTAAACATTCCCAACACCAATCTAGGCCAAATCCAAGTCCAATTTGATTGACATTTGGATCCAATTTCACTTTTGGCCTTAAAACCCAATTTGGACCCATGACCCAAACCTAAACCAAACCCACCCAATTAACCCCAAACCTTTTCTAAATCTTCCTTAACATTCCCACAAACAAAACGCTAACATGATTTGCCCAAAATTTAGACCCAAATCCCACTCAAATTCAACACAAAGCTAAAAGGCCCATTTTTGACCTAAACCCAAACCTAACCAAATGAGCCCAAACCCCAAAATCAAAGCCCAACCAAAGCCAAAACCTCTTTGAAACACTCCCATAAACATTTCTCAACATTGATTTTACATCAATTTCAACCCTAGCCCAACATTGGCCCAACTTGGTCCACTTTGACCCATATAGGCCCACTTACCAAATAAACCCAAATTCAAACCAATTCAACTCCAAATCACACCAAATTGACTCCAAGCCCTTCATAGAACATCCCTAAACCAATTATGACATTTATTTGACAAAGTCCTTCACAAAATCTTCACCCAATTGCCCATCCTAAAATCAAAAAAGCCCATTCCCCTTAAACTTTCCTAAAAGCCCACTTCACCACATTCAAAAGCCCAAATCCATCAAAAGCCCACATGGCACTTTCCCTCATCATCCATTTAATCAAAATCACCCCTAAGTTTCAAAATCATCAATTAAACCATTCCAAATCAAGCTTCATGCAAATTTTCACCAAAATATCCAAAATTCTTAAAACCCATTTTTATGAAATTGACCCAACCTTTTCCCAAGCCAAATGGAGCCATGAAGCCATGCACAAGCCATATGCAAGCCATGGCAGCCACTTTACACATCACCATGTCATTTTTGGCAAAAGGAGGGAGTCCTTTAATGATTCCCTTAAGGGTGATTTAGCCACTTCCATGACTCCACTAAACCATGCTTAAGCTTAATTGTACTTGGATGGTGACCCTTCCCCACTAATTAAGCTGACCTAAACCACTTTATCTTCAGCCCAAGCTAGCCATGGGAAGGTGCACCCAACCCATTTGCATGGGTTGACCAAAATGAGCCAAAATGACCCCTTCCCCTTTCTACTTTGATTCAACCACTTTACACATGTCAAACCTCGATTGAATGCACCAAACCCCAGCCACGACCCACCCGAACAGGATGGTGACCAATGCTCGGCCGGCCAGCCACCGGGCCGCAGGAAAACACCATGGCCGAGAGCTCACATGTGAGCCCAACTTGAAATTCTCACCTGCTGAGCTGCCCCATCCCCAGTGGCCATTGGAACTGTTCTTCCTTGTCAAGAGCAAGCTGATCCCAAGCCCTAACTCTCCCTGGGAGGCCCTCCACCCTCTCCTATTTAAACACCACCCCTCTCGGCCATGAGAGGTGCGAAAACAAACCTTAAGGAAACTCTGCCAAAATTGTTCCAGACTCCTCCCCATACACAGAGCACTTGATCTCCATTGAGATCCCCCTGCCATTTCTTCTCTCGTGAGCTCGATTTCGAGTTGAAATTCCACCCAAAACCAGGACACTTCTCCACAGTGAGCCAATCCCCAAATTGATTGGTTCTACACCTTCACCGGACCAAGGGAAGGTGTCCACCAGCAAAAGCCCCATCTCCAGGCCACCCAGTTGCTCCAGCCTCCAAGCTTTGTGATCGGGCTTGGTCGAATCACATCTAGAAAATTCACAAGACCAGGAGACTTCATCTGGAGCTTGCTGGGATCCAATCGAAGGTGCAACAACTATCAGATTGAAGCCACACTTCTCTGAGCAAAGGTATGAACTAATTCTTCATCCCGAGCTTCTGGAGATTCTCCATTTCGAATGCTTTAATTTCAATGGATGATAACCGTATAGATGTGTTCGTCTCTTCAAGATGAATCCATAGAGCATAAGAACATGAAAATCCATTGAGTATCGAGTGAGATCTTAGGGATTTAGTGTGGACGGCTCTCGGGTGAGGACGCTCGGGGACGATGAACGGATGTCGTCCATTCAATACACGCGCGGGCGGACGGCTCAGATGGCGTCGGACCGGGAAATGGTACAAGAACCGCGGGGCCCGGCCGCCGACTCAGATGGCGGCGTCGAATGGGAGCGCGACACGCGGCGTTTCGGAGATGCCGAGGATGAGTTGGCGCCGCGTGGATAAATAAGAAATTAGGGTATTTTTTGATTTATTTAATTCCCTAAACTTCAAAAATTCATAACTCTGTGTAGAAAAATCAGAAAAATAAAATAAAAATACCCTCTTGCTCAGTGAACAGAGGAGAATAATGTGGAAAAGAAATCATTTAATTTCATCAAGTATTTTATTTTTTATAATTTATTTACTCTCTGCATACTTTTAATTCTCCATGCATGTATACAATTCACCATGGCATGAGACCATAGGGCTTTTGAAGCCTCTGAATTTGGGAACATTCCCTGAATTTTCCAAAGTCAGAGGCCATCCCTATAAAAAGTTATTGATTTTTCAAATTCTTGTTGCTGTTTTGAGTATTTTAATTTCAATAAATAGCATGTTGTGAAATAAATTCTAGGAAAATTTGATGATGTTCCTTATGACTAGAGAACCCTAGGAAAAATAGGTTTTGAGTTAGTTCATTTAAAACAACCCTAATTGGCTTAAACACCCAAAATAGGTCTCTAATTAATTAGAGTTAACCATGCATCAAATTGACTTAAAATTAATTCTCCACTGACCTTTAGGATCAGAGGAACCCACCATAAAAATTTGAGATCAATTGGACTTGGCTAGCCCCACTAATTGGGTTGATTAAGCCACTTAGTCATTTTAAACTTTAAAAATTCATAACTTTCAAAATACTTTTCAAAAATTCACCAAATTGGTTTTGGAGCATCTCTGATATTAGGGGAATTTAAGAAAATTAAAATTTCAATTTTCTAAAAAAGTTGATTTTTAATAATATTTTAATATTTTTAATAATTAAAAAATAATAAAAATCACAAAAATAATAAAATTCACCAAAATGTAACATTTTGAATTTTAATCACTTAGGAACAAACCCCACATTTTTCTTAGGTCTATTTAGTGAAATATTAAATTTTAAAGCCCTAGGGTTATTTTAAAATTAAAAAAATGTATTTTTTAGCATTTTCACTAAAACAATTATAATAAATCATAGAAAAATCAGAAAATTGCAAAATTTGATTCTCTAATTTTTTTGATATCAGAGAGATTTTTAAAAAATATAAAATTCATTTTTCAACATTTATTTTATTTTTAAATTAATTAATACTCCAAAACTTAAAATAATTATAATAAAAATAATATAATTCAAAAAATCACCAAAATTGGTCCAAGTGGTCCTCTGGTCATTAGGAATGTCCCCTAATTTTTTTAAGGACAGAAACTTTCCCTTGGTCATGTTATTAAATTTTCCTTGAAAATCTCTATTTTTTACCAAAAATAATTATATAAATAAATTAAATACAGAAAAATCACATTTTCTCCTCTCATGTCTTTATTGACATATGAGTGAAGTCACGTAAAAATTTCAAGTTCATTTGAGTTCAATTTAGTGAGTTATGAAATTATTAAGCTTAAAAGGTAAAATGGTAATTAAAATTTTAACCCTTAATTAAAACTTTAGGTTTAATAAAAAAATTAACAAGTAAAATATTTGATCCTAATCTGATTTGGATGATTGAAATTTAAATAATTAAAGGGTAGAAACCCATTAAGCAATTTAAAATGATTAAACTTTAATTAAATAATTGATTAAATTTGGAAGAATAATAAAATTGGAATTATTAAAATAGGGATATTATTAGGAAGAGATTTATTCTTTAATTTAAAAATCCCTAAATTAATTATCTCATTAATATCCAATTCTTAATTAAAATGATAACTCAAATTCAAAACATTAAAAGACTTAATCATTAAACTAAAATTAAATTATTAAACTCTTTTAAAAATTTCAATTAAAATTAAAGAATAAAATTAAATTAAAAATTAAATTAAATTAAGTAAATTAAATTAAATTAAATTAAATTAAATTAAATTAAATTAAATTAAATTAAATTAAATTAAATCAAATTAAATTAAAATTAAATCAAATCAAATTAAATTAATTTAACATCAAATTAAACTAAATTGAATTAAATTAAATTAAAATTAAAACTCAATTAAATTAAATTAAATTAAATTGAATTAAATAACAACACTTAAAACAGAAAGAAATTAAATATAAAGCAACTTGAACACTATTCCAAATTTAAACCCTTTAACTTAAATCAAATCATTTGAATACCAATTTACCCTCGAAAGTTTTAGTTATCATAACTCCTAAACAGAACATTAAATGAAATGTTACTTCACTTATAGGATATTCAAATGTCCTAGTTCAGCGAGCAAGATAACAACAAAACTTGAATTCTCGGACGATTAATTCATTTGTATAATTAAACCCATTTGGACTTAAAACAATCCTAGAAATATTGAAAAGATGTTTAAGATTCTTCTTAAGCACTTCCTCAATATGATAGGACATTTATAAGAACAATCGAATTTAATTATTCTTTGATGAAGAAAATCGTCTTCAAACAAAAACACAAAGAACCTAGACGTCATAGGAAATGACT
The DNA here is from genome assembly GCA_022702705.1 of Papilionanthe hookeriana x Papilionanthe teres. Classification (NCBI taxonomy): domain Eukaryota; kingdom Viridiplantae; phylum Streptophyta; class Magnoliopsida; order Asparagales; family Orchidaceae; genus Papilionanthe; species Papilionanthe hookeriana x Papilionanthe teres. The sequence continues at coordinate 37,370,536 of CM040424.1, read as the reverse complement.
AAGCTATAGGATTAGGAATTTGGTAGAAAACCATAACCCTTCCCTTAGCTTTACCTAGGAACTTGCTTAAATATTCTAATTGTGTTTTAAGTGCGGCTTGGGATGACAGGGAAGACCCTCCAGGTACGCTTTTATTTTATTGCAATTTACTTTCTTGCAATTTACATTATTGCAATTTATTTAAGCGCATTGCACTTACTTTTCTTGCATGATAAACAACTCGTTGCATGAAAACTCACACCTTTAGGATAGACTCTAAAGCCGAAACCAAAACTAAGTTAAAAGTCATTGCAAGATAAAATTCACCGCCACAACATTTCAAAATATAAAACAACTCAAAATTTGATCACAAACGAACACAAAACTACAATTACAATTAAATTAAAACGTCTGTTGGATGATCGGGAATACCTCGGATGATGTAACCTACGTGTTGCTAACGGGATTTCCCACGGTCTAAATGAAAGTGTGGAACTCATTCGGTTGAGTTTAGCAAATTCATCCGGACTAAGTGAATCCGATAAAAATAATGATGCCGGAAGGATGGAACCGTGGGATCTTAACCGGTGTCGTTATAATCAACTTTAAGATTTGTTTTAATTAAAACGTAAAAAACACTTGGAAATTAAGATCTTCTCTAAACCAAAACACTTTTCTCACCCCCGATTTATGACTTCTAAAACTAAACCTCCGCAACAACAAGGAGCTCGGAGCATGGTGGGCAGCACGACCATCGTCATCGCGAAAACTCGAGTCTACTTCAGCAAAACTTTCCTAGAATTAAATAATCAAGCCATAGGATTTCGAGGTAGTTTGCCTGGTGCAACATAAATCCTCAACCTCTTCGTTAGGCACTTGCATTGCAAATTAAGCCCTAACCGGTCTTAGGATTCCGAGGTAGTCGTTCGGGTACGACATAAACCCTCACATCTTCGAGGCTATTTGTATGATTCTATCATATAAATATAAGTCCTAATTAACTAAAATTGGCAAAACCAAAACATTTAAATAAATATTAGGACTTTCCTAAACTCAAGCCAAACAATAGGATAGTCGGGAAATTACCGAAGTTCGCTTCGAATCTGTGATTTCTCCTATTTTTCTTCCTTTGGATTCCCAAAACAAAATGTTCCAAACTTGATCCATTCCCCATTGAAATTCCAAAGTTCAATCCCTTGAAAACTTAAACTTTGAAATCCTTGAGAGCAGAATTATTGATTATTATCGAGAGTTTTCTTAGGTGATTCCCGTCACTTAAGATGTAATTAACTATAGGGGCTTGCCCTTATAGGGAATTTTAAAGAACCTGTGTAATATAAACCTCGTTTAATGTTTTCATATTAAGCGAGGGAATTTTGTCGGCTTATAAAATTGGTTCGCGGACCAAACGGATGTCACAAATCTTCTAGTTTATTTAATCGAGCCCCACCGTCAGCGGTGTGTCATCTTTAGGGATAGATACACGGTTTGTGGTGCGGTGCTCGTTTATATAAGCTATTTGGGATGTGAGATCGGTTTAATCTCATATCTTAAAATCTTTAAATTTAAAATTATTTTTAAAATCGAATACTACTTTCCAAAATTATTTATTTAAACTAAATTAAGAATTCGCCGACAATTTCTGTAGGCGACCCCTCTTCAAAACACAACACACTCAACCTAAAAAATATGCCGACAGATTTCTGGCGACTCCGCTGGGGACAATTCCTCTCTCTATTTTAATCAAATAATTCTGCTTTCAAAAATCAGTAGTGTATCCATGTCCCTAATGGATCAAACTACCCTTCTTTCCGTTGGAATACTATGTTCATTTCTACCTTGGACATGTATAGCCAACATTCTCGGATTTAGGAGCCACTGTTTAGACACCCCTAAACAGAGAGGTTCCGATATCCTTTTACCTCATTTTTGAGGTGGGGTGGACCCCGATAGGTGTTAGTTTTAGAATGATCCTTCGAGTCGAGAAGTCTTGCTTAAGACTTTCTTTTCCTTTCCAACTCTGAATCAGATTCCTTACCTTCTTTACACCTTTGAACATTCCGTTCTAAATAAACAAACCCCCCTAATGAATGACTCTTTTAACAAATGATTCCTTCTTATAAATATATGAACAAGAATGTGTTCAGACTCTTTTCAATTCCTTTCTTTTCGTCCTAAAGAAAAGAAGCATAACTTGGGACCGACAACCGGAATCTACCTCGCGAAATGGAAGCCCCGAAGCCGATTTTCTCCTTCACCAATGGATCGGACTTCGCCGTGCTATAAGGATGAGCTGCCCGACAATGGGATCATCCGATTCGGACGAGGATTTGAAAACACGAACGTCGAGGTCACCGATGTCTCCCTCTTTGCATCGACGAACAAGGTATCCGAAGCCGAGGAGCCGTCGCTCGAGTTCAACCTTAGGTCGACCCAAGAGTTTCCTCCCCGCAAAGGATCCCGATTAGGAGGAGTACTCGCCGTCCGCGGGAGGACCGTTCTTACTACCCCCACTCGGTCTAGTTGTTTCGCACCTACCCCGACTTACGCCAAATCAAAGGGGAAAGAAATCCGGAATTATGGTAAACCCGTTACCGTGGAGGGTACGGATCTTCTCGTAAGACCTTCCGTTTTCGAAATCGGGTCCAGTTCAAAGATTCCGTCACTGACAAGGACCCAAAGAAGAAACAGAAGTAGAAGGATCGCCAGAGAAGCCAGAGCTGCTGAAATTGCCTTCCTAGAGGAAATTCCAGAGCTGCCTGAATATACACCGCTACCAGAATATACACCGCTGCCTGACTACATACCACTCTTGGGAGGAAGCAGGTTCCATCCCCTCTCCGCCGCAGAGGATGAGGAGAATGTTCGCAAGATTGCTGCCACATTACCTTGGCCCGCATATTACAACGATAGCCGCAAGAAAAGAACTAGAACTACGCCGTTTGCTCGATTGCAAACTTTGGTAGAAAAGTTAGCAAAGAAGGAAAACTGCCCCGTATCGGAGATTCTACGAAGGATAGGGCGGGTGCCGATCGAATCCCGTCTTGGGCCCCGAGTAGAGCCCGCCGTCATGACGAGAAAAGCCAAGTAAAAGAATGAAGGCTAGCCCGCCTGTCGTAGTCTCGGGATTACAGATTAGGGAGGATACCACCTTCCGACATTTGGCCGACGGACCATCCGGTCTTAGACCTTCCTGTTGCTAGAAGGATGGTATGGCGTCCCACTACTGGGCGATTAAGATTGAAGCGAGCGGCCCGAGAAAGAAAGTCTCGCCGGGAGGCTGGAATGCGAGGAAAAGTGCTACTTGCGATAAAGGGGACTCGTGAAAAAGGGACCCGACGGCTATCACACGACAACCGCAAAGACACACGAAAGCCCCGCTAGAAGATGCCATGGAAAAGTTGAGAACCGATATCCGACGGTTGGCAAAAGAAAGAGAAGAAAAGTTCGGAGATGAGATCGATTCATCGGAATTCATGGACGACGAATATGCGAGAAATCAATATGGTTGAGACACGAGCTTCATCGGCTTCGCAAGGTGCTCCTGCGGCCGCAGAAGAGAGGAGCCGGAGCCGATGAGAAGACGGCTTCGGGAAAAAGGCGACACGATCGCTCGAATGGCGAAAAGGATGGAAGAGATGGCCGTAGCTCCGGCCACTCTCCGGAGTCGAGTACAACCACATAGAGAGACACCCCCGAGAGGTCATTCACATTGTAGACGGAGGAAAGGAGATTACATCCGTCAATGGGGATGACCGATTGAAAAGGATACAACACAAAGTATGATCCACCGAAAAGGATATCAAGAACTTGGTGGAACGAGCGAGTGCGAGAAGCCTTAGCACAATCGAAGAGCGGGACATCCATTCGGACGGGTAGACCTTACCCGAAGAATTCGACGCCGTCCGATACCCGAAAGGCTTCGTACCACCTCTGTTCAAGACCTTCGACGGAACCGGGAACCCCCGACGGCATGTTGCACACTTTCGTGCCGAGTTGTTGTAATGCGGCGGGAGCGATGCATTACTCTTCCGACGGTTCGTCGGCGGTCCGTCGGGAATCGCCTTCGGCCGGTATGCAAAATTACCAAATGGTTCGGTGAAGACGTTCTCGGAGCTAGAGAACCTCTTCATCGAGCGATTCGCCGGAGCTCGGCACCACATCACTATAGGTGATTTAGTGGTAGAGAAACAAAGGCCGAATGAAACTTTGGTGGATTACATACTTCGATGGAGAAACTTAAGCATGAAGTGTGAACCACAACTACAAGAACAACATGCGATCGACATCTTGCTTAAAAGCATTCACGGCCCGATAGCACTTCTCCTCAAAGGATTCACTATTAAGACTTTTGAGAAGTTGTTAAGCAAGGCTGAAAGCTTGCAAGAAGAGGCTAAGCAATTAAGTTTCGCCGACAAGATGGACAAGCAGAAGCTGGTGAAGTCCTTTGAAAAGAAATCCGGGATCATTGCAGCAGTTGACAAAAGCAAGCAACCGATGCAAATACCACCAGAACGGCCGCAGCAACCACAACAGAATTACCAACAACCCCGGTCCAGCTATCAGTCGTCTCCGCAGTATGAACAACCGTCTCGTCCGCAACGTACATTAAGGGAACTTCTGAGCAGAGAATATCCGTTCAAGAATGAAGCAGTACCGAAAATGTTCCGTAGTCTGATGAAGACTCCAGATTTCCAGCTGCCAAAGCCTAAAAGACCAGAGGAAGTCAACAAGAACGGTGATCCCAACTTTTGCCCCTACCACCGGATGCTTGGGCACAAGATAGAAGATTGCATTACCTTTAAAAGTTGGCTCAACGACAACCTTCGGAAAGGAAATATAACTATCCCGAAGGAGTACATGAAGGAACCCCAGAAAGGAGGTTCCGTCAATGTTATCTCAACCGATCCCGTCATTCCGATAGATCCCTATGCAGCCGACGATGGATGGACTACCGCTCGGACGAGGTCTTCGAAGAAGATTTTAGACAACATCCGAACCGCCTCGGTGCGAGCTTCAATTCGAGTTCGAGACCCGTTAAGCCGGTGCTCGTCACTTGCGATAGAAGAACCACCTCGACGGGAGGCGATTGAAGAAAAGAAGAAAATTGACGAAGAAGAGAGGACGGAGACTCCTAAAGCTAGACTAGGGGCCGCTATCCTAGGATAGTTGTTTCCGATTCGGGGGAGAAATCCCTCGAACCTCCGATTTTGTATGATTATCCGCTCACTTCGGTGGGATCATATAATGATAAGGGTGATGGCGTTGGCTACGTTTTGACTCGTTTCTAACGATTACGTAACTAGCGACAATCCGGACATCGATTTCGATACCAACGACAATTCTCAAATCATACACGATCTCGACGATCAAAATAACGAAGAAGACATCCATCGAGGAGGCTACGAGAGTTCAACAAGCAACGGATCTATCTGTGAGTTTCGAGGAGCTCCAGTCACAATAGAGTTAGAACCTTCAGACTCTGAAGATAATCTAGAAGAGCCTGTCATTCCAAATCAGGAGGAGACACCGGCAAGATCAATACTAGATTTAGAAGAAATTACAGAAGTCAACTTGAGAAGTGGAAAAATTCTACCTCCAAGAATGGGTCCAAAGGACAAAGGAAAGCAGGTGGTTGTTCAAGAAGAACCAACCCCAGCAGAAGAAATGCCCATTCGAGAAGAAGCCGAGACACATGGAAACAAAGTGGACTACAACGTGTTAGCCCATCTTAGGAAACTACCGGCCAAACTGAGCATTTACGACGCTCTCATCTTATCAAAGGAGATGAGAGAAGCTCGATCGAGGCCTTACTTGATCCGGAAATTTGCTTAGCTCAAATGGCCGAAGATTCCTTAGATGAGGTTTGCTCGTTAAAAGAACGACGAGGCGTTACCTTCACGGACGGTGACCTACTACTTGGGACGGCGAGATCACAACCGACCGTTGTACATTTCGATTATAATTGGGAAGTTTACGCTCTCCGGAGTATTGGTGGATCCGGGAGCATCGATCGATATAATGAGTCTTCGAACGCTAGCATACTTGGAAATTGATGCTCGCGAGCTCGAAGCAGACAAAATGTTATTAAGAGGATTCAACCAGAAAGGAGAAAGAGCCCTCGGGTCAATAACGCTACTAATGAAGACCGGTGACTTAGCAAAGACAACCGCAAAATTTCACATAATCGATTCAGAAACATCGTTCAACGCTCTGCTGGGCCGACCGTGGATACATGAAAACAGGATGGTACCATCATCTCTACACCAGTGCATCGAAATACTACGATGGAGGGGAACGAGTGCATCAAAGGCGACTTACAACCATTCTCCGTACATGAAATTGGAATCCATGAAGACGCAGCTTATTATGCACCGCCAAAGAAAACGATCTTCTCCAGAGATACCGTAACAAATAAAATCAAATACTACTTTCCAAAATTATTTATTTAAACTAAATTAAGAATTCGCCGACAATTTCTGTAGGCGACCCCTCTTCAAAACACAACACACTCAACCTAAAAAATATGCCGACACTCGTCTTAAGCACTTCCTCAATATGATAGGGTGTTTATAAGAACAATTGAACTTAATTGTTCTTTTGTGAAGAAAATCATCATTAAACCAAAACACAAGAACCTAGACGTCATAGGAGATGACTAGCTATAGGATTAGGACTTTGGTAGATAACCAAAACCTTTCCCTTAGCTTTACCTAGGTACTTGTTGGAACATTTAAATGTCTTAACATGTGTTTTAAGTGTAGCTTGGGATGACGGGAAGACCCTCCAGGTACGCTTTTATTTTATTGCAATTTACTTTATTGTGATTTACTTACATGCACTGTACTTTACTTTTCTTGCATGATAAACAACTGTTGCATGAAAACCAAAACCTTTAGGATAGTCCCTGAACTGAAACCAAAACTAAATTAAAAGTCATTACAAGTTAAAAATCACCGGCACAATATTTCAAAATATAAAACAACTCAAAATTTAATCACAAACAGAACAACAAAACTATAATTACAACTAAATTAAAACGTCTCGTTGAATGATCGGGAATACCTCGGATGATGTAACCCACGTGTTGCTAACGGGATTTCCCACGGTCTAAATGAAAGTGTGGAACTCATTCGAGTTGAGTTTAGCAAATTTATCCGGACTAAGTGAATTCGATGAAAATAACGGTGTCGGGATGACGGAACCAGTGGGATCTTAATCGGTTCTGTTTAAACAACTTTAAGATTTGTTCTAATTAAAACATTAAAAACACTTGGGTTTTAAGATTTTCTCTAAACCAAAACACTTCTCTCATCTCCTGATTTATGACTTCTAAAACTAAACGTCTGCAATAATAAGGAGCTTGGAGCACAGTGGGCAGCACAGCCATCTTCGTCAGCAAAACAACTCTACATCAGCTAAATATTCCTAGAATTAAATAACCAAGCCATAGGACTTCGAGGTAGTTTGCCTAGTGCAACATAAATCCTCAACTCTTCGTTAGGCATTTGCATGATCATGTCATGTAAATTAAGCCTTAACCGGTCTTAGGACTCCGAGGTAGTCATTTGGTACGACATAAACCCTCACATCTTCGAGGCTATTTGTATGATTTTATCATACAAATATAAGTCCAAATTAATTAAAATTGGCAAGATTGAAATATCAGATAATATTAGGATTTTCTTAAAGTCGAGCCAAACAATAGGATAGTCGAGAAATTGCCAAGATTCCTCTTGGATCCTCAACTTCCCCTACTCCTCTTCCTTTGGACTCCTAAAATAAATGTTCCAAATTTGAGCTAATCCCTTTTGAAATTTCAAAAATCCAATCCTTTGAAAACCTTAAACTTTGAAATTCTTGAGAGCAAAACCACTGATCATTATCGAGAGTTTTCTTAAATGATTCATTTCATTTAAGATGTAATTAACTATAGGGGCTTGCCCTTATAGGGAACTTTGAAAACCCATGTAATATAAACCCTGCTTAATTCTTTTGTATTAAGCAGGGGAACTTGTTGGCTTATAAAATTGGTTCGTAGACAAAACGGATGTCACAAATCTTCTAGTTTATTTAACCGAGCCCCATCATCAAGCAATGTGTCTACTCTCCGGGATAGATATACAGTTTGTAGTGCGGTGCTCGTTTATATAAACTATTCGAGATGTGAGATCAGTTTGATTTCATATCTTAAAATTTTTAAATTTAAAATTATTTTAAAAATCAAATACTACTTTTCAAATTATTTATTTAAATTAAATTAAAAATTTGCCGACAATTTCTGTAGGCGACCTCTTTTCAAAAATACAACACTCTCCCTAAAAAATATGCCGACAAAAATACCTAAGTTCACTGAGCAAGAGACAAAGCTTAACCAAACCCTTGGATGATCAATTCACCAGTACAATGAAATTCATTTGGACTCAAGATAATCCCAGAAATATTGAAAAGATGTTTAGGACTCGTCCTAAGCACTTCCTCAATACGACGAGATGTTTTAGAAGAACGACTGAATTTAATTGTTCTTTGATGAAGAAAATCATCCTTAAACCAAACCAAGAACCTAGACGTCATAGGAGATGACTAGTCATAGGATCAGGAATTTGGTAGATAACCGAAACCCTTTCCCTTAGCTTTACCTACGTATTTCTTGCAAAATATATTTAAATGCATTAACATGTGTTTTAAGTGCAGCTTGGGATGACAGGATGACCCTCCAGGTACGCTTTTATTTTATTGCAATTTACTTTATTGCAATTTACTTACATGCACTGTACTTTACTTTTTCTTGCATGTTAAATAAAACTGTTGCATGAAAACCAAAACCTTTGGGATATTCCCTAAACTGAAACCAAAACTAAATTAAAAGTCATTGCAAGATAAAATTCACCGCCACAACATTCCAAAATGTAAAACAACTCAAAATTTAATCACAAATAGAACAACAAAATTACAATTGCAACTAAATTAAAACGTCTCGTTGAATGATGGGGAATACCTCAGATGATGTAACCCACGTGTTGCTAATGAGATTTCCCACGGTCTAAATGAAACTGTGGAACTCATTTAGTTGAGTTTAGCAAATTCATCTGGACTAAGTTAATTCAATGAAAATAACAGTGCCGGGATAACGGAACCTTGGGATCTTAATCAGTTCTGTTTAAACAATTTTATTTTTTTTAATTAAAATAATAAAAACACTTGGATCTTGAGATTTTCTCTAAACCAAAACACTTCTCTCATATCCTGATTTATGACTTCTAAAACTAAACCTCTGCAACAACAAGGAGTTCGGAGCATGGTGGGCAGCTCGGCCATCGTCATCAGCAAAACTCGGATCTACATCAGCAAAACTTTCTTAGAATTAAGCAACAAAGCCATAGGACTTCGAGGTAGTTTGCCTAGTGCAACGTAAATCCTCAACTATTCGTTAGACATTTGCATGATCATGCCATGTAAATTAAGCCCTAACATGTCTTAGGACTCTGAGGTAGTCGTTCGGTACGACATAAACCCTCACATCTTTTAGGTTATTTGTATGATTATGTCATACTAATATAAGACCTAAATAAATAAAATTGGCAGGATTACAACATTAAATAAACTCTCAAATTAAAGCCAAACAATAAGATAGTTTAGGAAGTTGCCAAGATTCTTCTTGGATCCTCAGCTTCTCCTACTTCTCTTCCTTTGGACTCTTAAAATAAACTATTCCAAAGTTGATCCATTCCCTTTTGAAATATCCAAAATCCAATCCTTTGAAAACCTTAAGCTTTAAAATTCTTGAGAGCAAAACCCCTGATCATTATTGAGAGTTTTCTTAAGTGATTCCCATCACTTAGGATGTAATTAACTATAGGGGCTTGCCCTCATAGGGAACTTTAAGAACCAGTGTAATATAAACCCCGCTTAATTCCTTACTATTAAGCGGGGAACTTGTCGGCTTATAAAATTGGTTCACGGACCAAATGGATGTCACAAATCTTCTAGTTTACTTAATCGAGCCCCATCGTCGAGCGATGTGTCTATTCTTCGGGATAGATACACGGTTTGTGATGCGGTGCTCGTTTATATAAACTATTTGGGATGTGAGATCTGTTTGATATTTCATATCTTAAAATTTTCAAACTCAAAATTATTTTCAAAATCAAATGCTACTTTCTAAATTATATATATATTTAAATTAAATTTAAAATCTAAAAAATTCGCCGACAACTTCTGTAGGCGACCCCTTTGCAAAACACATAACCTAAAATATATGCCGACAATCACTTAGATTAACAATAAGTCTTTGTACCCTCTTTCCTAATGTGTCCAGGCCTAAAACAAATTCACATCACAACTCCTTAAATCAAACTCCCTAGCAAAATAAAGTCAAATCATCCAAATCTTCTCCTCCATCTAGTCATTAGAATGAGTGATATGCTCCAGTGCTATCCATTCTAATCTAGCAATTCCATCTATCTTCCATATTAAGTGTTAGTATCCATGCTTTCATTCATAGTATAAACACTTTCTAATAGTTACCTGACTGGTCATTAGAATGAATGATATACTCCAGCACTATATTTTTTGATCTAGTCATCCAGTCTATTTTCTAGATTTGATGTTAGCCCCAACGCTTTCCGTCTGATATAGGCAGTTTTCACAATTCCCTCACTAGTTATCAGTATGAATGATATTCTCCAATGATGCCCTTCCTAATATAGTATACCTATTCATCTCTTTTGGTAGATCTAAATCTCATTGGTTTGCCAACCTAATGTGTCTAGGAAAACCTGGAATCTTTAGTGGATCCCAAACATCTTAATTCACAAAATTCCAAACTCCAAACCTTTGATAAACTTAAAATTTTGTTTATCACTTCGGTCAAAGCTAATAAGTGCAGCGTACTTTGGACAGTCCACTCTACATATTGGGGGTTGACCTCCGGCTTCAAATATAAGAAATCAGCCTCGGGGGAGAGCAGGGTAGAAATTTGAAGGATGTATATAATTGTTAAACTTAATAAAGTTATAGATGTTTTTGAGAGTAAAATAACAATTGTACACTCTCCCCTTTTAATCAACGCAAGTATACATATCGTTCAAGTAATAAAGGGCTCTATTGGAGTCCCAGATATCGATCCCACAGGAAAGTTAGAGATTTAAAGACTAACTTTTAGTAAAAGTCGATCACTAATCTAATTTAGTATAGTATACGAAAAATGAAGAACACTTAAACTTAAAACTATTACTTAAGGGCAGAATATATAAGTCAATTTAGAAAAGTATCTTTCTCCTTGTTAAGAGAATTGAGTGAATGAATAATTAAATGAGTTTAGAATTATATTGTGCCAAATAGGAACATTCTTATTCTTTACCCTTTGGTCCAGGTGCAAAGAACATTGACTAATCCTATGTTTGGTTACTGAATCTGTGACTAGGCTGGGAGGATACTAGCTGCCACTTCAGAGCTCCCACATTCCTCTCGCCTGAGTGATAACATCTACACTTCAGCTCCCAAATAATAGGACCGAATTGAAGATTTTAGTCTATCACACTAAAATGTTCAATTCTTCGCCCAATAATTAATTATTTCCCTATTTATTTGCACCCTCCTTCCAAGGCTTTTTAATTCCCTGAATCTTGGATGTAATCTTTACTATAATTGAATAATTCAATATATGTTAACAATTCAATTGGCCAAATTAAAAGTAAATTACGATTTAAGAAAAAGATTATCACAATCTCTATTTAATATTATTAGGCACAACTCATTTACTACTTCATTTCACAAAACCTCAACAACAAGGAGAAAGATAGAGAAAACTACTCAGAATGCATGGGAAAAATAACACAGACCTTGGATTTCATTTAAAGTTATAAAAAAAATAAACAAATATACTTATCTCAAATCTTCTCCCCAAGCAGATTCCTCAAAGTTCCTTTGACTCTTCCTTCTTGTACAACACACTTAGAAACTCACCAAGACACTAAACACTAACTCTTACTACAAAAGGAAACACTAATTTGACACACACTGACACACAAAAATATCTCTATTTATAGAAAGAGTCATATTTCCAAAGGTTGTTTAAGCACCTCTTTAAAAACGCGTCCAGATTCATCGTATTTGGCTTGAATCAATGACCCACGCTAAATATATGCGTACTAAAAATTCAATCCCCGGCAACGGTGCCAAAACTTTGACCCGCAATCCGCTGATGACAAATATAATAATTAATGCTTTCAAATATATGTAATAGATAATTATAGCGGCTAGTGTATACAAATATAATTTTATCAAAAATATTTTACACACTAGGGGTACTACGCAAGTATACGTATCGTATCAAGTAATATAGGGCTTTGAAACAAAGACCTCGATATCGATCACACGAGGAGTGAGTTATGGATTTTTAAATATTTTAATTTTATTTTTAAGTATTTCTTTTATAGTTATAAATTTGATATTTTTAATTTACTAGGTGCAATAATAAAGCAGTAATGAAATAATTGATGTAAATAATATTAAGAAAACAACTTTCTTCCTTTCAATTAATCCAAGATTTTCTAAGATAATGATAATATTCGTGGAGAATATAAATTTATGGTATTGTGCCAAATAGAAGCATTCATATTCTTTACCCTTTGATCTAGGTGTAAAGAACATTGGCTAGCCTATAGATCAGGTCCGGATGTATTGTTAGTAGAATGGGTTAATCTAGGCTCACACTACTAGATGTCCAAGGGTGACTATGGTCGACCCTAATAGTGGCCCTTTCCTTCTCTATAAACCAATCACAAGAATTTAGTCTGTCACTCTAAAAACTTATCAATTCTACGCCCATTATATAATATCTTCCTATTTATTTGCACTTCACCTTGAATAACCCGCACAAGGCTTTCGACTACCCAAGGATTTATGTGATATCTACTAGTTAAGAATTCATCTCCTTCTAGGTATCAAAACTCTTCAACAGATTTTAACAATTTAAATGACCAATTTAAATAGTAAATTAAGATCTGGTATTAATATCATCACAATGTTTTAAAATATAAATAGTTTTTAATTCTCCAACGAATTTTATATTTTCTTATTTATCTTTTCATAATTGAAAAGAGAAAGGAAACTAACTATTCAGAACATATTGAATTTAAACAACAAAACATGATAATGAAACTTTGAATAAAATTACAAATACTTATCTCAAGTATTTCTCCTACTGAACCTCTAAATTCTTCTGACTCCAAAGCAAATAAACTTCAAAAGCAACAACTCTTTAAACTCTCAATACAAACTCTAAATAAAATAACTAACTAATTTATGAAGGATATTAAAATGTGGCCCAAAAGAATCTCTCTAATTCTCTCTCTAGATGGGGCTCTAGATAGGGGGACGATTTTTTCTGAAGGAGTACCCTCCTATTTATAGGCTTCAAGGGTTGCCTCAAGGCACCTCTTCAAATTGTGTCCACATTAAATGAATCTTCTAGAAGGTGTGTCAAGCGTCTAGGCGCCGGAATCTGGCGCCTAGGCGCCGGACTCTGCGTCCTGTTCTTCGCACCTCTTCACTTTGGATCACACCTCTTCACGATTAAAACCATTTCCAAGTGTCCAAATATATTGTATCACATGTCCTATAAACCAAGAACAACTGCCAGTCTTCTAGAAGGTCCAATAACCGCTAACACCATCAAAATAACCGTCCAAAAGTCGTAAAAAATCTTGACAAATCCTTATCGACCTGGCGCTTAGGCGCCGGATTCTAGCACCTAGGCGCTAGACCAATAATTTTAACAATTTTACATTTTGGCTCCATTTTTGCTCCTTTTTACTTCTTTTTGCTCCTTTTTCACTTTTTTTCCTTCTTGAACATTTTTCCATCACCTATATCCAAAAAACACAAAAATACCTTTCATTAAAGCATACTATTCTTAAAAATTTGATAAAAATCAAGGAATAAAAATGAGTATTTTTTTCATGGATCAAAATCCCCCAAACTTAAACGTTACTTGTCCTCAAGTAACCCTTTTTACTATATAAAATGTATAACATTTGGAATGAAAGATAAATATTTAAGACTCATTGTAATTTTTGATCTTATACAGGCTTTAGTAAATCATTAACCAAATTTCACTAACTAAGTTTAATTTAAAGAATTTAAAGAATATTCAACTACCAAATCATAAGACCTCAAAAATTTTTCATTCAATTTGAAAATAATAGAAGTTTATTATATTAAAATCTCATAGATTATTTACAAGAAAAAGATTTTCATGAAAATTCATTCCTAAATAAAGATTCATGCATAAAAATTAAGTAAAGTATATCACTAGTTTTCTTCATATAAGATAATTCAAGTGAAGCCAATTTTTGATTAGGCATATCCTCGAAGCTTCTCCTCTTTTTTTCTTTTTTTCACAATGAAGATTATTGTATCCTGGATAACTTTGTTAATGATTTTGAACTTCACTATCCTTAACTTATATTTTCAAACCTTTACATTTTCACTTAATTATTATAACATGAATAGAATTTCAAAAAGACTTTCAATCTTTTCTTTTTCAAGTTATAATTTTTGATTTCTTAATACTTCTAAAATTCAATTATTTCTTTTATGAATAGAAAATTTTCTTAATCTTATTCTTTTTTAAGTTAAATAATTCTATTCTTAAAATCAATCAAAGTTATTAAAATTTTGGCTAAGTCCACTAAATTATTCATAATTTCAAAAATTTAAGTGATCTTAAATAGATTCTTCATTCCTTATGTTATGTTAAGATTTTTTTAGAAAATATTAGTTTATTAAGGACAAATAAAATTTAAATTTGCATGTATTTTCCCTTCCCCCAAACTTAAGTTCTGGTATATCATAAAAAAAATAAAGTATGAGAGAAAGAAAAGTATAATTTAAAAGGAAATTTTATAAGCATGTAAAAAAAATTCTAGAAAGAAATATAATTTACTTCTACACGTGTTTTTTATGAATATTATAGAAATAATGAAGCATATAAAAGTAAGCAGGCTCAAAATTTTTTTTTTAAAACAAATTTATATAGCAGTAGTTGAATTAAATAACTATATTACTAATAGAAATAGAATAACATTACTAACTATTCTAGAATACTAAGCAGTAGGCTGAAACAAAATTAAACATATTTTCATTCAAATTTCAGTCTGCAACTAAATATCTAAAACAGTCTCAACATCAAACAATTCATACAAAGTCTCATAAATAAATTTAAACTAGCAAACAACAAACAACAATCAGTACTAGCAAACAAAAACTAAACTAACAACAGACTCAACATATCTCAGAGGTAAATCAGGCTACTAATCACTGTCTGTAGCCTCGTCATCTTCATCACCAAAAGAAAACTCCACATCTTTAGGATCAACATATGGTGAAAATCTAGGACAGGTAGGAAACTGAATATCATGCTCACCCTTCAAGAATCTAACTAAAGACTCTGAATACTTAGCATCATACTCACTCTTCCTCTGGGTGTAATCAGATAGGTGATCAATTTTCTTATCCATAGTATCAACTCGCAGGTGAGTTAGAAATAACTCATTCTGTCGCTCCGAGAATTGATCATGCATCGATTCCCAAAAACTAGACAGTGGCTCGGCGGTAGAAGTAGAAGGTCTAGAAGTGGAAGCTCTACCTGGAGTAGGTGCAGAAGTAGAAGGGGCTGTAGATCTCTTCCCACGAAGACGATCATAGATACTAACACTCTCCCACCCAATTAGCTTGGTAGACTTCAACTTCTCCTCAGAAATATCAGCAGTGACTCCATTGTTCACACATAAAGTATAAATCAGAGATGGGAATCCTAGTCCTACAGAAGTACTGGATCTAGCAGTAGACTCCACAAAATCATAAATAATACTGCCGACATCTATCAGCTTCCTCTCCTGAATACAGTAGTTTAAGATAACTCGATCTCTAGTCACTTCGCTCAGGTGGTTGGAAGGTATAAGTCTTGCAGAAATAAAGTAATGCCATGCCTTTGAAATACCATTTAACTTAGAAGATTTGAAATTTACCTGTTTATCGTTCTGGATCTTCCAAGCTCCAGTGCCTTCAGTCAAATAAGTAATAATCATCTCAAGATCTCCCTCATATGGAGATAATCCAGAATAGTAGCACTTGATGGTATGTGACAGTTCATAAAAAACATTGATCCTTTCCGGAGTAAATCCTACTCCAACACCTCTGACGAACAATTCGTAGTCTTCCGCATCCACAAAGTTAGCACAAAGTTTGCGCACGACTGGAACAACAACAACATCGATGAAATAACAGAATCGTTGCTAGTTGTGCGCAACGATCGTGTTCTTGATCATTTCACCGGGATTGTAAAAGCTTCACTCTGAGATAAATTTTCTGGACGTCGCAAATTCATGATATCAAAAATGCGCCGCCGCAGTCGCAAACTTGCTATTGTCAAAATTCTCTCGTGCCTTTCCTCGCTTAGATTTTGGTGCCATCTAAACGTTAAAGAAAACACAAATAAATTAAGGAATCAAAGATTTAAACTCTTTTTAAGCTTAAGAAACTTAAAATGAGTTTAAAAATTCATGGAGAAACATTAAAAATCAAAATTTTTCTCAAAATTTCAGTTTTTAGCCAAAAATAGGAAAAACTATGGTGAAAATAAAAAATAAATGGATTAGAGTGTAGATCTGACCTTGAGATGAAGAAATCAAGTGATTTCGGGCTCAAAATCTTGATGTTTTGACCTCAAAATGGATTTAGAAGGTGGGTTTTCACAAAAAAAGAGGAAGAAGCTGAAGCTAAGGCGTCAAAAATGGCTAATGGGGGTTTAATTGGTGATTTTTGGGTAAGCAGGCCGAACCGGCGCTTAGGCGCTGAATTCTAGCGCCTAGGCACCAGACTCGCCTTTCCAATAAATCACTTTAAAAATTTTATTTTCTACCAAAATTCATAAATTAAACTTCTAATTACTCATATAAGAGTATTGCTTTAGTTTCCATCTTCCATAATATTTTCCAAAAATTTTTAAAAATTAAAAATTAAATCCACCAATTAAACATAAGTTTAAATCAAACTCTTCTAATTCCTTTCATGATTTTCAATTTCGGGCTCAATACAATTCAGATAAGTATCATAATATGATTCAAGTTCTAACAACAATAAAAAAAAACAAATTTGAAAGAAAATACAACACAAATTGAACATGAAAGCAAATACACAAACAAACACAATCAGTTCACTAAATCGATACAACGACACACTAGATAAATTACAATCTCACCACATCACTATCTAATTCCCATTATCTTCACAATGAAGATTGCTTGGCCTACTGGGGAAGATTACTAACGCTCTCGGAAAATCCGTAGCCGTTTTCTTGTCAATCCAATTGTTCTACACATACATCTCCACTTGAGCATCTTGATAAGATGCTAGATGATCAAATTGAAGTTTCGCCTGTCATTCCAGATGTTCAATTTGATGATACATCTCATGAAGGCGATCTCCAATGCTTTTAAATTCTGCTTCAAACTTATCTAGACGACTAGAAATTTTCTCCAAACTTATAGCGATGAAACCATTGAAGTAGGGTTGAGGATCCTTTGAGACCTTGTCTCTAGCCTCTTCTCAAATATTTCTCCTCTCCATTTCTTCAAAAATCCTCTCTAATCTCTCAAGAATGGATTGTATGGGTCGAAATAATGATTGCATAGGGATTGGGGACGAAGATAAGGTAATTTATAAGAGAAAATCGTGTGAAAAACTGAAGATTATTGGTTTTGACGCGATCCAGTAAGTGTGGCGCTTAGGCGCCAAATCTGGTGCCTAGGCGCTGGAACCATGTTCGACACCGTTTCGCCTTACGTCAAATTTCAAAGTTTCGTTCTCCAAAATAGGTAATTTAGAATGGTAAAATCAATATAGACTCAGTAACACAAATTATAAGTAATCATAATGAAGGTTAACTTGATCTCCTTTTTACTCATATATGAAATAGAGTGATCCAATGTTTAATCTTGATATATTTTGAGATAATTTTCAGCTTAAGTCTATAAAGACATGTTAGCATCAAATTTTCTAAAGTAATATAAAATTAAACAAGACCGATGCATAACCATACATTAAAAATGTAAAAACACACAAAACAATGAATAACTATGGGTTGTCTCCCACAAAGCGCTTGGTTTAACGTCGTCAACCCGACCTAATTAAGTTTTTAATGAGGTAGACTCAACTCATAAGCCTCTTTATAAATCTTTTTAATATTTCCCAAATAAGGCTTCAGTCTTAATCCATTTACTTTAAAATTTTTTTCTGTTTTGGGATCTTTAATATCCACAGCTCCATAATGGTAAATTTTTTCAATTATATACGGTTCTATCCATTTTGATCTTAATTTTCCAGGAAAAAGTCTTAAACAAGTATTAAATAATAATACTTCTTGTCCAGGCTCAAATATTTTTCCTGAAATCTTTTTATCATGTAATATTTTCATTTTCTCTTTATAAATCCTTGCATTTTCATATGATTCATTTCTTATTTCATCCATCTCATTTAATTGCAATAATCATTTTTCTCCTGCAGTATTCAAATCAAAATTAAACTCCTTTATTGCCCGATAAGCTTTATGTTCAAGTTCAACAGGTAAGTGACAATGTTTTCCATAAACTAAACGGTAAGGTGACATTCCGATTGGTGTCTTATAAGCTGTTCTATAAGCCCATAATGCAAAATCAAGTCTATCAACCCAATCAGTTCTTTTAGGATTAACAGTCTTCTCTAAAATTCTTTTAATTTCTCTGTTTGATACTTCATCCATTCCACTTGTTTGTGGGTGATATGCAGTTACAATTCTGTGTTTGATTCCAAGTTTTTCCAATAATGATTTAATTCTTATATTTCTAAAATGACTTCCACCATCTGTGATAATTACCTTAGGCATTCCAAATCTTAAAAAAATCATCTTCTTTAAAAATTTTGAAACACTTTTGGAATCACGACTAGGTAAAGCTACAGACTTGATCCACTTTGAAATGTAATCAACCGCTAATAAAATATAAATCTTTCCAGATGATGGTACAAATGGTCCCAAAAAGTCTAAACCCCTTATATCGAAAATTTTAACTTCCAATATATAGTTTAAAGGCATTTCATCTTTCTTGGATATATTTCCCATCCTTTGACATCGATCACATGTTTTTACATAATGTCTCACATCTTTAAATAAGGTGGGCCAATAAAATCCTGAATTTAAAATTTTAAATGCAGTTTTATCTACTCCAAAGTGTCCTCCAAATTCGGAATCATGACATTTTTGAATAATAGCATAAGTTTCTTCATAAGGTACGCATCTACAAATTACAGAATCTCTTCCTAATTTAAATAAACGAGGATCTTCCCAAATATAAGATTTAGCATCATTTTTAAATTTCTTAATAAATTTGTTATCCAATCCATAAGGTAAAATATTGCTAACTAAATAGTTAACTATATCTGCATACCAAGGTGTTTGACATCCTTAAATAACATAAAAATGTTCATCAAGAAATTTCTCATTTATATTTTCTTCAGTAATAACATCATTCTTAATTCTAGATAAGTGATGAGCAATTTGGTTGTCCGTTCCTTTTCTATCCACTATTTGAAAATAAAATTCTTGTAGAACTAAATCAGTCCAAGTTTAGCATCTTTTTATACATTAAATATTTAATAGCGGAATGATCAGTATGAACTATGCATTTGGTACGAAGAAGATAAGGTCTAATTTTATCAAAGACATATACTATAGCTAAAAGCTCTTTCTCAGTAGTAGTGTAATTTCTTTGAGTTTCAGTAAGAGTTTTACTAGCATAATATATAACTTTGAAAATTTTCTCATATTTTTGTCCCAATACAGCTCCAATTACAAAATCACTTGCATCGCACATTAATTCAAAATGTTTATTCCAATTAGGTGCAATAATTATAGGTGCAGTTATTAATTTTTATTTTAAAATATTGAAAGCATTAACACAGTCTTCATTAAATTCAAATTTAGCTTCTTTTTCTAATAAATGACAAAGAGGTTTAGGAATTTTAGAAAAACCTTTATATATCTTCTATAAAATCCAGCATGACATAGAAAACTTCTCACATCAGTAACAGTAGTAGGGGGTTGCAGTTCAGCAATAATTTTTACTTTTGCTTTATCAACTTCCATCCCTTTTTGTGAAACTTTATGGCCAAGTACAATGACTTCTGTGACCACAAATTGACATTTTTCCCAGTTAAGAACTAAATTTGTTTCTTCACATCTTTTCAGAATTTTGGAAATATTTTCCAAACAAGACTCAAAAGAAGTTCCAAAAACTGAAAAAATCATCCATGAATACTTCAATTCCTTTGTTAATCAAATCACAAAATATTGACATCATACATCTTTGGAAAGTTGCAGGTGCATTACATAAACCAAAAGACATTCTTTTAAAGGCAAATGTTCCATAAGGACTTGTAAATGTTGTTTTCTCTTGGTCCTCGGGAGCGATAAGTAATTGATGATAACTAGAATATTCATCCAGAAAACAGAAATATGAGTGTCCAGCTAATTTGTCAAGCATTTGATCAAAGAAAGGTAAAGGAAAATGATCATTTCTAGTGGCATCATTTAACTTCCGATAATCAATGCAAATTCGCCATCCATTAACTTGTCTTGTAGGAATTAGTTCATTTTTATCATTGACAGTGACAGTTACTCCTCCTTTCTTCGGAACACAATGAATAGGACTTACCCATTGGCTATCCGAAATAGGATAAATAATTCCGACATCTAACCATTTTAAAATTTCTTTTTTAACAATCTCTTTCATGATAGGATTTAATCTTCTTTGAGGTTCAATAGTAGGTTTAAAATTTTCTTCCATTAAAATTCTAAGCATACAAATGGAAGGGCTTATTCCTCTTATATCAGCAATAGTCCAACTAAAAGCTTTCTTATAATTCTTTAACACTCCTATTAATTTTTCTTCTTGATCTAAACTTGCTCAGAAGAAATAATAACAGGTAAAGTTAATGAATTTCCAAGAAATGCATACTTTAAATGTGAAGGTAACATTTTTAATTCCAGTTCAGAGGCTTTTTTAACTGAAGGTAAAAGTATATCATTTTGAGTTATGTCTAAAATTTCCCAGTTATCTTTAATATAATGAGTTTCTTTAAATAATTCTTCTTCTTTTAGTTCTTCATTTTCATCAGTTAAAAATTCAATTTCTTCTTCGAGAATGATTTTACATTTTTCTCGATAGTGTTTTTCAATTATAAAATCAAAATTATCCATTCGATAGCATTTTTCTTTGTCAGAGTACTTCATTGAATTTAATCTCTTGATCATTAACTCTCATATTTAATTCTCCTTTTTGCACATCAATCATAGCTCGTCCGGTAGCTAGAAAAGGTCTCCCTAAAATAATTGGTATTTCTTTATCTTCTTCCATATCAAGTACAATGAAATCCATAGGGAAGATAAATTTATCTACTTTAATAAGTACATCCTCTATAACTCCTTTAGGGTAAGTGATAGATCTATCAGCTAACTGAAGGGTTACAGTGGTGGGGTTAATCTCTCCTAAATTCAACCTTCGATAAATAAAAAATGGCATGAGATTAATACTATCTCATAAATCACATAAAGCTTTTCCACAAAATTTTTCTCTAATAGCACAAGGTATAGTAAAACTTCCACGATCTTTAAGTTTCTGCGGTAATTTTTTTTGAATTATTGCCTTACATTCTTCACTTAATGCAACAGTTTCAAAGGCTTCAAATTTTCGTTTCTTACTTAATATATCCTTCATAAATTTTGCATAAGTTGACATCTGTTCCAAAGCTTCAGCAAAAGGTATGTTTATAGTAAGTTTCTTAAAAATTTCAAAGAACTTAAAAAATTGATGATCAAGCTTCTGCTATTTTAATATTTGAGGAAAAGGTTGTGGTGGTTTTTCAACTTCCACATTAATAGAAATATTAGTTTGATCTTGATTAGCAGAAGAAGTTTCTTTAGGTTTTTCAATCTCTTCAACCTCAATCTCTTCAACCTCAATCTCTTTTTCAATTTCATTCTGCATTCTTTCTTTTAATTCCTTTCCACTTCTAAGTTGTACAGCTTTAACATGTTCATGTTCTTTTCCAGTTTCTTTTGGATTAATTTCAACATTACTAGGAAGTGTTCCTAGAGGTCTGTTATTAATTAAATTAGCGATTTGTCCAATTTGATTCTCAATATTATGAATAGTAGTATTTTGATTTTATAATTGATTACTCATATGTAAAATTAATTCTTCTATTGATAACTTTTTTTGTTGATTATTAAATCTAGGTGGTTTATAATTTGAATTTACTTGATTATTCCAATTTCCAGTTGGATGGGATTGATTATTACCCCATTGTTGTTGTTGATTATTCCAGTTAAAATTAGGGTGATTTTTCCATCCAGGATTATAATAATTTGAATACGGATTATTTTTACTAGCAATAGCTTGTAAAGTTTCAATAGTTTGAGAATCTTCAATATTAGATGAGTTGTTATGTGATATTTTGATGGCAAAATTATTTAATTTCTTAGATATTGCAGCTACTTGTGAAGCTAAGATAGAAAAGGTTCGTTATCTTGAATACTTGACATTCTTTTAGGATTAATCCTTTCAGAAGGCCATTGAAAATTATTGTTAGCCATTTCTTCAATTAAAGTATAAGCTTCTTCAAATGATTTAGACATTAAAGAACCTCCAGCAGCAGCATCAATAATTGATTTTAGTGATCCAATTAAATCATTATAAAATGTTTAAATAATTAACCAATCAGGTAAAGCATGATGAGGACATTTTCTTAATAGTTCTTTAAATCTTTCCCAAGTTTCATAAATTGTCTCCCGGTCAAATTGACTAAATGAAGTAATATCATTTCTTAGTTTAGCAGTTTTAGAAGGAGGAAAATATTTAGCAAGGAATTTTTGTGCCATTTCAGCCCATGTTTTAATAGAACCTGTTGCTAATGAGTTCAACCACATCTTTGCTTTATCTCTTAAAGAAAAGAAAGATTCTAAGTGTAATAGCATCATCAGAAACATTGTTATATTTAAAGGTATCATAAAGTTCTAAAAAACTAGCAAGGTGTAAATTTGGATCATCATTTGGTGTTCCTCTAAATTGATTATTTTGAATCATTTGAATGATAGATGGTTTAAGCTCAAAAGAATTAACATATACAGTAGATATTTGAATACTACTATGAAGTTCATCAACTGTAGGGTTAGCATAATCTCTTAATGGTTTGTAAACATTTTGTTCATTAATTTCAATTGGATTTTGTAAATTGTCATGTAAATTAGCCATCTCTTGGATTTTTTGAGTTTGTTTTCCTTTTTAATTCTTTTAACTGTTCTTTCTAATTCAGAATCTAAAGGTAATAATCCTTCAGATCCAGCACTACGCATAAAAAGTAAATTAGCAAGAAATAAAATCTCTACTTATTAAAAAAAATTATATATATATATATATTATTATTATTATTATTATTATTTTTTGGTATTT